>JALAZF010000133.1:2400000-3600000 GCA_022829125.1 Lathyrus tuberosus | reverse complement strand
CATAGTCATTATGGCCAAGACTCTCGGTGCCTCCCGAAGTTTGTAAACCTTCAGAAGTTGCTGTCATGCCCCTGGCATCTTCGCTTTCCTGAAGTTTGTAACCTTCAGGCCCAGCGGTTCCTGCTGCGGTTCCCTGATCTTACATGATTGGCAGAACATATCCTTCCGGGATATAATTGATAGGCATACCCCAGGGACGATCTTTCGGCATCTTGTACCTAAGATCGGACTTCTCCACTATGGGCGTCGATGTGATCTCCAAGATCACAGTTCTTTGTTGTTGCATCTGAGCTTCTACTAGAGCTTGCATGTCGTTATGAAGCTTTCTCAGATCCTCTTTCAGAGTCTCGATCTCTTCCCTCAACTCTCTGTTCTCTTCCTCGAGATCATCCATCTTTTTCTGACGATTGGCCCGAGTATTGTACGAATGAGACAGTTTGACTCTAGAATCGAGATGCAAACGTGAGATTCGTAGGTAAGAAGAATGCGTTATGCAAGAATGATGAATGCAATGATTATTAATTATTTTTGTTTATTCAAAGTAAACTTCGACAATTAGATTGCAAATATCAAACAGTGGGGAAATCCCGTTTTATTGAATTTGAAAGATTGCAGAAATGGAAATACAGTAGATTACAAAGTGCTGAAAAAAGGAAACCTAAACTAATGGATCCTGAGTCCTCTCTGAGGAGAGCTCAGGTGCTGGTTCTGGTGCTTTCCTCTTCTTTGACCGGGGCTCTTGAGCCGTTGTCGGGTTGTCATTCCTTTGCCAAGTAAAAGGAGCGAGCAAATTTCTATGGTCATCCTGATTCTCTACAGCATGTTGCTCTAAAATTTCAATCAGAGCATCCTTTTCTCTTAATAGCTGCTGTATTTTCCTAAACTCCACATTGAGAACACGGTACATGTTCCTCCAAGACCTCTTCTCCTGTTGAACTTTGCAGAGAGTAACTTGGAGTTTTTCTGTCTCAGACATGAAATAAAGGGAAGAGTCCTTTAATGGAAGAACTTCTTAACAAGGGTAAGGGATCCTCAGCTTGAGAGCTCTAGTTTGTACCCAATGGAGATAAGGCTCCACCGAGACATAATCGAGTTTTCCTAGAGACTCTCGTCCTTTCCTATGAACGTGTTTCCAAGAGTGCACTATTTCCGTCTTTAGTGCCCTGTCATTTTCTCCTTCCTTGAAGAAAAGACCTTCCAGATGAGCATTCCGTGGGACATGCCTTATTGGGTATCCAAACTGACGAAGAACTAACACCGGATGATAGTTGATTCCTCCCTTAGTTCCTATAAGGGGTACATTTGGTAAATTTCTGCAACAGTCAATAATTCTGATCCCGTCGTAGATTCGATTGTACCAATCGATGTCCGAGTTCGTAAGAGACATGACTTTCTGCGACCAACGTAAAGTTTTCTTTTGATCCCAAAATGCAGCAGACTTAGGCAAATAGGAAGTGAACCATTTGTAAAGCAAGGGTACACAGCACATGATCATTCCTCCACTGTATAAATTCTTTAAGTGTACCGAATGATACGCACCTGCGAGTAAGGTCGATACAGGGTTTTCGATCGGGAAAATCTTAATGGCATTGATATCTACAAAGTTATCGATGTTGGGAAACAAAAATAACCCGTAGGTGAGCAAAACAAAGATACTCTCCAAAGCGGCCACGTTCCCTATACTGGCAAAGTATAGAGCCTTCTTTGTCAAGAACTGGGCTGGCAAACCTTGGATGCCACCCTTAGTGGTCGTGTGAGTCCTAACTTCTGACTCATCCAAATAAGTTGCTCTTGCAATGGTTTGATCCTTTGGAATTTCTTCCAGTCCAGAAAAAGGAGCCTGATCAGTGATATGCAGATCAGTCAGGTGAGAATACTCCTCCAGCGTTGGTGCAAGCTGATAATCCGGGAATGTGAAATAGTGATAGACCGGATCGTAGAACTGGATTAGCGTGGACAGGATTCCCTCGATTACTTGGACCCTTAACAAGGACAACAACCCTCCATACTTGGCTCTGAAAGCCTCGTGGTTGGTGATCATTCTCGCCAAACCTCTCAAATCCTCTAACTTTGGAACCTTGAAGGTGTACTTATGAGTTTTCCTTCTACTGAAATCCATAACGCAATCTCCTTTCTCTGACATTTGCAATCATTGTCTTAGTTCAATTTGAAAAAGAGAAACTAGAAAAGAAGATTTTCTTTGTTTTAATGTTTTTTAAATGAATGCATGAATGCAACACACAAAAACATAGAAAAACATGGGGTCAAAGGGTCGGTGTCATGAAGTCAAGGATCTACCCCCCCCCCCCCAAAGGTTTATACTGGTGATTTTTTGTACCTGTCCGCAAAATCATTGACCCCTCTGGGATAACAACAACAAGCAGATTGCTAGTGAGCTGATGTATCCTAGAGTGATCTCAAATGAGGGTAGTATCGCGTGACAACTATTTCTGATAGCTTCCGCACTACAAAATGACTTAAGTATGCTAAAAACCTCAGCTTCTCAGATAACCCAGTCGACCACACTACTTTCAACAACCGAAGTTGTATAGGCAATGTATCTGCAAAGGGAGTCTCCACTGAGTTTGATGGTCGATCGGGGGCTCTTAACTAGAATTCACTCCCAGTAAAATTACCTGCATTGCCATCACCTATCTTAGGTGTATACTCAATCTTTCCACATGCGGCATCACACGCATTCCCATTAGCGGAAAAATAAACACAGATATCAATTAGGAAAAGCGGTATATATCTTTGTCTTAATCATCCTAGACCTCTAGTCTTATGATCCTTGTAACGCCCCGTTGTGCCAATTTTATATTATTGAGTCTTTTTGGATTATTTTATTATTATTTTATTTTATTTTCGACTTTCATGTGAAAATATGTTATTTTTCGTCCTGATTATATTTTATCGCGTTTCGGGAACATTTGTGAGATATTTGAGTGTGGGGGTATTTTGGTCTTTTCCCACTTATTTTCATTAAGTTAGTAAGATAGAAAGAAAAAGAAAAAGAAGAAAAGAGGAGAAGAGAGAAAAGAGAGAAATTGAAGAAAAGAGTGGAAAAATCATCAAGAGCAAGTTGTAAAGTCGATTAAATCGGGTAAGGGTGCGAAACTCGATTATTCTATGATTATATACGATTATGTATGTGTTTTGTTGTTGTTTTTGGATTGATTTGGAGAATATTAGTAAAACCTAGATTGTGTAAAGATTGATTAGAAATGAATTTGATTGTGGTAAAAATCTTGTTGAATGCATTGTTGATTGTTCATACATGTTTGTGGTATGTTATTACACTTCAAATTGCTGTTTTTCTGAGTTTTAGGTGAAGAAATTGGATGATTGGGGTGGAAAAACGCAGAAATTGTTCTGCAGAATTTTTTTGGGTCTGTCCTGGCCATACGCGTAAGGGGCTTGCCAATACGCGTATGAGACCAGGCGATACGCGTAACATTGTGCTGTTTTGGGGGCAATACGCGTATGAACTTGCATGTTTTACCGGCCTTCTGGTGATACGCGTATGGGCGAGGCCAATACGCGTATGGTTTTTGGCAACGTGGTTTTGTGAAGGAAAATTGCTCTGTCAATACGCGTATGGGAATAGGTGGTACGCGTATGGACAGGAGATTTGCAAAAATGTGATTTTTCAAAATGTGTTTTTTTGGTTTTGTCCGTAACTTTGGTTCCGAGTATCCGATTTTGGTGTTTTTGGTGTCGTTGGAAAGGTATCGAGTCGTACTTTATGATTCTGAGGTTTTGAGAATTGTTAGCCGATTAAATTTTGTCGAGAAATGTGAATAGTGTCGAATCTCGACTTTTGTTGTTTTAAATGGTGCGTATTTGACGTGTATTATGTTATAAGTTGGTGAATTGGATGGGTATGCCTTATGTGTTGTTGTGGGGATGAATTGTGGCCGAAAGGCAAGAAAATGCTAAGTGCTGTATTTGATGATATATACATGATTATGAATATGTGCATGGATGCAATGTGAGTGTCATGAGTCATTGTATGCCAAGCATCATAATGTGCATTGTGGAAACGTCCTGAGAGACGGTTTAATTCCTGAGGGAAATTGTTATAACATCGTGTGCCTCGAAAATATGAGGCGATGCCTGAGGACCTAAAGCTGTGGTTATAGACGATTGTGGGCTCCTTTGGAGACTTAAAGCAATCCTTAACGTCGTGTGCCTCGAAAATATGAGGCGTTGCCTGAGGACCTAAAGCGACGGGTGAACATCGTAGGCCCGACGGGGAGTTACTTGAGATTCTCAGTAACGAGCGATGGTTCCAATAGTTCCTGAGTGAACTGATGATGAGACATGAGACAATGGAAGTCGGTACCCGCATGGCATGTGCATAGAGTCGTTGTGTCGGTCTATGTGCATTTCATAAATCATGAATTAATTGTGTGTGAATTTGTGAATGTGATTGATGATTGTATGGTATATGTGTATGTGTAATGGTATTCGATGCTTGAGAATTGTGCGGTATTATGTTATATGTGGTGGTGGTGAGAATGTGTTACTTGTACATTTTTGTGTTTATATATATAATTTTATTCAATTATATTATGGTTGTTTTTCTCACCCTTCTGCTGTTTTATAACGCTCTATGAGGCGTTGCAGATTAGAGCTGCTGGAGGTATTCCTTTTTGTGAAGCGTTGCGTCTTCATTATTTTGGTCGGTCGGCTCTGATATGTGACTCCGGGTAGTTAGGGTGGCCGCGTGCTATTATTTTGTATATCTGATGATATATTTTGGTTGTACATATGCTACCTGATGTATGACAAACTGTTTATATGTGTATATGTATATATGTTAATCAGATTTTAGATTTTCCGCTTTAATTCTAATTTCTGAAAAGTGGGTGTAAGGAACAAAGTTTCCTCTGTATGATTGCTACCCCACAGTTGCTTATCATTATGGGCAGGTGTTGCATGTTATGTGTATGTTTGGTTACTTTGATGTGATTCCCCTTTCTATGCCGTATTTCAAATATACTCTGACGAATTTTTGAATTTTCTTTTACTTCTTTAATTGGTTATTTTTGGGGGTATTAGATTGGGGGCGTCACAATCCTATACAGACAATGACTCCCCAACAGAGTCGCCATTTCTGTGACATGAATTTAGAGTTTCAACCAGAGAGATAAGAGGGACCAAATTCCCTGCTTAGCCCCACGGTGGGCGCCATTTTTCCTGTAGTGAGCAATTTTGGACGTGGTTCTTAAGCACTTCCACTCTGGGGTACTACAGGTCGATTCATTTTTTATCCTATTGAAGCTGATAAAGGAAGGGAAATAGATGACTTCAATTAACCCTGCTTGCATACTGAGGTTAAACAGTCAAAACTGTTGGTTTACAGATGCGGTTTAGATTGTGGGCCTCTCTCTGCTTATTTTGATAAGAACACAGTGTGACGGGATTATGCTATTGGTAGGATATTATGACTGATGCTTTTCAATTGATGTGTGAAGGAATGGGATTTTGGGTTTTTGATTAGTGTGCTCGCTAAGATTTTTCAATCTTATGCCTACGTATTCCCGTTTGACGAAACAGGGAAATCAGAGCGATCGTAGTTCCTCCTATTCTATGGGAGAAAAAAGGTTGTTTTGGTGTCTTGTTCAAAGCCCAAGACGTGAAGCTAAAGGTGGTTTGTATCTTGTTCAAAGCCCAAGATGTGAAGCTGAAGGGTTTTGACTTTAGAGAGAATTTGTCATCTCTAAAGAGGTGTTGTTGATGTTTGTATGCTATGAACAAGGAACATCCTTGATGCTAAAAGGTTGATTGACTCAACTGGGGTTTTCTTTATACAAAGCCTAAGAGGAGGCTATTGACCCAACAGAGGGTGTTTTTATGTGTCTCGCACGAAGCCCGAGATAGAGGCTAAAAGGTATTTGACTCAACAAGAGAGTGCTTTTATATGTGTCTTGTACGAAGCCCTAGATGGAGGCGAAAAAGGTTTTGACTCAACAAGAGATCCTTTTATACTCAACAAGAGAGTGTTTTTGTATCTCATACGAAGCCTGAGATAGAGGCTGAGAGGGAAGTGACTCAACAAGAGAGTCTTTTATACTCAACAAGAGAGTGATTAAATATGTGTCTTGTACGAAGCCCAAGACGTGAAGCTAAAGGGGATTGACTCAACAAGAGAGTCTTTTATACTCAATAAGAGAGTGATTTAGTATATCATACGAAGCCCGAGATGGAGGCTAAAAGGTGATTGACTCAACAAGAGAGTCCCTTATACTCAACAAGAGAGTGTTTTAGTATCTCGTATGAAGCCCGAGATGGAGGCTAAAAAAGGTGTGACCCAACAAGAGAGTCTAAAAAGTTAGCTCCCTTGGGGAGAATCATTGTACAAAGCCCAAGAGGAGGCTATTGTAACTGTTTCAGTTTAATGACAGGTCCAATATGTTGGATAAAAGAGAAAATTAGTTCTTATAAAGAGACTGATTAAAGGTAAGGGTACTTTGGTACGGATCGGAAGATCGGGTTTATTTCCTGTTCTTTAAGGAAATGGGAAATCCAAATGGTATTAAGACTGTCCAAGTCTACTGGTGTTTTGAAGGTCAATTTTAGTGGTTTCCCTTCGATTCTCAGGTAGTGAATAATCTTTGTATAATGCCCAAGAGAAGGCTGGTATGTTAAGGGATGAAGGTCAATCCATTAACAGGTCTGACTTGACTCAGAAAGACAGCTCTAGCAAATTGATGACTAGGTTCTATTCCTATACCTATAGAGGTCTCTGGGTCCTTGTACTAAGCCCAAGAGGATGCATGAGAACTTCTAAGAAGCCGAAGGGTCCTTGTACAACGCCCAAGAGGAGGCGAGGATGCTTTTAAGAAGCCTGTGGGTCCCCAAACCCCGAGAAGTTCAAGACATGCCATTCACAGAGAATAGATCAAGCCAGGAAAGTTCAAGAATTTGGAAGAAACTCAAGAGATGCCATTCACGGAGAAAAGATCATCTCTGGGGAGTTAGAGTTTCTTAGACAATTTCTAGGGGTGACAGTCTGAGAAAGGGTTCAACGAGAATCTGTCTATCACGTCTCCATATTGTTTAACCCCAAGAGAAGGGAAGACTATGTCTGGTAATTCTATGGGGATCTAGTTTTGTTTGTATTTAAGAGTGACCAACAGGGCTTTACCTAGTGCTAGACGTAGTTGCCGGGAGAAACTCTAAATAACTACACTAGTATTACACACTGGATATTTTGACAAGTGTATATAAAAGTTTGTGAAAGAAGACTTACAGTGAGCAGCCCCACAATACAGTTTTATATATATATATATATATATATATGAAAGCGATAAATGAAAGCGGGTAAACACTTACTCGGTTGTAGACCTTCCATGCTGTTTGGTTAGTTGTTCAACAAAGAAAACTTTGATAACAATATTATATTCAAAATCAAAGGAGAAAGTGCTTTGAAAAAATTGTTGGGGCTTACAGCTCAAGGAGAGGCCCAAGGTTTTATCAGTGATTGCACTGTTGTTTTGAAATTGTACAGAGTCTTATACAAGTGACTGAGGCCCAAAAAGGTTTTCTGTACAAAGGGATGGGTCTTACACTCTCTCAAGAGGCCCAAAGGTTTATTTTTATACAAGTGGTTGGGCTTACAGCTCAAGGAGAGACCCTGTTGGTTTTGATTTTTGAACTCGCGATCGCGCCAAGATTTTCTTTTAACGCAGAGGGACTTATACAATATCTGAGGCCCAAAATTGTTTTGGTTAAAAAGGGATTGGATCTTACACTCTATTAGAGGCCCAAAAGTTTAAGGAATGAGTCTTATAGCTCAAGGAGAGGCCCATTTGGTTTGTTTGAAAACGGCGATTGTGCCGAGGTTTTTTTGAAAACGCGGCGGGTCTTATACAATGACTGAGGCCTAAAAAGATTTTTGTTTTTCAAATGGGTTGGGTCTTACACTCTATTATAGGCCCAATGAGTTATTTTTGTACAAGAGATGAGACTTACAACTCAAGGAGAGACCCAAGGTTTTTTTTAAACGGACGATGATCGCGCCGAACTTTTGAAATACAACGGGACTTATACAAGATTTGAGGCCCAAAATGGTTTTATATTTACAAAGGATTGGGTCTTACACTCTATTAGAGGCCCATTTGGTTTGAAAAAGTTTGATAAGGGTTGAATTAATCAAAAACCCTAATTTGTTTTCAAAATGTATTTTAATTGAATAAAAAATTCAATTAAAATGATCAAAAATTGTTAAACATGTGGAAAACAAATTGTGATCTTGGATTAATGTTTCAAAAATCAGGTTTTGATCAACAAAATGATTGGAAACCACTAAAATTTGAAAAATCAAGAAGGAGAAAATATTTTAAATGTCAAAAATAATTAAAATATTAATTCTTTACAAAAATATCAATTATATGAAATAAATAATATTTTTGGGATTTTTTGGGAAAATAAAATATTTTAACATTTTTGTGAATTATTAAAAAAGGAATCAACTCAAAATCATTAAAACTCAGAGAGAAATTATTTTTTGAATCAATTAAATAAAATCACAAAATTCAAATATTTAAATTTTTGAAAAAGGGCGCCAAGAACATGGCAAGAACACGCGCCCTTCCTCTGTTTCTGCAGATTTTCATTTTCTATCCAATCTCACTGAATACTTGATTATATCATGCAATCTACATATCAATCTACTCGTTTCAACCTCACGATCATGTCTATTGTCTTTAATTTCATTTATTTTTAACATGGAATAAGAAATCAAAGAGAAATCTCAAGAACCCTAAAATTTGCATGAAGGTTCAGAAATTCCATACACGATTCAAACAATGCAATTGATTGAGGGAAAACACTCCATGCATGATTATGAACATATGGCCAAATTATTGTGCAGCAAAAAATGCATGGATCATAGAGTTAGAAGAACTTATGCTTACCTCTTGCAGCTAGTGATCGTGTTTTGTGTTAGAGGTGTTACAGCTTGGTTCCAAGGATATGGACAGCTTCCCTAGGTGCTATGGAGTGTGTCTGGATGCTTGGAGTGGATTGAATTGAGCTGGAACTTGATTTGGCACCTCAACTGCAAATCTGTCAAAGGCTTGAGTAGTTGGCTAGTGATTTTGTGATTTTGGTGTTCCAGATGTTATGTGAGTGTTTGGATCACTTCTATATGATGTTTATGAGGTCTGTGTGTGATTGGTTTGGTTGGAATAGCTCTCAAACTTAAAACCCGATGGTGACTTACTTTGGAAGGCAATTTTGGAGTGAAGAAGGGGATTTTGAGGAAAGCACATGTTTGATGGCTTTGGTGTACTCAAACTGATCACAATTGAACTCTATTTATAGTAGAGCAAGGTTTTTTTTGCAAGGAATAGTGAATGGCAACTGCTGCATAGGTTTGGCCAATGTTAAGCAATGAGAATCCAAGTCTCCTCTAGCCATTGACTAGAGGTTAGGGCACAGGCTGCTGGTTCCCTTGGTCTTGGATATGTCTTGACTGAATTCAGTTGGAAATGGCTCAGTCCATGCCACCTTGGTGTATGCATTGAATGCTCCAATCCAAAATTGGAGTCTTGTGCCTCTTTTAGGCCATTCTAGGTTTGACATGCTATTATTGGTTCCAAAGACTTGGGAGGCTTGAGATCAGAGTTGGTTCCTCCTTGGCCCCTCCTTGAGGTGTTCAGATGAATAGAGTTGCATGCCCTTTGCAAAATTTGGGCAAATCGAGCAAAACTCCAAAATCTGCCTTGCCATGACAGTTTGTAGCAAGGCATATTGGCATTGTCATATCTCATGGCTCAAGTGGAATTTGATGGAGTTCTTGGCCATTTTGGAAAGCCCCTATATGATACAACAAATGTTTGATCATATTTGGTTTTGATACTTTTTGGATCCAAGTGAAAAATTCCCCTACATTTGGAAAAAAGTGAAGGCAGATTCTGACTTAGTGAAAATTTCACTAAGTGTTGGAAAAAATGACATTTCATGTTTTCAGCCATTTTGATCATTTCATAACTCAAAATTCATGATGAATTGGAATGAGGTGTAGTTGAAGCTTTTGTAGAGGGCCATGAGGGCTACAAATCCAGCTTTGAATGGGGAAAAATGGCCTTGTGGTTTAGGAGTTATGATCCTCCAAAGTTGGTACCCTAGCCACTTTGTTCCATAACTTAGAAAATTTTCTAAGTTTTTATGGGTACCCCTTTTACAAGTTATCCCACTTTTCTTGATTTTTCTTGATGAGTGTTGATCCAAATCACACATTAACATCATTTTAGGGTCAAAGAACCATATTTGTGAAAAATCTCAAAAAGTCAAAGTTGACTTTTGTGCACAGTTGACTTTTTGTCAGATGAATTCCAAACTGTGCGATCCTCTATGAAATCAAGTCCTTAACCTAAATCAAACTTGATGGATTGATTTCATAGGTGTTATAGGGTATATTGAATCATGTCCTAGGGTTTGGGAGCATGTCCTGGTCAAAAGTCAAAGCTACAGTTGACTTTTCCCGCAAAACCCTAATTGTGGTTCAGATGAAATTGAAACTTGTTACTCAAGCTTCTTGGATTAATCCATTGTTGCAAATGGATCAATGTAGTGTGTTAGGGACCCTCAAATACTCTCTGGAGGTCTTGGCTCATGATTTGTCCTAAAAGTCAACTTAGGGGTGAATTAGGTCAAGAAACCCTAATTCCTGATTTTTAACGAATGCATCCCCTAAGGCTAAATTGACTTGATGATTGGGTTTATGATGTACCTTGGAGAATCTTAGGTTATGATTTGAAGCATTGGCTCATGCCCAGAGGAAAATTTCCATCTGGAGGCCCTGGTCGACCAAAACCCTAATATGGTGACACTGGCGATCTTGAGGCTTAATCCACCTAGAAGGGAGCAACCTTGTGCTTTAATCCTTGAAGTAGGAGTCCTTTTGATCCTTTGTGGATGTTTGAGAGTTTAGACAAGTTGAAGATCATGTCATTCCTTGATTGATCCTTTGTCTAAGAGCTCTGAGAGGGCCTGAAACCCTAAATTTGATTGTAGTGGATGCCCACCCATCTTTGGGGAGACTAATGAGGTATGATGGTTCATCCATATTGTGATGATGATTTGTACAATGATGGAAAATCTTAGTGGTCAAAATTTGGGGTATGACAGGATGGTTGTTGAGTTCCTCAGAATCAATAATCTGTCGGTCCAAGCCAGAGACAATTTTGTCAAGGAAGATGAAGAAAGGTTAGAAGCTCAGAAGGCTGCTGAGAAAGAAGCTGCAAAAAGAGAAGCTGCTAGAAAGGCAGCTGCTGAGAAAGATGCTGCAGAAAAAATCTAATCAATCACTCGTTTGTGAATCTGATCTATTTCCTCAAATGATGAAAACTCTAGAAGACATGCAGAAAGAACAATAGTTGGTTAAAACAAGACTCGACAAGCAAGATGAAAACAACAACAACATTCAGAACTTGCTAGCTTAACTTGTTCAGAGAATCCCTCCTCCTTCTCAACCCTAGACACTTTAGACTTCCCTTTTGTCTTATTTTATGTTTTGTTATATGTTTTTCTCACTTGTATTGTTCATGTTTCATTTATAATATCAGTTTAACTTTTTGATTATGACAAAAAGGGGGAGTAAAATAAGTGGTGATTTTAATACATATCTAATTCTCAAAATCTCATTACTTACATTCTAACATAATATATATGCAAAGTATGTGAATGCCTTTCAGGAACACTCTGAAAGTAGCTTATAGATCAAGCTCTGATAAAGTGTTGTGAAAGGTTCTAATAATCTAAGCTCTGACAAGTCGTTCTAACAAGTTAACCAGGTTCTGATATCCCTTATTTTTTAAGATTTTTTAAGTCGTAGACTCAGGGGGAGCTTGTTTATCTCAGGGGGAGTTCTCTAACTAAACTCTGATAATTTTTGCATATAATCTTGTACACATTGTTCCATCAAAATACATGATTTTGTCATCATTAAAAAGGGGGAGATTGTTAGAACAAGATTTTGGTTCTGCATATAGTCTCTAGTTTTGATGATAACAATGCATATATTTTATATGTGACAATTTTGTACTCTAATATTTTTCTTAAGTGTGCAGATATAAAGTTTAATTTGATTTTGGATAGCTCTCTAGAAATTTCATTAGAATCAATTTTGGAACGCCTCAAGAAACTACTTCAACCGCATTTGGAGAAACATTAGTAGTTATGATTAATGCTAAATGTCTCTGGATAAGAAAAGTTATGTGCTTCTTAGATAAGCTTCACTTATAGCTCTGAGTCAAGGTTCTGGGTTCTGAAGACTTGTTCACTCTCATCTGAAAATCAAGATGTTGGTTCTGACAGAATCACTCTAAGAAGACTTAAGTGAAGACAACTTCTGACTCTGAAGACTCTCATACTTCTCGATACATTTATCTTCTGGACTCATCATCACTTCACATCAGAAGAATTCCATCTGAAGATAAGATCAAGACAAAACTTGTGTTGAAAGAATTTGTACAATAGTACAATCCCAAATTGATAAAAACTGATTGTGCGCCAAAATTGTTAAGGAATATTTGTGAGACTTTACTACTCCTGTCTCCCACGATCTTTGGTTTACCATTATGGCAGGTGGCACTGATAGTGACATTTTTACCCTCCAACGTTCTACCTTTGAGCCTATATAACGGAGTCACTACCTTATTACAAAAACAATGAACAACATTGCAAGAGTGAAAATGCAAAGTCTCAAAATTCTATCAAGAGAGTATTCTAAAACACAAAGAGTTGTTGCTCATATTTATGTATAAAGATTGTTCTTTATTTTGTTTCATTCTCTTATCAGAAGCACTATTGTAAACAATTTCTATTGTAATCTCTTTGAAATTATTTTTCCTCAAGTGACTAAGTGTTAGTCTGTATACTTGAGAGGGCTAAGGTGTTTTCTAACAGTTAGATGAACTTTTGTAATCTTTCAAGATTAGTGGATTAAGTCCTTATTGAAGGCGAAATCACCTTGGTCGGGTCGACAAAACGTAGCCTCGTTATAGACGAACTTTATAAACCAAACGTGTCACTCTCTTTCTTAGTTTGTATATCTTGTTGTTTGTGTTAAGCCTTTTTGTCAAAAAGTTTTGAAAACCCCAATTCAAACCCCCTTTCTTGTGTTTTTCTCTACCTTCAAAATTAATAAGAAGAAAAAAGTTCTTTGAAAAGGAATCCGTCTTCTAAGTTAGGTAACCCTCACCCAGTTACTTAGCCTAACGGTAGTGAAACCACTTAGTTATGCTGATATCTCTGTGATTGAGAATCAAATTGCTAAATTTTGACATATTGTGGATCATGATCACTAACAACTTTGCTTACCATGTGAGTACAGATAACATGCTTAATGTGATTGCGCCTGGATGAAAAAGGACAAAAGAATGGGATGAGTAAATTAGGCCAAGGTATAATGACATAATGCAGGTTGGTTTGTATAGAAGGGGATTTATTACCCCAAATGCGGAATGTGTTACTGCGATATCCTTAGTTTGCGAGTTAGTACCTTTCAACTTGAGTATTGATGTTGTTCTTCTTATGTTTATGAATGTTTGTTTGAGGACAAGCAATGGCTTAAGTGTGGGAGATTCTGATAACACTGAAACACACTGCGTATTTGGCTCGACTCGAACATGTTTTATTATTCGTTTTGCTTTCATTTCTAGTATTATTGTGGTATTTTGTCTGTATTTCAGGTACATAACCCAGTGAGAGCCGTACATGGAGAAACGAAGCGAATCGGATGAAAAACAGATAAAAAAGAGCAGTTTGCACACAGAACGTCCAGCATAGCATTCACCATAGAGGTAGCCATGAGGTGGATGACAAGTCCCATGACCCAACAGTCACAAAGACCAGTTCCTGCACTTTTTGTGAAGGTGGCGTTTGCCACCATGGGGATGGCAGTCGCCATTTATTGAAAGTTCGACCCAGTCAAAGGCAGTTGGAGAATTCACCCTACTACTCCCTTTTTCTCTCTCACATGAACTCAATAGTTGTGACTTGATTTCCAAGGCTTGATACCATTATAAATAGTTGTTAGAATTCAATTTGAAGGACATCCAAACTTAGTTACAACTTAGGCCATAAATTTAAATTCCAAAAGCTCTAATTCTTCACATGGGACAGTTATTGCACTGTAGTTGTTATTAAGTTTGGAGCACTTTATTTGTAGCAGTTAATCTTGCCAGCATTTCCATTTCCGTTCAAGTTATTTCCGTCAATTTACTTTTTACCAGATTCAAGTCTCCGTTTGGAGCAGGTTCTTATTAATTTCAGTATTATTTACATTTTATTTGTCGTCTATTTACTTCTCCTTATTTCATTCATTTTCCGCATTGCTTTATTTCCTCGCCTTACTTAATTTATTTTCACTGCATGTTCTTTACTTTAATTAAATTGCTTTATATGTTTAGTTCCGCATTTCGAACATAAGCTAAATTGTTCACCATGAATATGTCTGGCTAATCCGTTAGTGCTGGAATGTGAGGACCGTCGATTTGACGGTACTCTGTTTGTTGTTTCTTTAGGATTACTATTGGGAATGTTTTGATTTTAATTTAATTTTTCCGAAATTAATTTGATCGGTTACTACGAAAGTGGAATTGTGACACGTCAGGTAAGATCAAAAGCCGTCTAACACCTAAGATTAAAATTGGTTAGTTTTTGGTTGATAAACACTGCAAAATCACTTTGTTAATCAAATAGAAGTGTTTAATATTTCTAGAAGGTGATTTTAAAACTATTTTCGGACGTGTTTATAGGTTTAGAATCCGGTTGATCGAGCGAAAGCCGGTAACCCTTTTAAGTTAAATTTTCTGATTAAAACCACTTTTCAACTGAGTAAAAGTATCTAGTTACTAAAAAAGGATTTGCTACTTTAACGCAAGCATAACCAGGCACGCGAGAGCGGACGGTAAATATTAGGGAGTAAAATCTGGTATCGAATATGCGAAAGCGACAATTCCTTTTTAATTAAATCTTTTTCAAGGAAGAAAATATTGCCCCGTAAGTAGTTCTATTTAGAAATAATAAGAGTACTATTGTTTGATGAGAGTCGCATTCCAGTATTACATCTTTGAATTTGTTAAAAGTTTATCATTTATTTTGTGTCTTTTTCCAAAACCTTTTAACGATCACCTTAGATAAACATTGTAGAAGTAGAAGACGATAGATTGACCATTAGGTCTCTATGGGATTCGACAACTTCTTATAATACTCTGATACACTCTGTATACTTGCGGAAAGCATGCATCATTGAGTGACACCCTATGTGTTTATTTGTTTTATTTCTGCTTTATTTCACATTTCGGAGTTTATGATGTTACATTATCGACTAGAACCACTGTCTTTGGATGACTCTTCAAGCTATAAATAATGAAGTGAACTCGTCACATAACTGCCTCCAAGAGATAATGAAGTGATCTTCTAAATCCTTGAAACATGTTACGACAGCTCCTTTGAGGGTTAGCACATTTTTTTTGCATTTCACAATACTCATGCCTTGGTGAATTTCAAGTAAGATATCTATGTGTTTGCGTGTTAATCAGGATCTCCAGTCCCTTCATAAGTCTCCCGCTTTGGGGACTTCTCCAAAGGCTTAGGTTTACAACAATCAATTATGTGCATGGTGAATTAAATCTTTCTAAATTATGAAGAGGCGTGATCACCGGTGACATATTCCTTCTAAGAATGGTCAGATGAAGATATTATATGACAGTAATCTTATATTGTTCATCTTTCTAGTAGTATTGATAGAATCAGTAAGTGTCATCCTTGTGAGGAAGGTAGGAACTATCAAGAATCCAGTATATTTCATCTCCAAGTCATTATTAGTTCATAAAACTCGCTACCAAGAGATTGAAAAAATTGCTTTTACTTTAGTAATAACTTCAAGGAAATTCGTGACACTAGTTTTTAGCACATTCAATAATGGCATGCCATGCTGGGGAAGATTCTTAACATCATCATAGGGGAAACAACATATACGTGTGCATTGGACTTTAGGTATTTGATAAGTCCCTCCTCCATGGAACTTTGAGGTTTTTCCCATTCTTTAGAGTATGAGTCAAGTTATCATCGAGTTAAATGGATACATAGTTCCCATCAGGGACCGACCTTAGTTTCTTTATTCCTGCCTCGATGGAGAGAAGTATCTCTGAGTCGTGTTCATCCTCAAATGTGGCTTCCCTTATACGTGCATCGAAGTGCGTGATGCTGATGTCTAGAGAGCGTTGTCTAGAAGATCTGACCTTTTTTACCTTCTGGTTTTCCCATACGGAAATTGCATCCATTTTTCTCTACAAAGCCTTGTGACAGCGACAAACTCCTTCCAAAGCACAAGTTGTCAACCTTGTCGGTAGACGTTGCAGTACTTCATCTTCAACTCCTTCCAAATCTGCACAAGTTGTCAACCTTGTCATGGACGTTGTAGTACTTCATCTTCAAGTGAACAGTGAACACAAATGCGTCCAAAGTTGCTACGAAATGTATCCCTATGATGCAATTGACATCATTGATAATTTTTTAAATGTTAAAGTTGACCATGAAGATTATTGTCACAAAAAATAATATTAATCACAAGTAATAATTTATCATAATAAACCAAAAAAAAACCTTTTAAAAAATTAAAAAATTCTAAAATTAATCTATTTTTCACTCCCTCTACAATCTTTATTTTTTCTCTCCAAACTCAACAACAATATCTAAAAAGAATAAGTCATTTACCTATATTGAGATTGAGAGACATTAAATAAATAGTTATTATTTAGAAGTATATATATTTAATTGATGTTGGATCATATATAAGTAGATGGTTGACCTAGCATCATAGTTGAATATGAGAGTCATCATCCATCATAAGTCACGGTCAATTCATGTATGTAATTGGCTCGCCAGCTCTCACCGGTTGTTTCCACTATCTTTCTCACCAACTACCTCATTTTTGTTTTGGTCAAATTCCATTTTCCATTCACCTATAAACTATATCTACCAACCAAGATCCGAGTAGCAAGATCATAACCGATCAATACTAAGTAAATAGTAATCAAACGGCCATACTTCATTTTCAACAAACCCACGTATTTTTTATACTCTTGGCGCAACTTGTCTCTCTTCACCCACCTAACACACATGCAATGCATGATAGAAAAACCTCAAAAACAAACCTCTATATAAAGCTCAACAACTCTACCTTCACATCTCAAGAAATTCACTACAACAATTTCTTTTTCATTCTTTCTTTTATAATCATTTATTCTTACTTTCCATTCTCTCAAAATTCTAGCTTCCTCTATCAAAACACAACAAAAAAACATTACTATCAATTAACTAAGATGGAAGCAGTAGCAGCAGCTATTACAGAAAACAACAACAAAGGAACTTGTGATTCTTTCTGCTTGACGAATGCGAAAAATAATAACGTGAAAGTGAATAGCACTGATCCTTTGAATTGGGGCGCGGCAGCGGAGGCAATGAAAGGGAGCCACTTAGATGAGGTGAAACGTATGGTGGAGGAGTATCGGAAGCCGGTGGTACGTCTTGGTGGCGAGACACTGACGATTTCTCAGGTGGCTGCCATTGCTGCACGCGACCATGGCGTGAAGGTGGAGTTGTCGGAATCCGCAAGAGCCGGTGTTAAGGCCAGCAGTGACTGGGTGATGGAGAGTATGAATAAAGGCACAGACAGCTACGGTGTCACCACTGGTTTCGGTGCAACCTCACATCGCCGCACCAAACAAGGTGGTGCTTTGCAGAAAGAGCTCATCAGGTAAATACACATATTTTTCTAATGTTTTCTATTCTGAATTTTCATTTGTTAGCAAATTCTCAAACTTATTTTACTTTTTTCTTGTTTTTCAGATTTTTGAATGCTGGAATATTTGGAAATAGAACTGACTCAAACCATATACTACCGCACACAGCAACAAGAGCTGCTATGTTAGTGCGAATCAACACACTTCTCCAAGGCTATTCAGGCATTAGATTTGAGATCCTAGAAGCCATAACCAAGCTCATTAACAATAACATTACTCCTTGTTTGCCGCTTCGAGGTACAATCACAGCTTCAGGAGATTTAGTCCCTTTATCTTACATTGCTGGTTTACTAACCGGAAGACCGAATTCGAAAGCTCATGGACCCGATGGAGAGATCCTTAATGCAAAAGAAGCTTTTCAAATGGCTGAAATCAATGCTGATTTCTTTGAATTACAACCAAAAGAAGGTCTTGCACTTGTTAATGGAACTGCTGTTGGTTCTGGTTTAGCTTCCATTGTTCTATTTGAGGCTAACATTCTGGCCGTTTTGTCTGAAGTCCTTTCCGCTATTTTCGCTGAAGTTATGCAAGGAAAACCTGAATTTACTGATCATTTGACACACAAGTTGAAGCACCACCCTGGTCAAATTGAAGCTGCTGCTATTATGGAACATATTTTAGATGGAAGTGCATATGTGAAAGCAGCTAAGAAGTTGCATGAGATGGATCCTTTGCAGAAACCAAAACAAGATCGATACGCGCTAAGAACTTCACCGCAATGGCTTGGTCCTTTGATTGAAGTAATTAGATTCTCTACGAAGTCAATTGAGAGGGAGATTAATTCTGTTAATGATAACCCTTTGATTGATGTTTCAAGAAACAAGGCTTTGCATGGTGGAAATTTTCAAGGAACACCCATTGGAGTATCCATGGATAATACGCGTTTGGTTCTTGCATCAATCGGTAAACTCATGTTTGCTCAATTCTCCGAACTTGTTAACGATTTTTACAATAACGGTCTGCCTTCAAATCTTTCTGCTAGTAGAAACCCCAGCTTGGATTATGGTTTTAAAGGATCTGAAATTGCCATGGCTTCTTATTGTTCCGAGTTGCAATATCTTGCGAACCCGGTCACAACTCATGTTCAAAGTGCCGAGCAACACAACCAAGATGTGAACTCTTTGGGTTTGATTTCTTCTCGGAAAACATACGAAGCCATTGAGATTCTTCAACTCATGTCCTCCACGTTCTTGATTGCACTTTGCCAAGCAATTGACTTAAGACATTTGGAGGAGAACTTGAAAAACTCGGTTAAGAACATTGTAAGCCAAGTTGCGAAAAGGACGCTTACAACGGGTGTCAACGGAGAACTTCATCCTTCAAGGTTTTGTGAAAAGGACTTATTGAGAGTGGTTGATAGGGAGCATGTGTTTGCCTATATTGATGATCCATGTAGTGCTACATATCCATTGATGCAAAAACTAAGGCAAGTGTTGGTTGATCATGCATTAGTAAATGGAGAAAAAGAGAGTAATTTGAACACTTCAATCTTTTTAAAGATTGCAACTTTTGAGGATGAGTTGAAGGCCATGTTGCCAAAAGAGGTTGAAAGTGCAAGATTTGAATATGAGAGTGGAAATCCAACAATTCCAAACAAGATCAATGGATGTAGATCTTATCCACTTTATAGATTTGTGAGAGAAGAGTTGGGAACTTGTTTGTTAACTGGAGAAAAGGTTGTTTCACCAGGTGAGGAGTGTGACAAATTGTTCACAGCTATGTGTCAGGGGAAAATCATTGATCCTCTTCTTGAATGCTTGGGAGAGTGGAATGGTTCTCCTCTTCCAATTTGTTAATTTTGTTAGTTAATTTCAAATTAAAAAAAAAAAATGTTTTTTTTTTATCTATATGTAAGCGGTACAATAAGCACTATATTTATCATCCATTTAACAAATTAATACGGAAAGGTTTATTTCAGTTTTCTCTAATATTAATGTGAACCTTGTAATTTTATTCTGTAATAAAATTTTAACTTGTTTGACATGGTTTTTTATCCACTAGTGCAACTCTATAATACAGCCATTGAATATGATGTTAAATTTAGTAGTTAGTGGTTAGTTAATCAATAAAAAAATCCATGTGCTTAATGGCGAATAAAAAATCTAAAATAATCTCTTATTAGATTTAGTAATGAGAGTTAAAATTGCAAATCAATAAAATTAACGAATTCTGACTTATCCCTGAAAAAAGTTAAGATTCTAACCATAAAATATATGTAACTAATACAAGTTTCATATAGGTCTTATGGATTTCAAATTATGGACCTGAAGGAGAGAATAACATATAACCTTGCCAATTCAGCAACAATGATTTTATTTATTAAGTTTATTAAGTTTCATTATTATATATTTATTAATATACTCAGTTGCTCTTTTTAACAAGTTGATAACTGTTTTGAGTCATTTTGAAAATGAATGATGAAATAAAATGCATATATATTAAAATGATATTTAAGTAATATTAAAATGATATTTAAGTAATATTCAAACACATTGAATAACAAACTAAAATTATTATTTTTTATTAATAATATTTAAACACAGTGAAATATATAATTGTTTTTAATAAATATACACCACTACCAATAATATATTTTCTAACAAAAACTTATCTCGGTCTACAAACCAACATGAATAAAAACCATTCTATAAGATGTCTTAATTTATTTTTAATTTTTCATTAAAAAATATTTGACTTATTACCTCAGTTAGAAAAAAATTCTAAGATTAAGCGTAGGATTCTCGTCAAGTTTACTAATGCATAATGTACCTTATGGTGTAATGTACCTTCAATTTTACTTAAGTATAATGTACTTTACGGTGTTCCTTATTTCACTTAAGTACTGATGACTTTATTAGCAAGTTTACTAATGAGGTACATGCAAGGTGATAATTAAATGTTTTAAAATAAATAAAAAGGGGGTTTTCAAGTTGGTTTGCGGGAAATAAATTATACGAATAAAATTGATAAAAGATACGATAATGTGAAGGCGATTATATCTTTTACGAATCCCTTAATGGTCCCCTATTGATGAATGTGCACTACCTAACTAGAATTTATTTTATAATATTACAGTAAATTAACCATACCACCGCACCCAATACCTTGGTGTATGACTCACTAATTTAACTACAAATCCTTAATCCCTTAGGAGAATTCGAAGTAAAAATAGGCGATCTACATGTGTTAATGATCTAGCCATAAGTTATAATTACCTATCCCTAGTTAATTACTAAGTTGAACGATTATCATATTTTAGATCGATAGACTTACATTCAATAATCTCTAATCGTCTAATCTCACATTGTGCGGACGTTAACACACAAAGAGCATTACGAATACAAATAATTGAATAATAATTATAAAATAAAACCCTTCAAATAGCATCAAACTTTCATATGATCCAATAGAGTACAATCAGTTTCATCTCAAAGACATAATCAAAATAATTTAACTACGCGTTGTGTAACAAATATTTACCATGAGTTTATATAAAGAATACAAGGAATTCCAAGGAGAAATCTGTCTCTAATGGCTAACAAGATCTCCAAAATCCCACTGAAATTCCTCTAGCCGCTAGTTTCATATGGAAAAATTATAATCCTTCCAAAATTATATTTTCTCTCTTTTTAAACAGCTAAAATGTGGCCAAAAGTCACCCATCGTTCACACGATGCTCCAGTTGTGTACATGATGCCATGCCAACTCACAATTGTGCACGCGATGCATCCTATCGTGCACGCGATACCTTTTTCCCATCTCCCATTGTGTGCACGATGCCACACGATTTTTCAAGTAACAAATTTTCTTTTTGCTTGAAACTTTTGTACTTTTTCATATTTTTTCTTCTTGCCTTCACTTAATTAAATCTTGGTCATTTCTTGTCTAGTTTTCTCAAAATTAGCTCCAAAACACTTTAAATATATAACAAATGCTTATAAGATTTACGTAATGACAGAGTGTCATCAAGTACACTGGTACCTTACGATGTTCCATATTTCACCTATGTATACAATACCTTAAGGCATATTGTGTTTCTCAAATTAATGCTAATGTATTGTAATATCACACAATAGAATAAGCTTCACTTATTTATTTTCTCCATTGAATATTTCCTTATGTGTGTGACCTTATAGGTTCATGTGACGTTGGCAATATACCAAATCATACATTTAATGTAATAAACATTGAGTGGTATCCAACAACACATCACTACTACCCAATTAAGAAAATGTCATGTGATTTGACAAAAAATTCCATTATAATGTTTATGTGTATAATTACCTTTTTCCCCTTATGTCTATATTGAACACAAGATATAAATTGTGTCACCCTTGTCGAGTTAAATATTTTACTTTTAGACATTTATCTTATTACACAAGATGGGAAAATTCTATCTAGGTAACTCAAGTCTCTCAGCTTTATTTGTGGAGTACCCAACAACCAGGGTCCATAGTGATAATAAAGTCCTATTACATACAAAGTTTGTTTGATAATAAAGTACTTGACTTCACATCTAGGGTCCATAGCGATTTCAGGTCAAAGGGTGGTATACACCATTATCACTATGAGAATAACTTATGACACTTGCATAACATTTTATGTAGTATTCTTATAGTGAGTCAATCTAGTATAAATATTACTTCTAATATTCATACATATGTGAAGACTTTATAACTCTTTATCCATGATCATTAGTTATGATCATAAATCTATCCACATAATAGTATTAATTCCTTAATGTTATCCCACTTCAAAATAAATCTCAAATCTAGATACTTTAAATAATGTACACATGTTTAATTAAATAGCATGATTAAGACCCACTTAATATTTTATTAAACGGATTAATTATTCTAGGGACTTTTTTATGTTAGAAAAACAAACATAACAAAGAATTGTCATATTATTATTAATATATTATTTAATACAAGTACCAAGTTCAATATAAAATATTGGCCTATAAAGCTTACACCAATAATATCCTACTAGCACTAGAGTCAAACAGACATACACCTGATACCCATAAATATAGTATGGCCACTGTTATACCCCAAATTTTACCCCTTAGATGTCATAACCTTTTGCACTCATATGTAGGGTTCAATCATCTATGCATTTTTAACTAACCTTTATCTTGCTAGTTTGTTCTTTTTGAGAAAGCCAGTGTTTGCACAGGAAAGAGAACAAAGGTCATTAAATCAGGATCTCACATGATTCAAGGCCTCCTAAGATATTCTTTGGCTCTATACAACCATCACAAGTGTTCACCAGTTGAGTGAGATTAGCATGGAAGGTTGACGTTTGAGAGATTTCTTGCAAAGAGGGCAATGTTTGGTCCTTAAATTTTCTGTGTAAAAGTTCACTCCTTGTGCAAAATTTGGAAGGCCATAACTTTCAAACCACACATCCAAATTGAGTGACTCAAAGCTCAAATGGAAGCTTTTTCCATGAACTTCAAAGTGTATTAGAGGACCTCTTTTCAAAAAATGCATGATGTTTATTTTATGAGACTTGGAAGATAATATGCCTTTATGACTTGGTGAAATTTTGATCATTTTCACCCTAATTTTCATCCAACTTTGACTCAATTTTTCACATTGTTCCAAGCTTCAAATAAAAAATCTTTGGACATGAAAGTTGTTCCTTGTTCTTCTAGCTTTCCAAGCATGTGTGGAAATCCACATTTAGATAAACCAATCTCAAGTTATGATGTTCTAAAGTTGGTTGTTTCAAGTTGGAAAATCTCATAACTTAGAATTTGTTTTAAGTTTCTTTTTGGACAGCCCATGTGCATGACTTCATGGTTGATTTTCTAATGATACAAGCCTTATCTCAAGCCACATCCCACATGAAAATTGTTCTATCAAATGCCCACTTTACATAGGATAAAAAAAATCTCAAGAATTGGTGAAGTAGTTATCAAGTTATGGTGCCTTGAAGTTGCCACGATGGAATTGTTACCATGCACTCATAAAGTTCTGGTTTCTAATATGTTGCTACACCAAGCTTTGTCACATATTTTCACATGTTTTATGCTTCAATCTCAATCTGCCAACAACACCAAAGCCACTATACTCCATGCCAATTTTCAAAGGGTGCAAAAATTACTCCATTTGGTTCGTTGGACAAAGAATGGTCGTGTGGTAAAAGTGCCTAGCATGATTTAGTTTCATTTCACCAAAACCTTGTTCCACTTGAACCAAAACCTGAACCACAAAGTACATTGTGCAGGCTTTCCATTCCATCAGTTTCCAACATCCTTTTCCATAAAACCCGCGCAAAAAAGAGGTTCCAAAGTACAGCTATTTGTACTTGAAGAATTGCGACACAAAAGACAAAAACACAAACCATCGTGTAAAGGCTTCATGGTACTAGAAATCTCTTGGTTTTTGCATATTTCCTCCGCTGACAAGAACCCTAAAACAAGCAACTAATCCTCTCACTTGGCTTAAGGTTGATGGAGCGGAAAAGTTCATGTTTGTAGTATCCAAACCTTACCATGTTTCCTCTTGAACAAGATCAATATCATTTGTGTCCTCAAGACTATTAACCAGTCTGCATTGCCTATAAAAGGGACTATCCTTCTCTTGTGAAAACGGTCGCATTCACTCAAGAAAAACTCAGTACTCTCTCATTCCATCTCTTGGCAAAACACCACAAACTTGCAAGCCACAACTCCAAAATTCTCCCCTGGTGCAATCTTCCAACGAGCCACATAAATCAACAAAATACATCAACAGAGCATACTCCATCCCATTCACCACAAAATACACCATTCAAAGAGTGAACTCATGATCCATTGAGGGAAAACCAGAATTTGCACACTTCATTCAGGTTCTAACACACACAACAACACAATATCATAACACACATTAGAATACACGATTCAAAGCACTGAGCAACTTGTGAGCTCTTATTGGCAACTGAAAGGTGGGAAGGAACAGCTCTGCAGTAGCTGGAACTTTGAGGGAGATGAAGCTTAGTCACTCAAATCTCCAGAACTCACACCTTTGAAGAGGCAGTGGACCCTCTCCACTACGTAACCCTCACTCTCTTTCACTCCATGCTAAAAATATCATGATCATGCTTATTAAGTCAAATGATGATGTAAATGTTGATGTGTGAGTTTGTGATGCTTTTTCTTCGCACTGCCTGTGTTGATAGTTGGAACACATGATGTTCATTGTCTTCATGCTAAGAGTTTGAGTAGTTGAGGATGCTCTCAGGATATGTATTATATGTTAGTTTAAGTTGAACAACATAAAAGTTCGTTTGGATCAGTATATGCATGTTGGCACGATGATATCATGGTTTCATTCCTGGACACATTTGTTCTAGGTTTTTTCCCACTGTTGATGCTATTATCTGGTCGTGTCTAAGGTAGAGTGTTGTCCATTGATTTGAGTACTGCAGGGTAAATTTTTATTTCATAAGTTTTGGTTGAGATATGAGCATAGCATGGATTGAACAAGATGGGTGCACCATAGTTTCTTTTCTGGAAATTCACGACTAGTCACAAGGTTTTTGTTGCATGTTGCATGTGTGAGTGATACGTGGCAAGCAAGGGTAGGCCAGGTTCTGTTTTGTCCGTTTGTGACTTAACTAGCACCGTGACCGATTGAAACATTTTCTTAGCATGTAGCGTTACATTTTGTTCCATGTGGTTTTAAAAAAATAGCAGCTTGAAAACTTGTGGGTTTATATATTTATGGGGTGGGCATATACATTGGATGTATAGCCACCCCAGTGGTAAGCCATGCGCATTGTAAACCAAGGGGTCTGGGGTTCGAATCACCCTCGCCCCAGACACCCTTTTTGATGTTTTTTTTTATATTTTCTCTTGATTTGGACTGTTGCTAAAGCCACCCCCCAAATTTAAGGCGCATGCGATGTAACACTATAATTTAGTTTATGCCAATATTTCTAATGCACCCTCCCATAGTTTAATTGGTGACAAACATTTTATTTTCTCTTTTTCATTTCAATTTCTTTTTTAAATATTTCCCTTAACCCAAAAAATTCCCAAAAAAAAGTTTATGTTGACATTTCAAGGTTCATTTTAATTTTCTAAACTTTTATTTTATTATTTTATTTTCACTTTATTTTAATATTTATTTTAATTTTGTGAATTTTTATTTTGAGCTTATTTTCTTTCCACTTTTTGGAAGATCTTCTAAAGATGTTTTAGGACATTTTTGAGAAGTTATTTTTGATTGTGATTATCAATTTTGTTAAGGACTTTTGAGTGGGTCTTGTTTGAATTTTCTTTAACCCCTCACCTATCCATTTACTTCAACTTGGATTTAAGCCTTAGCCATAACTTGTGGCACCTCTTAGAATGTTCTTGCAAAATGGAATTTGTGTTGATATGATTGTCACCACTCTTAAATTCATAGTTCTTGAATACTTTTCCATGCTTGTGATTCAATTATTCATTTTTGTTGAGAACTATCTCATTATCTTTTACCATGCTCATACATGGATGTATATATCATGCTTTGTTTGAAGTTCTTGAACTCATATTGTTCATTTAATTTCAATCCTTTTTTAACACTTATGCATATAAGAATAGTTTTCCCCTCCTTCCAAAGGAAAGTATCTCTATTGACCTCAAAGTCATAGATAGCTCATTATCCTCCTTGACCTCATAGTCATAGGATTCCCTCTTGATCTCATAGTCATTGACATTCTCCCTTGGCCTCATAGGCATAGGGTCCATTCTTTAAGCCTTTGACCTCATAGTCATAGGAACCTTTGACCTCATAGTCATTGGTGACATCTTCACCCTTGGCCTCATAGTCATTCAATATTACAACTTAGAATTAAGTTAGAGTTCTTGGACTCTACGTGAGACTCATCACCTTGAGTATTCACTTCACCCCATCACAACTTACACTTAGAGAGTTTCTTAAACTCTACATGAGCTCATACTCATTCCTCCTTGGAACTTTAGCCACAGTAAATGGTTCCTCACCCTTAGTTAGGTTAACTACGGTTGCTCTGATTCTTTAGTCAGATACGTAGGCACAAGATGCGATGTCTTGGCGAGCATACTTAGTGTATATACCCTTAGGTCTTTACCTTTACCCTTAGCAGATTCCCTTAGCAAGCAAACATTAACATAACACAAATACAAACAAGAGGTTCATATAGAGTACTACATATACTTAGGGTGCTAATACCTTCCCTTAGTATAACCAACCCCCGATCCCCGATCTTTTAGCTCTGTCTTCACATAGCGCAATTAGGTTTTCTTCGATCTTTACCCTTTCCTTTGGATAAATCAAAGCTCGGTGGTGAATTTTAAAGATGTGTGATTCAAGTTAATTAATAGCTTGACATTCAATTCTCACCACAAAAGAAATGGCGACTTCACTGGGGATACCAATTTGAGGGTTAAGCCCACCTTGTTGTGCTTGTGTTATTTATGATTTGCTTGCTTGATTGTACATATCTGTATATATATCTGTATATCTGTTTGGGTTCTTCTGTTTGGCAGGGTTGCTACAATTGAGTGGTGAGATAAGTCCTAACCCGAATTTGAGTGCACTTATGATAGGACGATGGTATATTCAAGGAGGCTTTGAGGGAGTCGATTCCCAAAAAATTTGAATTGAGACACCATCACTCAGTTGAGGCCCTCTTGAGAGTTTAGTCATGTTGAACGAGTCCATTCGTGAAAACGTTACTACTCTCGACCTAGGTGCCCTTTATATTGAGAACTGTAGTTATCTCTAACCCCAATTGGCCTTTTAGGATGTAGTGTGAGGACTATGAGGGAGTCTATTCCCGAATTGGTTGCTACGCGATACTACACTCAGACGAGATTCTCTTGAGAATATTATTGATTACCGAGTCATTCGGGAAGTCGATAATATCTGAAAGATGGGTTGTCGACTCTGGGAACTTTTTAGAACCATGTTCTATAAATCGTGAACCCATAGTACACACCTTATTGGTATGGGTATGACCATGGCTTCATTCATGTGATCCCTAAACCTAGGGCTTGTGTGTTTTGTTGTGCGTACATATGTGTGTGCCTATTTTGTGCATTGCATACATCTCATTGCATCCATTATTGGTTTCAATGAACTCAGACGTTCTTTCCTTTGTAAGGATCAATAGAGATCATGGTTTTAAAAAATGAAACTTTTTAGTTTTTCAAAAAGTTTGCAACTCGCTTTTGAGTTCCTTGAAACCATTTGGCTTGCATTTGCATTGCATGTGCATCGTCATCACATTTGCATTGCATTCACATTTCTCAGCCTTGAGTCTCATCCATCCTTTGTCTGTAACCCAACAGTTGACTTCCCGAAGCCAGCATTGGACTTGAGGTAGCTTTTGAAGGATCATGAACTCAGGAGAACAGAGCCAGTTTATGACAAGAGTGGATTTTGAATTGTTAAAAGGCCAATTAGATCAGATTGTGGAAACTTTGAAAGCCTTGGCAAAGAAAGATGACAATATCCAGAGGGCTTCTGTGAACGATGTTGTTCAAGCTCAGCCTGTGCAGATTCCTGTTGAGAACCAGGCCATACAAGAACGTGTTATTGCCCGAGATGGATATTTCTCTTCTGTTGATGTCGTGGAATATCGTAGCTTCGCGTTCTCTGAGCCAGATTCCCAAGAGTTAGTCCCTGTGGTGAAAATCAAGGATCCAAGATATGTTGAGATTATGGGAAAATGTCGTGCCTTGGAAGAAAAGCTTGATGCACTTAAGGGTCGTGACTCTGCTGATCTAAATACTTTGAACATGTGTTTGGTACCCTACCTTGTGATACCTCCTAAGTTCAAGACACCAAAATTTGAGAAGTACAAAGGGCATAGCTGTCCAAAATAGCATTTGGTGATGTATTGCAGAAGAATGACTTCACATGTCCGTAACGACAGTCTGAGTGGGGCATCACTGAGTTGGTGCATACAGCTAGAAAGCAATCACATCCAATCATGGTCAGACCTAGCTAATTCCTTTGTGAAGCAATACCACTACAATCTTGACTTGACTCCCAGCCACCTGCATTTGCTAGATTTATCTCAAGAAGACAATGAATCATTCAGAGGATATGCCCAGAGGTGGAGAGAAATAGCTGCTCGTGTTCAACCACCACTCTTGGATAAGGAATTGGTTAACTGGTTCATGGATACTTTGCAAGATCCGTATCGAGAAAAGCTGTTTAGCATTGTGAGGTCAAACTTCTCCGACTTGGTAATAGCTAGAGAGCGCATTGAGAGCGATCTCAAGAACAGAAAAATCTGAGGCATCTCGAACATCCCAGCTAGTGATAGTGAATCAATTGTCAGTTCTCAAGAAGAATGGGAGAAATAAAGTAATTCCACTTGGGAATCTCCAATACCTCAGCGCTCAAGCAACTCAAGTGTTCAGAGTCAGCAATCTTTTGGGTCTCCGTGTCAGACACCAATCTCTCCACAGGGACAATATTCTCCTCAGTATCAACAGTCTTGTCGCCGTCAGCCGCGTCAGCATGCACGACAAAGGCCAAGAAATCCAAAGAGGAATTTCACTCCATTGCGAATACCATACAGTCAGTTCTTGCCAGATTTAATCAAAGGTAGGTAGATAGTACCAAAGGAGATAGATCCAGTGCCTTTTTCATACCCGCCAGGCTTTAACTCCAATGCTCGATGTGATTACCATGCTGGGGCACAGGGGCATGCAACTGAAGACTGTAAGGTACTCAGAAACAAGGTTTAGACTCTGCTTAACTCCAATATGTTCTCGTTCACGCCTTAAGGCATTCAAATCAACAATCTTTCACCTAATCAAGCGGATTCATCAAACTCTAAAATGGAAGAAATTGCCGAGAGTGGATGTGAAGATGATTCTCAGACTGATCTCGACAGTCAACTCTGAAGATGATTATCTCGGTTTGGCAAATCAAGAAAGGAAATCCCAGTTCCCCGAAGCTGGCAATATTTTGGTTGTTTCAGCATTTTTGTTGTATTTTTCGTTGCATGTTGAATTTGTATTTGCTTATAAGCTGTTGTACTTTCGAATTGGCAATATCAATGAAATATTTATGCATATTTTGATTAAATCCATTTGTTTCACTCATTTACTTTTATGTTCATAAAATCAAAAAAACATATCTTTATCTTGTTTCACTCCACTTATCAAATTGTTGTTAAGCAAAGATTTGGGAGGATGATGAAACATCGTATCCATAACTGTTGTGGTATGCTGCCAATTAAACCTTGTCGATGATGTAAGGCATTGTTTCAATCCCCAAACACTGGAGAAATAAGGAAGATAATCCCTCGCTAACCCCTTTGAGCCTAGAAGTAGGAGTTTTCTTTCCTTACAAGACATAAAAACCTGTAATCTCAACCTTGGGGCAGGGTAGTTCTCAGTTTAACTTGGTTATGCATTCTAATGCAAGTGCTTCATGCAAGACACCAGTCAACTCTCTCAAATCAAATGACAATAAAATAGAAGAGGTCTCAAAACCTCAGAAGACAAAGAAGAGGTCTCATAACCTCAATAAAGACAAGAAGAGGTCTCATAACCTCAATGAAGACAAGACGAGGTCTCATAACCTCAACAAAGACAAGAAGAGGTCTCATAACCTCTACAAAGACAAGAAGAGGTCTCTAAACCTCAACAAAGACAAGACGAGGTCTCATAACCTCAACGAAGAAAAGAAGAGGTCTCAAAACCTCAGTAAAGACAAGAAGAGGTCTCAAAACCTCAACAATAAAGGATAGCCAAATGTTGTAAGGGAGTAGTGACTACCAAGGTGTCTGAATCATCATCAACTATCATCAATTCTTTCCTAGCCTATAGAAACTCGGATGTATAGCTTGAGTTAACTGAGCGTAGGATTGGAGTTCATCACGAAGATTGGGGGGACAAATAAACTTTGAGCCTTTATCCTTTGTTTCATGAGCCGTGAACCAGGCCACGTTACAACCCTTAAAAGACCTAATTGAGGTAAGGTTGTTTTGAAAGCATACTACAACAAGGTTGATTAACCTGACTCCTAATGATCTTTGCTAATTGTGTGTGTTGATCACTTCATTTGTCATTCCATAAAATGACGAGATTCGCCTTGTTTTGATTATTTAGTCACTCCACTATGTGTGTTTTCATCAATAAACTTCATTTTCAAAAGCTTGCATGAATGTTACATTGAAATTGCCAATTTTTTAATGAACAATACTTGTTTGCAAAATAATTCAATATCAAAGGAATCCCAACAAATGCAGCCAGCTAGGGAATTTGACTTGATAAAGGAAGCTCAGTCAGGGGCAACCAAGTGTGAGGATTTTCCAATCAATCATTCCAAGAGCTATTGAATCAGGGGCCGAACTCCTCAAGTTCAAAATATTGGGGCAAGTCTTCTTGAGGTCATCTTATGACAAGTTTGTTTCAAGGCAAGGACTCCCATGACCCACCAATAGGGGTAAGTTTGTTCCCATGTTGTTTCTACCACAGTCTGAGTACTTTGTATTGCGGATACAGTTGAACTGGGGAAGTTATGTCGAGACTCATGAATCTCTTAAAAAGTTTGAAGGTATTGAAGCATCTGGTATGCCAATTCTTCTGTAAAATACTTTTGTTGACTTATCCTCATAGACCAGTTAACCAGAAGCAGTCAAGTCAAGGTTCGGTAAATCTCTAAAAAGACAACTAGTCTGGGACATCTCCTTCACAGATCAACTAGTCTGAAGAACAAGTTCGAAGACTTTGTTGTGCAAATGCAGTTAATCCGAGGCAGTTATGTCGAAATTCACGAATCTCTCCAAGAGTTTGAAGATATTGAAACACCTTGTGTGCCAATTCTCCTGTAAAATCCTCTTGGTATTTTTTTCTAACAGACCATGTACTCTGGGGCAGATGAGTTATACAGAACTACTCAGCTTTTGTGACATCTTTTGCTAGCTCCCCAGTAAGCTGTTACTTCAGCTAATCTTGGCAATTCTCCATGGATTTCCCTCCAGTAAATAAATCAAGCTCATGATGGCAATCCTAGTGAAGTCATGATACTATACCCCGAGTGGAAGTACTCTTTTTCCCTCAGAGAAGTTTGTAACCTTGAAGTAGTGTTGCTGATTGTAATACCCCGTATTTTTACTAATTTGGACTTTAGAGATTTTTTGGACATTTAGTAGTATTATTTCTAATACTAAGTTTGTTACTTATTTTCCTTCCACTTTCCAACATATAAAAAGAAAAAGATAGTAAGAAAGGAAAGAAAGAGAAAAGAAGGAAAAGAAGAGGAAAGAAAGAAGAAAGGAGAAAAGAGGAGAAAAAGGGTTTTGGAAGAGAATCCAAGAGAAATCATCATTCATTGATCCAAACTTCATCCAATCATCTCATCTTCATCATTTTCATCATCTATCCAAGGTGGGTTCTAGTTAGTACCAATTTTTAGAATTTTGGAATTGTTGGGTTTAGGTCGAATTTATGGAAATCGATGTTTTAACGGTTGGAATTTGATATAAATCGAAATGAATGCTCAATGTGCTTATAGAAACATGTATTGATGATTGTTTTGATGTTTTGGTTTGATTGGAAATGTTAGGTTTTGTGAAACTTTGTGTTCTTGAGAAATGTATGGTTTTTGAATGTTGTTGATCAAACCTTGCTAGAACTAGGTTGTAGCACCTCTGTTGGTTGTAATTTATGGTTGAGAAGAGGTTTGGATGTGTGGGGAAATTCTGTTTTGATGAAGCATTTTTCTGAGTTTCGCAGAGCGCGCTTAGCACGCAGGAGCCCGCTCAGCGCGGTTCTGAAATCCTGCAACCCCTAATTGCAGAGAGTTGGGCGCTTAGCGCGACCTGGGACTTGAGATTTTATTCCTTTAGCGAGAAAATTCATAACTTTCGACTCGTTTATCAGATTCGATCATTCTTTATATCGATGTAAAGTCGAGAAATATTCCATGCAATGAAGATGAAATATGTCGATTTTACCGACCGATTAAATAATCGAGAAAGTTCCAAAAATGATATAATTATGTTTTAATTGTTATATATTATTCTACTATGCGATTATGACATGTCTTACCTATCCTATTGTTGTTTAACATGATTGTAAGTGAATATGCATGCAAATATGAAAACGATATAGGAAGAGTGAGGAAACCTCAAACTTGAACTATAGGAGAACCTAGTAAGGAACTAGAAATTGTAGACAACTCTAGATGGCGATGCTCGGGCACGTGTTGTTGGAAGATACATCCTTGCCGAGTATTGGCCTAGTTGAGAGTGAACACTAGTATGGAACATGTGGTTAACCTTTGTGGTTGTGAAAAGGCAAGAGAGGCCTTAAGGCAGTGTAGTCTTGTGATTGTCGAATACAATCGTATTGTTGTATGTGATCATGTAATCGTAACCGGAATATTTTGAGTGTAGTTTCATGGGTCTCGAGCTCCTCTGAAACGGGTACACAATTACTTGGTAGGTTTGATTCCCTACGTGTAGTACGATTGGAGCCTATGATATGGGTAGAGACTTGTGATGGTTAACAGGCCATGAGAAGTGACGGTTCACTGTTAACAGGCCGATGATCCCGAATCCAATTCGTATGCCAAGTAACTACAAGTATCTATGACTCGGGTCGCCTTCTAGACGTAGAAGAGGACGGGAAGATGAGATGTCTTGGTATGGTTATCGATTAGTGATTTTGTGAGTTAATGAACTCATGTCATGTTTCCATATAGTGTGAGAATTATAAAGTGTGAACCCAAGGGTCCTTTCCCCTTTTCCCCGAACTTGAGTTAGGATTATTAGAACCTTGTTAATCCGAGAGAATCCATAAGATAGGGAACCCACTGAGATTTGATGTATCTCACGCCACGTTGTTGATGTATTTCAGGTGCTTCAGGTTCCGAGAAGGGTAAGGATAAGGTCGTGTGATCTTTTCCTTGCTTGTTGATGGTTAGCTTCCGTAGCGGTGCTTATTTTGAGATCATTGTTGATCTAGTTCTTAGTTTTTATATTTTGAACATCTTGTGTATAATATCCCTTAGGTTTTTGTACTTTGTACTTTATGGCATTTATTTGTATACAATGTGTTAACTAGGATCTTATGTGTTTCAGTACCAAACACTTGGATCTATATATAATATTTATGCTTTGATGTATGAGTTTTATATATGGGTGTCACAGTTGGTATCAAAGCAGGTCGTATCCTCGACCTAGCCATGAAATAGTATAAGTATTTCTTTCCGTTTCATATACGTTGTGTCTCCATTGGTCTTAAGTGTTATATCTATGGCATTGAGCCTGGTCAACTTAATCCTATTTGTATGACCTTTAGGAACATGGCTGAAGGACATAGAAACACTCGTGGTAGACCCCGCACCACTCCTGAAGGGACGAATCCATCGGGAGGCGACGACAATGCTCCTCTGTATCACTTTATGCAACAGATGCAGCAACAACAGAATCTATTCATGCAGCAAATGGTGCAACAAATGAATGGAGGTTTGCATCCTACGGCAGTTGCTCCAGAAGCGGAAGGTGGGAAATTTCGGGATTTTATCCGCATGAATCCCCCAGAATTTCATGGTGGATTAGATCCCGTGAAGGCTCACGAATGGATTTCTGGTTTGGAGAGGATTTTCTTGATAGTCCAATGCAGTGAAGAGAACAAGGTGTTGTTCGCTTCTCATTCATTGAAGGGTCATGCTATGAGATGGTGGGAGAGCGCTTCGGCTTTGATGGCTATTCAGGAAGTGCCTAAGGTTTGAGAACAGTTTAAAGTTATTTTCATGGAGAAGTATTTTTCGAGCTCATTGAGGACTCAGAAAGAATTTGAATTCCAATAATTAAGACAAGGTAGTATGACTGTGGCCAGTTATGCTGAGAAGTTTGAGGACATGGCTGCTTATTCTAGGCAGGCTATGTATGCTCCCGATGAAAGGTAGAAAATAGACCAGTTGCTGTTTGGACTAAAAGCTGAAATATCTCATAGTGTATCGCAGAGAGAGTTCACTACATATGCTGAAGTTTAAAGGCAATGCTCTGTGGCCGAGCATAGTTTGAAGAAAGTCCAAGTTGAAGGTGTTGCGAGTAGAGTGAATCAAGGGGATCGCGGAAGATCCAACCAACAATTCAGGCCTAGGCAACAATCCTTCAAAGGGAAACAAGTTCAAGATTCAAGGGCGAGTACACCTCCTGTGTGTCGAACTTGTGGCAAGAATCATTCTGGAAGGTGTGGTTTTGAAGGGATAAAGTGTTTCCAATGTCAGAAGGTGGGTCATCTGAAAAGAGATTGTCCTCAGAATAGGACTCAGACACAAGAAAGGGTTTATACCTTAGATGCAAGGAAGAAGAAGAGTGACAATTCCTTAATTGCTGGTACGTGCTTCGTTAACGGATTTCCTTGTTTTGTTCTTTTTGATTGCGGAGCTACACACTATTTTGTATCGATGCAATGTATGAAGCGACTTGGGTTGCGGTCCGTTCCTTTGTCTCCTCCTATGGTGGTCACTACCGCCATGGATGAAATAGTTGAGACACCGTTGATGTGTAAAAACTGTGTTTTGTCTGTGGACGGTAGAGTTTTTTAGATTGATCTTATTTGTCTACCGCTTAAGAAAGTTGATGTCGTTTTGGGAATGGATTGGCTTTCTGCTAATTCGGTGTTTATTGGGTGTGAAGAAAATCTCATCATCATTCCATCTGTTGATGCTACCCCGAAAGATGTCTTAACAACTATTCTATAAGGTACAGTTGGAATGATAAATTTCTTGTTCGAAGAAGAGAAATCTGTTCTTTTGGTTCTCACTAAGGAAGGGAGTAGCGACCTTCAAGTTTTGGATATTCCAGTAGTTTGCGAATTTTCCGAAGTTTTCCCCAAAGATGTCACTTCTCTTCCTCCAGAGAGGGAAGTGGAATTTTCTATTGATCTGGTACCGGGAACGGCTCCTATATCCGTTTCTCCGTACTGGATGGCACCTTTGGAGTTAAGAGAATTAAAGGGACAATTAGAGGAGCTTATGGCTAAGAATTTTGTTAGACCTAGTGTCTCACCGTGGGGAGCCCCAGTTTTGTTAGTAAAGAAGAAGGACGGCGGGATGCGATTGTGTATTGATTATCGTCAGCTGAATAAAGCCACCATTAAGAACAAGTATCCCTTGCCAAGGATAGACGGCCTATTAGATCAATTGAAAGGAGCCTGTGTATTCTCGAAGATTGATTTGAGATCGGGTTATCACCAAATCCGAGTGAAGAGTTTCGATGTACCTAAGACTGCATTTAGGACCCGTTATGGCCATTACGAATTCTTAGTGATGCCTTTCGGTGTGACTAATGCTCCAGCTGTTTTTATGGATTATATGAATCGGTTATTTCAAGCTTACTTGGATCAATTTGTTGTGATCTTCATTGATGACATTCTTATCTATTCCCGTACTCCGCAAGAGCACGAAGGACATTTGAGAATCGTCTTATCGATCTTACAAGAGAAGAAACTTTTTGCCAAGTTAAGTAAGTGCGAGTTCTGGATGTCTGAAGTTAGTTTTCTTGGTCACGTTATATCACAGGGTGGTGTAGCGGTGGATCCGTCGAAGGCTGAAGCTGTGATTAATTGGGAGAGACCGAAGAATGTATCGGAAATTAGAAGTTTCGTGGGTCTAGCAGGTTACTACAGAAGGTTTATCAAAGGCTTTTCGAAATTAGCATTACCAATGACTAAGCTTACTCTGAAGGATTGCCCCTTTGAGTGGGATTCGGCGTGTGAGCAAAGTTTTATGAGTTTGAAGGAAAGATTGACTACAGCTCCCGTTCTGATTATTCCCGATCCTAGCCAGTCGTATGAGGTATTTTGTGATGCGTCTAAGATGGGATTAGGAGGAGTTTTAATGCAAGAAAGCCACGTGGTGGCTTATGCTTCTCGACAATTGAAAATTTACGAGAAGAATTATCCAACCCACAATTTGGAATTAGCGGTGATGGTGTTTACTTTGAAAGTGTGGTGTCACTATTTATATGGAGTACATTTTGAAATGTTTAGTGACCACAAGAGTTTAAAGTACCTCTTTGACCAGAAAGAGTTGAATATGCGTCAAAGGAGGTGGATGGAATATTTAAAGGATTATGATCTAGAGCTAAAATACCACCCGGGTAAAGCGAACAAAGTGGCCGATGCCTTAAGTAGGAAAGTTTAGAGAAAGGCTGAATTGATGATGTTAGAATATTCATTGTTGGAAAAGTTTAGAGATTTAAATCTTCAATTTGTGTGGACTCCTAATGGAGTGATTATGGGGAATTTGAATGTCAATTCTACATTAAGAGTTGAAATTCAACAAGGACAATTATTGGATGAGAAGTTGCAAGAGATGCTAAGTCAACCGGGTTTTGTGCACGCTAGCGATGGAATGATTATGTTTAACCAAAGAATTTGCGTTTCGAACGATGCGACTTTGAAAAGAAGGATTTTGGAAGAAGCGCATAAAGGTGCTTTTACTATACATCTGGGTTCTTCAAAGATGTATCAAGATTTAAAGAAGGACTATTGGTGGTCCAGTATGAAAAGAGATGTTGCGGTCTTCGTGTCGGAATGTGCGGTATGCCAACAAGTTAAGATTGAACATCAAAGACCGGGTGGATTATTGCAACCATTAGAAATCCCAGTTTGGAAATGGGATAGTAATTCTATGGATTTTGCAGTAGGTTTACCCCGTACGCAAGGTGGTTATGATTCTATTTGGGTGATTGTGGATCGACTAACGAAATATGCGCATTTCTAGGCGTGAAGACTACTTTCAAGGCAAGTCATCTTGCGAGGTTGTTTATTGCAGAAATTGTAAAATTGCACGGTATTCCCTCTAATATTGTGTCGGATAGGGTCCCAAAGTTTACTTCAAGGTTTTGGAAAGTTTTTCAACAAGTTATGGGTACGGAGTTGCGGTTGAGCACGTCTAATCACCCTCAGACGAATGGTCAAACTGAACGAACAACACAAACAATGGAGGATATGTTGAGAGCTTGTGTACTAGAAAGTAAGGGTAATTGGAAAGAACTACTACCATTGATTGAGTTCTCTTATAACAATAGTTACCATGCGAGCATCGAAATGGCTCCTTATGAAGCTTTTTATGGAAGAAAGTGTAGGACACCTTTGTGTTGGGCAGAAGTTGGGGAAGATAGAATCTTAGGACCCGAAATCATCCAAGAGACTATGGAAAAGATTCGAACGATCCGCGAGAAAATTAAGCAAGCACAAGATCGACAAAAAAGTTATGCGGACAATCGAAGGAGACCTTTAGAATTTGAAGAAGGTGACCATGTATTTTTGAAAGTTACTCCGAGATTAAGACTGAAAGGACCGTTTTAGTCACGGAAGTTAAGTCTAAGATATGTGGGACCGTATCAAGTTTTAGAGAGGATTGGTGAAGTAGCTTACGGATTGGCCTTACCTCCTTCTCTTTCGGAAATGCATGATGTTTTTCATGTATCTCAACTTCAGAGGTTTGTTCCAGATCCTCTTCAGCCGATTCTACCTGATATTATTGAAATAGAAGCAGACTTAACGTTTGAACCTCAACCGAGCCGCATTGTGGGAAGAGAAACGAAAGTATTAAGGAACAAAGACATTTCTCTAGTTAAGGTGCAGTGGGATGTAACGCATCCGGGTGATGCAAATTGGGAACTTGAATCGGAAATACGAGATGCTTACCCTCATCTGTTCCGATAATCTTTCAATTTGAGGGCGAATTTCCATTTAAGGGGGGGAGGATGTAATACCCCGTATTTTTACTAATTTGGACTTTAGAGACTTTTTGGACATTTAGTAGTATTATTTCTAATACTAAGTTTGTTACTTATTTTCCTTCCACTTTCCAACATATAAAAAGAAAAAGATAGTAAGAAAGGAAAGAAAGAGAAAAGAAGGAAAAGAAGAGGAAAGAAAGAAGAAAGGAGAAAAAGAGGAGAAAAAGGGTTTTGGAAGAGAATCCAAGAGAAATCATCATCCATTGATCCAAACTTCATCCAATCATCTCATCTTCATCATTTTCATCATCTATCCAAGGTGGGTTCTAGTTAGTACCAATTTTACAAGTTTTGGAATTGTTGGGTTTAGGTCGAATTTATGGAAATCGATGTTTTAACTGTTGGAATTTGATATAAATCGAAATGAATGCTCAATGTGCTTATAGAAACATGTATTGATGATTGTTTTGATGTTTTGGTTTGATTGGAAATGTTAGGTTTTGTGAAACTTTGTGTTCTTGAGAAATGTATGGTTTTAGAATGTTGTTGATCAAACCTTGCTAGAACTAGGTTGTAGCACCTCTGTTGGTTGTAATTTATGATTGACAAGAGGTTTGGATGTGAGGGGAATTTCTGTTTTGCTGAAGCATTTTTCTGAGTTTCGCAAAGCGCGCTTAACGCGCAGGAGCCCCCTCAGCGCGGTTCTGAAATCCTACAACCCCTAATTGCAGAGAGTTGCGCGCTTAGCGCGGACAGGGGAGCGCTTAGCGCGACCTGGGACTTGAGATTTTATTCCTTTAGCGAGAAAATTCATAACTTTCGACTCGTTTATCGGATTCGATCATTCTTTATATCGATGTAAAGCCGAGAAATATTCCATGCAATGGAGATGAAATATGTCGATTTTACCGACCGATTAAATAATCGAGAAAGTTCCAAAAATGATATAATTATGTTTTAATTGTTATATATTATTCTACTATGCGATTATGACATGTCTTACCTATCCTATTATTGTTTAACATGATTGTAAGTGAATATGCATGCAAATATGAAAACGATATTGGAAGAGTGAGGAAACCTCAAACTTGAACTATAGGAGAACCTAGTAAGGAACTAGAAATTGTAGACAACTCTAGATGGCGATGCTCGGGCACGTGTTGTTGGAAGATACATCCTTGCCGATTATTGGCCTAGTTGAGAGTGAACACTAGTATGGAACATGTGGTTAACCTTGTGGTTGTGAAAAGGCAAGAGAGGCCTTAAGACGTTGTAGTCTTATGATTGTCGAATACAATCGTATTGTATGTGATTATGTAATCGTAACCGGAATATTTTGAGTGTAGTTTCATGGGTCTCGAGCTCCTCTGAAACGGGTACACAATTACTTGGTAGGTTTGATTCCCTACGTGTAGTACGATTGGAGCCTATGTTATGGGTAGAGACTTGTGATGGTTAACAGGCCATGAGAAGTGACGGTTCACGGTTAACAGGCCGATGATCCCGAATCCAATTCGTATGTGAAATTCTGGTATCAGACGTGTGATGTTAAGGTGCGATGTCACAACAACACACTCTGCAAATGGACAGCAATTACAGTAACAAAATAACACAAGGAATTGTTCACCCAGTTCGGTCTAACTACCTACGTCTGGGGGCTACCAAGCCAGGGATGAAATTCACTACTTGTAGAATTAATTTACAGACTCAATAACCCAGTTGACAATCTCCTAAACTTAATTCCTACTAGTGACTTTCTACCTAAGAAACCACTTAGATATGAGAACACTACTCAATCCCTAAAACACTACTTAAGGAACAACCTCTTTGAGCAACCTTGATCTTACTTCACAACTTTGACAAGTAAAAACTCTCTACTGCTTCACAGCTTCTAAGAGAGGACAGAAAACGGCTCAGCAATTCAACCTAGAATTCTGGATATAAAATTCATACAAAATACTCAAGACACTCAGCTTATGCTCTTGATCTTCTCTCTATATTTCTGTCACCTTTTCCTTTGGTCTTGTGCGCTTTATATAGCAACCTGAATTGGACTTGGACCAGCTACAATATCTGACCTGATTTGTTATTTAAAACTGAATATTTAAAATAGATTTTCTCCTAAAATCTTTTCAAATCTTCAACCTTTTAAATCTCCTACAAATATGCACCAGATCTCCTATGCAGCGAAGAATATCTATCCCAAGATATTCGCATCCAATGAGACAGCTTGCTCTCCACAATTCCAGCTAACACGCAAACCCTAACAACATCACAACCTGATATTATTAATTCTGCAGATCTAATGTCATAACATCGCCATGTGACATCAGACATCCACACTTCAGTAATTTAAATACTTAACACATCCCAGTGTTAAGACTCAATGTTGCAACATCACCACCTTGACATCAACATTGAACATACTTTGTTTTACCAAAATTCCAGCCAATCCAAGAACTAACAATCTCCCCCTTTGGCTAATTTTGGCTAAAACAATCTCTGCACTCTGCACCTTCAGAGACTTTAGCAGCGGAAAAAAAACTTCAATAATATCATTTAAAACTCCAAGCAGCAGCATCAGCATCAAAACAGCTACAATCTTCAACCAGCTGCACATAATTCAACATTAGCAGCATCTTTAATTCACTTCAGCATCCAGCATCAGCAGTAACTTAAAAACTTCAGCATCATAAAAACTTCATTATGGACTTTGCTTGACAAAAACTCTGCTGCAGCACCATCTTCAACAGTAACAATTTTCAACAATGTTGCTCCCCCTCAATCATGAACCAGCAAAAATAGTTGATCAAGCAGTTCAGTAATTACTCATTACTCCCCCTTAATTTCTGCAGCATTTGACAATTGTACTTATGGCTTTCTTTCTTTGGCTACTTCTCCCCCTTTTTAGCCACAATTAGACAATCTTCAATCAGAAGCCCTATTAACTACAGTTAGTACACCCTAGCTCTCATTGTTAGCCTCACAGTTAGCAACCAGGCAAAACAAATCATAGAATAGAAAAACATAAAAAGTGCATATACCGCACAATATTCAAATTACATAACCGACATAGCAAGTGCAAAACAAAACAAAAAAACTAAACCATTATCTAATAACAGCAGATGGAAGTTAGTCTTCATCCGAACTGGTACCATCAGCATCTTTATCACCTTCATCTGACCCGGAATCCTCAGTATCACCATTCACATTATCTTCTCCCAGTTCCAAGTCTTTGATCATCTGCTCAATCTTCATTTTCCTGACAGTGCTGGTACTGATAACCATATCAAGATCCTTGCAGGTTGCCTTTAATTCTTCAATCAGCTCAGATTTTTTACTGACCTTCTTAACCCCAGAACTTGATGTTGTAACAATGTCAGGAACATGACTCCCAGCAAACAGTTTGGGATGCAAAGATAAAGTTGACTCCCTCTTACATGCTACCTCTGTACTGGTTAAGATTCCAGGATGTTGATCTAAGATCATTCCACAGATAAGGGAAGGGAATGATATAGGCATTTTGATAGCATTGGTGGCACCATGCTTCACCACTTGATCAAATATATAGCTTCCATAGTTGAACTTGACCTTCTTCCCAACAGCATAGATGAACCTTCCTAATCCCACAGTTATGGTAGTTTTGTGATTAGTAGGTACCCAGTTAGCAGCACCAATTCTGTGCAAAATAGCATACTTGATACTGAGTTTGAATTTATTTTTCAGTGGCCACACCTTAACTTGAGTGGCAGTGATTTCTCTACACACTTCATTATCAGTCACTTCCAGCTCACACCCCTCTTGTTCATCTCTTCCCAAATATTTATTGATGGTGCTAGGAGAGAAGTCAATACACTTCCCCCTAACAAACACCTTCATGTAGTTCACACTTCGATTGTCAGATATGTCTATGGGGATGTTGACAACAAATTCCTTAACAAGTCCACTATAACACTTAGAGAATCTGGTCACAGTCTTCAGCAGTCCAGCAACATGAATGAGGTCTATAATTTCTTTCATCTCCAAGACATCCTTTCCAAGCTCCCTTTCTAGAGCTAATCTCCTTTGGCATACAAACTTCCACAAGGGGACACTGCTCGCATAATGAAAGGATATGTTGTCCACTGGCACCTCACTGCACCAGATCTCCTATGCAGCGAAGAATATCTATCCCAAGATATTCGCATCCAATGAGACAGCTTGCTCTCCACAATTCCAGCTAACACGCAAACCCTAACAACATCACAACCTGATGTTATTAATTCTGCAGATCTAATGTCACAACATCGCCATGTGACATCAGACATCCACACTTCAGTAATTTAAATACTTAACACAACCCAGTATTAAGACTCAATGTTGCAACATCACCACCTTGACATCAACATTGAACATACTTTGTTTTACCAAAATTCCAGCCAATCCAAGAACTAACAGTATGCCAAGTAACTACAAGTATCTATGACTCGGGTCGCCTTCTAGACGTAGAAGCAGACGGGAAGATGAGATGTCTTGGTATGGTTATCGATTAGTGATGTTGTGAGTTAATGAACTCATATCATGTTTCCATATAGTGTGAGAATTATAAAGTGTGAACTCAAGGGTCCTTTCCCCTTTTCCCCGGACTTGAGTTAGGATTATTAGAACCTTTTTAATCCGAGAGAATCCATAAGATAGGGAACTCACTGAGATTTGATGTATCTCACCCCACGTTGTTGATGTATTTCAGGTGCTTCAGGTTCCGAGAAGGGTGAGGATAAGGTCGTGTGATCTTTTCCTTGCTTGTTGATGGCTAGCTTCCGTAGCGGAGCTTATTTTGAGATCATTATTGATCTAGTTCTTAGTTTTTATCTTTTGAACATCTTGTGTATAATATGCCTTAGGTTTTTGTACTTTGTACTTTAGGGCATTTATTTGTATACAATGTGTTAACTAGGATCTTATGCATTTCAGTACCAAACACTTGGACCTATATATAATATTTATGCTTTGATGTATGAGTTTTATATATGGGTGTCACACTGATTCTTCATATTCATCCCTAGTGATGGTCCAATCTGTTGAGGTTGGCTGGGTATCCTTGTCGAGATGTTTATTTCATCTCCAGTCTCGCTTCCCTTTGTCTATTTTGTCAGCATAAGCATAATCATGGCATAAGCATTCATATGCATAGCATCTTAGCATTTTGCTAACCCTTTCTGGTGTTTACCTGTTTTGTTCACTTTGGCGTTTATTTCCCCAAGTGACTGGGCTTGTCTATTCTCTCCAATAAAGTTGTCAGCCATAGGCATAAAGTTCCCATCCTTTCTGAATTCCCCACAGAGTTCAATCCTCGTGGATGATGGTTGGTTCAGTTATCTTTTCCATAATTGGATAAGATAAATCCCCATTCGAGCTCATTCCTCAATGGTTGTAGTCTTGTTTGACTGTTTCTTTCTAGCTTGTCCCTAGATCGAACTTTGGTCCCTGGCAGGTGTGGTTTCCGAGCCTATCTTGAACGTGCATTTATTTTTCACCTGGTCTCGCAGGAAAAATCTTTTACAGATCCTCATTGAAGACAAAATTATTTCTTCAGCAGTGTTCTAATATCAACATCTCTTTGGAATTTATACCCAACAACAAGTGGCAATCTCCTTGAGAAGCTTGTTTTGCTATCATTACCTCTACAACGATAAATGGCAATCTCTCCCGAGAAGCTTATCTGTCCTTGGTTTTATTCATACTTCTACAGTTACCAATGATGTTACCTTCAGTCAGCCACTTTCCATCAACCCATTTGATGTGATCCCTATTTGAGGTGTTCTTCCCGTCAAACTTTTTGACGGTGTGTTCCGAGCTCAGGTTGTGTACCTTCGGATATGTTTTGGTTTCTTCCCGTCAAACTTTTTGACGATGTGTTCCGAGTTCAGGTTGTGTACCTTCGGATATGTTTTGGTTTCTTCCCGTCAAACTTTTTGACGATGTGTTCCGAGCTCAGGTTTCGTACCTTCGAATATGTTTTGGTTTTTTCCCGTCAAACTTTTTGACGATGTGTTCTGAGCTCAGGTTGTGTACCTTCAGATATGTTTTGGTTTCTTTCCGTCAAACTTTTTGATGATTTATTCCGAGCCCAGGTTGTGTACCTTCAGATATGTTTTGGTTTCTTCCCGTCAAACTTTTTGACGATGTGTTCCGAGCTCAGGTTGTGTACCTTCGTATATGTTTTGGTTTCTTCCCGTCAACCTTTTTGACGATGTGTTCCGAGCTCAGGTTTCATACCTTCGGATTTGTTTATGTGTTCCGAGCTCAGGTTTCGTACCTTCGGATTTGTTTATGTGTTTCGAGCTCAGGCTTCGTACCTTCGGATATGTTTTGATTTCTTCCCGTTAACCCTTTTTGACACTGTGAATTTTGGTCAGCTATGAAATTAAACTTTGGTCAAACTGTGAACCTCAACCCAGGCCCAACTCATATTGGTGTCTAAAGTCCAGTCTTTGCTGGCAAACCAAATCATATTGGTATTCAAATCCAACTCATATTGGTATTCAAATCCAACTCATTTTGGTATCCAAAATCTAACTCATATTGGTATCTCAACCAACTCAAATTGGTGTTTACCGGCGTGTTATTTCTGAGTTCAATCATTGTTGGCACTTTAATCTTATTCCCATCAAAGGTTCAGACGTTATCAATTCACCTTTGAAAGTCCTTATGATCTTCGTCATTTGGCACACGCAGAATTCGTCTCTGTCTTTTCTGACATTTCTTGAAGATCCCGTTTGAACTCTTCAGTATAAAAATTCCCCAGAAAATATTTTGTTGGGTGTTTATCCTTTTGTTTCAAATTGATCCCCAGTGGGGATCATGTCTTCTTTCTGGTTTCATGCCCAGTAAGGAGTGTGTTTTTATTTCCCCCAGTGTCGTCCGGTCGCCTTTGAACCTATCGTCCATCTCCCTGGATCTTTCCCCAGTGGAGAACACCTCTCTGGATCCTATTTCCAGCGAGGATCTGTGGGATTTCCCCTCAGATTTATTTTTCTATCCCCAGTGTTTCCTTGGAGTCTCCCCAGTGAGTCTCTTTTGTTGGCTAGTCTGTATCCCCAGTGAGTCTTCCTTGTGGACACTAACCTTTGTCCTCTCCAGTAAAGCTCACCTATGGTTGTTTTCTCTCTGTCCTTTCATGTCTTGTCTTGTCTGCATTTTTGCACTATCAGGACATCATATCATCATGCTAGAAGTTCATGGCATGTCAGCATCTGCACGTTTGTTGCCTGTCCTTAGCATCTGCATTCCATCTAAGGGCAAAATTTTCGGTTTGCTATATTTCAATACCTTTCACCTTGATGTCCCGAGGACTTCCGTTCCTCGTGCCATCCGGTAAAGCTACTTAAATAGGGGCGAATGTTATACCCCAAATTTTACCCCTTAGATGTCATAACATTTTGCACTCATATGTAGGGTTCAATCATCTATGCATTTTTAACTAACCTTTATCTTGCTAGTTTGTTCTTTTTGAGAAAGCCAGGGTTTGCACAGGAAAGAGAACAAAGGTCATTAAACCAGGATCTCACATGATTCAAGGCCTCCTAAGATATTCTTTGGCTCTATACAACCATCACAAGTGTTCACCAGTTGAGTGAGATTAGCATGGAAGGTTGACATTTGAGATATTTCTTTCAAAGAGGGCAATGTTTGGTCCTTAAAATTTTCTAAGTGTAAAAAGTTCACTCCTTATGCAAAATTGGGAAGACCATAACTTTCAAACCACACATCCAAATTGAGTGACTCAAAGCTCAAATGGAAGCTCTTTCCATTAACTTCAAAGTGTATTAGAGGACTTCTTTTCAAAAAATGCATGATTTTTAAGTTATGAGACTTGGAAGATACTATGCCTTTATGACAGTGAAATTTTGAAAATTTTCACCCTAATTTTCATCCAACTTTGACTCAATTTTTCACATTGTTCCAAGCTTCAAATCAAAAATCTTTGGACATGAAAGTTGTTCCTTGTTCTTCTAGCTTTCCAAGCATGTGTGGAAATCCCCATTTAGATAAACCAATCTCAAGTTATGATGTTCTAAAGTTGGTTGTTTCAAGTTGGAAAATCTCATAACTTAGAATTTGTTTTAAGTTTCTTTTTGGACAGCACATGTGCATGACTTCATGGTTGATTTTCTAATGATACAAGCCTTATCTCAAGCCACGTCCCACATGAAAATTATTCTATCAAATGCCCACTTTACATAGGATCAAAAATCTCAAGAATTGGTGAAGTAGTTATCAAGTTATGGTGCCTTGAAGTTGCCACGATAGAATTGTTACCATGCACTCATAAAGTTCTAGTTTCTAATATGTTGCTACACCAAGCTTTATCACATATTTTCACATGTTTTATGCTTCAGTCTCAATCTGCCAACAACACCAAAGCCACTCTACTCCATGCCAATTTTCAAAGGGTGCAAAAATCACTCCATTTGGTTCGTTGGACAAAGAATGGTCGTGTGGTAAAAGTGCCTAGCATAATTTAGTTTCATTTCACCAAAACCTTGTTCCACTTGAACCAAAACCTGAACCACCAAGTACATTGTGCAGGCTTTCCATTCCATCAGTTTCCAACATCCTTTTCCATAAAACCCGCGCAAGAAAGAGGTTCCAAAGTACAGCTATTTGTACTTGAAGAATTGTGACACAAAAGCCAAAAACACAATCCATCGTGTAAAGGCTTCATGGTACCAGAACTCTCTTGGTTTTTGCATATTTCTTCCGCTGACAAGAACCCTAAAACAAGCAACTAATCCTCTCACTTGGCTCAAGGTTGATGGAGCGGAAAAGTTCATATTTGTAGTATCCAAACCCTACCATGTTTCCTCTTGAACAAGACCAATATCCTTTGTGTCCTCAAGATTATTAATCAGTCTGCCTTGCCTATAAAAGGGACTCTCCTTCCCTTGTGAAAACGGCAGCATTTACTCAAGAAAAACTCAGTATTCTCTCATTCCATCTCTTGGCAAAACACCACAAACTTACAAGCCACTGCTCCAAAATTCTCCCCTGGTGCAATCTTCCAACGAGCCACATAAATCAACACAATACATCAACAGAGCATACTCCACCCCATTCACCACAAAATACACCATTCAAAGAGTGAACTCGTGAGCCATTGAGGGTAAACCAAAAGTTGCACACTTCACTCAGGTTCTAACACACACAACAACACAATATCAGAACACACATTAGAATACATGATTCAAAGCACTGAACAACTTGTGATCTCTTCTTGGCAACTAAAAGGAGGGAAGAAACAGCTCTGCAGCAGCTGGCACTATGAGGGAGAAGAAGCTTAGTAACTTAAATCTCCAAAACTCACACCTTTGAAAAGGCAGTGGACCCTCTCCACTAGGTAACCCTCACTCTCTTTCACTCCATCCTCAAAATATCATGATCATGCTGATTAAGTCAAATGATGATGTAAATGTTGATGTGTGACTTTGTGATGCTTTTTCTTCGCACTGCCTGTGTGGATAGTTGGAACACATGATGTTCGTTGTCTTCATGCTAAGAGTTTGAGTAGTTGAGGATGCTCTCAGGATATGTATTATATGTTAGTTTAAGTTGAACAACATAAAAGTTCGTTTGGATCAGTATAGGCATGTTGGCACGATGATAGCATGGTTTCATTCCTGGACACATCTGTTCTAGGTTGTTTTTCCCACTGTTGATGCTATTATCTGGTTGTGTCTAAGGTAGAGTGTTGTCCATTGATTTGAGTACTGCATGGTAAGTTTTTATTTCATTAGTTTTGGTTAAGATATACGTATAGCATGGATTGAACAAGATGGGTGCACCAAAGTTTCTTTTCTGGCAATTCACGACTAGTTACAGGGTTTTTGTTGCATGCTGCATGTGTGAGAGAGGCGTGGCAAGCATGGGTAGGCCAGGTTCTGTTTTGTCCGTTTGTGACTTAAGTAGCACCGTGACCGATTGAAACATTTTCTTAGCATGTAGCGTTACATTTTGTTCCATGTGGTTTTAAAAAAATAGCAGTTCGAAAACTTGTGGGTTTATATATTTATGGGGTGGGCATATACATTGGATGTATAGCCACCCTAGTGGTAAGCCATGCGCCTTATAAACCAAGGGGTCTGGGGTTCGAATCCCTCTCGCCCCAGACACCCATTTTGATGTTTTTTTATTTTCTCTTGATTTGGATTGTTGCTAAAGCCACCCCCCAAATTTAAGGCTCATGCGCTGTAACACTATAATTTAGTTCATGCCAATATTTCTAATGCACCCTCCCATAGTTTAATTGGTGACAAACATTTTATTTTCTCTTTTTCATTTCAATTTCTTTTTTAAATATTTCCCTTAACCCAAAAAAATCCCAAAAAAAAGTTTATGTTGACATTTCAAGGTTCATTTTAATTTTCTAAACTTTTCTTTTATTTTTTTATTTTCACTTTATTTTAATATTTATTTTAATTTTGTGAATTTTAATTTTGAGCTTATTTTCTTTCCACTTTTTGGAAGATCTTCTAAAGATGTTTTAGGACATTTTTGAGAAGTTATTTTTGAGTGTGATTATCAATTTTGTTAAGGGCTTTTGAGTGGGTCTTGTTTGAATTTTCTTTAACCTCTCACCTATCCATTTACTTCAACTTGGATTTAAGCCTTAGCCATAACTTGTGGCACCTCTTAGAATGTTCTTGCAAAATGGAATTTGTGTTGATATGATTGTCACCACTCTTAAATTCATAGTTCTTGAATACTTTTCCATGCTTGTGATTCATTTATTCATTTTTGTTGAGAACTATCTCACGATCTTTTACCATGCTCATACATGGATGTATATATCATGATTTATTTGAAGTTCTTGAACTCATATTGTTCATTTAATTTCAATCCTTTTTCAACACTTATGCATATAAGAATAGTCTTCCCCTCCTTCCAAATGAAAGTCTCTTTATTGACCTCAAAGTCATAGATAGCTCATTATCCTCCTTGACCTCATAGTCATAGGATTCCTTCTTGATCTCATAGTCATAGCCATTCTCCCTTGGTCTCATAGTCATAGGGTCCCTTCTTTAAGCCTTTGACCTCATAGTCATAGGTAACCTTTGACCTCATAGTCATTGGTGACATCTTCACCCTTGGCCTCATAGCCATTCAATATTACAACTTAGAATTAAGTTAGAGTTCTTGGACTCTACGTGAGACTCATCACCTTGAGTATTCACTTCACCCCATCACAACTTACACTTAGAGAGTTTCTTAAACTCTACATGAGCTCATACTCATTCCCCCTTGGAACTTTGGCCACAGTCAATGGTTCCTCACCCTTAGTTAGGTGAACTACGGTTGCTCTGATTCTTTAGTCAGATACGTAGGCACAAGATGCAATGTCTTGGCGAGCATACTTAGTGTATATACCCTTAGGTCTTTACCTTTACCCTTAGCAGATTCCCTTAGCAAGCAAACATTAACATAACACAAATACGAACAAGAGGCTCCTGTAGAGTACTACAGATACTTAGGGTGCTGATACCTTCCCTTAGTATAACCAACCCCCGATCCCCGATCTTTTAGCTTTATCTTCACGTAGCGCAATTAGGGTTTTCTTAGATCTTTACCCTTTCCTTTGGATAAATCAAAGCTCGGTGGTGAATTTCAAAGATGTGTGATTTAAGTTAATTAATAGCTTGACATCCGATTCTCACCGCAACAGCCACCATGCTTCTACTGCACAGAAGGCTTTGTCAGTGGGTCAACGGCATTGTCAAGTTCTTTTAGTATGCATATATTCACATTTCCTCTATATATTATCTCTCAAATGAGGAGATGTCACCAAAGCATGTGCTTGGATCTTTGGTGAGATCTAGGCTACTTAACTTGTGCAATGGCACTATTTTTATCACAATAAAGATCAATGAGATCCACAAATCTAGGGACTATGCCAAATTCACTAATGAACTTCTGAATCCAAACATGTTCCTTTATTGCATTTAAGGTAGAGATTTACTCAATCTAAGTTGTAGAATTAGCAATAGTATCTTGCTTTGAACTTTTCCAGCTCAAAGTGTCACTATTGAATCAGAACACATAACCATATTGCATCTAAAGTCACCCTTATTTGTCTAGAAGCTTGCATCAGTGTATCTGATTACAAAGAGCTCCTATGACCCCACATATATAAAGAATTAATCCTTAATCCTTCTCAAGTACTTAACTATATTCTTGACAAAACCTAATGAGCATCACCGAGATCATACTAGTACATATTCGTTACACTTAAATCCTATAAGAATCTGGTCGGCTACATAACATGGCATACATCATAGATTCTACTACAAATGCATATAGGTTCTTATTCATGCCATAATTTTCTTCCTTAGTTGAATGGGAATGTGTTTTTGATAGAACCAAACCTGTTGCAAAGGTATGAATCCTTTCTTGGAACCATGCATATCAAGGCATCTCAACACTTTGTCTATGTATGAACTCTGACTTAGGCCAAACAATTTTGTCATCTATCTCAAAAGATCTTTATTCCCAATATATAAAGGTTGTTTCACCCAAGTCCTTCATAGAAAAACATTTCCATAACTAAGTTTTCACTTGCTTCAAGATAGAGATATCATTTCCAATGAGTAATATGTCACCTACATATAATATAAGTGTTTCGGACCAAAAAAGATTAAGAAGCCCTAATCCTGTTTACCTTATAAATATCCCCTTTTCGTGCCAAAGCAGGTATGAGACTCATTATTTCAAAATTTACTCTATTTTAAGTGATTTAACAAACTAACTTGGGTGTTGGAGTGCAAACCTTGCAGGTTCACCTCAACCATCACACCGAAGCTACAAGCATCATCATCATCATCATCATCATTGAGAATTATTCCCTCAGTTCTAGTTCCTTAATAGATTAGTGGCGTCATGTGTGGGAACCAACATTTGATTTCTACTTAATTTCATTACCAGACCATTCCATTTCAGATCTTCAAATATTGGATAGTTACACCAAATGGATGTGATTCCAAAGGTTATTGAATAAGTTGCACCCTATTACTCTCTATTGATATCGTTGGGGAAGATCTATCTGGTTAAACCAAGCCTCTTTCGTCAGCCTCAAGTAGAGACGCATGTCCAAGCATAGGGCAAGGAGATGGAAGACCGATTTTAGGATTTCTAGACAAATAAAAAGTAGACGGAATCCATAATGTAGATCTTTCCTTGATTAGCACCCATGTCATAGCTAATCATTATATCTCCAGAGTTATGGTGGATGACATAAGCTTTTGTAATATGATCTACTTAGAAATCCTTTCTGAACTAGGACTAAGACCACAAGATTTGAAACACTATAATGTCAATGCCTACTTGTCTTTAATGACTCATTTGCTCATCCTTGCTGATATATCTATTTACATGTCATCTTAGGAGATGCTATTGTTACTCCAGATACATATGTCCCTTTTATCCCCTGTATCTTCCCAATAACCTCTTTCGATTGTTAATCCTACTCTACCTACAACAAAAACACAACCACCTCCACCTCCTCCCCCTTATCCTCGTCGTTATCCTTTCACGTGATTGTAAGTCTACTAAATTGTATGATTTTGTTTATTCCACTTATTCTACTTATTTTTCTTCTTTTCTAACTTTTATTCATAGTTTGTCTTAGCTATCTTTCTATAAAGAAGCTATACTTGATCCTCTTTGGCAACATGCTATGGCAGAGGAACTTATTGCATTATGCAAGACAAATACTTGGGACTTAATACCTCTTCCACTAGGAAAACGTGGTATAGGGTCTCGTTGGGTATACAAGATCAAAAACAAATCTTATGGGATAGTTGAGTGATATAAAGCTCGTCTTGTTGCTAAGGAATTTTCTCAACAATATGGTACGGATTATGAAGAAACATTTGCTCATGTGGCCAAGATGGCCACTATTCGGACCGTTATTGTTGTTGCATATATTCGTCAGTGGCGTATTTCTCAAATGGATGTAAAAAATGCATTCTTGAATGGTGATCTTTATGAGTAAGTTTATATGATTCCTCCTCAAGGTGTTTCTCATAATCAAGGGGAAGTGTGTAAGTTAAAGAAACCCCTATATGTTTTGAAACAAGCTCCCCGAACTTGGTTTGAGAAGTTTTCTACTGTGATTACATCTCTTAGATTCCACCCTAATGATCATGACTCTGCTTTATTTTTCAGGTCCACTTCTCATGGTCGTGTTATACTCTCGTTGTATGTTGATGGTATGATTATTATAGGTGGTGATATTGATGGGATTAATAATTTGAAGTTGTAGTTATCTAAGTAATTTGAGATAAAGAATTTAAGCATTCTTCGTTATTTTTTAGGGATTGAAGTTGCCTACTTCCTTAGAGGTTATCTTCTTTCTCAATCTAAGTACATTTCTAACATTCTTGAACAAGCTCGCTTATTTGATACTCGAGCAGTAGATAGCTATCTTGAGCTAAATGTCAAAAATACTTCTTCTGATGGCGTTATTCTACCAGATCCCACCTTGTATCGTACTTTGGTTGAAAGTTTTTTGTACCTTACTATTACTAGATCTGATATTTCTTATGCAGTGCATGTTGTGAGTTAATTTGTTGTTTCTCCTACTACAGTACATTGGGCAGTTGTACTTCATATTCTTTGTTATCTCTGAGGAGCGCAGTTTTAAAGTTTCTTGTTTTCGTCAACCTTTTTCTTAGAATTACATGTTTACTTTGATGTTGATTGGGCTGGTGATCCTACTGATCGTAAGTTTATCACGGGTTTTCTATCTTTCTTAGAGACTCTTTCATCTCTTGAAAGAGTAAAAAAAAGGACATTGTCTCCCGCTCTTCTACAGAAGCAGAGTATCGTGCAATGACTTCCACCACCGTTGAAATAGTTTAGCTGCATTGGTTACTCTTTAATATGGGTGCCTCTCTTTCTAAACTGACTCCTATGTATTGTGATAAAAAGAGTGTCATTCAAATTGCCAATAACTGAGTCTTTCATGAACGTACAAAACACATCGAGATTGATTTTCATCTCACTCGTCATCACTTTCAGCATGGCACCATTACTTTGCCGTTTTTTTCTGCATCACAAATTGTTCATTTGTTCAAAAAAACTCATTCTTTCAAACATTTTCGTTTCTTGATTGACAAACTCTCAATGTTTCATATGCATCGTGAGTTTGAGAGGTGATGTTAGATAATGTGCAATAGATTTTTAGATAATGAATTTTTATTATTATTAGGCTAAGGGTATTATTATCCACTTATATTTTACTATATATTAACTTAATAAACCTTGTATGAGATATAATATCTTAATCTCACTTGCCTTGGGTTTGGACTGACCCTGGTCTGTAACAATTCTAGCTTATAAATTTATGTTTGGTATCAATTATAAATACTTAAAGCAATCCAACATCAAGCTACAAATACTATCTTTTAAAGTGGTAGAAAATGAATTCTATGTTTCAATTCACAATAGTTATATTACTTTTTTTAACTGGACTTTTCTGGTGTAGCTTTATTTTCATTTTGTTACAAAATATAAGTATCTAAATTTAATAAATTGGTGTACCAACAACTTATTAAAATAAAAAATAGTTTTTAATAAAAAAAATTAAGAGTTTTTTTTTTTAAAGAAATTTATGTTAAATCTTCTATTTTAACATAAATATAGTAAGACGCACGCTAATAAACTTTTCTTTTTTCTTTTAGTAATGGTCGATTCAAAAGTTATTTTGAGCCAAGCTTTTTAAACATTTATAATGCATTTAAATATAAATTAATTTTATTCAAATTCATTGTTAATCATAATCAATAATATCAAACTCAATTCTTGAATGAAGAACCAAACATATACATAACTTCTTTATATAAAACCTTTTGGCTTAATGTAAAAAAGCAGTATTTCTGTTTATCACATATAACTCCTGTCATTCTCTTTCTTTTTTTCATTACTATTTACTATACTACCAATTTATGCTAAAATAGGAATAACACACTCAAATTTCAAACATGGGAACATTTTATTTGATAGAAACAAAACATATTACATTCATGGGAGAAGAACATCATTCCTCTCCCCTACTAATGACATGATTAGAAAGTGAAACTCTCTCAGCTACATATAAGTTATACAATAACAACCCTCAACCCCATTTTCCCCATCTCTCAGCTAGCTACATGATACCAAATGTGTAGTTATTATTTTGACAACCCTTCTCCGTACACATTTCACTTAATTGTTATAACTTAAACTTGAATCTCAATTAACCATATATACATATACAACTCCTCTTGAGGAACTGGGATGAAGAAGGTTGTCAATCCAGTTTCTGAGTCATAGTTGAAGTCAGTTTCAGTCCCATCCACCACGCACTTTATTGGATGCTGCGAGGAGTAAACTCCAAACTTTCCACTTCCTCTAACTTTCAGACTAATAGTCGCTGTGGTCGTTCGGTTAGGACCTAGAGAAGTTATCAGTTCCGATGATACAGCCTCTCTGTCAAATAGTTCTTGTTTGTTGTCAGTCCCTCTATGAATTTCGACCTCATCCACAGCTCCTCCAGTGTTGAACATATCCATTAGGCCGACAGCTGCAAATGATATACCGGACGCAATTTCCTGTCAAATGAAACATTACATCGGTCAGTTTAACAAAATCAAAGGCAGAAAAAAATCCAAAAACCAAGGAAATATTGTATAAGTTGATGGTGAACTCTTACTTGGATTGGACAGAAATGGAAAAGTTCAAACTCCAGAACTTTTAGTGTCACTGGAATTGAAACACCTTTCGGTAGCCGAATCACCTCACCTGAAAAAGAAAGGAGTATTTAATGATGATTGTGACTTAGTTGAATTCCTATGTTAAATTAATTGTGAATAATTAATTGTACCTGATCTGTAAGCATAAACAATAGTCTCCCCATGCCATTCAGCACCAGTTACTTGGTTGATGAGATCAACATCAGAGGCACAAACAGAGCTAGTAAGTGTGCCGGGAGATATATCGTGGATACGAGTTTTCTTCTCTACCTTGCACCACCCAGCACCTTGGCAGTTAAATACACCAACAACTCCGGTACATTTGTTCATGTTCCATATTTTGAGCAGACTGAAAATTACAACTCAAGTTAATAAACAAGTCCTCAATTTATGTCTAAGAAACATATATCAGTTAGAGCTAAGTAAAAACAAACCTAGTCCTATCTCTTGCCGGATCAACAAATAGAGAGTCGCGTGTAGGCCTGCCAGGTAACTGAGCACGGAGAACTGAACCATCAGAAAGTACCAATTTCTTAAGAAGATCAAAATTGTGGTTGCCTGGCTTATCACTGTAATATCATAATAAAGAAAAGAAAAAAAATATCAATTAAATCTATGTCCAATTCAAGTATTTGTAAAAATAAAGAGTTTGCAATTGGATAATAATATTTCTGTACCTAACATAAATTGGACATCCACCAATTGCACGAGCTGCAGCATGATACTCAGCTGCTGGATGTAAACTCTGAAATCACAGATATTTTTGTTAAAATGAAGAAAAATTAACACCTAAAAAACAAGGTACTAACTGAATTGCAATTGAAGATCAATTCAGTTTCACTTACATGGAACATGTCCCAATCTGGTTGCATAAACTCTCCAAGGAAAAGTGAATTGTATGCAACAGACGAAATATGGATCGTGTGGGAAGCAGGATCACGTGGGTAAAAATCATCAGAGGCTCTCACAACAGCAGTTTGTTTAGCACTGTAAAGTCCATCAGTGTTGTGGCACATACACGCTATGCATCCATTGTCGGAAAAGTTACGAGCAACGGAAGCCTCAAGTGCATGATGATAGCTGCGGGTAAGTGAGACTCGGCCACCATGTCCTGCGCCAAGGGTTTCAATAATGTTTTGCACGTCCACCTTCACTCCATCTACTCCACATGAAGCTAAATAAGCATGGAGCTCGTTGTAGAAGTTGAAAACCTTCTTTGGATGTACTAGACCGAGGCCATGTACAGACAAGCTGTCCATGACAATGTCAGGTTGGTTTCCCAATACTCCGGGCGATTGCACCGGGTATGCCAAAGCTGTGTCGTAATGTTCCATGCCAGTTGCTGCTGGCTTCACTCCACCCCAATAACCAGCTAGTGCATGCCATACATAAACATTTCTGTCCATCAAAAGAGCAACCAATTAAGATTTCCTATAACTAATCCGATGAGCTTATTATCAAACAATGTCTCTCTAATACAGAAAAGGGAATGCCCTGCATAAAATATTTACAAACTTTAAGGAACTAGGACCATACTTGACATTGTGATGTTTCTTCACTCCATCAACAAGATGTTTAAGACCAGATGTCGGTTCAATGTGCTCTCCATTTTTATTCTTTTGAAATTTTGCATTCTCTTTAATACCAGTCAACATAGTAGCAAACCTGCAATAACAACAACAATTTCCAACATATCAATTTCAAGTTACTCAGAATAGTTACAGAAGAACAAATATTTTAAAACCGTATAGTAATAAACAAGAAAAGAGAATAACAAAACACAAGATTCTTACTGTGCTCCTTCTTGCACAACACAGCCAGGATCCTTTGTTTTACTTTCAATCTGTTGCCAGCCATCATCTATGATGAGAAACCGCGGAGGTGTACCTCCCTCTGATAGACTGCAGTTACAAAAAACGAATTCCATTCTTTAGTTCGTCTTAAAATTCACCTTTACATCATTCATATGAAATGAAACAAACATAATATACAATTCTCTAAAAAATTACCTTTTCAGGCCTTGTTCAACGCCCTCAGCTGTTACATCAGTATAGAAAGCATCCCATGTGCACCAACCGAACATGTCAAGAAAAGATGGCAGCTGCATAAATAAAACCAACATAAGAGATACTAACTCTGCAAACTTGTACAATCATTAGTAATGCTTCAAGGAAGAGGGTCTTACTCTCTTCTTTTCACGATGATGAAATGTTTGCATGTGCTTTTCCACAGCCCTTAATAGATAAAACGAAAGAGGAACCGGTTAAAAGAATCGTCAATATACAAATTCTAGTTCTAATATTCACCAAATGAAGAACATGTTCTAACTATTGTAATGCAAACAAGGCCACGTAACATGTTGTTCCGTCTGTTCAAACAATTAAGGGGACACTAGTACAAGAATTTAGGGGAAAACACAAGACAGGCCATGTTTGTATAAACAACTAAGTTAAACACTTATCATAAACACTTTTTATTGGTCCGTCAAGTGCCCCCCTCTTGTGCTAGTTGAGGGGGCCCTAACCCTTATCATACAACACAACAACCAAGCCTTATCCCATTAAGTGAGATCGGCTATATGGATCAACTTCTATCATAATATTCTATCTATGATCATTATGCTATCTCTATAACAAAAGAAAATAAAGTTGAATTGTTTTCATATAAGCTATAAGTTGTTTTCATAAGCTATCATGAAGAACTACTGAAAATAAGTTAAAAACAGTTTAAGAAACAGGTCATAAGTTATTTCTACAAGCTCTTCCACAAATAAGTATGCCAATAGATAAAATCAATAACTCAATCCTACGTCCTAACAAGTCAAAAGTAATAGGAGAAAAATGTCTTACTTAACAGCTTGGTTGATGACTTCAAAAGGGTTGGTGCCAGCATGCATGTAAACCATGTGAAGGCCTTGATTAGTCTCAACAGCATGATCACCTGCAAAACCAAATCACATACCAAAAGGAGTTTGTTTGGGATACCACCTTATATATATTTTCTCCAAAGCTATAAACTCCATTGAGAATTATCCAGCCCCAATTCTAATTGCTTTAATGACCGCTCCACCCCACAATTTTTGGCAGACCGGAAGGAACTGAATTAACAGTAAACATGCCTAAATTATAAATTTCATGCTTTTACACCAAACCAAACCAAACCGTTTTTCACATGATAAAGATTTAGTTACTCACCACTCTCAAAGCAAATTTCGATCTCGCTTTTCTCATTCCCTTGTAGAACAGATCGAAACGGACCTTCCAATAGAGGAAGCAAAACAGTGTAAATAACAGGAGAATTTTCCTCTTCCCCTTCACTTTCTTTGCTCTCTATAAGCATAAACTGAGTCTCCAGAGGAATATCCCTCCCACAAGTTCCCATTCTCTGTGTCATCCACCATAACTTGAACCGGAAGCAACACACAAACCGAAGCCCCCTGCAAATAAAGTTAAAAGTTTTCATTAAATTCAACTCCGCAACAATTAACCTGAGGTTGTGAAAACAAGAAAAAGAACTTACTCTAAGATTCCGATGGGAAAAACATGGAGACTTTTGGAACCGGAAGCAGTTGCACCGACGAACGCACCGCCGGTAACAAGACCGTTTCCAGAACCTGGAGTAAGCACAACATTTTCCGGAACTCCTTTAAGTATAGTCTTTCCATGAACAACCAAGTTTCCATCGTTAACAGAGATTTTAGGTGTCACCGTCATCTTTCAAAAACTTGATCACTCTGTCATCAATCATATCAAACAACAATAAAAAATCATAACCAAAACTACTCCAAAAAAGAAAACCGACTTAAAAAGGAAAAAAAAAAACAGTAACAAAAAGAGAACGGAACTTACAGAGAAAAAGTGAAAAATTTGACGAAGCAAATGATCGAGCACAAGAAGTGCACTCCAGAAGGGAATGCTCTTCTTCAATGAAACACAACACACAAGCACGAAACTACGAATTCAGAGCTTGTTTCAATGATATTACTATTACTAGAACTACTTTGTTTTTTATTTGAATTTGAGAAGTGTGGAATTGTAGAGAGCGCGAGAAATGGGTATTTATAGCAGTTTGATGGTAAATATCGAGCGAGTTTTGGGACTCATGTGTGTTAGATTTTTACACGTGGAATGCGGCGTTTGATAGGATGTGTGACATCCAATCCGTATATTAATTGTTTTTAATGTTTTGGTTTATAGCAATCAATGAGTAAATTATATTAAAATTTCTGACAGCTATCTTTCACAGCAGCCGTCCAAAAAAATGGTAAGTAAATAATTTTATCTAGACGTCATGGAATTGGCAAGTTGGAATGATAAACTTAAATTATTTTGCATTATTGTACTATATAAATATGTTTAATAATGGATTGTTTCTTTTAGTTTTTTTTTTTAAAATAATTTTTATAATATTATATATTTTTGTTTCAAAAAAATTATTAATTTTTTTATAAAAAGATGAAATAAAAATGAATTTTTTACGTAAATACACCTAATTTTGGAAAAAATTCTCTAAATAACTCATGTTTCAAAAATATTCCCAAAATGCCTCTATTAGGGTTTTGATTTGAACTATGTCGCCATTGGAATTGGCGACTCCCTTGTAGAGGTCTAACCATGTCGCCAATGCAACTGGAGACACCCTTCCAAGTCGCCAGTGCAATTGACGACACAGTGTAATGGTTAAACCAAGTCGCCAATCCAAGTGGAGACATGGTGTGTTTTGTTTTTTTTTTAGTATACGTTGATTTTGTTTGCACAATGACATAAAATTTTCATTAATTTAATAAAATATTACATTAATTAATGTTCGTGACCGGGTGCATTCAACCGGCCACCAGTTCCACATCCCCTAGGGACCCTCACTCGTTGCACTCGTTGTACTCGGCCCCCTTGTTCCCCTTGTTGTTGATTCACGCCGGGTGTTTGAGGAGTCGGAGTCTCAGGAACAGTCCGAGATGGTTCCCTTAGGATGTCTTGCATTCCTGTGAAGTCTTGGGGACTGAAACTGAGCGTGCGACCCATGCCGGGGTAGTTTGAGGGGATGATTGGTGTGCAGGCAAGCCGATTGAAGGGAGACATTGGTGTGAAGGATTCGTTGATGAAAGGTTGAAATGGTGTTTGAAAGCCATAAGGATGTTGAGAAGGTTGATTGTGTTGGCTAGGGTATGATGTTTGGGCGTTTGGGCTATGAAAAGATGTTTGCCCAATTTGGCTATTGTATGATGTACCCTCGTTTTGGTTGTATCTTTGTGGCATGTTGGGGGCATAGCCATATTGAGTCTCTTGATAATAATCATTTTGTTGAAGATGATATGGGGGATGCTCTTGGTATTGTGGTTGGGTGTATGGCATGTTTGGATGGATAATGGGTTGGTAATTTTGCTGGGTAGGGGGTTGTGAGTAACATGGCCTTGGAGGTGGGTTAGACGTTGAGGCTTCTTGTGTGTAGGTGGTCTGGCGTGGATCGTATAAATACCTGTCTTCGGAGACAAACCCAATTGCAACCGATCTGTACCAAGCCATGTAATTATTTTTTGGTATAGATGGGGTTGGCATCACCGGCTCACGTAAGACATAGTGGCTGCGGTTCATCCATTTACGACGCTCAGTCTTTGCAAAATCCTTCTAGTCCCTAAACTCCTATTGATCATTAACTCTTTTTAGATGCCATTTACTGATGTCAACAGGCGGATTTGGGATGTCTTAATGCATTCCAAATTGCAGTTTGACACGATAATTGTTGTGCAGCTCCACAGTTGTGAATTTAATGATCGGGACACATGCAGTCCAAATGGCAGCATCTTCGTCGCTGACTTCATGTAGGTCTTCCATGCCTAGGTATGGACGCCATATGAACTGCAGAATAGAAAAATATTAGATAGTAAAATATATGAAATAAAAGAAGAGAAATGTTTAGGCGGACTTACATCTGCGGGTGTTAGGTGATCCAAAAGATTACGGTATTGAATGATACAATGTTTGAGACATCTATTGTAACTCATTCCCTTAGCCGACCATCTAAAAAAAAATTAATTTTTTAGTTGAGAATGTTAGACACAATTATTTTTAAGGATAAAAAAAAATTAAGTTAATAACTTACTTTTGTGCAAACGGGAAGGAAAAGTCGTTGTCGTTGACAGGCGCTAGGGATGGCAATCTAGACCAGCCCCAAGCTTGTAGCAAAACAGCACATCCAAAAAAAGTAGATCCATCTTTTTTGGCGCACTTACACAAAGAGCTATACAAATAAGACAGACAAGCGGAACCCCAACTATATTGTCTTGTTTGATTTAGATCTCTCAATAAGGGTAAGTACATAACGTGCATAGAAGAACCAATACCCTTGGGAAATAAAAATAAACCAATAAGAAGCATAAGGTAACACCTGGTTTTCTGTAGTTTCATTTCCTCTGTAGACTCTTCAGTTAAAGTAAAACCGGCGTACCAAGCTTTTAGTTGCGAGAGGAAGAGACTTTGGTCTCTCGATGCAGCATCTAGCAAGTCGGCATCCAAAAGCTCCTCACAAATTGATGGGTCAAGGTTTGTACTTCCATTGACTGCCTTACCATCGATACGCAAACCGAGTAACATATACACATCTTCTAAGGTCACGGTACATTCACCGGTTGGAAAAAAGAAGGTGTGTTAGCATCACCTATTATAGGTTGGCATCACTTTTCACAACAAGAGGTGAAAGATGGAGTGCAGTGTTAGCGTCTGGTCAAGTATACAGTGAGAGCGTTATGAAATTGATGAAGGATGATGCTATCAAAGCTAGCACACATGCAGTTACAATCTTTGACCGACATAGGCAATCATTCAGTGTACAAGAAACAATGGATTCTAATGAGGGGAGACCCAATTTATCGTATGCTGTCAGGCTAAACAGAGGTTGGTGTGATTGTGGCAGGTTCCAGGCCCTCCGTGTACCTTGCTCACATGCCATTACAGCATGCGCACATGCTCGTCAAGATGCTTATGGCTATCTATCTGATGTTTACAAGGTGGTTAATGTTATGAATGTATACAGCAAAGGCTTCGCAGTGCTACCAATGGAGGATTATTGGCCTCCATACCAAGGTGAAATAGTTTGGCACAACGATGAAATGAGAAGAAAGAAAAAAGGGCGCCCAAACAGCACGCGTATAAGAACCGAAATGGATATCGCTGATAAAATGATACGACTATGCAGTATCTGTCGTCAGCCCGGCCACAACAAAAAACATTGTCCCAATGTTGGAGGAACATCTGCATCATAATTTATCTTATCTTTTCGTTTGTTGTAACCAAATGTTTTCATTAATGCATTTCTCTTTGTTATAACAATTTAAACAACATACAACAATAAGTTGATTGATACCTTGTATGTTCCAAAACATCATGTCGATCGGTGGCTTGTCTCGCGAAAAAATAACTTTACCCCAACGACGACGATACATTTTATGAGTAAAACAAAGTTGTGAGAAGAGATGTGGAACAAACCAAGCTTAACACCCCTATTTATAGTGAAAATTTTCAGTTTAAAGGGTGTCTCCACTTGGATTGGCGACTTGGTTTAACCATTACACTGTGTCGCCAATTGCACTGGCGACTTGGAAGGGTGTCTCCAGTTGCATTGGTGACATGGTTAGACCTCTACAAGGGAGTCGCCAATTCCAATGGCGACATAGTTCAAACCAAAACCCTAATGGGGGCATTTTGGGAATATTTTTGAAACATGGGTTATTTAGGGAATTTTTTCCAAAATTAGGGGTATTTACGTAAAAAATTCAATAAAAAATTGATTTAAATTAATATTTTTAAAATGTTATTTTAGATATTTTATTATTTTGTTGTAACTTTTTTAATGTTAAAATTTTAAAATTTATTTAATTTTAAATCTATTTCAAATAATTTTTTTATAAAATGCAACTTTTAAAAAAATTGTGATTTTGACTATGTTTTGTTAATCATCAATAATATATGTTTTTGTTATAGTATGTCAAAATTAGCCATTTAATTTATTAAAAAAAAATTAAAAATTATAATTTTAAAAACCATTTTATAAAAATTATTTTTTTAAATATTAAAAAAAACGATTTTTTAAAGTTAAAATAAACCGACCTAATTTCTCAATTATATAATCTGTTTTAGAATAGTAGTAATTAGTAACACAAAATTTTGTATATATTTCTTATCTCTAGTATTAAGGATGTCAGTTTGTACATGATAGTACTTATGTGTCTCCATATCATACGACCTTGTCATGTCATATATTTAAAAAATAAAACAAAAAATAATTAAATTTATGATATTATTTAATTATAATATAAATTATTAAATATAAAAATAAAATAAAAATTATAATTTATTTTTAAATTATTTACTTTTTGAAAGTCTTTCTTATTTTATATGGATAGAGTATCGGGTAATTGTGATTTGAATCACTCCACATATAATTGTTTCTTGCAAACAGGAGAATGTCTGAGTCAAAGTAAGAGGACCTCATGTTCAAGGGGAGTCTGAATTGAAATTCACAATTAGTATTAAGAAAAGACAATTGAACTGAGAGAGTTTAAATGAAATCGTCGTGTACTATTAACTACTTTAATTAGTGTTGTTTTTTCATTTACATTATAGCATTCTAGACGTAGGCGACATTGCACAAACTGGATTGCCAATTATTTGTGTTATTTACTTTGTATTTTATTTATTTGTTCACTGCTCTTTTCAGATCATATTGTCTCACACATTATCTTAACATTGTGTGTGGCATCTTGTTGTTGACCAAACAAAATTTAAATTATCATCAGAGCAAACACCCTACACTAGTTGGTGTGCTCTAGGGTTTTTAATTTATTATATATTCAAGATTGACAGTGTCAAAGAAGGATAATATGTTAATCAACTACTAATTCTTGATGGTACAAATGATGGCTATTGTAAGGCTTACATGGTTGCTTTTATTATGTTTATGGATAACAAGACCTGGAAAGTGGTCATCAATGGGTGAACTCCTCCAAAGATTATAGTTGAAGAAAATTATGAATCCGTGAAGCCCGAAAAGGATTAGACATCTGCCAAAGATGAAGTTGCGCTTGAAAACTCTTGTGCTCTTAAGGCTATTTATAATGAAGTCGGCAAAAATGTCTTCAGAATCAATAATATTTGCATCAGTGCTAAGAAGGCTTGGGAAACCCTTGAATTTGATCATGAAGGAACATCAAAAGTCCGAATGTTATGACTTCATCTCCTTACCATAAAATTTGAAAACTTGAAGATACATGAGGACGAAAATATTTATAACACTACTACAAAACGTAACATGCTACTACCTCGGCTATTAAGCTAACTAAAGACAAAGCTCTTATTGAAGCGCCTTCATTTTTTTATTAAAAGATATTTCACTAAGGTCTATATTAATAACTGTAGTGATAGGTAAAGGCATACAAGCTTTGAATTCTAGCACCAACATTTTTCCTTTTTTTGGTTACAAACTAGACGTGTCACTTATAATCATAATTTTATATTAAAATTAAAATAGCAACCGTTGTAAAATGAACTTACATTTAATCACAGACATTTTTAGCAACCGTGGTAAAAAGTATAACTTATATTTAAGCAAAATTTCTCTCTTTCAGGACAAAACAATCGCTCTCTTAACAAAACTCTAACACTCTCTCTTGCCTTATCCTTACAACTTCTACACAAAACTCCAACATATATTCTTCAAATCTTATGGGTCAAGGAAAGGTGTTACACAAAACTAATTTCTTTCACTTCCTCTTCACATTTCAAGTACGTAGATGTTTCTTTTTTGGTATGAGATATGATATTTTTGATAATTTTTTTATATGTTAATGTTTTTTTGAGCTATGTTGTTGATGATAAAAGTTGTAAGTTGTTGATGATTTTGTTTTGGTTGAGCTATGTTTTATGTTATTTAAGGTATGTTGTGCTATGAGTTATGTTGTTGATGATAAAATTTGTATGTTGTTGAGCTATGTTGTATGTTGTTTAAGGTATGTTGTTGTTGATAAAAGTTTTATGTTGTTTAAGTTATGTTGTTGGTGATAAAAGTTCAACGTTGTTTAAGGTATGTTGTTGCTGATAAAAGTTCTATGTTATTTAAGGTTGATGTTGTTGATAAAATTTCTACATTATTGTTGATAAGCATTCCATATAAGTTATAATAAACTCAAGTATACAAATCACAACGGTTGATAGTTATAATCATAGTGAAATTTTGTACGCTAAGTCTTTCACCACGGTTTTTAATTATAAGCGTAGTGAAATGTAGAAAAATCACTCAAAAAATTATAGTGCTAGGTAACGCGACACATTTTACTAAGGTTGCTTTACACAGCCGTAGTGATAAGTAACATGCTACTGGATTTTTACAACGGTTACTAGCCCGTGGTAAAGCTGGCACATACTACCACAACTTACCTTACCACGGTTGGTCAACCATGAAGGTAACCCTTTATAACCGTGGTGAAAGTACCATTCCATAGAAGTGTGAACTCAATTTTCACCTCTCTGACATTGCTAACAATTCCTTGGCTCTTGTTGAAACATGTTTGATGATAAACTTGTAAGAATAAATCTAAGATCTCTTCCCAAGAGGTTTGACATGAAGTTTATAGCTATTGAAGAATCACAAAAAGAGTAAGGGTGTGGTGTTCAAAGTGGATACCGGTGATTGTTAGGACCCAGTAGAACATGATGCTGATGAAAATTTCACTGAATCCATTGACATGCTTGCTAATATTTTTAGAAAAGTCATGAGAAGACTTGATATAAGATTTGGGAATAATTTCTCTAATGATGAGTCAGATGAAAACAGTGAATCTCATCAACCAAACAGTGTCGTGACATCACTACTCGCATCAAAGAAAGTTCAACTTTTGAGTTGTCTGGTGATAATGGAGATACTAGTGACAATGATATATTTGATGATGCTCTTGTTGAAGCGTACAAGACTTTGTATCCTAAATGGACTGAAGAATCAAAATTTGTTTAAAAGCATAAGAAAAAGATTGAATACATTCTTCAAGACAAAAATCATCTCATGTTAACTATCTCAGAGTTGAAGGAAGAAGTTAGACATCTCAACTCTAAACTTGATGGTGTGACTAAGTATGTTCACATATTTAATTCTAGAATTGAGAGCCTTGATGAAATTCTAGGTGTGGGTTAATCATTAAAAGACAATAAGAGAATCGGATATAATTCTGAATTGTCTAACTCAAAGACTGTGTTTGTTACACCAATTCAGAAAACAGAATTCATAATGTTTGGTTACAAGTCACAACAACCTACAAAACATCTTGACCAACGCTCTAACTTTTATACCAAACCCACTTAAGTATATCGCTACTGTGGATGTGGTCACATACGACCTTATTGCTAAAAATTGTATGGTAGACAACCATATCACAAACATTTATGTCATCGGTGGAAGGTTAAGTTTGATTTGCATCCTCAACAATGTTGGCATGCCAATCTTAATGTTCTAGTTTGTATTGCTTGTACCTCTCTCAAGGTATCTTCTAGTGAAGATTAGTACTTTGACATTTGATATTTTAGACACATGACTAGAGAAAGAAACTATATGAAAGACAGCAAACCTTATTTCAATAGTTATGTTAAGTTGAGTGATAGTGCTAAAGGAAATTATTTTGGAAAAGTGTAAGTTAGACTATCCCTGTCTTCCTTGATTTAATGATGTTTTATTTGTTAAGGGCTTTACTACTAATCTTATTAGCATCAATCAACTACGTGATCAAGATTTATGTGTCAAGTTCAATAGTGTTATATGCACTATCACAGATAAATAAGATATTCAACTAATGAAAGGATTACGATCTACAAATAACTACTACATGTGGTTATCTACTGATAAAAGTCAGCACCAATCTTGTTTAATTTAAAAATAATGAAGAAACTAAGTTGTGGCACAAAAGTTAGGCACTTCAATCTCTGGAATATAAGGAATATTGTTGCTGAAAAGGTTATTATTGGCTTACCTGATCTCAAGATCGAAGAAGGTAAGATATGTGAAGATTGTCATATAGGAAAGCAAACTAAGACGTCACATAACAAAGTTCAACATCTTACCACTACATGTGTTCTTGAGCTACTTCATATGGATCTCATTGGACCCATCCAAGTTAAGAGTCTTGAAGGAAATAGGTATGTATTTTTCTGTGTTGATGATTACTCCAGATACACCTGGGTTGATTTCTGTTACGGTGAGAATTGAATATCAAGCTATTATATTAACTTGAATCACAAAACATTGAATGTTCACCACCGAGCTTTAATTTATCCAAAGTAAAGGGAAAGATCAAATAAAACTCTAATTGTGAAATGTAACAACAATGCAAAGAGATCTAATGGTTCGGGGGTTGGTTATACTAAGGGAAGGTGCTAGCACCCTAAGTATCTATAGTATCCTATAGGAACCTCTTGAAAGTATTTGTGTTATGGTAATTTGCTTGCTAATGTTTGGAAATGTTCTATTTTTGGGTTTTATGAGATAGGGAACCTAAGGAGTTTTATCGCTAGTGTGCTCGCCAAGACTTCGCAGTCTTATGTCTAAGTATCCTACAAGGATGGAATCAGAGCAATTGTAGTTCACCTAACTACGGGTGAAGAACACTTGATAGTGTTCAAGGTTCCAAAGAGGAAAGTAAGTGTTTATAACAATAACACTTACACGACTTAACAAATTCAAAGAGTTTACAAACTCTAACCTAAGGTTATGTTGAAAGGTTAATGACTTAACAAAGTCATAAGGGGTAGTTGAGGGAATGTTATACTACCTATGACATAAAGTCAACAAAAGAAATCTTTCCCTTGGATTTAGGCAACAAAGAAAAGAGAAGAAAGAGAGCTAAAAAGCTAACATCACTAGGGGTGACTTGACAAATTCAAAATAAACATGAGTATATAGGTGATAATGGATGAGATGAACAAGAATGATATTCAACCACAATATCAAAGTAAATAACACATGGCAAATGATGACATTCAAACATGACATCAATCAAGGTGAATAATAAGTGACAAATATGATGTTCAAACATGACATCAATTAAAGCAAATAATAAGTGAATATGGTAACAACCAACACATGAAGGTAGATGTGACAACATCCAAGACAAGACTTAACAAAGTCATAAATAATCATGGTAACAACCAAGATAAACAACATAAACATATAGATGTGACAACATCTAAGATAATACTTAACAAAGTCATAAATAATCATGGTAACAACCAAGGATGAACACATAAACATGGATGATTCCTAGTCAAAGCATACATGAGACATGGTTCTAACAAGACCAAAGTAACAACACAAGTATGACTTATCATAGCATGTTCATAACAATAACATGTGAGCATGGAATATAAACACATAAGTAACAACATATGAGCATGGACATAAATGTAATAACATCAACAACATCATCATGGACTTGAAGGATATAACAATATCAATCATAAAGGGAGGATATAACAATATCATGGTCATGGAAACAAATATCAACATATAGGTCATGGATATACAATATCAAACAAAGGTTCAAAGCAACATGTGAATCATAACAATATCAAACATGCATGAATAAAGTCAAAAGGTATACCTATCATCATATGGACAAAGAATATGGATGAAAAGTTCAAGTATGAACAATTAGAGTAAGCATGAACTAAGGTCAAGATTGTGACATGGTTTAGGGTTGACACTAACACCACTTAATCATGAGAACAAATTAAGATTTCAAACAATCATGGACAAGTTTAAGATACCACTTAATAATGAAAACAAGCTAGACATGGTTCAAGACTTAAGGGTAACAACCAAGGGTTCATGTCAAGGGTTCATTGAAATTACAACAAGTCTAAGCATTTTAAAAGGTGTGAATATAATGAACATAAATTCAAACAAATACATGATATCAAAGATTTAAACAATATGGACATGTTGTCAAAGATATAAAAATCATGTATCAAATGTTCATCAAAGGTTCAATGTGGTAGGGAAAAACAAGCAAGTGTATTTACACCACACATCAAAGGCAAGGCAAATGTTCATGGTTAAACATTAAAATTTTAAGGCATGTACACATAAAAAATCAAGTATTAAAGTGTACCAAACTTGGGAAAAAAACCAATTGAAAAATATTAACAACATCAAACAAGGTTCAAACAAGGTGTATGAAATTCTGGTATATGCAGACAACAGATGTCCTAACACATGTCAAGACATTGTGCTACATAATCATTTAAACACAGAGGTGCAACAGCAGACTGATATCTTGAATATCAGAACTGCAGGATCATAGATGTTACGACATCTGATCCAACATGTTTATCATGAACCCTAACAGAAAACGTAAATCTGCAGAATGATAAAGAACACATCAATTGTTAACCCAGTTCGGTGCAATTCACCTACATCTGGGGGATACCAATCCAGGAAGAAGACTTCACTATCTGTAGAACTGTTACAAAGCTAAACTCCCCCGTTTACAACTTTATACCTAACGTCTACCCAATGAACATCTTTACCAAAGCTAAACTCTAACGTTTACAACTCTGATATGAGATACCCCACTCAATTCCCTTAATCACCAACTGTGATTTCTACATCATCCCTGTCAATACAGAAATCTGTCAAGCTTTCTTGACAAACAAGCTAACTCGGATTTGCTTAAAAGCTTCATCCAAGAACAATACACAATCCAATACCTCAAGGCTTATGGATCTGTGTGACACCTATATCTGCCACAATGCATCAACTGATACAAAGGGAGACTTATAACCTAGAGAGCCAACGACTCTCAAAACCCTAAACCCTTGTTTCTTACGCAAGAGAACTAGGTTACAAAAGGCATATCAAATCCTAGGTCTAAGTCTTCTTATATAGTCTTCAGCAATCTTGGGCTTTCTATCTTTGGTCCTTGATCCATGCGCATTAACTCTTGGCAGATTTGTTACAGATTTAAAAACTTGCCTTATCAGCATGTCAGTCAAGATGTCGTATCTTCAGGTTGGGACATCTTCTTTGCTCATGGTCAGATTTGTTCATCTCTGGTCTTCATGTTGAAAAATCCCCTTCAGCAATAAGTTTTACCAAAATTTTGTCCAAAATATTTGAGCTTTCAGTGTATTACATTCACAACAATCACCAAGATCAAAAGGAATCAATAAATGAGCCAAAGAAAATGCATTAAAAACCTAAACACACATTAAAAAGTCACTCACATTGGAAAAATAAAATTGATTCAAAATAATACATTTTTGGAATTTTTTTCCTCATATTCATAAAATAGGTATAACAAATAATTAGTGTGCAAAAAATCAGATCAAAATAATGTATAGATTGAGAGATATAATCAAAAGAAAATTGGAAAAAACATGAAGCACACAAGTGATAAAAAAGAATGGAAATCGTCTACACATGGGTTGAACTCACGCCCTTTGGTCTGCATCTTAAAACACTAGCCAGTGGGCCAGTTGCTTGGGCTTGAAATATAATGCGCGTGCTATATTATATATGAAGGTTTCAATTGAAAAATGGTTAAAAATAAATGCAAAAGGTATGGGGCGAGGGGGATTCGAACCCCAGACCTAAGCCTCACACATAAACACACTTACCACCATGGCGCAATGCCTAAGTCGTTAACTAAACACAAACAAAACAATAAATAATAAAAACACAATTAAAATGCAGAAAATGGTGCCACCACCATCATCTTCAACCTTCGTCCTCTTCCTCCATTTTTCAAATTTTCAAAATTATATCTCCCTCGTTTCTCAACCAAATGCAAAAATGTAAAGATGAAACTTGTTTGATTTTTCAAGAGAAATCTAATGGTACACCTTAATCAAACTAAAAAATAAAGAATAGAACATTATAGCATCAAAAGTAAAATGAACCCTAACTGCTCAGAGAGGCAAAACTTCACATACACATATGATACATTGCAATTGACTTAAGGTACACCATTTACACATCAAATACTACATCTTTGCTTCAGAAACTAAACACAAATGATGCGTGTATGAGTGAGTTCAAAGTTGAAGAAACTTACCTATTTAAGCAAGGTTCAATGCCTCTTCAAGTGGTTATAGAAAGTGTGTGATGATTCAGAAAGATTCCTTAACCTCCTTTGATGCTTTTGGGATGTTTGAATTGCTTTGGAACAACTTCAAACTTTCTGCACGAATCCCCTTGCCAAGGTGAAAGGTTCAAACTTAAACTGCAAGAAAATGGTGTTACTGTTGTGAAATGGCACTTGGAACAGTTCAAGACATGTTTATGGATGATGTTTGAAGGCTTAGTTTGACTGGAAAGGGTCAGAATGAAGTGTTGAGGTGTTTTATGCAAAAAGTCAAACAAATGAGTGTGGAAGGTTAACTTTCTGAACCTGAGGTTTTTTTTATGAAGATGATGGCTTATACAACTTGGTTATGTGTTTTATGATGTGTTTAGATGGATTTTTGGCTATGGAATGTTTTGGACAAGTTTGGGAAAATGAAGGTTTTTGGCACAAAGTGGAGGTTAGATGCAAGTTCTGGTGTATAGGTGTTTTTTCTGTGTTTCCTTGTGTTTTGGACTGAGAAAATGCTCGCTATTTATAGGGAAAGGTTGAGGGATTGAGGGTTGTGCAAAATGTAAGTTTGAAGCAATTGGTTTGGTTGGATTCAAAGTGGTAGTTCCATGGATTTTGTGGTTTCAAGGCATAGTACAATGTCTTTCTAGAGTTGTTGAACCCTATAAAGATGTTGCTTCTGTACCAATAAGAGTTTGTGTACAGAAGAAATAATGTGGAGCTCAAGACAAGTTGACTTCTTGATTAAAGTCATTTTATGCAAATGGCATGGTGAACTTTCTTGCAAAACAATCCATAAATGGCATTACAAATTGGTTAATGGCTCAAATCTTTGGATAATGCATCACAAACTTGTGTAAACTTCTGATTAGAGGGAGATTTACAAGTAAAGTGGTCTACAAATCAAGATTGCATAGCTTTGGCTAGGATTTGCAACAAGAATTTGCCATGAACATGAACCAAAATTCAAGTTTTAAAGGCTAACTTCCTTTATTCGAAACTCCTAGCTCACATATGATAAAATTATGTTCTTGGACTTTTTGGAAAGCTCAAAACATCCTCTAAAACTTTCATGTTGACAAATTTTCTTGAATCAAAATGGATCATGATGAAAAATGCTTGCAAAGTTGGCTTTAAAACAAGGCAGATTTTGTTGAAAATTTTTCTAAGTGTTTTTGTTCAAAAAGTAATGAACCCTCCACTTCATGGCCTCATATCTCTTAATCTGTGCATCTTTTGAAAATCATCCCATAGGAAAAAGTTGTAGTATGAAACAAGATATTCATTTTGGCCTTTGGAGCAAAGAAAATGGTTACTTGATGCGGAAGTTATGGACTTGGGAAGTTGGGCAAAAATCATAGAATTTCATAACTTAGAAAAAATCATGAAACCCTAATTTTCCCAAATCTTGATCCTTTGATGTTTTCCTTGATTTTCTTGATTTATCATGATCCAAATCACATGTTTTCATGATCTTTGACTTGAGAAGTCCATGTTTGACCAAAAAGTCAAAAGTCAAACTTGACTTTGATTAGTGGTTGACTTTTGTATCAGATGAAATCCAAATTGCACACTTCAATGAAATCAAACTCTTGAGTTATTTGAACACTATGGACGGACTCCAAAGGTGTTTTTGAGTGTCTTGAATCATGCCCCAAGGCTTGAGATCATGTCTTGGTCAAAAGTCAAAGGTGTAGTTGACTTTCGCGCAAAAACCCTAATTTAAGGACCAGATAAATTTGGAACTTGATAAACATGTAATGAGGCCACAATACACTTGATTGTTGACGTAGGGAAACTTTTGATCATGAGAACTTGATATATTGATGATTAATCCAAGACTTTGAATGATCAACCAATAATCTCCTTGATGCAAAACCTAATTCATAAACAAAGCAAAGCAAGACAATATTTTGATAATTTGAGAGTTAGCTATGACACGCCTAAAATGTATTGGATGTTATGCAAATGATGATGGAATCTAGGGGTAAAATTTGGGGTATGAGAATTTCATTCATGAGAAGTCTGATACATTTCTTATTTTTGAGGGTCTATTTCATTGCTTACATCGTGAAAAAGAAGAAGAAATTGGCAAGATCATTCTCATTCGAAGTGATCTTGGTAGGGAACTTGAGAACTTAAAGTTCACTACATTATGCAGTACTAAAAGGATTACGCAATAGTTTTATGCTCCCATCACACCTCATCAAAATTGTATTGTTAAGAGGAATGATCGTACCTAGAAAGAATTTTCTAGAGCTATGACTCATTGCAAAAATATTTTGTACTATTTTTAGGCAAAAACAATAAATATTGATTGTCATACTCACAATCAAGGAACAATTCCACCAGGTACCAAGACTACTCACTATGAACTATGAAGGGAATGAAAGTCTCGCATTAAATAGTTTTATGTGTTTGGAAATATATGTTATATTCTTGCAGATAGAGAACATAGACAAAAGTTTGATCCTAAAAGTGATGAAGGAATCTTTATGTGGTATTCGATTAACATCAGGGTATATTATGTATTTAACAAGTGCACAAAATTTATAATAAAATCCATAAATTTTATTGTTAATTATATGATCAAACTAAAGTGATTCCACACGGAAACCAAGATTCGGCTCTCTCTAGCCAAAATGTTAAGCCATATGTTTCAAACAATAAAGCTAACGACTTTTCGTCTGGTGAAGAAGAAGAAGATTTAGATAATGGTGAAGAGAGGGTTCCTACAAGTAAAGAAACATCATCAACGATTAAAAAGAAGCATCATATTGAAAACATTATTCAAGATATAAATGAAAGACTCACTAGACAAAGAAAATAACTACTTAATTTTAGAGAGATGATATATAATATGTGTTTTATTTGAAAAATTGAATCCAAGAGTGTGAAAGAGGCCGTCAATGATGAATAATGGGTCAATGTTATGCAGGAAGAGCTCGTTCCGTTTGAAAGAAATTAAGTATGTGAACTTGTTCGTGTTAAACGAAGGTGAAGAGTAATTGTATACTATCATAAAACCATAGTAGTTACCACCTATGTTTTTGGTCCTTGAGTATTTTATTTTTTATTTGAAGTTTTTCTAAGACTTTATTTGGTAAGTTCCAATTTCGAGCTTATAGCTTATAAGCTCATATAACAATTTAGACCTGTTTGATAATGGTATTTTTATCACAGGCTTATAGCTTATTTTAGTAGCTTATAACTTATTTTTTAGACGCTATTTCATATAGCGTTTTACCTTATAGCTTATAGCTTATCATCTTTTTTTTTCCATTTTAATCCTTATTATTTTAACAAAAAACCCTTTTTTATCCATTAAAATTTATTTTAGTTTAAAATAAAATAAATATGTATTAAATATCTTTTATGTCATTTTACTGTTGAACCGTTAATTTTACCAAACACTTCAATTAGCTTATCAGCTACTATCAGTCATCAACCATCCGCTATAAACTGTAAGCTATCAGTTATCAGCCATCAGCCATAAGGTATAAGCTAGCTTATCAATCAACCGCTATTTTTACCAAACAGAGTCTAAATATAAATTTTCAAAAATCACCTAAATTTAAAAGTGTGAAAAAAATGTGTCTGGAAAAGCTGTCATCTCGACTGCGTCATCGTTTATTGCAATCGCGATATGTCTTCACTGCGACCGCATGAAAAACAATGGCAAAATCTTCTCTTTTCGTCCTTTCTTCATCTTTGAAGATTTTTGTTCACTTCTTCAACTTTTTGGCCTGCCTTTTGTTAATAATTCCACCAATTTGTTCGAAATTGCTCGTAAATATTACGTAATGACAGTGTGTCATCAAATATCAAATGTAACTCAAATCACTATGGATCCTTTTGATAGTTGGATTTTAAAGAATTTTGGAGAGGAAGAACTTAGAGAGTTGCGTCTATATCTTAAAAAATGTTTAGTATTTTTTTAAAATTTAAAAAATAATATACTACATTATCATATAAAATCATATTATTTTATAAATTTTTTAAAAATATCAAATACATTTTAAGATATAAACACACCCCTCCAAAACGTCTCTTTCAAAAAAATTCAAAAACCAATTCTCAAACATATCCTATATATTTTTAAAAGTTCAACTTTGTTCGCTCTATTTACCAATTTGAGCAAGTGAAATAATTGTTTATTTTATCTTAATTTCATCTAAACTGTATACGAATTAGAATTAGTAAACTATTCTATTTTATTAAAAAGATCATAAATGGATTAGCCTTAATATCTAGTTCTTTCTTATTTCTTTATCAAGAGTTACTCTTCTCCCCTTTTCTCTCCCATTCTAATTCTCATAACATTTATTTCATGCATCTTCATATGAATTATTTTCAAACTTAGACTAATTACAGGCTCATATAAATTTCGATTTTCAAATGGTTGAACGTATACAAATATATTGATATATGATATGTCAACACTTCATTTTATACTTACTTTTAGAGAGATGATATATACTATATGTTTTATTTGAAAAATTGAATCCAAGAGTGTGAAAGAGGCCCTCAATGATGAATAATGGGTCAATGTTATGCAGGAAGAGTTTGTTCCGTTTGAAAAAAATTAAGCATGTGAACTTGTTCCTGCTAAACGAAGGCAAAGAGTAATCATATACTATCATAAAACCATAGTAGTTACCACTTATGTTTTTGGTCCTTGAGGGACCAAAGAGGTCTGTATGAATAATTTCAAGAGGTCTCGAAGTTGAAATAATGTTTTTCGATTTAAATGAGACTCTTGTTTGCTTACCCATTTGCCATGCATCGCATAGATTGTCTTTTGAAAACTTTATTTTTGGTAGACCGATTACTAAATCTTTTGAAGTCACTTTGTTTAGTAAATTAAAGTTGACATAAGTTAGGCGTCTATTCCATAACCAAGAGTCTTCACTCATGGTAACAAAACACTTAGTTCTGGTCATGGATACGTCATCTAGATTAAGCATATAGGCATTGTTAACCCTAAAGCCCTTAAACATACAATATTTCTTTTCATTGTGTTCAAATATGAAACAAGTTTTTGTAAAATTTAATTTAAATCCATTGTCAGATAGTTGACTAATGCTAAGAATATTGTGTCTAAGACCTTCAACTAATATAACATCAGAGATAGTAGTAGATGAAGAATTACCTACACGACCTTTTCCAAGTATTGATCTCTTGTTGTTGTCTCCATAAGTAACAAAACCCTTCTTCTTTGGCATAAAGTCAATGAATAGAGAGATGTCACCCGTCATATGTCTTGAGCATCCACCATCGAGAAACCACATCTTCTCTGTAGATCCAAGACATTCAACTTATAAAATCAAACAAGGGTAATAGGTACCCAATTTTCATTGGGTCCTTAAAAGTGAGTGAAATCAATGTTGCATTTGGGAAACCATTGAAAAACACCTTTAGGAACAAAAAGTCTCCTAAACTTGCATTTTTCAATAGTGTGGCCCTTTTTGCAACAATAGTGACAAGATAGGTTGTAATGAGATTTACTTTTGCTATTTGAATCCTTTTGAACATATTTATACTTTTTATATGAAAGGTTAAAGACCGTTTAAATTTTGTTATATCAATAACAAATGTAACCTTTGGTTGTAATGCCTTGTCAAATTTAGCTTGAAGAGTATTTACCACTTTTTGCCAAATATAAGAGGTTTCACAACCAAACCATGAAGGTTCTCCACCGCACTCTTATTTTTTTGAATATCTACCATAGATTACTTAAGAGCCTCCATATTCTTTTCGACTTCTAAAACTTTAGCTTCTAAGTGTGCAAAAATTCTTTTGTTTGAAGCTAACTTTTTAAAGGTGTCTACGACTTCTCTTTGTAGATTTTCAAAAGCTTTTTGTAATTGAAAATAAGACAATTCATTAAAATATTCAATCTTAGAATGACTTAAATTCTTCTTCTTCTTTTTGTTGGCCATAATGCAAGGTTTAGCCGATTCAATACTTGAACTTGAGCTTTCATCACTTGAAGAATCATTTTCACTTTCCCAAGTAACATAGGTTCTTCTAGACTTGCTAGATTTCTTGTGATGACTTTTCTCTTTGTCTTTCTTGATCAATGGACACTCCGGCCTATAATGACCTTCTTTTCCACATTCATAACATGAACCTCTATGTTTACCTTTCTTATTATCGTCTTCCTTTGAGGAGTTCGAACGCCTTCTAAATTTCATTAGGTTCTTGTCGGAGTGTTTGACTTCATTTTTCCTTATGTACCTATTGTACCTTTTGACGAACAATCCCATTGCTTCATCATAGGAATTCTCGTCATCACTTAATTCACAAACATTTTTCTCATATGTTGATGACTTTGAAATTAAAGTCTTTAGAAGATATACTTCTTTTCTTCCCTCTTGTCCTTACCTTTCTCCTTCTTTATCTTCTTCTCAAGATTTTTCTCATGTTTTTTTCAAGAAAGTGAGTTCTTGCTCATGTTCTTCTAGTTTGCCAAATAAAATTGTGAGATCAAGTGTTTAATGTCATTCACTTCTTTGATCGTAGTGACCTTAGGTAGCCATTCCCTATTAAGACACCTCAAAACTTTATTAGTAGCTATATCACCGGAGATAGGATTACTTAGAGCCTTCAAACGATTTATAAGATATATGAACCTCTTTTGCATTTCGACAATAGTTTCACCATGCTTCATGCAAAATAGTTCAAACTCTTGATTGAACGTATTGATCCTAGCTTGTTTGACCTCATTAGTTCCCTCATGTGCAACTTCTGGTTCTTCCCACATAGATTTGGCGGTCTTACAATGAGAAACACGATATTATTCATCAACACCAAGTGCGAATATGAGAATATTTTGTGTCTTCTAATCATGTGACCACAATTTCTTATAATTATTATCCCATTGTGCTTCCGGCTTTGGTATGACGACACCTTGAGCATTGGTTACTGTAATTTGATTAAGACCATTGATGATGGTGTCCCATACACCCTTATCAACCAAGTTGATGTGGATACATATATAAGCATTCCAATAGCCATAATTTTCACCGGTAAAAATAGGCACTCTATTGTACGCCCCTTCAGGTTTAGTAGACATTTTCCAATAAGTGAATATTGAAGCACGAAATTAATCGGAGATCGTGATACCACTTGTTAAATGAAGGCGACTTATCTAGAGGAGGGGTGAATATATCCCCAAAAAGTTTGCTTTATAAAAACTGTTTTCAAAAACAGTGGATAACGGAAGAGACTTAGATAAATTCGTCTAAATCTAACCATTATCAAAAAGCTCAGATATTCATATATGAAAACCAATTTAAGATAATGATAAGAAACTCAATCAATATGTGTTAATTACACTCAATTGAAAGCTCCTCAACAAGTAATACTACTTCTAATGATAAATCACACAAAAAGACTATTGAGACAAATTATCGAACACCTTGTGTGCAATCGATTTTGTTTAGAAATTTCTATAGTTTTGTTAATCTTAAAACCCAACCATAATCTAAAGGATTGTGATCAACTCAACAAAATGTTTTTCAAATGGTTTTTAAAAGAATTAACTAAATGAATTAATCGCACAATCGATGAACTCAATAATTTGTAAATGAAATGTAAAAGAAATAGAAAGAGTACACAAGGATTCGTTTAGGCACTTCCCCAATCGGCGTTGCTATGGGCACGTCTGCCCTCAATTCAAACTCGAATTGAGATAACGAAATTAACCTTACTTTGAAAATTGTAGTTTATAAGAGAAATGTAGCAATGCAACCCTACAAACCCTATGTTTGATGTTGATCCAAACACTTTCTCTTCCCTTGATCTGAGCTTGATTGAGTCACCCAACAATACCAATTTGATTCACCGTCTCATACTAATCCTTTGCAAGAACCGCCATTCTTCAAAACTTTCACTCGATCGAATCCAAATTGCAAATTGTTGTAACCCAAGATTTACCAATTTGATTCACCGTCTCACGCTACCCCTTTCCAAGAACCCTTAGCTCTTCAAAGACTTCACTCGATCGAATCCAAATTGCATAATCTTATCCAAAACCTTTAAATCCGTAATTTGATCTTGAAGGAAAACCCCACCTTGGTTTTCTTATTTGAAACCCCTGAAAGATCTCAACCTAATTTACAATAACACAAGATAAATTGGACGTTATCAACTTGATTCTAGATGATACCCAAATAATGAATGATTATGTGTACTTTGTTTGCGTGTATGCATAAAATCATGGATTGAAGATGAAGAAGACTTTTTGTATATTCTAAGTTTCGTTTATGATTTTACCAAAATCATTGAAAAGAAATGATGCATGTATATATATATATATATATATATATATATATATATATATATATATATATATATATATGTGTGTGTGTGTGTGTGTGTGTGTGTGTGTGTGTGTGTGCAAGTTGGAGGCAAAAGAAAATGCGAAAGATAAGAAAAAATCATGAATTTTTGAAAAAATATGTTGCATAGGTCGGCCTGTGTAAGTCATGAGCCAAAATGTAAAGGTCATGAGTTGACACGAACATGTCATGTGTCAACATGTACAGGTTATGTCTCGACCTGTAGAGGTGGCACATCTAACAGAGCCTACATGCTTTAAAAATGCAGTACATATGCCGACCTGAAAAACGGATGTGTCGACACATAGAAGATTTTTTCTTCTATGTGTCAACATGAAACATGTATGTATCGACACATAGGTTTTTTTATGCGTCCTAATTCTAAGATGCACATTGAGAATTAGAGAATACCATCTAATATGCATCAATGCTAAAGTATCCTAGTTTTGACATCATGTAAAACACATCTAACGGAAAGCGGCACTCACAATTCCTAGACCTAACTCTACAAACATCATTAGCACTAAATGGATTTGTAAGAATAAGTTTGATGAGAATGGGAATGTCACTAGAAATAATGCATGTCTTGTTACACAATGGTATACCTAAATCGAAGGGATTGACTTTGATGAAACATTTTCTCCTCTTGCACGTCTTGAAGCTATTAAATTATTATTATGATTGTCCTATCTCATTAAGTTCAAACTTTACCAGATGGATGTCAAAGTGCCTTTTCAAGCAAGATGTAGATTATTTTGTTAAAAAAATTCAATTTGAATTCAAGATGAACGTGGTAGGTGATATTACCTATTTTCTTAGCTTTCAAGTAAAGAAAATGAAGGATGAAATATTTATTTTCTAGAGAAAGTATGCTAGAAATTTTGTGAAGAAATTTGAGATGGAGAATGCAAAACATAAACATACCCATGTTGCTACTTATGTCAACCCTTTAAAGACGAACAAGGAGTGACTGTCAATCAAAGCCTTTATAGGAGTATGATTGATAGCCTTTTGTACCTCACTATCATCCGTCCTCACATTAATTTCTCGGTTAGTGTGTGAGCTCGCTATCAAACCAATCCTAAGATTAGTCATCTCACTTAAATCAAGAAAATTAATAAGTACATAAGTGGAACATCTAACTATGGTCTTTTGTACTCTTTTGATATCAACTCTTCTCTAGTTGGATATTATGAGCTGACTAGGCAGGTAATGATGAGGATAGAAAAATTACTTCTTCTGGATGTTTAACTCTCTCTCCGATCCAATTTATAATAGATAGTTCATTTTTTAGATACATTAAATAATTAATGTATTTGGTCATATAGATTGATCATTCAATGTATCTAGAAAGTAAATTGTCTCTTATAAATAGAACTGGAGGTAGTATCTTGGTTTAGTAAAAAAGTAATGTTTCTTTCTAGGAATTTAATATCTTGGTACAATAAAAACGTATAATTATGTTTCATTTTCAATTGCAAAAGTTGAGTACATTACTGTTAAAAGTAGTTGCACTAAACTTTTATTGATCAAACATATGCTTAAAAAGTACAATGTGATACAAGATGTCATGACATTATACTACGACAACCGAGTGCTATCAATTTATCCAAAAATCATGTACAACATAACAGAACCAAACATATTGACATTCGACATCATTTAATCAAGGAACTAGTAGAAGAAAAGAAAATCACTCTTAAAAAAACATAACATAATCAATCCTTAAATAGAACAACCACTACTACATAAAGTACCTTTCGAAACGCTATTTCACCTCTGCCAAAATATCCGCCGTGGTAGAATTTATTCACTTAGGTGCTTTTTTTTTTTTTTTTTCATTTTAAGCCACTTTTCACCACGGTTAGAGCTTCCAGCCGTGATGAAAAGCAGCGCATGGTCATGAGTTCGAATCCTAACACCTACAGTTTTATTTTTTAATTTATTTTTAAGCCCCACTTTTTACCACGGCTGGAACTTTCAACCGTGGTGAAAAGTGGCTCATGGTCATGAGTTCGAATCCTAGCACCTACAATTTTGTTTTTTATTTATTTTTAAGCCACGTTTTACCACAGTTGGAACTTTCAACCGTGGTGGAAAGTGACGCATGTTCATGAGTTCGAATCCTAGCACATACAATTTTAATTTTATTTATTTTAAAACCACTTTTACCACAGTTGAAAATTTCAACTGTGGTGAATAGTCACTCAGGGTCATGGAGAAATATAAGCGTGTTTATTGAGTTTCTTCAACGTCCTTAAACAAATAGTTATCGTTCATTTAGTGAGTAACAACACTCAAGACTACCATTAGTGATCCGCGTGAAACCTAAAACTTTGATGAACTTCAAACTTAGACGAACTCCATCTTCTACCACCAAACATCATATTCCACTTACGAAACTCTATTTCTCCACTAAATCAAGCTCGAAAATATTATTTCTTCCATAAACAAAATTCAAAAACATCATTTCTTTCATTAATAAGTTTCAAAACTACATCACCTTTTCTCCAACTTGAATAAGACAAGAAAAACATGGATTTAAGTTAGCACTGTTAGTTATTGTAGTTCTTGTTGTTTTTTGTTGTTGTTGTTGTTGTTCTTGTTATTGTTGTTGTTCTACTGCTGCCTTTTTTTATTTTATTAAAAGACATACTATAACGGTTGTTTAAAGTAACCGTTGTGATAGGTTGAGACATACAACAATGATTGTTTAAAGTAACCGTTGTAATAGGTTGCGCGCTACTTGAATTATAATTATGGTGATCACGACCGTAGTTGAAAGAATCATACATACAATCACACCTTATCTTATAACGGTTGGTCAAACGTGATTGTATCTCTTTTCCATCCGTTATGAGAAGTGTTTTCCGTAATAGTAAACACACCAAAAATATTCATTTATATTTTTATGATGCAAGTGGAGGAATTACATCTAACACATAACACCAAAAATATTTATATTATAAACAAAAATTACTTTTTAAATACATTGAATAATTAATATATCTGGTCTATATATAAATAAGATACATTAATTAGTTAATGTATCTATAAAATAACTTTTACTTATAATATGAGACGGAGGGTGTACTATTTATTAAATACTACGTATTTTAAAAAGTTCTCTTAAGATTTGTTATCGAGAACACAAAACAAATACTCATTATTTTGGTTTTAGACATGGGCAAAGGATATGGCACGCAAAACTATTGGGTAAGCTCGCCTTGAAACTACTGCTGCTTATTACATGCTCCATCTGTCTCAAAATAAGAGTTTTTTTAGCCAAAAAATTTTGTCTCAAAATAAAAGTCATTTTACGTTTTTAATGCAACAATCATTAAATTTTACCAACTTTACCCCTAATAATTATTATCTACACAACTTTTAAGACAGTATATCACATTACACCTTTATAACAATCAATGACAGTTAAGGATAATTTTGTAAAATTGTTATATTTAATTAGTCAATCATTACTTTTCTTAATTTATGTGAAACAATCTTAAAAGATTTTCATTTTGAGACGGAGGAAGTACTGCTAAATAGAACATGCAGCATGTTGGATACCAGTGGCAGCAGTGAAACTCTGAGAACTGTTGATTAACAGCAATAACAGCGCAGACGCAGGTGCTGAGAATATTGTAGAGCAGTCCACTTGACACCAAAAGAGCAGCAGCATACAGTTGCAAATTACACCGATTCATGATATACTTTTCAAGATTTAGTTGCAAATACAATGTACGGGAACATGATGGAGAAAAGAAATGCACCAACAAAACTGCACTTTGTTTCAATTTTAAAAAATGGTTTTTATACTATTATATATTTTTATTTAAAAATGTTTTGTAAAACTTTCCTTAAATAATTATTTATGCAATATTATTTTAAGTATTTTATTTTTTATTTGAAGTTTTTCTAAGACTCTGTTTGTCCCAATTTCGAACTTATAACTTATAAGTTTATATAACAATTTTAACTTATTTAGTAATAGTCTTTTTATCACATACTTATAGTTTATTTTACTAATTTATATTTTATTTTTCAGACACTATTTCAAATAACATTTTATCTTATAGCTTATACCTTATCATCTTTTATTTCATTTTAATCCTTATTATTTTAACAAAGACCCTTTTTATCCTGTATAATTTATTTTACTTTAAAATAAAATGAATATGTATTAAATATTTTTTATGTCATTTTACAGTTGAATCGTTAATTTTACCAAACACTTCAATTAGCTTATCCGCTATCAGTAATCAACCATCTGCTATAAGCTATAAACTATCAGTTATTAGCCATAAGCCATCAGCCATAAAGTATAAGCTAATTTATCAATCAACCGCTATTTTTATCAAACAGAGTATAAATATAAATTTACAAAAATCACCTAAATTTAAAATTATTTTAAATAATTTCTTTCATAATTTTTTTTTGAAATATATATATATATATATATATATATATATATATATATATATATATATATATATATATATATATATATATATATATATATATATATTTAAAATTACATAGTTTTGATATTTTTTTAATTTTAAATAATATATATTTATATTATTTAATGTTGAAATTAATCTTTTTAAGTTATAAAAAATAAATAAATTTTTCAATATTTTAAAATAAATTCATAAAAACCATTTTAAAAATATAATATATTTTAAAGATAGAACAAACAAATCCTTAATATTTACATCGCCTTTTATTAAATATAGTGGATCATCATACTTACTAATTTTATTTATTTAAGGAAATTGTTTTTCTCACTTCTCCACAGTTAAGGTTGGACAAAAAATTGTAGTTCAGCCTATGAAGATCCCTGCCCTCAATTCTGCGATGTACATCTCAATTATTTAAATAATAATTCGCTAACTCCTCATTAAGTCAATTCAAAGTTAAAATATGTGTTTTTAAGTTCGTTATTTTTATAGTTAAAATTTATAATTACTTATTCGTAGTTAATTTTTAAGTTGAATAATTGTTTTAATTTAAATCGGTAGATTTACGGTCAATAATTTCTACTCATTTAAATTTATTTTGCACGTTCGTCAACACACAAAGACCAATGAACACAAGAACGATTGAATAATAATTACTAATATAAAAATAATCAAATAATTTCAAACATTCATATAATTTAATAGAGTACAATTATGTTCATCTCAAAAGGCCTAATATAAAATAACTTGGCTACTCATAGTAAAATAAACTACCATGCATTAATAAAAAATATTCATCAAATCAATGAAAAATAGACTCTCCAAATTTGCTCTCCACTTTTTCTCTAAAATTTGTAATCCTAAAAAAGTCTCCACCTTTTTCTGTTTAAAGTGTGAATAAAAAATGTGTTAGAAAAAGCTGTCATCTCGTTATTGCGATCGTGATATGTGGTCATTGTGCCCGCATGAAAAACAATGGCAAATCTTCTCTTTTCTTCTTTTTTTTTCTTATTTTTTCTAAGTTCCAACTTTTTTCATCTTTGAAGATTTTTGTTCACTTCTTCAACTTTTTTGCCTGCTTTTTGTTCATAATTCCATCAATTTGTTCAAAATTACTCGCAAATATTACGTAATGACCGCGTGTCATCAAATATCAAATATAACCCAAATCACTATGGATCTGTTTGATAGTTAGTTTGAAGAAGTTTGGAGAAAAGAACTTGAAAAATTGCGTCTATATTTTAAAAAGTGTTGGGTATTTTCAAAAAAATTTAAAAATAGCATATCATATAAAATCATATTATTTTATAAACTTTTTAAAAATATTAAATACATTTTAAGATATAGACACATTCCTCCAAAATCTTCTCTTCTAAATATTTTCAAAAATCAATTCCCAAACATATCCTATATATTTTTAAAAGTTCAACTTTGTCAGCTCTATTTACCAATTTGAGCAAGTGAAATAATTGTTTATTTTATCTTTATTTCATCTAAACTGTATACGAATTAGAACTAATAAACTATTCTATTTTATTAAAAAGATCATAAATGGATTAGACTTAATATCTAATTCTTTCTTATTTCTTTATCAAGAGTTACTCTTCTCCCCTCTTCTATCTTCTTCTAATTCTCATAACATTTATTTCTTGCATCTTCGTATGAATTATTTTCAAACTTAGACTAATTACACACACTTATGTGAGTTAGGGGTGTTCGTGGTTCATGAACTGAATTGAACCGAACCATATTAATGGTTCAGTGCAGTTCTTAAAAACCACTTTATCAAAAAGTGGTTAATCTATTAAACCAATTCAATTCAGTTCAGAACCAGTTCAGAACCAGTTTATAATTTAGAACCAATTTAGAACCGGTTCACTATTTTAAATCTGTTTAATTTAGTTTAACCAGTTTAAAACCAACTTTTTAGAAGAACTGGATTCTTTTTTTCACCAAATTTCAAACTGGTTTTCTTAAATATTAAAAAAAACCGTTTTTTTTGTGATTTTTTAAAATAAAATTGGATTCAAATCTAGATTTTTTTTAAACTTTTTGATTTAAATAGCAATTCTTAAGCTTTTTGGTTTAAATAAAATTGGATTCAAATTTGGATTTTTTTTTTAACTTTTGGGTTTAAATAGCAATTCTTAAGCTTTTTGGTTTAAATAAAATTGGATTCAAATCTGGATTTTTTTTTTAACTTTTTGGTTTAAATAGCAATTTTGGTTTAAACTTTTCAAATATGTGATTGTTAGTGTGCAATTGGAAACACTAAATTACACAGCAGTTTCAACATAAGATAATTGACTCAATTACACAGCAGTTTCAACATAATACGTTCATATTAGCATTTCAATATCACAAATTTTCCAGAGAAAATAGTTCCAAATTGGATTTCATTCATTAACAGAATTTCCAATTTAGAATCATTTTTAGATCCTAACCAATTTTCTAGCATCAAGCATATCATGCTAACAGATTCAATAACCACTGCATAACAGGCCCAAATTGATTTATGTTAATGACTACAATGTTATGTTTTGTTGCTCTCAAAATTTGTTGGTGGTTTATGCTGCTATATTTTTGATACATGTCCTTACTACAATGTCATGTTAATTACTACAGTGTTATGGTTTTGAAATGAGAAGTTAAAAGCAGAAATAAACAACTTAAAGTACTCAAATTCAAGATAAAGCATAAATAAACAACTTAAGTATTTAATAAAATGTGGTTGCCAAATGTATTGCAAATTGTATAATTAAATTATATATCAAAAACTATAATTAAACTATATTTTTTTTTCCTTATATCAAAAACTAATTAAATTATATAATTAAACTAGTTAATAAAAGAAAATTGGTTCTGAACTGGTTTTAAACTGAATTTGAATTGTTTTAATTAAATGGTTCAGTTCATTAATCATTTAAATGGTTCAGTTTTTTAATAATGCAATGTAGTTTAGTTCTAGTATACAATTCAGTTAACCATATTTTTAAACACTCCTAATGTAAGTGTCGTTATTGAAGGCTCGTATAAACTTAGATTTTCAAATTGTTGAATGTATAAATATATTTTAAAGCAACAGTTATAAAAAAAAAATACTTAATAGACCTATTTTATATAAACACGTACTGTAACTTAAAAGAATGCATAACCAATATTTTATATTAATACAATGTAATGACGTAAGTATATTCGATGGTAATTGACAACGAGGAATCCAAACCAAGAAATAAAAAAAGAGGAATCCAAAACAAAATCAGTACCAGTATATTATTTCTTCAATTTTTTTCTGCATGATTTACGGGTGGCAAATTACTTATTAATTCATGTCATTATCTTGCCTTTAGCTACTTTGACTTGTATTTGTACATTGAATGTAAAAATGATAATGATTAACTCATTCAATCATTTCAATACTAATACGTGTATCTTGGTGTTAACATATATTTGGATTTTATCAGGCATTCTTCTATGTATGATAATTGTTCAATTGACAATCTCCAATTTTCTCTTGCCACAAATTATAAAACGTTTTGAATATTTTACACGAATTAAAAAATTTAATTATTATTTTATAAAAAAGATAAATAATATATGATTTTACAGTAATACTTTTCATAATTACATTAAAGATATAAATTAAAAGAGTTGAAAGAATAATTAATAGGGTTAATAAAGTTTTTGGTCCTCATAAATATTTCAATTTCACTTTTAGTCCTTCCAAAAATTTCCTTTAAAGAATGTACCTCATAAAATTTTTAATTTTAACTTTTGGTCCCTCCCGCCAATTAGCGACGGTTTTTACAACTTAGCTGGTTTTAGCGACGGTTTTTTATTTAGTGACGGAAATGACGACGGTTTTAGCGACGATTTTGGCAGGAGGGAACAAAAGTTAAAATTAAAAATTTTATGAAGACCATTCTTTGAAGGAAATTTTTACAGGGACTAAAAGTAAAATATGAGATATTTAGGAGGACCAAAAACTTAATTAACCCTAATTAATAATAAATATTTGAGACTATATTTAAAAAAAATATCATTAATATTGCATTTGAAAAAAATAAAATATCTTATAATTTGAGACATTTTTTAAGAAAGTGATGTAAATTATGATAAAGAGAGTATACAGTAACATTTGTTTACTCACATTAATCATACTACACACACAAAAAAAATATTATTTAAAAAAAAGTCAATATTTTTATTTTAAACATATTTTCAAATGATTAAATTCATAGGGATTTTATTAAATCATGTAAATTTTATATAAATTTGATAAAATTCATACAAATTTTAATATTTGTTTGATAGCTAAGTCGTGAAAGATGTTTTCCATCTCAGTCGTCCACCTACATGTCAACAGACAAATAGAATAAGCAAATAAAATTACATTAAGCGGGATAAAAAAAAAGGTTTGACGATGTCAATGGTCTTTGAGCTAAACAACTTCACAAGGTTTTTGTGGTTATGCCGCACTATTCCCCATTCTACCATCAAGGAGATATCGGTCCGCGATCTATGTCTTTCTTATGACGATCATTCTATTTTTTTGGTGCCCAACCGTATCAGGAGTTTCTTGCTCCTCGACATATTTCTCCTTCTTTGGCCAATACCTCTTCTTCATATTTAATATAGCGTTGTGTCCTATTTAAAAAATCACTTAAGCTACAGGTCCCGGAGTCCCAATTTTTCACGAAAGGTGCAATTCAGTCTCAACCCATTTTTAAACATCCAACATTTCAACCTATCTTTTGTGCCCCCAATGCTACTGCCACTTTTGTGAAATAGTAAATGTACTGCGTAGAGTTTTTTTCATTCACTAAGTGACCCCGCTAAACACGACCTTGTTGTAGGTTGCGGCCTAAAGGATGCCATCATCTGAGTTTACCGCACAGTTGCCACCAAAGACTTCAACGAACATCTTTTGACCTTAGGTGTTGTCATTATTGACGTGGCTTGATGTAACACCACATTCTCTACTGTAAGGTAGGATAGTAAACACAACATTCTCTACACAATTTCATTCACAATATATCTCATCACATTCTCACACCTAAACTCAACATTCAATCACAACTCAACAATTATGCATATAACTCATTATGCAATGCAACTCGACTATGCAACTCTATGCTTATGCATGTGGTACCAACTCAATACAAAACATCATCTTTTGTTAATCACATAACAACCCCAAATAGCATTATCAATTTAATTATAACAATTAAATAATTTTTATAACTCAACTATTAACACTCAACAAACTAATGTAATCATGCAATTAATTAATTTAAGTCACCCAAAACATGTCCAATAACAGTTAACATGAATCGCAGGACAACACGACACATAAAACCCATCTCACCAGCTAGAAACACAGCCACCAACATTACACCTTAAGTAAAATAGTATATTCACGTCATTAAGTGCATATTCAGCCTCCTAAGGCATCACCATGAGATAGTTCTACGCATTAGCATTCCAATGCTTTGAACAACGTCTCGTTCCGAGTTACAGAACTCAAGTTATAATATTTTTCGTTAGGCATAGCGGAAGTCATGAGGGTTGACGAACGTCACACATAACTTATTTTTTTTCCCACTTTCAGTTTGTCGCTAAATACCAGAATTCGCGGGTAAATACCCATAATCTATTTTTCGGTGTTTTCCATGATAGAAGCCCTTATGGACCTCCAATTTTAATTCCGTAAAAAGCCATGATCTCAAAATTTGACATACTACAATTATTTAATGAATTAAACCATAAATTTCCAATTTATCACAGATTGACATTGAAAAAATCATGTATTTTCATACTTTCACTTATACCCCCAAAGCTCCAAAACCCCAACAAATGGTGAAACATATTAACATATCAAAACAGAAATTATCATTAAGTAAAGTACACGAATTTCACCAACAATCACCATACATATCATCAAATCAATACCAATTTATAGAATTAAATCAAAACTCAATGCCCTATTGGAGGTTAAGGACTCCTTTACCCTACCTCTCATGCATAAGCCCTATTGAAAACTATTCTTCTCCCTTACCTTAGAATTTCAGCAAGCAAGATCTCCTCCAATGGTTTTCCTCTCCTCTTCTAGCTTTAGGACTGTCCTCTTGCCTCTTTCTCAAATTCTCTAAGAATTGGATGAAACCTAACTCTCCTTTCCCTTTTAGAATATATATCTAGGATTTTCTACACAATCTCTTCTAATTACCTCATTAGCTCCTAACATATTCTCCTAAATATCCTCATTGTCCTTTATTTATCTACTAACTTCTATTTTCTCTATTAATAATCAATTAAATAATTTCTATCATATAGCCACATTTTTCTATATTTAATTATTCTATTCTTATTATTTTATCTCTAATAACAAAATAATTAAATTCACTAAAAATGCTATTACTCATATTATTTTATTTAATAATTAAAACACTATTATTTTAATTATTCTACCACTTCTACACTATAACCATACTACTCTATTATTCCAAACCATCTCACTACACCCACACACATAAAGCAATATTCAATTTAAATCAATATGTAAAATCATATAATCATGTTAAATCACTCAAATACACAAATTAACTTAATTAAATATTTAAACGGAAAAATCAGGGTGTTACACTTGACATTTTGACCATTGAATTCTCGTGATAGACAAAGACTTCACATAATGACTTTTGACATAAGATGTTGTCATCATCAAAACTAATACAATCATCTAATGGTTGCAAATAGTTGTACCTTCAAGTACATAGATCCACATTTCTTCCTTTTTGATGATAACAATGCATCTCCCAGGGAGGTGGTAAAACAAAAATAGATAGATAAAAAATCGGAGTGGCTAAAATTGTAACGCCCCAGTTTTGTCAGTTTTGTCAGTTTTATAAAATTGAGTCGTTTTTTATTATTTTATTATTATATTATATTATTTCTGAATTTTATGTGATAATATGTTATTTTTCATCGTGAATATATTTTATCGCGTTTCGGGAGCGTTTGCGAGATATTTGAGTGTGGGGGTATTTTGGTCATTTCATTTTATTTTGATTAAGTTAGTATAAATAGAATTAGAAAGAGAGAAAAACATAGTAAGAAAAAGAGGAGAAGAAAAGTAGAGAGAAAGAAGAAGAGAAGAAAAAGAGAGAAACTTGGGAAAGAAGAAAACTATACAACCGACTTTCTAAACACGATTAAATCGGGTAAGGGTGCGAAACTCGATTATACTATGCTTGGGTATGATTATGTATGTGTGTCTTTGGATGATTCTCTTGTTTTCCATGGTTTTTCACTTCTAGGTTGAAAATGATAAAATGATTAGGAATCGATGTTTTCGCGGGTAGAAATCGATGTAAATGTGGTAGATTACTTGTTGCCATGATTAGATTAGGTTCTGATGGTTATATGTTGGTTTGGAAATGTTTTGGGGGAGAAAATTGGGTTTTGGGTTTTCAAACAGCGCTGCAGAATTTCTGGGTTTTCGCTGGTTCTCCTAGCGAACCTGGGGCGAAGGTCAGCGAAGGTTCGCTAACGTTGTTCGCCTAGCGAAGGTGGTAGCGAATGCTCGCTAGAGGGTTCGCCTAGCGAACTTTGTATGTTTTTGGTTCTGTTTGTTTCTGACTTGGTTCGCCAAGGGGTTCGCCTAGCGAACTTTGTATCTGTTTTTATCTAGTAGTGGGTTCGCGGGAAGTTCGCCTAGCGAAGGTGGTAGCGAATGCTCGCTAGAGGGTTCGCCTAGCAGATATAGCTGTTTGTGTAATTTTGTTTTCTTCCTAACTTTTGCTCCGTGGTTCAGTTTGAGGCGTGGTTTGATGCGTTAGAAAGCTTATAAAATGTACTTTCTTATAGTATTAGTTTTGAGATTGTTGGCCGATTAAATTATGTCAAAAATTTGGAATCGTGTCGTTTTGTCGACTTTTGTTGTTAAAATTGTGTGTAATTGATGTGTATCAAGTAATGTGCTGTTGATATGGATATGGTATGACTTGTGTGTTGTTGTATGGTGTAAATACATGTGTTTAGATGGTTTGATGATGGTTGTGGCCGTATGGAAATTAAATGCATTGTTTTGGGCTTGAATTGCAAAGCATGATTTTATTGATTGAGATGATTGCATATGTGTGTGCATATGAATGTCATGAGTCATTATATGCCAAGCATCATAATATGCATTATTGTGACGTCGCGAGCGACGGATCGATTCCAGAGGGAATCTGCTATAACATCGTGCGCCTTAAAAATAAGAGGACTTAAAGCTATTTGATTGGATCGTGCGCCTTAAAAATAAGAGGACCTAAAGCGATGGTTATAGATGATCGTGCGCCTTATACAAAGAGGACCTAAAGCGATCGGATTGTGCGCCTTAAATACATAAGAAGACCTAAAGCAATCCATAAACGTCGTGCGCCTTAAATACATAAGAGGACCTAAAGCGACGGGGAACATCGTTTGCCCGACGGGGTGTTACATGAGTAATCCTAAGTAACAAGCGATGATTCCAACAGAGTTCCTGAGTGAACTAGTGATGAGAAATGTTGGAAGTCGGTACCGCATGTGCATTGCATAGAGTCGTTGTGTCGGTCTCTGTGCATTTGCATAAATCATGAATGAATTGATTGTGTGTGGATTTGTGGATGAAATCGATGAATTGATATATGTATATGTGTTGGTGACATTTGTATTGTGCATGGTTGATATCCCTTGGTGATGGCTATATGAAATATACATTGTGTTGTTTTGGTAGTTGAATTCTAGTATGAGTTGTGGTGAGAATAATTTATATGTGTATTTTGCGGTTATATATATTTGTATGCAATTATATTATGATTGTGTTTCTCACCCTTCTGCTGTTTTAAATGCTCTACGAGGCATTGCAGATTAGAGTTGCTGGAGGTCTTTTTGTGAAGCTTAGGTCTTTTTTCTTTTGTCGGTCGGCTCTGATATGTGACACCGGGTAGTCGGGGAGATCGAGTGTGATTGATTTGTATTATGTATTTGTATCTTTTGGATTGTGCATGTATGATATATATATATATGAGATTCAGTTACGGATTTTCCGCTTTCATTCTGTTTCTGAATTGTGGGTGTATCACTACCTGATTAGTTGCATATCTTTATGAGCAGGTGTTGTATGTTTGTTTCAAATTGATGTGACGTCTCCAGTCTATGCCGTGTTTTAAAGATACTCTGATTAACTGTTATCGCTTTATTATTATTTTGGGGGTATAGATTGGGGGTGTTACATTAAGTGGTATCAGAGCCAGTCCGTGTCAATTGTGTCAGTCCTTGTTGGTCGTTGTGTTTGGGTGAGCTGTTTGTTTAACCATAGTTGCTGTTATTGGAAATGAACAGAATATGGATGGGAGGAACGACGCTGCTTTAGCTGCTGCGATGCAGGCTATGGCTCGGGCTGTGCAGGGTGCACCGAATGCTGCTGGTAATGATGAGTTCAGGAAGAATAAGCCACCTATCTTCAAAGGAAGATATGATCCTGATGGTGCACAGATTTGGTTGAAAGAGATTGAAAGGATTTTCCAAGTGATGGATTGTGATGAGGGTCAGAAGGTGAAACGGGGGTACTCACATGTTGCTGGAAGAAGCTGATGACTGGTGGGTTAGTACACGTCATGTGTTGGAAGCTGCAGAAGAGGAAGAGATCACTTGGGAAGTTTTTAGCCGAGAGTTCTTGAGGAAGTATTTTCCCGAGGATGTCAGAGGAAAGAAAGAGATAGAGTTCTTAGAATTGAAACAGGGTGGTATGTCTGTTGTTGACTATACTGCTAAGTTTGTGGAGCTGGTGCAGTTTTACCCACATTATGCGGAAGCGACTGCGGAGTTTTCTAAGTGTGTTAAGTTTGAGAATGGGTTGCGTCCTGAGATTAAACAGGCTATTGATTATCAGAGGATTCGAAGGTTTGCAGACTTGGTGGATTGTTGTAGGATTTTTGAGGAAGATAGTAAAGCTCGTTCTACTCATTATAAGAGTATGACCGACAGGAAAGGGAAGTAACAGGTGCATGGTGGTCCTTATGTGATGCCAGCTGATAAGGGTAGACAAAGGGGTACTTTTGACCGAAGGCCAAGTGGGGGAGGAATGTCTAGTCCTCTAAAATGTTTTAGGTGTGGTGATCTAGGACATCGGTAGTTTGATTGTAGGAAAGCTATGAGGAAGTGTTCTAATTGTGGAGGCTTTGGGCATGTCGCAGCTGAGTGCAAAAGGAAGAATGTGGCGAAGTGCTTCAATTGTGGCGAAGTTGGTCATATTAGCACAAAATGTCCGAAACCGAAGTAGGCTCCAGCTGGTGGGAAAGTCTTTGCGTTGTCGGGGACTCAGACTTCAAGTGCAGATCGTCTGATCAGAGGTACTTTCTTTATTAATAGTATGCCTTTAGTTGCTATTATTGATACTGGAGCGACTCATTCGTTTATTTCGTCTGAGTGCGCGAAGCGTTTGAATCTTGTGTTGTCTTCGATGGATGGAGAGATGGTTATTGATACTCCAGCAATGGGGTCAGTAACTACTTCTTTGGTTTGTTTAAGTTGTCCTTTGACTATTTATGGTAAAGACTTTGAGATGGATTTGGTGTGTTTGCCGTTGGAGGGTTTAGATGTGGTTTTGGGAATGAATTGGTTGCAGTTCAATAGGGTCCACATTAATTGTTATCATAAGTTAGTAAGATTTCCTTCTCTGGAGGAAGACGAAGACTCGAGTTTCTTATCTACCAAAGAGTTGAAGAAACTTTTGGCGGATGAAGCTCGGTTGTTTGGGTTATTTGCATCGTTGTCTGTGGATAGTCAAGTTTCACTTGATGTGTTTCCTGTTGTGTGTGAATTTCCGGAAGTGTTTCCTGAGGATATTTCAGATGTGCCGCCAGAGAGAGAGGTGGAGTTTTCTATAGATCTAGTTCCTGGTACTAGACCTGTTTCTATGGCACCTTATAGAATGTCGGCATCTGAGTTGGTTGAGTTGAAAAAGGAGTTGAATGACTTGTTGGATAAGAGGTTTGTGAGGCCAAGTGTGTCGCCTTGGGGTGCTCCAGTTTTGTTGGTGAAAAAGAAAGATGGAAGTATGCGATTGTGTATTGATTATCACCAGTTGAATAAGGTGACGATTAAGAATAAGTATCCTCTTCCGAGAATTGATGATCTGATGGATCAGTTGGTTGGTGCGTGCGTGTTTAGTAAGATTGATTTGAGGTCGGGGTATCATCAAATAAGGGTGAAAGAAGAAGATATTCAGAAGACGGCTTTTAGGATACGTTACGGTCATTATGAATATTCTGTGATGCCGTTCGGGGTTTCTAATGCGCCAGGTGTGTTTATGGAATACATGAATCGTATTTTTCACGAGCATTTGGATCGATTTGTTGTTGTGTTTATTGATGACATATTGATTTACTCTAAGTCTCGGGAGGAGCACGCGGAGCATTTGCGTATTGTTTTGCAGGTTTCGAAGGAAAGGAAACTTTTTACAAAATTGTCCAAGTGTGAATTCTGGTTGTCGGAGGTGAGTTTTCTTGGTCACGTGATTTCAGGTAATGGTATTGCAGTGGATCCATCTAAAGTAGATGCAGTTCTACAATGGGAGGCTCCTAGATCTGTTACTGAAACTAGAAGCTTTTTGGGATTAGCCGGATATTATCGGAGGTTTATTGAAGGTTTTTCTAAGTTGGCACTTCCTTTGACCCAGTTGACTTGTAAAGGCAAAGCGTTCATTTAGGATATTCAGTGTGAGGAAAGTTTTAGTGAGCTGAAGAGAAGATTGACGACAGCTCTGATTTTGATTTTACCGGATCCTAATGAACCGTTTGTGGTCTATTGTGATGCGTCTTTGATTGGTCTAGGTGGGGTGCTAATGCAAGACGGTAAGGTCGTGGTGTATGCTTCGAGGCAATTGAGGATTCATGAGAAAAATTATCCTACTCATGATCTTGAGTTAGCGGTTGTGGTTTTTGTGTTGAAGATTTGGAGGCATTATCTCTACGGTGCAAGATTCGAAGTCTTTAGTGATCATAAAAGTTTGAAATATTTGTTTGATCAGAAAGAACTGAACATGAGGCAACGTAGATGGTTGGAATTCTTGAAGGACTACGACTTTGGCTTGAATTACCATCCTGGTAAAGCTAATGTGGTAGCCGATGCGTTGAGCCGGAAATCATTGCATATGTCGGCTTTGATGGTTAAGGAGTGAGAACTTTTGGAATCGTTTAGAGATTTGAGTTTGGTATGTGAATTGACGTCGAATAGTGTAAGGCTTGGTATGTTGAAGGTTACTAATTATTTTCTGTTGACCGTTAGCGAGAAACAGAAGTTGGATGTGAAATTTGTGGATTTGATGACGGTTGGAGATAAAAGTGGAAATGAGGACTTTAAAGTGGACGATCAAGGTGTTTTGAGATTTCGTGGTAGGATTTGCATTCCTGATGATTCGGAGTTGAAAAGGATGATTTTGGAGGAAGGACACCGGAGTAATTTCAGTATACATCCGGGAGCGAATAAGATGTATCAGGATTTGAAGAAGATTTTCTGGTGGTCTGGATTGAAGAGAGATGTGGCTTAGTTTGTGTATGCTTGTTTGACGTGCCAGAAGTCGAAGGTCGAACATTTGAGGCCTAGTGGTTTGTTTCAGCTGTTGGATATTCCTGAGTGGAAATGGGATAGCATTTCGATGGATTTTGTGACAGGGTTGCCGAATACGCAGAGAGGGCATAATGCTATTTGGGTGGTTGTAGATAGGCTGACTAAATCGGCTCATTTCCTTCCGATTGACATCAGTTTTTCTTTGGAAAGGTTGGCGGAAATTTATATCAGTGTGATTGTGAAGTTGCACGGGGTTCCGTTGAGCATTGTTTCGGATCGAGATCCGAGGTTTACTTCGAGATTTTGTGAGAGTTTACAAAAGGCTTTAGGATCTAAATTGAGGTTGAGTTTGGCTTATCATCCTCAGATGGATGGACAGACGGAGAGAACGATTCAGTCGTTAGAAGATTTGTTGAGAGCGTGTGTTCTTGAACAAGGTGGTGTGTGGGATAGTTATCTTGCGTTGATTGAATTCACGTATGATAACAGTTTCCATTCGAGTATTGGAATGGCACCGTTTGAAGTATTGTATGGACGAAGATGTCGAACACCTTTGTGTTGGCACGAATCTGGTGAGAGTTCGGTGGTTGGACCGGAATTGGTACAACAGACTACGGAAAAGGTGAAGCTTATTCGCGAGAAAATGAAGGCTTCTCAGAATAGGCAGAAAAGTTATCATGATTGAAGAAGGAAAGATCTTGAGTTCCAAGAGGGTGATCATGTATTTTTGAGAGTTACGCCGGTAACGGGTGTTGGTCGTGCATTGAAATCAAAGAAGCTTACTTCTCGGTTTATTGGTCCTTACCAGATATCCGCGAGAGTTGGTGTTGTGGCTTATCGGGTGGCGTTGCCGCCGAATCTTTCGAATTTGCATGATGTGTTCCATGTTTCACAGCTGCGGAAGTATGTTCCGGATCCGTCGCATGTGATTCCGATGGATGAGGTTGAGGTAAGGGAGAACCTTACGGTTGAGGCTTTACCGGTGAGTATTTTGGATCGCGAGTTGAAGAGATTGAGGGGCAAGGATATTGCACTGGTGAAGGTAGCGTGGGGAGGCGCTGCTGAGGGCAATTTGACTTGGGAGTTGGAGAGTCGGATGCGGGAGTCGTATCCGGGGTTATTCATCTCAGGTATATTTTCGAGGACGAAAATATCTAAGTGGGGGAGAGTTGTAACGTCCCAGTTTTGTCAGTTTTGTCAGTTTTATTAAATTGAGTCGTTTTTTATTATTTTATTATTATATTATATTATTTCTGACTTTTATGTGATAATATGTTATTTTTCATCGTGAATATATTTTATCGCGTTTTGGGAGCGTTTGCGAGATATTTGAATGTGGGGGTATTTTGGTCATTTCATTTTATTTTGATTAAGTTAGTATGAATAGAATTAGAAAGAGAGAAAAACATAGTAAGAAAAAGAGGAGAAGAAAAGTAGAGAGAAAGAAGAAGAGAAGAAAAAGAGAGAAACTTGGGAAAGAAGAAAACTATACAACCGACTTTCTAAACACAATTAAATCGGGTAAGGGTGCGAAACTCGATTATACTGTGCTTGGGTATGATTATGTATATGTGTGTTTGGATGATTCTCTTGTTTTCCATGGTTTTTCACTTCTAGGTTGAAAATGATAAAATGATTAGGAATCGATGTTTTCGCGGGTAGAAATCGATGTAAATGTGGTAGATTATTTGTTGCCATGATTAGATTAGGTTCTGATGGTTATATGTTGGTTTGGAAATGTTTTGGGGGAGAAAATTGGGTTTTGGGTTTTCAAACAGCGCTGCAGAATTTCTGGGTTTTCGCTGGTTCGCCTAGCGAACCTGGGGCGAAGGTCAGCGAAGGTTCGCTAACGTTGTTCGCCTAGCGAAGGTGGTAGCGAATGCTCGCTAGAGGGTTCGCCTAGCGAACTTTGTATGTTTTTGGTTCTGTTTGTTTCTGACTTGGTTTGCCAAGGGGTTCGCCTAGCGAACTTTGTATCTGTTTTTATCTAGTAGTGGGTTCGCGGGACGTTCGCCTAGCGAAGGTGGTAGCGAATGCTCGCTAGAGGGTTCGCCTAGCGAATATAGCTGTTTGTGCAATTTTGTTTTCTTCCTAACTTTTGCTCTGTGGTTCGGTTTGAGGCGTGGTTTGATGCGTTAGAAAGCTTATAAAATGTACTTTCTTATAGTATCTGTTTTGAGATTGTTGGCCGATTAAATTATGTTGGGAATTTGGAATCGTGTCGTTTTGTCGACTTTTGTTGTTAAAATTGTGTGTAATTGATGTGTATCAAGTAATGTGTTGTTGATATGAATATGGTATGACTTGTGTGTTGTTGTATGGTGTAAATACATGTGTTTAGATGGTGTGATGATGGTTGTGGCCGTATGGCAATTAAATGCATTGTTTTGGGCTTGAATTGCAAAGCATGATTTTATTGATTGAGATGATTGTATATATGTGTGCATATGAATGTCATGAGTCATTGTATGCCAAGCATCATAATATGCATTATTGTGACGTCGTGAGCGACGGATCGATTCCAGGGGGAATCTGCTATAACATCGTGTGCCTTAAAAATAAGAGGACTTAAAGCTATTTGATTGGATCGTGCGCCTTAAAACTAAGAGGACCTAAAGCGATGGTTATAGACGATCGTGCGCCTTATACAAAGAGGACCTAAAGCGATGGTTATAGACGATCGTGCGCCTTATACAAAGAGGACCTAAAGCGGTCGGATTGTGCGCCTTAAAAACATAAGAGGACCTAAAGCAATCCATAAACGTTGTGCGCCTTAAATACATAAGAGGACCTAAAGCGACGGGGAACATCGTTTGCCCGACGGGGTGTTACATGAGTAATCCTAAGTAACAAGCGATGATTCCAGCAGAGTTCCTGAGTGAACTAGTGATGAGAAATGTTGGAAGTCGGTACCGCATATGCATTGCATAGAGTCGTTGTGTCGGTCTCTGTGCATTTGCATAAATCATGAATGAATTGATTGTGTGTGGATTTGTGGATGAAATCGATGAATTGATATATGTATATGTGTTGGTGACATTTATATTGTGCATGGTTGATATCCCTTGGTGATGGCTATATGAAATATACATTGTGTTGTTTTGGTAGTTGAATTCTAGTATGAGTTGTGGTGAGAATAGTTTATATGTGTATTTTGCGGTTATATATATTTGTATGCAATTATATTATGATTGTGTTTCTCACCCTTCTGCTGTTTTAAATACTCTACGAGGCATTGCAGATTAGAGTTGCTGGAGGTCTTTTTGTGAAGCTTAGGTCTTCATTCTTTTGTCGGTCGGCTCTAATATGTGACACCGGGTAGTCGGGGAGATCGAGTGTGATTAATTTGTATTATGTATTTGTATCTTTTGGATTGTGCATGTATGATATATATATATATATATATATATATATATATATATATATATATATATATATATATATATATATATATATATATATATATATATATATATATATATATATATATATATATATATGAGATTCTGTTATGGATTTTCCGCTTTCATTTTGTTTCTAAATTGTGGGTGTATTACTACCTGATTAGTTGCATATCTTTATGAGCAGGTGTTGTATGTTTGTTTCAAATTGATGTGACGTCTCCAGCCTATGCCGTGTTTTAAAGATACTCTAATTAACTGTTATCGCTTTATTATTATTTTGGGGGTATAGATTGGGGGTGTTACAAAAATCCCCTTCATAAAGAGAGTATACCCCACTCCCCTTGAGAGTATACTTCTCCTCCTTTGGTATAATAAAAAAGGTGCAAAAAAAAAAATAGAGAATACATAGATGCACTAACACATAGATCACAAATTATCATTTAATAGATGGATTCAATTACCAAAAATATCATTTATTTGAGTAAAAGGAAGAGATACAAAAGAAAAATATTGAAAGCAAGAAATAGAAAGACAAGCAATAAGTGCAAACATAACAAGCACAACATACGCATACCAACTTCATCATCATCGTTACTAAACAGCTCGGGAACCAAAGGAATTCTATTTTTAACAAGCTTGTGAGTCAGGTAATCAATCTTGGCACATGTCCCTCTTTAAGCTCTAGCATGAGCTTGCTGGTTCGAGATGATGGTGTTGTGAAGAGCTTCACTATAAGGAATTTGAATGTAAATATTGTAATAAGCTTGGTCATTTATAGGAATTATGTTATCATAGATTACCTAATTTAAGATGGTTAAATGGTAACACATTAAGACCTATTAAACACACTAACACACATGAGCCCAACAAGATTTGGGTACAAAAAGTGAAAACCTAATTTGTTTTGCAGGAATGATTTGCAACTTCAAGAGCTTAATTGTAAATTAAGAAAAAGTTGTGCAAAGCAAGAGTTTGAAAGTTCCACCAAAAGATGGTTTTCATGTTCTTGATGGTTGTGGAAAACATTTGAAATTTTTATGGTGAAAAGTCATTAAAAAAGTTATCATGTAACGCCCCGATTTTTGTTAGATTTAGTTAATCGAGTCGATTTAATTATTTTCATTTTTATATTATTTTATTCTTGACTTTTATTTGGCAATATATTATTTTTCATCGTTATTATGTTTTATCGCGTTTTGAGAGCGTTTGCGAGATATTTGAGCTGAGGGGTAAAATGGTTATTTTGAGGGGTTAGATATTTTAGAAAAATTAGATATTTTTATAAATAGAGATTTGAGAGAAAAAGAGAGAAAAGAAAGAGAAAGGAAAGAAAGGAAGAGGAAGGAAAAGAGAAGGAGAGGAAAACTTATGGAAGAAGAAATCATCCGTTCAAGCGCAATTAATCGGGTAAGGGTGAGAAGTTTCGATTATATTGCGATTGTATATGTATATGTGTGTGATTGTGTGAAGGCTTTTTTTTTTATAATGTTTTTACATTTGATAAATTGATGAACAATTGATAGAAATCGATGTTTTCACGGTTGAAATGCGATATAAATGCATGGGAATACTTGTTGATTATGTTGGAACATTTTTTGGTTGTTATGGTATGAATTGGAAGGGTTTGGGTGGAAGAAATGATGGATTTTGGCCCTAAATGACCTATATTGACGCTGCTGCGAATTCTGGGTTTCGCGGGTTCGCCTAGCGAACCAAAACGAAGGACCGGGCAAATGTTCGCCTAGCGAACTTTATGCTGGTTTTTTTCTGCCATGGTTCACTGGGGTTCGCCTAGTGAATACTGGAGCGAACGTGACAGATTTTTCTATTTTGTTTTCTTCATAACTTTTAAACCGTAAGTCCGTTTTGGCCGCCGTTCGAAGCGTTGGAAAGTTAATGAGATGTTCTTTCTTATAAAAATGGTTTGGAGGATAGTAGATGATTTATTTAAGTCGTGGTTGTGTAAAAGTGTTGGGTTGTTGGGTTTTTATCGCGTTAAATGCGTGCGGTCGGTGTTTTACAGCGTGTTGTGCTATTGTTATATGACATGGAGCTTTTATGCGGTTTATATGATGTTGAAGCATATGATAAGTTGTTGTAATTTTTGTGGCCTTATGGAAAAATACTTTGTTGAATTGAATACAAATGTATGGTATTATGCATGTTGTTATGGGTAGCCTTTGGTACGTGAATCCTAGTGTTGTGAATATCATTGTATGATTGTAGGATAGTTGTGGTTGATGGTGAGTAATTCTTGATGTGAATTGATATGAGTGTATATGCTAAAATGCTAATTGTTGTGGCTTGTGGATTATGATGAAATGCATTGTTTATTTGAAATTCAATGTGTGTTATTTGGTGGCCTTATGGCAAGTAAAGGCATTGTTTGAATTGATTTCCAATGCATGAATAATGACGATGAGATAATTCATATTGTTGATTTGTGAATATGCATTTGATTGTCATGAGTCATTTAGTATGCCAAGAATCATGATATGCATCTTGTGATGTCGTGTGCCCTTGTGGGGTGTGAGCGACGAAACAATTCCAGAGGGAATCTGCTGTAACGGTCGTGTGCCTTATACAAAGAGGACCTAAAGCGACATTATAGACGATCGTGTGCCTTATACAAAGAGGACCTAAAGCGATCAGATCGTGTGCCTTATACAAAGAGGACCTAAAGCGATCCATAAACGTCGTGTGCCTTATACAAAGAGGACCTAAAGCGACGAGGAACATCGTTTGCCCGACGGGGAGTTACACTAAGTAACAAGCGATGATTCCAATAATTCCTGAGTTAATTAATAATGATGAGAATGATGGATGGAATAATACCGCATTGCATAGAGTCGTTGTGTCGGTCTCTGTGCACTTGTATAAATCATGAATGGATTGATTAGGTGTGGGGAATTGTGAATTGATTGATTATGTGTTGAGCTCGTGATAGCATTGGTGATTTGATATGCATTTGTGATAAATGCATTGGTTATGGATGATATGTTTTATGTATAGATATATGCTATGTTTTGTGGGGATGATGTATATTACAATGATTGTATTAATTCTCTATGGTATGCTATATATGAATATACGTGATGTGGTGGTGTGTTTCCATATGTTATAACTTTGGGATGCATTATGTGTGAATATGCTATTATGTTGGTATAATTGATATATGCTATGTGGTTGGATTATTAGAAATATCTTATGTATCTGTGGTATGCTATCTGTATTAGTATGTGATGCTTGTGGTGAGAATAATTATGCATGTGAATTTATATGTGTTTGCATATTATTATGCAATCTTGATTTAGTTGTTATTTCTCACCCTTCTGCTGTGGTTTGTTGCTCAATGAGACAATTGCAGATTAGTATCTTGGATGCTTTTGTGAAGATTAGTTCTCCATCCTTTTGTCAGTCTGTCTGCTCTGATACATAACACGGGAGTCAGGGAACGCTTTTGTTATATATGTATACATTTGTTGGATCTATTTTGTATTACCTTTGTACGAATATTTTGATGTTATAAAACGATTTATTTTGTAAAACAAGTCAGTTATGGATCTTTCCGCTTTATTCCATAATTGAACCTTCCTTTTGTTGGAAAAAGTTTCCCTTTTATGTTTATTCCATTTTGTGTTATGTATCAAATGTATGAGCAGGGATTGTGTTTTCTTTCTTTAAATGTGGCATCCTTGTTTCTGTCTAAGAATAAATTTTTATTTACTCTGATTTATTTATGTATTATTTATCTGCGATGGGAATTGGGGTGTTACATATCACCCCTAAACTAAATATGTGTGAGCCAACACTCATGGCATGTGATTTAGAGATATGGAAAATCAAAGGTGTGATGTCATTCTCTTCAATGGGGAAGATCTTAAAGTCGTTTGAGAATTTGAGGTAAGATACTTGATAGAGAATAAACTCTGAAAACTTTGATCAATCCTCTAGCAAGTAATTATTTATGTGCTTAGTGAATTTATTTTATTGTTACTAACCCTTGATGTTGAGAAATATTATTCTTTAGCAAAATGGTGTAGGGGAAAAAGAAAGGGGGTATAAAAAGAAATCTCAAGCCCAAAGTACTCCAAGGCCCAAACGAACTAACGAATAAGAAAAAACTGCAGTTAATCAATTTACATCAAAGGAAATTGCGATTAAAATAATCAGCGGAAAAAAAAATTCCATCAAGTCGATCCTTACTAGGCATGACAAAAAACTCAAACACGATCAAACTTGGTAGCCCTGCCCAAAATCTAACGGGAAAAAAACAATTTGACTGAGGCCGGGGTGGGTGTGGAAAAAACCCAACTTTTAATGATGGGGGCGAAATTGGGGGATGTTAGTACCCGCCTTGCTCCCACCCCGCTTCATCCCGACCTATTAAATTTAATTAATTATCCTTATTTTTAATAACTTTATTACCTATTTACCTTTCTTAATCTTAAGATATCAAATTTTATATAAGTATTATAATTTTTTTTAAAATACATATTAAATGAAAATGACCAAGTATTATGATTATTCTTAAAATGACCAAATATTTAGTTTAATTATTTAATTTTGTTGTTATGGAAAAATACATGCATTTTAAGATTATCAATTGTTACCTCTGCTGGATTTAGGGGCCGGGACGGAGGCGATACAAGGAGACGGAGGTGGGGCTAGTAATGCTTAAACTCGCCTTGCACCTCCCAGTTGACATGCCTAATCCTTACAAATGAGTATAACCAATGATAAATAATCACTTCTTATGGCGAATAACCGTTGGTGCATAATCTAGATAATGGTCACAAGCGTTGAATGAACACCAAGACCTCTACTCAATCCACTCAAACAAAGTGACTTGAATCTTAAGGCTAGCCTTTCTGAATGACAACTTTGAAAGAAAGAGGAAAATATGGCTAGTGCTTCAAACACATAATTTTATTATGTGTAAATATTTCAGCACAAGGGTTCTAAAAAAACAAAATTCACCCCTCCCCCAATCGGAGGAAGGGCACACTCCGATTAAAGCATTATCTAGACCCCTTTCATTATCAAAGAGGAAAACTATCTCTAGTATCTCACACAAAGAGTTGATCTTCGACCTCTAAAACTTTAGCATTTTGCTAATCCTTTCTATCCATTATTACTTCATTGTGAAAAGGCAAAAACTAATGATCATAAGTACAAACACATGAATGTGATTCTATCCGCCACTTAACTTCGTTACCAGTTGAGTAAAAACCAAAAGCACATCGGTGGGTCCTAATATAAATTTGAGTCTTCCCCTCCCGCTTGAAATCATTTAAATATTTTGGATTGGCTATGCAAAGCTAGAAAATAAAAATCTCTAGCAACTTTTTTTAAGATCAATACCAACAGGGGCACTCGCCCTCTCCAAGATAGTATGGGCTTTTGAATTCCTCGTAGCATCCATATCCAAAAAAAAAAGCCAAGAGTGAATGAGGTTGTAACAAAAAAGAAAAAATCATTACCTTAAAATACCCACAAGTTTCAAGATAAAAAGGAGAAGTGAAAAAAATAAGAAAATATTGAAAACATATCTTATATGTAACAAACTATTTCAATTACTTATAAGCATTAATTTCTTTTTTTTGACTCAATATAAACATTAATTTAATTGACTTTAGTTATTGAGTACTTTTTTCAAATATTATTGACATACAAATATTTTAGAAGGTAATCATTGACCTTCATTCAAAAGAAATAGCCTAAATAATATAATTGTATAGAATGAATATATATTTAAGTCTAATCATCTTCAAAATACCATTTGATAACCCCATTTAACGACGCCAGGTTTACCACGGTTTCGTATCCCACCGTTGTAACAAGATTAAAAATTTATAACGCCATATTTAACGACGGTTGTATTACATAACCGTTGTAATACAAGCTGTGTAACAAGCTTCGATTCCCAGCTTTATATTTTTTTTTCCATATTTTTACATTTTAACACGCTTGTATTAGAAGACCGTTGTACTACATGTATCACGTTTCGATTCACAACAATGTATTCTTTAGTATTTTTAAGTGCAATAGAGTATATATATAACTTTAAAAATAAAACTGTAAGAGATGAACATATATAGACATAATTTTATTTTAATATTCCATTGAGAGTACATTGATAAACATATTACATATCAAGATCATTGTCAGAGCCCATAACATAAAATTCATCTTCATAATCTAGACATCTCTCCTCACTCCCCTCATCGGAATCATAATATACAGGCCTCCTTTTCTTCTTTATCTTCTTCTTCTTCAGCTTCTTCTTCTTCTTCTTCTTATCCTTCCTTACCCTTAAGGCATCCCTGAAGTTGGCAGTTGCTGGTTGGACGACCTCCTGGATTGGCGCCTGACGTTCCTCATTGAGGTTTCTAGGATTCTCATTTGTTGAACTCATTGTTACGAAGAATATATTATTTAGATATGTAAAATTGTCTATTTATAGATGAGGTTGAAGATGAAAAGACTGATAGTTTAATGCTTGTAATGATGATAACTTGTAAACCGTTCATATTCTGGAACTATATTTTCTTGTAAACTGTTCATATGTTGGGAAGTGCAACGGTTAATAGTATCACGACGGTTATAAGTAATGACCGTAGTGATATCACTTATAATCCATGCGTAATTTTAGGAAAATGTTGTTGCCTGGTGTCGAACCTTGTACCACGTATAAGGGGTATCGCTACGGTTATTATAACTAACCGTTGTGATATTATTAAATTAATATATAATCTATCATAACGATTATTTAAGAAAACCGTTGTGAAAAATTTACCTATATAAGGGAATTAACTTTCCCTTTTTGACAGTCGCGCCGTTTTCTTCACACCGAAACCCTAGCACCCTAACTTCATCTTTTTTTAGAATCTGCGAGAAGAAATACAAGAAGAATGAAGCTTTTGATTTAAGCTTCTTCCTCCTTGTAGTTCTTCCTGCAGAATCTAAAACTAGATGAACATGGTGATGATGCCGGCGGTAGCAAGCGTAATGTACATATTGTTTATGGAAAATAAGGTAGTCTTCTACTTCAATCTTTTTGTTAAATTGTTCCCATTATCTCGTTTGCTTCATGTTGTTTTTGTTGATTGTTCTCATTTTGTGCAGATTCGACTTCAATGCTTCACAAGCAAGGTGAACTTCATTGTAATGGTACAGTCCCACTTCTTAGGGTTTTGTTTCAACTTTTGGTTGTTTTGTTTTGAATACTAACTAATTTTCTTCATTGCTTCCCACTTCTTAGGGTTTGTTTCACATGGTGATGATGATGGTGGTACATATATATATGAATTCATTCTGATAAGGTACATATATATGAATTCATTCTTATATTGTATATGAAATTTAGTTTATTATATACTATGTACATTGTTTGTTTTACTATCCTTTTATTGAAAATGCTATCAGTTAAATTGATATAGAACATTAGTTTATTATATATATACTATGTATATTATATATAGTTAAATTTAATACTAACTAATTTTCATCATTGCTTCCCACTTCTTAGGATTTGTTTCACATGGTGATGATGATGGTGGTACCTATATATGAATTCATTCTGATAAGGTACATATATATGAATTCATTCTGATATTGTATATGAAATTTAGTTTATTATATACTATGTATATCGTTTGTTTCACTATCCTTTTATTGAAAATGAAATCAGTTAAATTGCTATAGAACATTATAATCTGAAAATTAAGATGTATTTGAAAACCAACCTTTATCATGTCAATGTTTTCTGAATTGCATCTATTTCATTCAGCACATTTAATGTTCCTTAACATAAAATTTATGGTCCAATGGTCCATTTGCTTCAATTCATCGATATCTTTTATTATAGTTTACCTCATCATCATCACTAATCACAGTGGTTGTTAAGATCATGATCATTGTTATGATGATAAAATCGTGGTGATTTTTGGCGATGATGAGGTAAACTATAACAAAATATATCGATGGATTGAAGGAAACCGACCATCGAACCATAAATTTTATGTTAAGGAACATAAAATGTGCGGAATGAAATGGATGAAATTCTGAAACAGTGGTGTGTTTAAGTTGGTTTTCAAGAACAGTTTAATTTTCAGATTATATAGTTCTTTACCAATTTTAATGGTTGTATTTCTTTAATAAGGTGGATGGTAAACAAGCAATATACATTTGTATTTAATAAACTAAGGGTACATTCCATAACGCTTGAGACAAATAACCGTTGTGATAGTTAACATATATGACAACGGTTGAGACAAATAACCGTTGTGATAGTTAATATATATTACAACGGTTGAAATACCTAACCGTTTCAATATATCGCGCGCTTCCAGAATACAACAACGGTTTCCAGACCGTTATAGAAACGGCGAACTTACAACAACAATCTACATAACAACGCCTTCGCCCACGTCATTATATGTCATTCCCAACCGTTGCTAAATGGGTTTTTCGTAGTAGTATATATATATATATATATATATATATATATATATATATATATATATTAGTGTTTAAATATATTTTAAGAAAACGTTTTAGAAGTTAGTTACTGAAAGTAAATATGCAGAATGTAAAAGTTAAGAAAAAGAGAAATGACACCAGAAATTTATACAGGTTTAGTCAAGAAGAGTTAATTATGTCTCCAAGATTTGATCTTAAAAGTGTATAGTAATTCTTAAGAGTTTTTAGTAGGTTAAACTCTCAAACCCACTTATGCAAGGAAAAATGAAGATTCAGACTAACTTCCAACCAAACAAGGAACAATGGAGATAAGCAGTTAGTCTTCCTTTCTGTTCTAGACTGGACCAATAGCTAGACATGGCCCAATCCACTTCTGCTCCAGAGCGGCCCTAATTGCCGAAGTCCAATCCACAGAGGGGCAAAAGTTACCATTCTGCCCCTCCAACCGGGTAAGGAATGCAACGTTCCTCCCCGGAATTACTGTCCGTCACGCACGACTTCATTGCTCCCCGAACAGCTATGGACAGGTGCCCGAAACTATGCCTATAACCGACATAACGGCTAGTTTTGGGCACCCTACCCGACATAACGGCTAGTTTGGGTAGTTACCTATTCTTTGGGGAAAACGGTTATTTCTCCCCGAAAATAGGACCGTTGGCCACGCGCTGGGGGCTCTATATAAACCCTCCAGCTTGAGAGGGTCAGGTATCCAATAATCATCCTAAGAACTCATACTTTGTACTTGCCCATTTTCTCTGACCCTTTCTTACTTGAGCGTCGGAATGCCTTGCAGGTACACCCCCTCCTCCTCTCCATACGACCAGCATCCCTGACGCACTTGGCGGCCCAACTCTACAGGATCTGATCCAGCCTTCACGATCAGCGGCGCCGTGTGTGGGAACCCTTGTTCTCCCCATCTTTCTTTCCTCAGAAACCGAAGATCAAAACAATTCTCAAACATCATCACGATCATGGTCTCCCAAGATCGCACCAAGGATGCTCTCCAAACCACCATCCTCCCCGTCAACAAATCTGACGTTAACGGCCAGTCATCTCTCCTCCGAGATACCCGTTTCCTCAGGGACGGAGCCACTGCTTCTCCTTCCCCTACCCCTGCTGATCGCAATAACGATCAACCTTCACTTGACGTCCAGCCCATTTCTGTTCCGCCCAACGTCGACCCGGCCGTGGCAGTCCTCTTGGAAGCAATCAACAAGACCAACACCCTGATCCTGCAGCAAAACGAGAAGATTGGGGCGTTAGAAGAGTCCAACCGTCCAAGATCCCCTCCCACGCAGAGGAACCAAAGACGATCAAGGAGCCCGCATCCCCGGAGAGACATCGACCGAAGACTGCGCCAAGAGCCTGATCCTCGCGCAGGCCGAAAGCGCGACCAAATCTCCCCGCGTGACCAGCCCGCTCACGAGCGCAAGAGGACTCGAAGGAAGGAGCAATCTCCGCTGGTCAAGTCTAAAGGACGGGCCCGCTCACCTTCTCCTCGAAGGAACCGATCGCCTTTTCCTCGAAGGAACTGCTCACCTTCTCCGCGAAGGAACCGCTCCCCTTCTCCCCGGAGGAACCGCCGCCGCGAGTATCCCATTCGGTCCCCATCATACACCAGTTCTAGCAGCGACGACGAGCCTCGCGACCCGTTGTCCTAGGAGATCTTGGCTACCCGTCTCCCAAAAGGCTTGGAGAAACCCTCGTCTCTTGGCACGTATGACGAAACCACTGACCCCGACAAGCACATCGAGAACATTGATGCGCTGTTAAACTACCGCGGCGTACGGGGCGCCATCAAATGCCGACTGTTCCCGACCACGCTCCGAAAGGGAGCAATGACATGGTACAAGCAACTGCCCTAGGAGTCCATTACCTCATGAAGACAGCTGAGTAGGATGTTCTCGCGGCACTTCACAACATCTCGCCGCCACCCCCAAAATTGAGCCATAATCTAAGGAAAAGATGAACCTCTCCGCGCATATATCGAGAGGTTCAACAAGGAAGTTGTACAAGTCCCTACAACGGACGAAATGAAGAAGTTTCTGCTCGAGCAAGGGCTCCGCCCAGGCTCCGAGTTTTCTAAAGCCATTGGCCTCGTACCACTGAGGAACTTAGACGCCCACCTCCTCAAAGCCCAATCACACATTCAGTACGAAGAGAAGGTTGCGGCCAGGAACGTCCGAGCATCACGCCATTAGGAGAATGCTCGGGCATCCAGAGGAGAGGAAGCCTCGACATCTCGTCGGGGAGAACGGAGGCGCGAGGATCGTCCTCGTGACTCCCGTGACAACAAGGGGCCCTCCAGGCGGTTCCATGACTACATTCCCCTGACCGTCTCCAGGGAAAAGATCTTGTCCGAATGTGCCAATTCGGAGTTTAAGCATACAGGGGCCCGCTTCCCCAAGCAGCTGCCGAACAGACCAAACGTAGACAAATCAAAATACTGCCGTTTCCACAAGAGTCACGACCACACTACGAAGGACTGCATCCATCTGAAGGATGCCATTGAGATACTGATCAGGGACGGACACCTGAAACAATTCGCCAAGAAGAAGGACACTCCTCGGCAGGACGCCCAGGAGTCCAAGAAGATAGAGGAGGAGATACCCTCCTCAGAAGACGCCAACATACAGGTCGCAATGTCCATATCGCGACCGGAGGACTTCTACGTCCCGGACGGGCTCAACTCCCCCGCTTATTTCGCGGCCCACAGCCTGTGGGAGACTTTTCCCTCCGCCATGGTCATTTCTGGCGGGGGTTTCAACAAAGTCACCGTGGGCTCCGTGAAACGCAAGTTCGAGCACCTGATCAACACAAGCTCCAATAAGGTGACCACGCTCGACCAGGCCCAGAAAGGCTCCATACCCATCTCCTTCTACCGGTAAGAACTCCTCGGCGGATCCCCGAACTCGAGCATACCTTTGCTCGTCAAAGCCCGAATGGCGAATTTCGACGTTCGTAGAATCCTAGTCGACCAGGGCAGATCGGTCGACATCATGTACTCCCAGCTGTTCTCAACGCTTCAGCTGGACGAATCGCACCTTACCCCCTATGTAGGGTCCAATTTACAGGGATTCAACTAATCAGTAACCAAGTCGTGGGGCTACGTCGAACTTATCGTGACCTTCAGATCAGCTGAGATGGCCAGATCCATCAAGGTGCAATTCCTGGTGATCGACTGCCCGTCGCTATACTAGTGCATTTTCGGAAGGCCAACTCTGGCCGAGTTGGTAGCGGTACCCTCAACAGTCCACCTGAAGATGAAGCATTACACTTCGAAAGGAATGATCGCCACCCTACACGGGGATATCAAAGTTGCACGTAGGTATTTCGAGGCAGCTACAAAGGGGCTCAACACCATTGCGTCCAAGCCAAAAGCATCGGGCAAGCCAGCATTGCCAAGCAGTTCCGAGGAAGCCAAGCCTCTTCCCCAGGTCGACTTCATCGACCTCGACAGTCGCTTCCAGGAAGAGGACCTGCAGGAGGAACGAGCAGGTTCAGCCAACCCGTCCATATCGTCCAGCAGCGGCTCCCATCCGATGCGCCCAATACCGGATGGTAACTTCGAGATCGTTCTGTTCGGCGATAACCCTCAGCGGGGAGTGAAGATTGGAGCATATCTGCCCGACATCGTGAGGAAGCAGCTCAAGGCATGCCTCTACGAGAATGCCGACCTCTTCGCATGGAGCGCCGCCGAAATGCCCGGCTTGGATCCATCCGTCGCATGCCACCAGCTGACAATTGACCCGGCCGTCAAGGCCGTAGCACAACGTAGGAGAAAACAGTCTCCGGAGAAGACGGAGGCTGCTGAAAAAGCTGTAAAGGACCTCCTCGAGGCCAAATTTATTTCGGAAGCCAAGTACACCACTTGGCTGTCCAACGTTGTATTAGTTAAAAAATCTAATGGAAAATGGCGCATGTGCATTGATTACACCGATCTCAATAAGGCATGCCCGAAGGATGCCTATCCCCTCCCCAATATTGATAAACTTGTCGATAATTATGCTGGTTTTAAACTTTTATCATTCATGGACGCCTACTCGGGCTATAATCAAATTTCGATGGCAATGTCCGACAAAAAATATACGACCTTTATGACCAAATCAGGCAACTATTACTACAACGTAATGCCCTTCAGCCTGAAGAACACCGGAGCAACGTACCAACGAATGATGAACAAGGTATTCCGGGGAGAAATAGGCGACATGCTCGAAGTCTACATGGACGACATGATCGTAAAGTCCCACGAGGAAACCGATCATACTGCCCATTTGAGAAAGGTCTTCGAACAGGTCAGGAAATACAAAATGTGTTTTAATCCGGAGAAGTGCACATTCGGTGTCCAGGCAAGCAAATTCCTCGGCTTCTACTTAACGGAACGAGGAATCGAGGCCAATCCCGATAAATTCCAGGCATTCTCTGAGTTTCCTACTCCCAAGGCCAAAAAATCCATCCAGCCCCTCAACGGGATGCTCGCATCACTATCCCGTTTCGTGGCTAAGTCCACCCAGCACGCCCTACCATTCTTCAAACTCCTCCACAAGGAGGCGGCATTTGAATGAACCGAGGAGTGTGACAAGGCCCTTATCCATCTGAAACAAGCACTCTCAGAGCCACCGGTCCTCTATCGCCCGGACAATGGCGAAACGTTGTACCTGTACCTCGCCGTAGCAACCGAAGCAGTGAGCGCCGCTCTCATCCGCGAGACACCTGATGGGCGGAAGCCCATATATTTCACGAGAAAAGTGCTACAAGGACCAGATTTAAGATACCAATAGATAGAGAAGGTGGCACTGGCCCTCATCAACGCAGCCAAAAGATTAAGACACTACTTCCTAGCTCACACGATCATGATTCGAACAGATCAACCCATAAAGCAGCTGCTCGGACGACCAGACATGGTCGGTCGGATGCTCAAATGGTCGTTGGAACTGTCCGAATTCGACATCCAATACGAAAGTAGAAAAGCCCTCAAGGCCCAAGCTCTGGTCGACTTCGTCGCAGAAATGACATTCGCAGACTCCCCCGCGAGCGAAGCGCACAAATGGACCATTTTCGTTGATGGTGCCTCGAGCTCGACAGCGAGCGGCGCGAGCATCATACTGGAGAGCGACGAAGGAATCATTGTTGAAGTTTCACTCACCTTGTCCTTCCCAACCTCCAATACCCTGGCTGAATACGAGGCCTTTCTCGCGGGGCTACGCCTTGCTAAGGACCTGGGCGCAGAAGAAGTCGTCATTTGCACGGATTCACAACTCGTGGTCCCCCAGGTCTGGGGGGAATAACAAGCCAAAAACGACAACCTGGCCGAATACTTGGCCCTGGTCAAGAAGGAGATGGCGAAGTTCACAACAGTGGAAGTGAAACACGTTCCCCGCGAACATAACGACGAGCAGACATGCTATCCAAACTAGCCAGCACAAAGAATAAAGGCGGAAACAAATCCGTCATACAGGAAGTACTTCCTCGACCCAGCATCGAGAAAGTCTCCCCGACATTCGAAGTATAGGTGATCGGCGACAACAACTGCTGGATGACCCCCGTCTACAACTATCTCGCCAAAGACAAACTTCCGTCCGACCCAAAGGAGGCCAACACAGTCAGGCGAAGAGCCTGCTCTTATGTCTTGGTCGAAGACAAACTCTACAGGCGGGGATTCTCCATCCCGCTGCTCAAATGTGTCGAGGAGGAAATGGTCGCGTACATCCTGCGCGAAATCCACAAAGGAATCAACGCCCAACATCTCGGCGGAAGGTCGCTTGCCCGAAAGGCCCTCCGAGCAGGATACTATTGGCCAACCATGCAGCACGACGCGAAAGAGCATGTGAAGAAATGCGATAAATGCCAACGACACGGGGACATGCACCTGGCTCTGCCCGACGAGCTCAAGGCTATGTCCTCCCTATGGCCATTCGCCTGGTGGGCCTTGACGTCCTAGGACCCTTCGTGGTAGGATCGAGTCAGAACAAATACCTAATAGTGGGCGTAGACTATTTCACAAAGTGGATAGAAGTGGAAGCTCTAGCCAAAATAATTGCCCTCAACATCCTGCGCTTCTACAAACGAAACATCCTTGCATGCTTCGGTATCCCCCAAGCTATAGTAACAGACAATGGGATGCAATTCACGGACAGGCAGTTCCAAGACTTCGTCGCCCAACTGGGCACGAAGCAGCACTTCGCATCCGTAGAGCACCCTCAAACAAACGGACAGGCTGAAGCAGCCAACCGAGTCATCCTTCGAGGCCTCAAGCGAAGGCTGGACGAAACAAAAAAGGCATGGGTCGAGGAACTGCACAACGTACTCTGGGCATACCGCACAACTCCACACTCAACGACCGGGGAAACACCTTTACATCTAGCATACGGGACCGAGGCTGTAATTCCTGTCGAAGTTCACGTGTCCTCTAGGCGGACAGAGTCGCCCCTAGACGAGGGGATGAACGACGAGTCATTGCGAGAAGAACTCGACCTTGTCGAGGAAATCTGAACTGGAGCAGCCCTCCGCGAAGCCTCACTGAAACAAAAAATTACCATCAGGCACAACGCCAAGGTGATACGATGAGAGTTCGACGTGGGAAGCCTTGTTCTAAGAAGAAACCACAAAGACTCTTGAGAAGGCAAACTAGCAGCCAATTGGGAGGGGGCCTATCGCGTCTGAGAAAAAATGGAAAATGGGGCCTACTACCTGGAACATCTCACCGGGGAAGAACTTGCTCGACCATGGAACGCTGAAAAGCTAAAACAATACTACAGCTAATTTCTCGGTTCGACCCGTCACAATGACGGATGTCAGCTACCAACCACTATGCACGTCTAGGTACAAGCGTCGCATACGAATAAAGCAGAACCTCGCTCAGTAACGAGCCAGGTAACTGCTCGACAGCGGTCCTCGATCGAGCATCGCTGTCTTCAAAGTACCATGACTGGCAGAACCCCAACTCACAATGGGACGTTCACGCCGCGAACTCAGGCCTCAAACGCGACCTGAGCTCCACACCCCCGCCAGGATATTCCCCGGTCGTTCGACCAGTTCCCCTCACTGTCGAACACATCTACAACGAGCAATCCCCCCAAATTATTCGCACAAGTCAAGTACCCCTTATCACGGGCGGACATACATTCACAACGAGCATGAGTACAACACTTAGCCAAAAAATAAAAGCAAGTAAATTCATGCAGATAACAAAATCGAACATATAATAACTTAACATGATAAGTGGCCACAAGGACCACGATTGTACTGGGTTACATCAAACGGGGGCCACGCCCCCCAAGAAATAAATTACAACGATTACACGGCACGCAGGCCGGACAAATTACAACATCAAAAATACAAACTCCTCACTCATCCACATGCTCGGCAGGCTCGGACTGAGGCCCCTGGTCCTCCGAGGGTTGATCCTCGTTATTCCCTTCAAGGAGAGCATCAGGCATGACGATCCGACCATCCTCAACGTGCGCCAGATAGTGGGTGCCCTCGACAGAAAAGTCAAGCTCAGGGTTCACCACCCGCAGTTGAGCCACGGCGTTCCCGGAAGACTCCTCCGCGACGACAATACCATCATCCTCGGCCGTCAGCAAACAGGCAACTAGCTCGGATCTCGTCTTCAATGCCTTCATATCTTACAGCTCATCATCATCCGGAGCATTGGCTGCCCTCAGCCGCTGGACCAGCTCCTCGGCAACTTTCTTCTCCGCCGCTAGCGTGGATTTCTCCTTCTTCAACCGAGCCACCTCCTCCTCAGCCTTCTTCCGAGCATCTTCGGCAACCTTAGCTTCTTCTCTGAGGGACGCCATAGAAGCCCGAGCAGCGGTAAGTTCGGCCTCTATTGCAGAGTCCCCTTCGGCGTAAACGGCCGCCATCTCCAGCATCCTGACCAAGGCGGAGGCATCTTGAGCCACCAACACCCTCTTGCTCGGGCGGTCCATGCTTTCCGAGCAAAGAGACTCCGCCCGAGGCACAATCAGAGAGTTTCCCTCGAAGAATTTCCTTTCATGGATGTAAGGAGGAAGCTCGAACTTCCCCTTCTCCGATGCCCGAGTGAGATCCACAATGTCAGTGATTCTTGGCCGCTTGGATCGACCGGTCTGTCATACCCCAAATTTTGACCACCCGATTGTCAAAACCCGACTGCGTTTTCACTTCATGTCGTCTGCATATCATACCACCTGTTCTGTCATGCATATCGTCTGAGTTTTCAGTTAGAGTATATGCGTTGAAATCTTCGTCTTTTCTGCTTAATTGTGCGAAAAATCGATGAACGGACTTATTTTTCAATTAAATTCGCAAATGTCCATTATTCATTATTTTTCACACGATTTAACCAATATTCCATTTTTTGTTTTATTTTCACAAAAAAATTGAATTAAATAAAAAAAAAAAGTGTATATACATATCTAATTTCGTATTTTATATATATATATATATATATATATATATATATATATATATATATATATATATAGACTTTTTCCTTTATTGATTTTTGTTGGTTTTTGAAATTAAAAAAAATATATATAGTTATACATATTTTTCTTTTCTTTTTAAAAAAAAAACCATGTTTGTTTTATTATTAAAGAAGAAAATAAAATAAAAATATAAATGTATATATATATATGTATATATATATATATGTAGATACATGTTTTTTATTTTATTTTTTTTGTTGTTTCATTTGTAAGATTTTTTTTTGTTTTTTATAGAATTTGTTTTTTACCAAATTAGTTTCTTATGAGACAAGTAAGATAACCTTGTCTCCTTGACCCATTTTCACTAGCCAATTACAAAAGAAGCTTGAAAACATTTTCTTACATACATTAAATTCTTAACAAACTTTGAAAACTTTTGGCAAACTTAGAGCACAAGTTTTGAATCTTTGATCAACTTTGAATGTCATAGTTTAATATATTTTGTATCTTTACCAATAAGTTTTTCTTTGCCTATAAATAGGCTCTCAAATTCACTTGCAAAGACAGACCAAACTGTGCTAAATGCTTGTTTCTCTTCTTTGAATCTTTTATACATTGTATGTAACTTAAATTTTTTGAAGCAATACACAAGAGAGGGTGCAGCGCACCACTGCTCTATCTCACTGCATTATCTTTTTTTTTATATACATGAATTATCACATACACATACTAATACAGAGTTCATCTTCAATATTTTTTCCTGCTAAAACTCACATTCAAGTTTCTGTCATTTTTTATATATAACTACAACAACAATTAACATGAAAAAATACTTTCAGACATAGTTACAATTATTTCACAAAGAATTCCATTTTTCTTGAGTAACTATATGTTTGTCTGCAACAAAAGATGGAAGGAGGGCTGCTATATCACAGTTCACAGCAACCATCACCTTCAACATAGCTTGTGACAGCAGAAAGAATCACAGCTATTCTTGCAGAATCAGAGCAATTCAAATTCAGTTCAATTCAATTTCATCAGTTTTGTTCTTATTTACAAATTCTAATCAAAATCTCAATTTGTTTTTCAGGAACTCTATAACAGCAACAATTACACAAATTTTGCAGAACAAGAAAAATTCGGAATATTTGTGACAGAAAAGTTATTTGAAACAAAAGAAAGAAAGAAGAACCAACCTGTTATTGCAGAACTTGGAATTTCAATCCTCTAATCCTATTTTCAAAGTTCTAATCAAATTCAGTTTTATAAAACCTGTAGAATTTGATAAATTAACTCACTTTCTGCTATTTTTACAGGAACATTTTCACAATAACAAGTTGTAGCAGCAGAACAATACAATTGCAGCAAAGAAAACACCATGAAAAAATGATTCTTATCTGTTATAACATAGGGCAGAACCTCAAGACTGCAAATTTTGCAAATCCGCCGCGAAACCGACGTCGCCGACACGTCGAAATCACCAATATCAACGGTTTCTACACAACATTTCCACCTGCAGAATTGCGAAATTTCCTGAAGCAAATCAATAATTTCTACGCTTAAACTATCAATTCAATTTCAGAATTTTTGATTTCTTCAATACCCCTCTTTCAAACCCTAACACCAATTTACTTGTTTTTTTAAACAATAATTTGCAGAAATCAAAAGGTGGAAGAGGATGAACATACCTTCGTCACAACCACCCCTCATCGAATCGCACCACCATCCCTAAAATCGCGCACAGTAATTGCGAACGGAAACGGAAGGAGGAACCTCGCCGGAAAACAAACCATCGACGGAGGGAGAATCACAGAGTCACGCCGGAAAATGATCAAAGACGCCGCGAGTAAGCTGACCGGAGACGCAATCAGATTTCGCGGGTGTCGGAAAGAATTGCGACGAGGGAGAAGAAGCCATGAAACACGTGAGAGAAAGGGTTTTCAAAAAGCTAATGTATCTGATTTTTTTCCTTTCTCTTTCAATTTTATGTTTATTTATTTAAGTTTTGTTTTTTAATTAAAACTTAAATTGAGTTGGGCTCAGCCCACATGTCTATTTGCTAATCACACCCTTGTATAAAAAATAATTCCCAAGCCCATTTTCAATTTGATTTTATATTTTTAATAACTATTAATAATTGAATATTTATTTGTCATATTTAATTTATATAGTTTTATTAAATGTATTTAAAATTAATTGTTGATCATTTAATTGTGTAAATAATTATTCGATTATTTGATTTCTTGGTTATTCTTAGGCTTATTGTAAATAATTAATTATTTACTATTCGATTCACTTATTCCGTTTGTGATTTCGATTCAAATCTAACCACTTGATGAGATCAAAGGCATTTTTATGTGATCTTTGGTTTTCTCTACTTGTTTGGTTTTTCCATCTGATGCAGAAATTCTTAAGTGACGCCTTGAAGCTCATTGGACGCTTAAAGCTTCGTCGGGATCTCAAGCTCATCAGATGTCCTCTACTTGCATGGAAAAGTTCACCGGTGTACGGTAAATTCGAATTTAAATGCTTTGCTTGTATGTCATGCATGATTTATTCACATCTGTTGAAAACATTTAAATTTGCAAACAAGTATTTCCTGTGAATACACTGCACTCATTTGGGCCTCTAATAGAGTGTAAGATCGAATCCTTTTTTTGACCAAATCATTTTTGGGCCTCACTTATTGTATAAGTCCCGATACCGTCAAAAAACGAATGGCGCGATCTTCGCCTACCCTCGGGTAGTAAGACCCATTTCTTTTCTTTAAAAACTTTTGGGCCTCTATTAGAGTGTAAGACCCAACCCCCTTTTAACCAAAACAATTTTGGGCCTCACTTATTGTATAAGTCCCTCTGCATTAAAAGAAAACCTAGGCGCGATCGCCATTTTAAACGAAAAGTCAACTGGGCCTACCCTCGAGTAGTAAGACCCAACTCTTTTTCTTTAAAACTTTTTGGGCCTCTTGAGAGAGTGTAAGACCCATCCCTTTGTACAGAAAACCTTTTTGGGCCACAGTCACTTGTATAAGACCCTCTGTACAAATTCAACAGTGCAATCACTAGTAAAACCCTGGGCCTCTCCTTGAGCTGTAAGCCCCAAATCTTTCTTTTTCAAAGCACTTTCTCCTTTGATTTTGAATATATTGTTGTTTTCAATCTTTCTTTGTTGAACAACTAACCAAACAACATGGAAGCTCTACAACCGAGTAAGTGTTTATACGCTTTTATTTACTGCTTTCATATATATAACTGTATTGTGGGGTTGTTTCACTGTTAGTCTCCTTTCACAAACTCATATATATATATATATATATATATATAGTTGTATTGTGGGGCTGCTCACTGTAAGTCTCCTTTCATAAACTCATATCAACTCTGTAATAATAGTATAGATATTAGAGTTTCCCCGGCAACTACGTCTAGAACTAGTTGACACCTTTTCGTTTAGTTCGTAGAAATAGACACCTAGATCCCCAAATAGGATCACCAGATACAGTCTTCTCTCAGGCTGTCCTCATTAGGAATCGTCAAGAAACTCTACTCCCAAAGATGAATGTATTCTCCGTGAATGGCATCTTTGAGTTTCTTCCAAAGTCTCGGACTTTCCTGACTTTGATCTATTCTCGGTGAATAGCATTGCCTTGAATTTCTCGGGGTTTGGGGACCCACGGGCTTCTTAAAAGCATCAGCCTCCTCTTGGGCATTGTACAAGGACCCACGGGCTTCTTAAAAGCATCGGCCTCCTCTTGGGCATTGTACAAGGACCCACAGGCTTCCTAAAAGCAACCCCGCCTCCTCTTGGGCTTAGTACAAGGACCCGTCGGCTTCTTAGAAGTATTGACAGCCTCCTCTTAGGCTTCGTATAATGATATCTTCCTCTGGGAATGATAGCTTCCTCTTGGGCTTCGTACAAGGACCGATCGGCTTCTTAAAAGCTTCCAGCCCCCTCTTGGGCTTCGTACAAATTGTCCCGACGACCTCCTAGAGGTATAGGAACAAAACTTAGTTATCTTCATAGAACGGTCCTTTCAAGAGTCTACTACTATTTCTCAAAGCATAGTACAAAAGATGAAACTCTAGACTTGGACAGTCTGTTTTCCTTGAGTCTCAAAGACATTCTTAAGTGACCCTTTCGTTAGATAGGTAGAAAACTCGTAGACTCGGACAGTCTCAATACCCTTCGGATTTCCCCGTTTCCTTAAAGAACAGGGAACAATCCCGATCCTCGAACCAAATCCTCGAGTACAGTGTTGCTCATATAAGAACTGATTTTCTCTTTCAAAATCAGTATACTGGACCTGTCACTCAACTAAAACAGTCACCGGCAGCTAGCCTCCTCTTAGGCTTTGTATAATGATATCCCTAAAAGAGTCGGTCTCCTTTTCGCCTCCTCTTAGGCTTCATATAATGATCCTTCTTTTCCTCAGCATAAGTTAGCCTCCTCTTGGGCTTTTGTACAAATGATTCTCCCCAGCAGAGCAAACAAATAGCCTCCATCTCGGGCTTTATACGAGATACAAAAAGACTTCCTTGTTGAGTCAAATAACTTTTAGCCTCTCTCTCAGGCTTTGTATGAGACACATAGAAGACTCCCTCGTTGAGTCAATCACCCTTTCGCCTCCATCTCGGGCTTCGTACGAGATACAAATTCCCTTAAAGCAAGAGTCAAACTCTTTTTCAGCCTCCATCTTGGGCTTCATATGAGCTATAAAAGATTCTCCAGCTGAGTCAACTCTTTTTTTAGTCTCCTCTTAGGCTTTGTATAATGAAATCCCCCACTGAGTCAAACCCTTTTTGCCTCTCTCTCGGGCTTTGTACGAGACACATATTAGCCTCCTCTTAGGCTTTGTATAAGAAAACCACTGGTTGATCCAATCAACCTTTTAGCATCAAATGTGTGCCTCGTTCACAGTACATAAACATCAACAACTCCTTCCCTTTCATCTAATCGCTGTAAGCGGCAAGCCTCTGGATCATCTATATCCATGCCACTGTCCCTCTTTTAGCATGAGAAATTCCTAAGGAAAGATAGCGTTGCTATACACTGAGTTAAAGTCTTCTCCTTCAGGTTGAAAACCCCTTCTTCGGAAATTATGGCATTGCTCGGATCTGCGTATCCCGGTTAAAGTAATTCTCCTTTACCCCTCTTTAGAGATGACAAATTCTCTCTAAAGTCAGGACTTTCAGCTTCACATCTTGGGCTTTGAACAAGATACAAACTACCCTTTCGTTTCACGTCTTGGGCTTTGAACAAGACACCAAAACACCCATTTCCTCCCATAGAATAGGAGGAACTACGAACGCTCTGATTTCCCTGTTTCGGTAAACGGGAATACGTAGGCATAAGATCGAAAGAAAAGATCTTAGCGAGCACACTAAAAAAAAACCCAAAATCCCATACTTTCACACATCAATCAAAAAACGTCCGTCCTAACATCAAAACATCTCTTCGAACAAAATAACCTGAGACAATCCCCGAATCTTTGTAGCATCTGTAAACCAACAGTTTTGACTGTTTAACCTCAGTATGCAAGCAGGGTTAGTTGGAGACATCTATTTCCCTTCCTTCATCAGCTTTAATAGGATAAAAAATGAATCGAGCTGTAGTACTAGAGCGATTGTGCTTCGCAACCACGTCCAAAAATCACTCGCTACAGAAAAGTGGCGACTCTGCTAGGGATCATTCATTGTTTGTTCATTCTTGTCTCCTAGGTAGAAACCTTCACTGAGATGAGACTTTTTGACTCTATTAGGATCTTAGGTCAAAACCTTTACTTTGGAAAGAAACCACAGAATGGTGACTCCGCCGGGGAGCCATTTCTGTCAGGAACTTAGGATTCATAGCTTTATAGGTCTAGGATGATTAGGACAAATATATATACTGCTTTTCCTAATTGCTATACGTGTTTATTTTTCTGCTACTGGGAATGCGTGTGATGCCGCATGTGGTGAGATTGAGTATACACCTAGGAAAAGCCAACCCTTTCGTAGTGCGGAAACTATCGGAAATAGTTGTCATGCGATACTACCCTCATTTGTGGCTGGTGATCTATTCTCGGTGAATGGCACTTACTCTAAGATTGCTCTATAACTCGCTGGCGATCCGCTTGTTGTTTTGCTTTCCTGGGACGAGCTGATGATAATGAGTACAGGTACAAAAATCACCCTAGTATAAACCTTTGGGGATGGGTAGAGCCTTGACTTCATGACAACGACCCTTTGACCCCATGTTTTTTCTATGTTTTTGTGTGCTGCATTCATGCATTCATTTAAAAAACATTAAAACATTCAAAAAATTTCTCTTCTAGTCTCTCTGTTTTTCAAATTAAACTAAGACTGTGATTGCAAATATCAGAGAAAAGGATTGCGCTAATGGATTTTGGTAGAAGGAGAACTCATAAGTACACCTTCAGGATTCCAAAACTAGAGGATTTGAGAGGTTTGGCGAGGATGATCACAAACCAAGAGGCTTTCAGAGCCAAGTACGGAGGTCTTTTACCTCTACTAAGAGTCCATGTGATTGAGGGAATCATGGACGCGTTCGTTTAATTCTACGATCCGGTTTATCATTGCTTCACATTCCCGGATTACCAGCTCGCACCAACGCTGGAGGAGTATTCTCATCTGATGGATCTACATATTACTAATCGAGCTCCATTTTCTGGACTGGAAGAAATTCCAAAGAATCAGACCATTACAAGAGCAATTCATTTGGACGAGTCTGAGGTCAGGACTCACTTGACTACCAAGGGTGGCATACAAGGTTTTCCAGCCCAGTTCTTGACAGAGAAAGCTCTGTACTTCGCTAGTATAGGGAACGAGACTGCTTTTGAAAGCATCTTCGTCTTGCTCACCCACGGGTTATTTTTGCTGCCCAACATTAATAACTTCGTCGATATCAACGCTATTAAGGTTTTTCTCATTGGAAACCCTGTGCCGACTTTGCTCGCGGATGCGTATCATTCTGTACACTTAGGAAATTTGTACAGCGAATGGGAGATCACGTGTTGTGTACCTTTGCCCTACAAATGGTTTATCTCCCATTTGCCTAAGTCTGCTGCTTTTTGGGATTGCAAGAGCGTCTTGCGTTGGTCGCAGAAGATCATGTCTCTTACCAACTCTGATATAGATTGGTGTAATAGGATTTATGATGGGATCAGGATCATTGATCGTTGTGGAAACTTCCCCAACGTACTCCTCATAGGAACTAAAGGGGGAATCAACTACCATCCGACATTGGTTCTTCGTCAATTTGGATACCCGATGAGGCTTGTTCCGCAGAACGCTCATCTGGAAGGTCTTTTCTTCAAGGAAGGAGAAAACGACAGAGCACTAAAGATGGAAATAGTGCACGCTTGGAAGCACGTTCATAAGAAAGGAGGAGAATCTCTAGGAAACCCGGACTGTGTCTCGGTGGAGCCTTATCTCCATTGGGTACAAACTAGAGCTCTCAAGCTAAAGATGCCTTATCCTCATTACGGAATTCTTCCGTCGAGGGAATCTGTCATGTACTTCATGACGGAAACTGAAAAGCTTCAGGTTACTCTCAACAAAGTTCAACGGGAGAGGAGGTCTTGGAAGAACAAGTACCGCACCCTCAACGTAGAGTGTATCCAAATACAGCAACTATTGAAAGAGAAAGATGCTCTGATTGAAATTTTGGAGCAACATGCTGTGGATAATCAAGATGACCAAAGGAATTTGCTCACTCCCTTCACCTGGCAAAGGAATGAAAACCCGACAACGGCTCAAGAGCCCCAGTCAAAGAAAAGGAAGATACCATAATCAGCACCCGATTTCTCTTCAGAGAGGACTCGGGACCTATTAGTTTAGGTTTCTATTTCTGCACCTTGTAATCTACTGTATTTCCATTTCTGTAATCCTTTGAATTTCAATAAAAAGGGGTTTCCCCACTGTTTGATATTTGCAATCTAATTGTCGAAGTTTATTTTGATTAAACCAAAATACAATTAATATAATCATTGCATTTCATCAATCTCACATCGCGTATTCTCCTTACCTACGAATCTCATGTTTGTGTCTCGGTTCTAGAGTCAAACTATCTCATTTGTACAATACTCGGGCCAATTGTCAGAAAAAGATGGATGATCTTGAGGAAGAGAACAGAGAGTTGAAAGAAGAGATCGACGCTCTGAGAGAGGATATGAGAAAGCTTCGTAATGACATGCAAGCCATGGCAGAAGCTCAGCTACAAAGGACTATGATCTCGGAGATCACCTCAGCGCCCATAGTGGAGAAGTTCGATCCTAGGTATCAAATACCGAAAGATCATCCCTGGGGCATGCCTGCGAACTATATCCCAGAAGGATATGTTCTGCCGATCGTTGAAGATCAGGGAATCGCAACAGATACCGCTGGTCCTGAAGGTTACAGACTTCGGGAAAGCGAAGATGCCAGAGGCATATTGAAGACTCCTGAAGGTTACAAACTTCGGGAAATGCCAAGATTCACTGCCGTAGTTACGGTACCACCCCCTGTGGTGCACACTGTCCCGGAAGGACAGATTCCACAGATACCTGCTGGTAAAAAGGAAACTATGTTTGATCGAATGGATGAATTCCAGGAACACTTCTTGGAAATGCAGAAGGAACTGCAAGCCATTCGCGGTCAGGATCTTTTTGGAAAGGACGCCGCAGACCTTTGTCTGGTCCCCAATGTGAAAGTCCCGCACAAGTTCCAGGTGCCCGACTTTGAAAAGTACAAGGGTAACTCTTGCCCTCAAAGTCACTTGACAATGTACGCTCGGCGAATGTCAGCTAAGACGGAGAATCAGGACCTGCTGATTCATTACTTTCAGGATAGTTTAACCGGTGCCGCCTTAAAATGGTACATGGGTTTAAACCGCGCTACGATCAGCACATTCAGAGATCTTGGCAAAGCCTTCTTCCAACAATACAAATACAATTTGGACATGGCACCGGACAGAGAACAACTCAGATCAATGTCACAAAAGGACAAGGAAACCTTTAAGGAATACGCCCAGAGATGGCGTGAAATTGCCGCTCAAATTTGTCCACCTCTTGAGGAAAAAGAGATGACAAAGATATTCTTAAAGACCTTAAACTCATTTTACTATGACCGAATGGTTGCCAGTGCACCCAGTGATTTCACCGAGATGGTGGGCATGGGCGTACGTCTTGAGGAAGCCGTCCGAGAAGGACGTTTGGTAAAAGACACTGGATCGACGAGCGGTACTAAAAAATACGGTAGTGCTCTCCCTAAGAAAAAAGAGCAAGATATTGGGAATATCTCTCTCGGAAAGCAAAGGCGACGTTATCAGCCGGTAGCAGCTGTGACTCCTGCTATCGGCCCCGCGCCTGTTCCTACATATCAGCCTCAGGTTGCGCAGAGCCAACCTAATCAGCAAAGGACACAACAGCCTCTTCAACAGGCTCGTCCTCAGTACAACAACAACCGTACAACATGGCCATCAGGGTTTGATCCTATACCCATGTTGTATGCAGAACTATTTCTGTTACTACTGGCTAAGGGGCACATTCAGACTAAGTCTCCTCTTACAGTACCGGAAAATCTGCCTTTTTGGTTTAAGGTGGATCAGACATGCCTTTATCATCAAGGAGGATCGGGGCATAACATAGAGAGTTGTCTCAATTTCAAATCTGACGTGCAAAAGCTTGTTAGGAGCGGGCTCTTATCTTTCAAAGATACGAATCCTAATGTTCTCACGAACCCGCTGCCTCAACATGAGAAGGCTGCAGTCAATCTGATTGAGAAAGAACCTAACAACGTCTATCAAATGCACGATGTACTCTTATTGAGGACCAATCTGGTCAAGATGCATTGTAGACAGAGTAGATATGGCCATGTGCCACCTCATAACTATCACCAGTGTGATATCTGCTCTAAAGACAACCAGAGATGTTCTGTGGTGCAAGCAGCTCTACAGGAACAAATGGATCTCGGATGGATCCAAGAGCACCGAGTTCGTGGAGTTAACATGGTCTACGCGAATTCTAACGTCATTCAGAACCACGATATCCGTGTGATGAATGTCAACTTGGTGGCGATGCACTCAAGGCAAAGCCAATATCATAATCTGCCGCGGCACGATTACAGTTCCTGTCTGACTTGCTCGGTAAACAAACAGGGATGCTCTTTCATACAAGAGGCCCTCTAGCGTCAGATGGATCTTGGATGAATCCAAGACTACCATGATAAGAACCCTTATCAGATTAATATGGTTCAGATCTTCGATATTCGCGTGATGAATACCAACCTGGTGGAGTTACATGCTGAGCAGGTCCGACTCGAATTCCTGATCTCACATGACTATCAAAGCTGTAAAGCGGGTTGCGAAAACGATCGAGGTTGTACCCTTGTCCAGGAGGCACTTCAGCACTTGTTAAATCACTGGTGGTTGCCAATCTATATGGATGAAGATACTCAGTAGATTAGTATCAGTAATAGAAACCCCACTCAGCGTCAAAGTCAAGATGTCCGATCTGTGGAAACTAACCTAGTGAGGTTACATTGTATTCAAAGTGGGCGTGGCCAGGTGCCACCACACAACTATGACCGTTGTAGTGTCTGTTCAGAAAATAGCCAAGGGTGTTACCTTGTAAGAACAACTCTTCAGGGTCAAGTGGATCGCGGAGAAATTCGTCCATATCCAGGTTCTGGACCCATCAACTGGACGCCGAACTACCTTGCCGAGCAAGTTGAGGATGTTGTCACGATCTCTGGTCATCACAGGACCAAGGATGTTTTTTCCATTATTCCTCTACTTGACGAATCTAAAGTTCCCAACCGGGAACGAATCGAGATTACTTATGATGGTCAGAAAAATCAGAAGGTTCCCATAGTCATCTATCTACCGGGACCCCTACCGTATGAATTAACTAAGGTTATCCCTTACAAATACGGTGCAACGACAGTTGAAAATGGAAAGGAAATTCCATTACCCTCCGTCGTGAATATTGCAGACATCAGTCGTGTAACACGGAGCGGTCGAATCTTCAACCGAGGAGTTGGAGAACTTAACAAAGAAAAGGAACTTTAGACGAATGTTCCCGATCCACCAGTCGGGCAATCCAGTAATCCCGACCTTTCGAAAAACAATGATGAGATGCTGAAGCTCATCCAAAGGAGTGAATACCACATTGTTGATCAACTGTTACAGACTCCTTCAAAGATCTCAGTATTATCACTGTTACTCAGTTCAGAAGCCCACAGGGAGGCTCTACAGAAAGTCTTGGAGCAAGCCTTTGTGGAACAGGATGTAACAGCCAGACAGTTCGATAGCATTATCTCTAACATCACTTCCTGCAACAATTTGGGATTTAGTGATGAGGAATTACTTGAAGAGGATCGCCGTCATAACATGGCGCTCAATATCACAGTTAACTGCCAGGACGATGCTTTAGCCAGCGTACTGGTAGACACAGGGTCAACCTTGAATGTTATGCCGAAGTCCACTTTGATGCAATTATCATTCAAGGGCCCTCCGATGAGAATCAGCGAGGTCGTCGTCAAAGCATTCGACGGATCCAGGAAAATAATTATCGGCGAAGTTGATCTTCCCATAACTATTGGTCCTCATACTTTCCAAGTCACTTTCCAGGTCATGGACATCTGGGCAACGTACAATTGTTTATTAGGAAGACCTTGGATACATCAGGCTGGAGCGGTCACCTCGGCTCTCCACCAAAAGCTAAAGTTCGTTCAGAACGATCAACTTGTCATAATTTGTGGGGAACAGGCCTTGCTCGTGAGTAACTTGTCATCATCTGCTGGTATAGAACCTGAAGAGGATATTGGGACGCAGTTCCAAGCACTATCGGTGAGCAAGGACAATCAGTTCAGAGGAGGAACCTCGATTTCCTCATACAAGGATGCTATCAAAGCGGTCGAGAGTACCGATACAAAAGGATGGGGACAACTTGTCATTCCTACTAATAATAAAACAAAGAAGGGTATTGGTTTTTCTGCAACCAGTACCCAGACAGCTGCCAGCGATGAAAGTCTTCATCCCCTTCAAAATTTCTTCCACAGTGGAGGTTTCCTCCACCCAGTGACTCAAGTAGTCCATGCCATCAATGAGGAAGATCCCTCTGACACAGATGAAGAATGGAAGTCCTACCTTAACGAGGACGGTTATATGTCTCAGGAAGAGGTGCCTACGCCATTTTGCTATCCCGCACAGAGTCCGAGATTTATACCAAGGTCAGATGTCGAGATGATCTACAGAGATTATGATCCGGGAGGATGCCGTGCTCCGCCAAATTCATTAGAGGAAGACACTCCGATGAAAGACAATTTCGACTACAATTACTATGGCCCAATGGATGGTCTGCCAATGTGGCAACCTTATCCAGGAGACTTGGGGCAAGAGAGTCAGCCGAACAATGAAAATCAGCTGACCGTCATTGAACAGAATACCTATGTCCCCACTATGTCATGGGATCAACACTCAGGTTATTCGGAAACTACTCAACATGAAGATGAATTCGCAACATTTGCAGGACTTGAATTCATCAACTATGCTTTTCCCGAGGTCAACGTCATCGAGAGAGATGACTCCTCCAGTTCCAAAGAAGTTTGGGACACTCTGGGACAACCAAGTGGAAAGTTTGACTTCATGGTCAAGTACACCGCTCCCGAAAGCTCTCGTATCAGGCTCGAAGATATCCAGCCAACTGGATGGGGAGATACAGCTGAGAGCACTAATACTATGCAGAATGCAATAGAGGAATCCTCCTACGACAATTCTGCCTGGGAGACAGATTCCAATGATCCTGCTCCACCAGAAATCAGCGTCATTTCTGAAGACAAATAAAGGAAGGTGCCAGACTTTGTGATTCACCGAGGAGTTCGCCGCCAATGGGTTGCCGTCGAGGTTCCGAAGATCGTTCACCAGTCAAAGTAATTGCCCTCTTTAAAACCTTTCACCCTGCCCAGGTGAAACAGATGTTTTGATAGGGCTCACTTTCTGTAAATTTCCCTCTTCGCTTTGCCCGAAGCGACAGAGTTTTGTTTTATAGGGCTGTAGTTTCAAGATTCGACTTGTTCATAAATAAAATAACGTCGTTCTGTAATTTCCGCATTTTATTGCTGTTTTCTCTTTTTGCTTTTTCAGAAAATGGTAATCCTAAAAAACATTCAACAATAAAAACAAGCAGTAAAATCAATACACTGCACACACTTTCATTTTCTCTATCTCTTCTAAACACGAATCATCACGTCATGCAGATTGCTTGTTTTACACCCCGTTGAAACATACGATCCGATACCTTCTCCCGACTTTGAGTTCCCGATATTTGGGGCTAAAGAACAAGTTGACAACGAAATTCCGAAAGAGATCTCCCGACTACTCAGACAAGAGGAAAGGTCCATTGAACTTCACAAAGAGCCGTTGGAAACGGTAAACTTGGGTTCAAAAAAAGAGAGAAAATAAATCAGGATTGGGGCACTGCTCAGTCCAACTGCCAGAGAGAGTTTGGTAAAGCTTCTCAGAGAATTTCCCGATGTGTTCGCTTGGTCCTATCAGGATATGCCAGGGTTGGATACCAGCATCGTGGAACATCATTTACCGTTGAGATCAGAATGTCCGCCAGTATAGCAGAGGTTGAGACGCACTCACCCGGACATGGCCATCAAAATCAAGGAGGAGGTACAGAAACAGATCGACGCGGGTTTCCTCGCTACATCTGAATATCCTCAATGGTTAGCCAACATCGTACCCGTTCCTAAAAAGGACGGAAAGGTCAGAATGTGTGTTGACTACAGAGACTTAAACAAGGCTAGTCTAAAGGACGACTTTCCTTTACCATACATTGACATGCTGGTAGACAGTACAACAAAGTTCAAAGTTTTCTCCTTCATGGATGGATTCTCGGGCTATAACCAGATCAAAAGGGCGTCAAATGACATGGAGAAAATTCCGTTCATTACCCCATGGGGTACCTTTTGTTACAAGGTAATGCCGTTCGGCTTGAAGAACGCCGGGGCAACCTATCAAAGGGTCATGACTACTCTATTTCATGACATGATACACAAAGAAACCGAGGTATATGTCGATGATATGATTGCAAAATCAAAAATAGAGAATGAGCACGTTGAACATCTGTCAAAATTGTTCGAACGTTTAAGAAAATTCAAGCTCCGCTTGAATCCCAACAAGTGCACCTTCGGTGTCCGTTCAGGGAAACTACTAGGGTTCATCGTCAGCCAGAAAGGAATTGAGGTTGATCCTGACAAGGTCAAGGCCATTCAAGAAATGCCTTCTCCGAAAACTGAAAAACAAGTCAGAGGATTCTTGGGACGTTTGAACTACATCTCCAGATTCATATTCCTTATGACCGCAACGTGTGCGCCGATTTTCAAATTACTCAAAAAGAACTAGGATTGCGTTTGGTCAGAAGACTGCCAAACTGCCTTCGACAGTATTTAGGAATATCTGTTGAATCCGCCGATTCTATCACCACCAGTGGAAGGAAGACCACTGATCATCTATCTCACAGTCCTAGAGGACTCAATGGGATGTGTACTTGGCCAACAAGACGAAACCAAACGGAAAGAGTCTGCCATTTACTATCTAAGCAAGAAATTCACCGACTATGAAACTCGGTACACGATGCTTGAGAAAACTTGTTGCGCTTTGGCTTGGGCAGCCAAACGTCTTCGCCAATACATGATTCGTCATACTACTTGGTTGGTCTCCGAGATGGATCCAATCAAGTACGTCTTTGAAAAGCCAGCTCTCACGGGAAGAATTGCCCGTTGGCAGATGCTACTATCAGAATATGACATAGAGTACCATGCTCAAAAAGCCGTTATGGGAAGTATTTTAGCCGATCATTTGGCTCATCAACCGATTGACGATCAGGAATCAATCGGGTTTGACTTCCTAGACGAAGATGTCATGTATCTAAAAATGAAAGACTGCGATGAACCGCTACCCAGTGAAGGGCCAGAACCAGGTTCCCAATGGGGACTTATCTTTGACGGAGCAGTTAATCATTACGGAAACGAAATTGGGGGAATCATTGTTACCCCTCAGGGTACCACATTCCTTTCACTGCCAGACTTACGTTCAGATGTACGAACAATGAGGCCGAATACGAAGCTTGTATTATGGGTCTCGAGGAAGCGATTGATTTAAGGATCAAAAACTTGGACGTATACGGCGATTCAGCCTTGGTTATCAATCAGATAACCGGAGATTGGAACACATACCAATCAGGACTGATTCCTTACAAAGACTATGCAACAAGGTTGTTACCCTTCTTCAACAGAGTTGACTTTCATCACATCCCTCGTGATGAGAATCACATGGCTGATGCTTTAGCCACTCTCTCTTCCATGATTAGTGTAGGTCGATGGAATGACCTACCTAAGATCGACATAATGCGCCTTGAACGGCTCGCCTACGTCTTTGCGATCGAAGCAGTCATAGATGACAAACCTTGGTATCACGATATCAAATGCTTCCTTCAGAAACAAGAGTACCCACATGGGGCACTAAGAAAACATAGAAAAACCCTCAGAAGGCTAGCTGGAAGCTTCTTCCTGAGTGATGACACTCTTTATAAGAGGAACTTTGACATGGTCTTGCTCCGATGCGTAGACAGACCAGAAGCAGACATGCTTATGAAAGAAATTCATGAAGGATCCTTTGGCACTCATGCTAATGGACACACAATGGCGAGAAAAATTCTCAGAGCCAGGTACTACTGGTTGACCATGGAATCCGACTGCTACAAGTACATGAGGAGGTGTCACAAGTGTCAGATATACTCCGACAAAATTCATGTACCGCCAACGCATCTCAAAGTTCTTTCTTCCCCGTGGCCTTTTTCCATATGGGGAATCGACATGATTGGCTTGATTGAACCTAAGGCTTCAAACGGACATCGGTTCATCCTGGTAGCCATTGATTACTTCACCAAGTGGGTCGAAGCAGCGTCGTACGCTAATGTAACCCGACAAGTGGTGGTCCGATTTATCAAAAACAATATCATCTGTCGTTATGGTGTTCCAAGCCAGATCATTACAGATAATGGATCTAACTTGAACAATAAGATGATGAAAGAGTTGTGCGCAGAGTTCAAGATCGAACACCATAACTCATCTCCCTACCGACCCAAGATGAACGGAGCGGTAGAAGCGGCTAACAAGAACATCAAGAGGATCGTTCAAAAGATGGTTGTAACCTACAAAGATTGGCACGAAATGCTACCCTTTGCTCTTCACGGTTATCGTACATCTGTCCGCACTTCAACAGGGGCTACCCCTTTCTCTCTAGTGTATGGCATGGAAGCAGTGCTCCCCATAGAAGTAGAGATCTCGTCAATCCGAGTATTGATGGAAGCTAAGCTCACTGAAGCTGAATGGTGTCAAATTCGACACGACGAACTGAATCTGATCGAAGAAAAGAGAATAACGGCACCATGCCACGGTCAGTTGTATCAATAGAGAATGAACAGGGCGTTTGACAAAAAGGTCCGACCTCGTGTCTTCAGAAAAGGAGACCTCGTGCTCAAAAAGATACAATCATTTCTCAGTGACTCTCGGGGCAAGTGGACTCCAAATTATGATGGCCCCTATGTGGTCACGAAAGCTTTCTTAGGCGGCACCTTGAGACTTGCAACCATGGACGGAGAGGAATTTGCCTACCCCACGAATGTTGATGTAGTCAAGAAATACTTTGCCTAAAAAAAACGTCTCGGTGGATTGAAAACCCGAAAGGGCGGTCCAGGCAAAAGTTAGAGACATGAAAAAAAAATCATCCCGGTGGATTGGAAACATCAAAGTACAATCCAGGCAAAAATTAGGGATAATGGCAAGTAATTATGTTCAATAGAGGCAAGTCTCTCAACAACAGTTACATCATCTGTCAAAAAACTCCAGTCAAGGTCATCTTCGACAGAAGCTCAGGATGTCCCGAATTCAAAAATGGTAGAAGGATAGTGGTCGTTATGTTTCAACGTAGCCCTTTTCCCTGTAAATTACCATTTTCTAACTTTGTATATACTCTTTGGGATCACGCATTTGGCGGATCTCCATCTTATCAATAAAATTTGAGCCCTTGTGCTTTTGTTTGTAATTCTCACTTGTTTTAGCTTTACAGAACGACGTTTTTAACATGATCAACGATTCTTGAAATAAAACAAAATGATTTTACTTGTAAAACTTTTTCTGCTTAAAATAAAGATGGCAATTTCTTTTGACTGTTGAACATCAAAAGAGCATCAACTGCTTCTCCAGAAGTAAGCGAACTTCAAAGTGCAGAATCAAAGTACTCCTTCTAACCCAGTACGCCTGAATGAATGGATCAACTGTGTCAGAGACCTGGTTTCGTATGACCCGCTTCGTCCGAGTTCTCATCTCCTAAGCCCGATCACCGGTATTCCCCGCAGGGACTACTTTATATTGCATCACTATCACTTGAGTCGGTCTTATCCTGCCATGATAACCGTTCTCTCAATCGAGTTGTCAACGCTTGTCCTCGTCAGGAAGTGTTATGTCTGAACAATCTCGCCACCAGTGTATCTCTAGATCAGAGTCGGTCCTTGACCACTTTGATAACTTGAACCTCTGAGAAACAAGAAAACTTTTGACAAATGTCACTCTTCGCCATTGAAGATGATATCCTTGCTTTCCCGGATTAAGGAAAATCCCCAGAGAAAGCCTCTTAAATAGAGATTCGGCAGTACATCAGTGTTTCTCTGAAAATCCGCTGATGAAAAGGTCATCGGCACCTCAAAATTGGATCCCATCATATGGCATTTCTCTGGGAAGATCCCAAGAAAAGTATGATGCAAGACCCCAAGCGGAAGCAGTCTCTCAGGAAACTCGCTTTCCCCAGTAGAATCGACAAATGGCGTCTCCAACAGAGAAGTTTGTGCACCTCTACAACTCAGACGACTGGGTTCCCCAGCAAGTCTGACATCAAAACCTTTTCCGTCAAATGGCATCTCCCCAGGAAAATTCGGCGAGAAGTTTGAGGGAAAACCGCTACGCATAGCGTCCCTTGTCAATAAGGTTTTTTGACAAAAGAAACTAAGACCAGTTCCTTGGTAGGAAACCAGGATCGAGGGGAAGTTTATTTCAGAAACTTAGACCAGTTCCTTGATAGGAAACCAGGAACGCGGGGAAGTTTAAATCAGAAACTAAGACCAGTTCCTTGGTAGGAAACCAGGATCGAGGGGAAGTTTATTTCAGAAACTAAGACCAGTTCCTTGGTAGGAAACCAGGATCGAGGGGAAGTTTAAATCAGAAACTAAGACCAGTTCCTTGGTAGGAAACCAGGATCGAGGGGAAGTTGACATTCAGAAACTAAGACCAGTTCCTTGGTAGGAAACCAGGATCGAGGGGAAGTTCACAAATCAGAAACTGAGACCAGTTCCTTGGTAGGAAACCAGGATCGAGGGGAAGTTTACCTTTTTTAAGCATCATTGCTTAGCAGAAGAAGATGAATGCGCAAGCTGCCATTCATAGCCATCAAAATTTTGGGTATTCCGATATTTAATCCTCTTGCACCCCGAATGCCCGAATACCTTCGTCATTCACACCTTCGTGTCCAAGAAGATTAAATAGGGGCATCTGTCATACCCCAAATTTTGACCACCCGATTGTCAAAACCCGACTGTGTTTTCACTTCGTGTCGTCTGTATATCATACCACCTGTTCTGTCATGCATATCGTCTGAGTTTTCAGTTAGAGTATATGCGTTGAAGTCTTCGTCTTTTCTGCTTAATTGTGCGAAAAATCGATGAACGGACGTATTTTTCAATTAAATTCGCAAATGTCCATTATTCATTATTTTTCACACGATTTAACCAATATTCCATTTTTTGTTTTATTTTCACAAAAAAATTGAATTAAATAAAAAAAATAATAATAAAAAATGTGTATATACATATCTAATTTTGTATTTTATATATATATATATATATATATATATATATATATATATATATATATATATATATATATATATACTTTTTCCTTTATTGATTTTTGTTGGTTTTTGAAATAAATATATATATATATATATATATATATATATATATATATATATATATATATATATATATAGTTATACGTATTTTTCTTTTTTTTTTTAAAAAAACCATGTTTGTTTTATTATTAAAGAAAAAAATAAAATAAAAATATAAATGTATATATATGTATATATATGTAGATACATGTTTTTTATTGGCAAAATAATCTTTTTGGTCCTTTAACTTTATCTTGGGGTTCATTTTGGTCCCTTAACTTTAAAAAGTGTCATATTGGTCCCTTAACTCTTCGAAACGTTCCATATTAGTCCTTTTCGTCTTATTAGCGACGGAAAAATTCAAAAATCCGTCGCTAATAAGGCAAAAGGACTAACATGGAACGTTTGAAGAGTTAAGGGATCAAAATGACACTTTTTAAAGTTAAGGGACCAAAATGAACCCCGAGTTAAAGTTAAAGGACCAAAAAGGATATTTTGCCTTTTTTAATTTATTTTTTTTGTTGTTTCATTTGTAAGATTTTTTTTGTTTTTTATAGAATTTGTTTTTTACCAAATTTGTTTCTTATGAGACAAGTAAGATAACCTTGTCTCCTTGACCCATTTTCACTAGCCAATTACAAAAGAAGCTTGAAAACATTTTCTTACATACATTAAATTCTTAACAAACTTTGAAAACTTTTGGCAAACTTAGAGCACAAGTTTTGAATATTTGATCAACTTTGAATGTCATAGTTTAATATATTTTGTATCTTTACCAATAAGTTTTTCTTTGCCTATAAATAGGTTCTCAAATTCACTTGCAAAGACAGACCAAACTGTGCTAAATGCTTGTTTCTCTTCTTTGAATCTTTTATACATTGTATGTAACTTAAATTTTTTGAAGCAATACACAAGAGAGGGTGCAGCGCACCACTGCTCTATCTCACTGCATTATCTTTTTTTTTATATACATGAATTATCACATACACATACTAATACAGAGATCATCTTCAATATTTTTTCCTGCTAAAACTCACATTCAAGTTTCTGTCATTTTTTTTTATATAACTACAACAACAATTAACATGAAAAAAATACTTTCAGACATAGTTACAATTATTTCACAAAGAATTCCATTTTTCTTGAGTAACTATTTGTTTGTCTGCAACAAAAGATGGAAGGAGGGCTGCTATATCACAGTTCACAGCAACCATCACCTTCAACATACCTTGTGACAGCAGAAAGAATCACAGCTATTCCTGCAGAATCAGAGCAATTCAAATTCAGTTCAATTCAATTTCATCAGTTTTGTTCTTATTTACAAATTCTAATCAAAATCTCAATTTGTTTTTCAGGAACTCTATAACAGCAACAATTACACAAATTTTACAGAACAAGAAAAATTCGGAATATTTGTGACAGAAAAGTTGTTTGAAGCAAAAGAAAGGAAGAAGAACCAACCTGTTAATGCAGAACTTGGAATTTCAATCCTCAAATCCTATTTTCAAAGTTCTAATCCAATTCAGTTTTATAAAACCTGTAGAATTTGATAAATTAACTCACTTTCTGCTATTTTTACAGGAACATTTTCACAATAACAAGTTGTAGCAGCAGAATAATACAATTGCAGCAAAGAAAACGCCATGAAAAAATGATTCTTATCTGTTATAACATAGGGCAGAACCTCAAGACTACAAATTTTGCAAATCCGCCGCGAAACCGACGTCGCCGACACGTCGAAATCACCAATATCAACGGTTTCTACACAACATTTCCACCTGCAGAATTGCGAAATTTCTTGAAGCAAATCAATAATTTCTACGTTTAAACTATCAATTCAATTTCAGAATTTTTGATTTCTTCAATACCCCTCTTTCAAACCCTAACACCACTTTACTTGTTTTTTTTTAACAATAATTTGCAGAAATCAAAAGGTGGAAGAGGATGAACATACCTTCGTCACAACCACCCCTCATCGAATCGCACCACTATCCCTAAAATCGCGCACAGTAATCGCGAACGGAAACGGAAGGAGGAACCTCGCCGGAAAACAAACCATCGACGGAAGGAGAATCGCAGAGCCACGCCGGAAAATGATCAAAGACGCCGCGAGTAAGCTGACCGGAGACGCAATCGGATTTCGCGGGTGTCGGAAAGAATCGCGACGAGGGAGAAGAAGCCATGAAACACGTGAGAGAAAGGGTTTTCAAAAAGGTAATGTATCTGATTTTTTTCCTTTCTCTTTCAATTTTATGTTTATTTATTTAAGTTTTGTTTTTTAATTAAAACTTAAATTGAGTTGGGCTCAGCCCACATGTCTATTTGCTAATCACACCCTTGTATAAAAAATAATTCCCGAGCCCATTTTCAATTTGATTTTATATTTTTAATAACTATTAATAATTGAATATTTATTTGTCATATTTAATTTATATAGTTTTATTAAATGTATTTAAAATTAATTGTTGATCATTTAATTGTGTAAATAATTATTCGATTATTTGATTTCTTGGTTATTCTTAGGCTTATTGTAAATAATTAATTATTTACTATTCGATTCACTTATTCCGTTTGTGATTTCGATTCAAATCTAACCACTTGATGAGATCAAAGGCATTTTTATGTGATCTTTGGTTTTCTCTACTTGTTTGATTTTTCCATCTGATGCAGAAATTCTTAAGTGACGCCTTGGAGCTCATTGGACGCTTAAAGCTTCGTCGGGATCTCAAGCTCATCAGATGTCCTCTACTTGCATGGAAAAGTTCACCGGTGTACGGTAAATTCGAATTTAAATGCTTTGCTTGTATGTCATGCATGATTTATTCACATCTGTTGAAAACAATTAAACTTGCAAACAAGTATTTCCTGTGAATACACTGCACTCATTTGGGCCTCTAATAGAGTGTAAGACCCAATCCTTTTTTTGACCAAATCATTTTTGGGCCTCACTTATTGTATAAGTCCCGATACCGTCAAAAAACGAACGACGCGATCGTCGCCTTTTCAAAAATCGTCTGGGCCTACCCTCGAGTAGTAAGACCCATTTCTTTTCTTTAAAAACTTTTGGGCCTCTATTAGAGTGTAAGACCCAACCCCCTTTTAACCAAAAAAATTTTGGGTCTCACTTATTGTATAAGTCCCTCTGCGTTAAAAGAAAACCTCGGCGCGATCGCCATTTTAAACGAAAAGTCAACTGGGCCTACCCTCGAGTAGTAAGACCCAACTCTTTTTCTTTAAAACTTTTTGGGCCTCTTGAGAGAGTGTAAGACCCATACCTTTGTACACAAAACCTTTTTGGGCCACAGTCACTTGTATAAGACCCTCTGTACAAATTCAACAGTGCAATCACTGGTAAAATCCTGGGCCTCTCCTTGAGCTGTAAGCCCCAAATCTTTCTTTTTCAAAGCACTTTCTCCTTTGATTTTGAATATATTGTTGTTTTCAATCTTTCTTTGTTGAACAACTAACCAAACAACATGGAAGCTCTACAACCGAGTAAGTGTTTATACGCTTTCATTTACTGCTTTCATATATATAACTGTATTGTGGGGTTGTTTCACTGTAAGTCTCCTTTCACAAACTCATAGATATATAACTGTATTGTGGGGCTGCTCACTGTAAGTCTCCTTTCATAAACTCATATCAACTGTGTAATAATAGTATAGATATTAGAGTTTCCCCGACAACTACGTCTAGAACTAGGTGACTCCGTTTCGTTTAGTTCATAGAAATAGACACCTAGATCCCCAAATAGTATCACCAGATACAGTCTTCTCTCAGGCTGTCCTCATTGGGAATCATCAAGAAACTCTACTCCCAAAGATGAATGTATTCTCCATGAATGGCATCTTTGAGTTTCTTCCAAATTCTTGGACTTTCCTGACTTTGATCTATTCTCGGTGAATAGCATTGCCTTGAATTTCTCGGGGTTTGGGGACCCACGGGCTTCTTAAAAGCATCGGCCTCCTCTTGGGCATTGTACAAGGACCCACGAGCTTCTTAAAAGCATCGGCCTCCTCTTGGGCATTGTACAAGGGCCCACAAGCTTCCTAAAAGCAACCCCGCCTCCTCTTGGGCTTAGTACAAGGACCCGCCGGCTTCTTAGAAGTATTGACAGCCTCCTCTTAGGCTTCGTATAATGATCTCTTCCTCCGGGAATGATAGCTTCCTCTTGGGCTTCATACAAGGACCGATCGGCTTCTTAAAAGCTTCCAGCCTCCTCTTGGGCTTCGTACAAATTATCCCGACGACCTCCTAGAGGTATAGGAACAGAACTTAGTTATCTTCATAGAACGGTCCTTTCAAGAGTCTACTACTGTTTCTCAAAGCATAGTACAAAAGATGAAACTCTAGACTTGGACAGTCTGTTTTCCTTGAGTCTCAAATACATTCTCAAGTGACCCTTTCGTTAGATAGGAAGAAAACCCGTAGACTCGAACAGTCTCAATACCCTTCGAATTTCCCCGTTTCCTTAAAGAACAGGGAACAATCCCGATCCTCGAACCAAATCCTCGAGTACAGTGTTGCTCATATAAGAACTGATTTTCTCTTTCAAAACCAGTATACTGGACCTGTCACTCAACTAAAACCATCACCAGTAGCTAGCCTCCTCTTAGGCTTTGTATAATGATATCCCTAAAAGAGTCAGTCTCCTTTTCGCCTCCTCTTAGGCTTCGTATAATGATCCTTCTTTTCCTCAGCATAAGTTAGCCTCCTCTTGGGCTTTTGTACAAATGATTCTCCCCAGCGGAGCAAACAAATAGCCTCCATCTCGGGCTTTATACGAGATACAAAAAGACTTCCTCGTTGAGTCAAATAACTTTTAGCCTCTCTCTCAGGCTTTGTATGAGACACATAGAAGACTCCCTCGTTGAGTCAATCACCCTTTCGCCTCCATCTCGGGCTTCGTACGAGATACAAATTCCCTTAAAGCAAGAGTCAAACTCTTTTTCAACCTCCATCTCGGGCTTCATACGAGCTATAAAAGATTCTCCAGCTGAGTCAACTCTTTTTTTAGCCTCCTCTTAGGCTTTGTATAACGAAATCCCCCACTAAGTCAAACCCTTTTTGCCTCTCTCTCGGGCTATGTAAGAGACACATATTAGCCTCCTCTTAGGCTTTGTATAAGAAAACCACTGGTTGATCTAATCAACCTTTTAGCATCAAATATGTGCCTCATTCACAGTACAGAAACATCAACAACTCCTTCCCTTTCATCTAATCGCTGTAAGCGGCAAGCCTCTGGATCATCTATATCCATGCCACTGTCCCTCTTTTAGCATGAGAAATCCCTAAGGAAAGATAGCGTTGCTCTACACTGAGTTAAAGTCTTCTCCTTCAGGTTGAAAACCCCTTCTTCGGAAATTATGGCATTGCTCAGATCCGCGTATCCCGGTTAAAGTAATTCTCCTTTACCCCTCTTTAGAGATGACAAATTCTCTCTAAAGTCAGGACTTTCAGCTTCACATCTTGGGCTTTGAACAAGATACAAACTACCCTTTCGCTTCACGTCTTGGGCTTTGAACAAGACACCAAAACACCCATTTCCTCCCATAGAATAGGAGGAACTACGAACGCTCTGATTTCCCTGTTTCGGTAAACGGGAATACATAGGCATAAGATCGAAAGAAAAGATCTTAGCGAGCACACTAAACAAAAACCCAAAATCCCATACTTTCACACATCAATCAAAAAACGTCCGTCCTAACATCAAAACATCTCTTCGAACAAAATAACCTGAGACAATCCCCGAATCTTTGTAGCATCTGTAAACCAACAGTTTTGACTGTTTAACCTCAGTATGCAAGCAGGGTTAGTTGGAGACATCTATTTCCCTTCCTTCATCAGCTTTAATAGGATAAAAAATGAATCGAACTGTAGTACCAGAGCGATTGTGCTTCGCAACCACGACCAAAAATCGCTCGCTACACGGTCAAAGGAAGAGGAGACCCCCGGGGAGCAGGAGTAGGAGAGGAAGAGGTCCCAGCAGCAGACTGCACAGGAGGAGGAACACGGGCACCAGCAAACCGAGACTTCGGAGGGGCTGCCCCGGCCTTGTTCCTCGCAAGAACATTCCTCACAACCCGGTCATGAGCCTGAGGCATCTCACCTGCACAAACAAAATACGAGCATGTTAGATACGAGGAAAAGAAATAAAGCAAACGAATTTAAAATAACTAAGACTACCAAGTAGCTTCCCGGCATCCTCGGGGGTCTTGCACTCCAGCAGTGCCTTAATATTGATAAATCGACGCTCAACCCTCTGACTCCCATCTTCCTTGAAGATCAGATTACCCTTGCTCGTCCAGCACTCAGTAAGCCGGAAGAAGTTGACCCACTTCACCAACTCCTCGTACGCCACGGCATCCTGCCCGTGGAGCTCGTTCAGCTGGAGGACATAGTCGCTGAGCTTCTTGGCGAAATGATCGGGTGTCTAATGGATGGGGAACTTATAGATTCTCCGCCCAATAAATTTACCCTCCTCGTCACGCAGGTCGTTCCCATCCTCGTCCACCTCAATCTCCCAGACGTATGTACTGTCATGGGCAACTTCGGACAGGGGCTCGATGACGTAATATCGTTCCTTAAATGTCTGTATCGACTCCGAAAACAGTTTGAACAACTTGCGGGGCTGCTTCAGAGAAACCCAGCCGTACTTCTTCCCCGAAAGCTGCCATTGGAGATGAAATATAGTGAAGAACAAAGGAAGAGTAGCCCCTATGGAGAGATGCTCGCATACCAGCTCGAACGCCCGGATAAAGGCCAACGAGTTAGGATGCAGTTGCGTGGGGGCCAATTTTAAATGCACGAATACTGACTGGTGAAAATCAGTGAACGGCAACCTCAAACCCAGCTCCTTGAAAGCATATTCATACATGGTAAAACGGTCCCCGAAGTGCGTACAGACACGATCGTCCAAGGAAGGGAAGTGCACCTTCCACTTTCCCTCCGGTCCAACCTCCGTGAAAACGTCCACCAAGGACTTTACGAAAGTGGACACATGCTCGGCAGGTTCGGCCACCCCCCACTCCTTCGCGGAGAACCCGTCGACGTCCTCGTCCATGTCGTCCAACTCTTCCTCCTCCCCGACATTGCTGGAAGAACTCGAAGTCATCGAACTCGAAGCCGTCGAGCTGCTATTATCTTCGGAGCCCGTTTCTTCCTCGGACGTATCTATAATAACCTCTCTATCTGGCCCCGTCGCCATTATAATCACCTGAAAAGCAGAGAAGAAAGTGAATTCGACAGCAAATCAAATCCCCCCTTCCACCGCTAAGTCAAGTGAAAGCGCGCGCAAAGGGCTGGGGACAACGTCCCCGACCTAAGCCCTAACGTCAAAGGAAAAGCTTAAACCTCCCCGCGAGGAGACGCTCGAAACTAATCATCCCCGAGTAAGGAGCTTCCCCGCACTCACACCCAGTTTCCGTTTGAAGCTTCGCCAGAAATCGCAAAGCTTCACCGGGATCTGGGAATGTTTTGCCAGAAAACTCATCACCCACTTAGAGGATGAACAAACACGGCGGTCACACATGCATAGCTGGCGGTAACATCGCCACGAACCACCCTCATTGCTGAAACACACCACTAACTCCGGCGACATGTCAGAGGTAGAAAAATGACACAGCCACCGTTCACCACCAACAATCGCCAGAAACTCACTCATTTTGTCCTCTAAACCTAACCCTAACCACATGCAACCTACCATTCACAACAAAAAGGAGTAAAACAAGCAAAGGATCAGAAACTTACTTGATTTAAGTAGACAAAAGTAGCTGCTCGAAGCTTGAACCGGTGGTCGGAGTAGGCAGACGGCGGTTACGGGAAAGAATGCTGAAGGAAACGGAGAGAAATCAGAGCAAAAAGTTCCAAATGGAACGATTTTCCCCTTTTTATACAAAGGGGCACATGGAACACGCGCTCGTAGGCCATGATGGCTATCCACTAGCCATCATTTCCTATTAACTGCTACACGGAGCTCTAGGCACACATGGCGTCCCATCGTTTCCAATTCTATCTGACCGTTACTCTCTCCGAACACCGGGCAACAAGGTCACGACCACGAATTTGACGAACACCAGGGGTCACGGGCGCATTAAGACAATCCTCCTCATCTTCAAATGGAGACTCCATGCTAGCTCCCCGGAGCAACGAAGTGTCCTTAAGTCATCACTCCTATGCTCGGGAGCAACGACTTGGGGGCTCCTGTTCTGGACTGGACCAATGGCTAGACATGGCCCAATCTGCTTCTGCTCCAGAGCGGCCCAAATTGCCTAAGTCTAATCCACAGAGGGGCAAAAGTTACCTTTCTGCCCCTCCAACCGGGTAAGGAATGCAACGTTCCTCCCCAGAATTACTGCCCGTCACGCACGGCTTCATTGCTCCACGAACAGCTATGGGCAGGTGCCCGAAACTATGCCTATGCCCGACATAACGGCTAGTTTTGGGCACCCTGCCCGACATAACGGCTAGTTTGGATAGTTACCTATTCTTTGGGGAAAACGGTTATTTCGCCCCAAAAATAGGACCGTTGGCCACGCGCTGGGGGCTCTATATAAACCCTCTCGCTTGAGAGGGTCAGGTATCCAATAATCATCCTAAGAACTCATACTTTGTACTTGCCCCTTTTCTCTTACCCTTTCTTACTTGAGCGTCGGAGTGCCTTGCAGGTACACCCCCTCCTCCTCTCCATACGACCAGCATCCCTGACGCACTTGGCGGCCCAACTCTACAGGATCTGATCCAGCCTTCACGATCACTTTCTAACACAAACTTGCAGAGAGAAGCTGATAATCTTCCTTCCAAACACGAAAGTGAAGCGGTTAGTCCCCAAGCTAAACCGAGATTTTTTACGGGCTTATCTCAAATGAGAGTGAGCTTTTAACCAGGCTGAACCCACAAACCAAACCGAGGTTTTGATTAGGATGACCACGAACCAAGATGAGATTTTGAACCATGTTTATCGCAAACCAAATAGAGCTTTTAAATCTATCTTAGCTCATGAACCTATTTGAGACTTTAAAAAGGGATTATCTCGAACCGAAGTAAGTTTTTTATACACGTCGAGCTTACGAATTGAACAATGACTTAGAACCGAAATCCCTAAAACCAAATCTTTTAAAGGGTTTATCTTTGAACCCAAACAAACAATCCCTTAAGGATAAATTATTCAACCAAGAGAAAAACTCGTTGGTGAATTTATAATAACGCCCTTTCCATAATTACAAACTTCCTCACCAAAGGAAAAAAATTTCTCGAAGCATTACGATTAAATTTAAGTGAGAGAAAGTAAAGAAAATATTATTAGAGAGAGGAGTGAGATAAGAAGCTCATGTCTTCTGGATATAAAAATATGAAGGGAAGAGCCGTTATTTATAAGGTAGAGGTTGACATAAAAAATGAATTTTCCATGGATCAAAATTAATGTGCCAATTGATTGGCTCCTTGTATTAGTTGATTGGAAGCCCCGAAATTAATGATTATGAAAATTTAATAGGAAAGAAAAGATACAGAGCCATTATCATTCATTTAGACATTGTCACACAAGTTTAAGGACAATTTTTCACTAACCCAGTGAATTGGGAATGAGTGCCAATCGATTAGACAATACTAAATTTTGTCAAAAACTTTATGACACTTCTCGATTCAACTTGAATAAATCCAAAACGTTTTTAGGAATATTTTCTTCAAAAAAAATTGCTTAAAATCTCGTTTGTGTGTGTGCGTGTGTGTGTGTGTTTGTTATTTAGCTGTATAATGTTACAAAAAAGCCCTTGTATTTTTACAACACACAGTTCACTCAGGCGCAACAGAGCGAGTGTAACACCCTTCTACCCCACATACAATTTTAGGAAAACACTTACTATTATCAGAGTGAAAATCAGCCAGAAAGGTGCCACATTTATTTAAACGACATTAAAAAACATTGTCCTATCCCGTAACACGGGTTATTCATTCTTCATTAACATAAATTGGCATTTAGGCAGCGGAATCAAATTTTTTATGTCAATTCAATAAAATACTTCATACTAAATGTATCCAAATCAAATCATCACCAACAATGTAAAAATTCAACATAAAATAGAAGAACGCGAGGTTCACAACTATTCCCAACCCGATGTTACATGACACAGAGCAGGACACCCCTTAAAACACGACTAAAACGACAAAAGAAAACGCTCCAAGACTCAAACCTCCAGCACCGCAAGTCTATTCTTGGTTATCTGCAAGTTACCCACATAAGAGGCAACATTTTCAAGCAGGCAGGGTGAGAAATCACAATTCATTATAGTAATATATGGACATGGAAATAAACAGAAAAGCAACAACAACATCATAGCATCATCAACAACAACATCATAGCATCATCAACAACAACATCATTTATTTGCAATGTCAATTATAATGGAATGCAAGAATGCATGTGGTAATGATTCAACGTGGATGGACACTGGCCATCAACCCTCCAAAAGGAGCACAACATAATCAACGTATCACTTCAATCCGCACAATGGGATTGAAGCTACCAATGGACCGAAGCCCCAACATAAAATGCTATGAAATGCAATGATGTTAATCCTTCTCAATTCAACAAAAATCAACGTGTGCATCATTCATTTCATATTCAACAAGTATTTATCATACAATCATGTTTTATCATCTTACATCAACAACAACTCGACAACAAAAGATCAGCACGAGAAAACGTCAGGAAGCTTCAAGAAAACAGCAAAAATGGTAAAACAGTTGCCTGACACGGTCGCCCGTGTCCTGTGACACAACCCGTGTCAAAAGGCCTGCACTAAAAACCCAAAACAGAAAAATTACAGCAGAAACAGTAGCCCGACACGGCCGCCTGTGTCCTGTGACACGGCCCGTGTCAGAAGGCCTGTAACGAAAATTTTGTTTGCCCCCCAATCAGCAAGCTGACATGGGTGCCCGTGTTGTGTGACACGGCCCGTGTCAGGATGCGACAAAACCCCGACTTTTCCAAAAGTGATTTTTCTGCTGCGTTTTTTACTCCAAATACCCCAAAATTCAGTGTTGTCTAATACGAAATTTGACCAAAAGACTCACACAATACACATACATCAAATACACCAATTTGTTTCACTCATTCTCATCACAACACTCACTCCTAACACAATCTATGTCATCAAAAACCACAATTACTCAAAAATCCACAAAACCTAATCTATTCATAAACCAATTCCTATAAAATTATAATAAACCGTGAAAACTCCCCATACCTTAGAGAAATTCAGTAGCTTTCCTCCTTCTCTAAGATTCTCCAACAACCTTCAAGTCTTAGGGTTTTTCTCCTTCTCCTCCTCTTCCCTTCTTCATGGTTCTTCACAAAACACAATAAGTTAGAATATATCGGTCTTCTCCTCTTTAGACAAAATATCCCAGTTTATGAACTCCCAACTCTACCCTTACTCTTTTTCCTTTAAGACCATCTTGCCTTTTCTTAATATTTTTAAATAATAATAAAAATAATAATAGTATAAATAATACATTAATTATTCATTATATTAAATTATTTAAAAATACTCTTTTGATCCAAAATTTTCCAAAATTACCAAAACTTCTTAATTCCTTCTAAATTAATTAATTAAATAAATAAATGATTAATTTAGATTTTCGGGGCGTTACAGGGAGTATTCACACTTCGTCTCTTTCATACTTTAAAGTTTTAAGACATGTAAGGTAACCCAATCATATATACACTTCTTGAATTCTTCATGGAGACGAGGCTTAAGATTTATTCAATTTTGAGTACGATAATCAAAGGATGTTTGCAGTGAATTGTCATAGGCTGTAATTGTTATAGCCATAAAAGTTGTATCCTCAAATTATACTTTTGGTTGTCATCATCAAAATCACATTATCAAGAGCTTATTTAATTACTTATTCAATAAACCTGCAAATCATGTTTCCACAGAGTGCACCTCGAGATGTTGAGTAATCACAAAAGTCTAAAGTATTTGTTTAATCATAAGGAATCAAATATGAATTAGAGGAAATGAATGGAGTTTGTGAAGGACCATGACTTTGAGTTAAAATTTCATTCTGGGTAAAAGCCAACAAAGTGGAAAATGCATTGGGCAGAAAGGAAATGCATACAATAGATTTGATGATGTTGAAACACAAATTGCTGAAGAAATTCTGAGACCCCTGCCTGGAATTCCATTGACTTGGGAGGGATTTCTAATCAACCATATGAATATCACATGTAATATGAGGGAGTCAATGAGATAAGCCCAGTTGTCAAATGCAAGTTTTAAGTATAATGTTGAACATCCAAGTTTCACTCGATTGGTATATGGCGTTCTTTTGTTTGATAAGAGGGTGTACATGTCAGATGACTTAAAGCTAAAGTGAATAACACTATAGGAGGCTCACAATATTGATTACACTATCCATCATAGTTCTTCAAATATGTATTATGATCTGAAGAAGGATCTCTGGTGGCCCAGAATGAAATATGACATAAATAAATTTATGGTTATATGTGTGGTGTGTCAAAAAGTGAAGAATAAACACTAGACATTGGCTGGCATGTTGAAACCTTTAGAGATACCTCAACGAAAGTGGGAGATAATCTCAATGGATTCCATAGTGGGATTACCCCGTATTTTTGTTAGCTATGACTCAATTTTGGTGATAGTGGGCAGATTAACCAACTCGACACATTTTCTACTCACCATGACTACCTATAAGGTTTCCTTGCTAGCAAGGTTTTTCATTGTAGAGATATTAAGGTTGCATGGTGTATCAACCAATATCATATCTGACCGAGACCCAAAGTTCACTTCTAGGTTTTGGAAAGCTTTTCACCATGCAATCAGAACGAGATTCAATCTTACTATAGCTAATCACCACTAAACTGATGGTCAGACGGAGAGGACCATTCAGAGTGTGGAAAATATATTGAAAGTTTTGATAAGTGCTAAATCGTAGTGAATTCTAGTGTGAATAATTATCACTTTATTGCTTAAATCTGAGTAGTTGTTAGTGAGTTATTTCGTGGTTATAATTCAAAGATACATCTTAGGGTAAAGTGTTATAATTATCGTATATGTATGTTTGTTATTCGTGATTACTAAATGGGCATTAGATTATTAGTGGAAAGGATTAGTAGGAAGTCACAAATTCTATAAAATTAGACCTGATATGAGAAGTGCTAGTAGGAAGTTGACCTTCTACGAGACTAACCATCTCTTAAGGCTTACAAGAAGGTTAGGACAAGTTTATCAACATTCCTACATTGTATGGGGATGATCATGCCTCGATCCTGTCTAATTTTATGACGCATGAGTGTGAGAACCTATAGGATTTCTTGTATTCCTAGATGACCCTGACCTTGAGTTAATTTGTTGTAAAGGGAATTTCAATAAGCCTTAATGGATGCAAAAAAAAACTTTCCTATTTATTCAACTTCCGCCACATGTTCTTAATATTTTTATATTTTGGACATGTTATATGTATTCACCTTTGATGTAGATTATGTCTCCATCATTGTCTTATTCTATTTGATGTATCAGAACAACCTAATATAATATTCCAGTTATGATATTCTTGATAGGGTATTACAACAAAACGATTTTTTTAAAAATAACATAGTAATTAAAAAAAAATACTAAAATAACACAGTTTTCAAAAATATTACGAAAGTAACATATTTTCTATATGCAGGCGCCATATGAAATGGCGACATCATTTAAAAAAATTGGCATTGAATTGAGTCGCCATATGAGATGACGCCACTATGCATTCTTGCCCTAGGTTTTCTGAGGAGATATGGCGCCTCAGTATAATCCCTTTTTTTTAAAAGCCATATTTTATATTTTTTTCATTTCTAATTAAATCGTTTTTTAAAATGGTAGATACACTTTTTCATTTGTCCATAAATAAGACAGCATCCTCATTTGTTACTCCACAACAATTATCACCAATATCCTCAACTCTCCACAACAAGTATGTCTGAATTCTTATATCGGCATTCATCATCATCATCGGAGGAGGAGCCGCTTCCAACATTTCCACTTATGAAAATAAATGCCCTAGTTTGTTTTTCACCAATAAAGCCTCCGATGAAGGTCTTACTCTAAAACACGCAGACCTTGGAGCATTTGCACCGGGAATTGAATCGTTGGCTAGAAACAGAAATTGCTGCATGTGAGAAGATAAGGAAAATTGAGAGGCTGGTTGAGGAGTCAAGCCCAAATGGAGTTACCCGTGCTTGGAGAAAAGTGGAAAATGATGTTGGTGTCCTTATGATGTTGTTAACCCCAAAGAAAATTAGCTTGATGGTTGTAGTATCCTAGATAAGTTGATGCATTGAGTTGTTTTATTTGGGTATGTTGTTGTTATTTTTCGATTTGGTATTAGGTTATGTCGTTTTTTATTGTTGCTGTTGAGATATTAAGCTATGCTTGTTTAAGTTATGTCGTTGTTAATTGTAATCGCTTAGGTATGCTATCAATGGAATGGAATTTGTTGTTGTTATAAAGAGACAAGGTTACATTTGAAACTATGATGTTGTGCTTGATCCTACATTAGGACATTTGGTACGATTGTGTCCCGGCTGACGCCACGAACTACATAATCTCACCATTTTGTTTGTTGTATCCATCTCCGTTCGAATACGGGTGCTATTAGGGCGACCCTTTTTCTTTCTTCGCATCAAATTATTATGCCAGACAATTTCGCCTTCGTATGGAGGCCAGTAGTCCTCCTTTGCTACCACTTGAAAGCTAGTGTTGTAGACATTGCATAGAGTAATGACTTGGTGAAGAACAGAAAGATAGTTGGTTAGGTCTTGGTGAGCTTTCGAACATGCTGCTATAACATGGGAGCAAGGCATACAAAATGCCTAAAACTTTCCACACTCACACCAACTCCTATTCAGTTTCACTCGGTAACATCCCCCTAGGTCTCCCTTCATTGTGATCAATAGACTCTGCAACACTGAACCAACCTTTATTACGGTCAAAGACTGTGACCACGTGTGTGTTGGCTTTGGCAGCTTCGTCCTTCATGAATATCATTGAACTATTACTGAACAGCTGCCCAGATTGCAAGACAGAACCCCACTTTGTACGTCTGGTATTAAAAAGTGCACCGAGCCTAAAATATGTTGACTTTACCAAAGTGATTATCGGTAGGTTTCGAGGGCCCTTGAATAAAGATTTCATTGATTCAACGAGGTTTGTTGTCATATGGCCCCATCGCTGGCCATTGTCGTATGCCCTTGTCTATTTCTCCAGTTGAATATTATCAATCCATCTCAATGCATCTGCTTTTGTCAGTCTGATCTCGTCATGGTAGTGTTTGAAAGTAGGCTCTGTTAGTGCATACACTGCGTTCAAAACCTTCTTCCTTAGCGTTTTATCCTTGATCTCCCGCATGAAATTTTGAGCGATGTGTCTGATGCAATACATGTGGATTGAGGGAGGATCCTGTTATCAAGATTCTTGTATACACTCTCGATTGATGGGTGTCTATCAGAGATCAAACATAAGTTAGGTTGGGAAGACACATATTGTCGGAGATTTTTTAGGAAAAAACTCCAACCTCCAGCAGTATCCCCTTCAACTAGAGTGCAGGCGATTAGAAAAATGTTGTTGTTGGCATCCTGTGCCACAACCATGAGTAGCGTGCCCTTATATTTCCCGTATAACCATGTTCCATCAATTTAAATGATAGGTTTATAGTATGCAAATCCTTTGATACATGGTTCAAACGCCCAGAAGAGTCTATGTAAAATGCCATATCCACTGACACAAGTCCCGTCTGGCGTATACGCCGGCAATGTCTCCAAGATGGAAACAGTCCCTGGAGCATATTGTTTAAGTGCCACCAGGTATTTTGGAAGTTCTTTGTAAGACTCCTCCGAATTTCCGAACACCATTTCAACCGCCTTAGTCCTAGCTATCCATACTTTCCTGCACGAAGGAGTATAGTTGTATCTTTGAACCATATGCGCGATTATGGTACTCACCTTCAAAGAAGGGTTGTCGTTAATGACTGATAGAATTTCATTGCATATTAACTGAGAGCTGAGCTTGCGATGATCCTGCATTAGATTCGTGATTATACAAGTGTGTTATGGACCCATTGATCATATCTTCCATGAATCGCTTCTCTTTCGGAATGATGATGTTAACCTAAACGGGCACACCTCGTTACGACAATAGATCTTATAGAGTCAGATTCCTTCGATCGACTCTATAATCTGCTGATAAGTCCATTTGATATTGTTTTATAGCTCGGACACAATCTTCTTTTGTATGAAAATTGTCTCCCTCTTTTAATACTCCTTCTGTTTCCATGTATGGATTGTAAAAGATATTCGTTGTTGGTTCGTCTTCACCTAAGTTGAGACTTGTCATGTGTTGAGGTGGGCAATAAACATGACTGGTTGGTAATATGTCTTCCTCATTGTTTACCATTTCATCAACAATGACCTCAACTTCTTCTTCTTCTTCGTCAACGACATCGACTTCAGCTTGTTCGTCGTCAGATTCGTAAAAAACTTGAGAAGAATCAAGTTGTTGAGACAATTATTGTTATTGTAACGTAATATATAGCTCAATATCATTGAATCTAGAATACTCATGAGATATTGTTATATAGCTCAATACATATTACGCACATCTTCATCGTCCCGAATCTTTAATTGAAAAAATTTGTATTGATCGTGCCCGCCAAAAAACACAGGATTCTTGTAGATGATTTGGCCAACTGGACCACACTGTAATTTCTTTTCTAATCTGGCTTTCAAGTCTAAAAAATTTGATCTTCTATTAATTAAAAACCTAGTGACTTCCGTATTTCGAAAATTGAAACCAGTTATGGTACACTCAAATATCTCACCATTGAGATGTGCACTGATAATGTATTGTGGTGTTTGAGTCATAACAAATATGTTACTAAATTGTGTTGGGAAGAATTGGTTTACAATTTTTAGTGTTTCAAAGAATATGTTACTAAATGATATGATGATAAAATGTATATCTCTAGTGTATTAATAGGCATATAGTTGAAATATATTATTATTTTTGTCTTAATTATTATTGTACTTCTTCTTCCATGCAATTGTCTTGTCTCATTAATTTTTTGTATATCTTCTTATCACACTTCTTATCATGTCTACAAACTACCATATACTCTTGCATGCCTACAAGATTCTCACATGCCTACACTAATAGTCTTGCAAGACTACACTTCTAAGACTACACTAAAGTCTTACCAACTACACATACAAGACATTAAAGTAGTAAAAAACAAAACCATTGATTTAATGCATGCCTCATGTGATTCTCTGCATGACATGAGTACACTTCCATGATTTAATGCTTTACAATGCTTTACAAGTTACTACAAAGACTTTTTACTATTATGAATACTTTTTGTAAATACATATTATTATTATTATTATTAAATGCTATCACATGTCTTGTATGCTTTATACGAAATGCTTTACACGAAATATGATTTAATGCATGCCTCACATTATTATTATCACTATTCTTTATCACACGTCTTAGATGTCTTGCATGCCTAGCTTCTATCACATGCAATCACACTTGTTATCATGCCTACACTTACAAACTACACTTACAAGACGTTAAAGTCTTAATGTAGTAAAAAACAAAACCATTGCCTTGCATGCATCATGTGATTCTCTACATGACATGACTACACTTCCATGACAAGACTACACATGTCTTGTATGCTTTATACGAAATATGGTAGAGAAAAACCTTGCATGCCTACCAGAATCTCACATGGGGTGCAAAAAAACACTATTTTTTATCATGCCTACAAACTATCTCTTTAGCACACTATATGATATATTTATTCACTTCTAAGATGTCTTACCAACTACACTTACAACACATTAAAGTCTTAAAGCCTGCAAGATTCTCTACATGACTACACTTCCTCTTGTATGCTTTATATGAAATATTTATTCACATGGCTACCATAATAGTCTTCCAAGGCTACACTAAAATCTTACCAACTACACTTACAAGACATTAAATGGCTTTACATGCAATGCCTGCAAGATTCTCTGTATGACAATGACCAAGAATCTTGTAAGAGAACACTTACACGATTCCTTACACAAAGTTCATCACATTTCACCATGCATTTTCATGTGACTCCTCTCATCACATTTCACCATTATAAATAAATGTTCATCACACTACAAACTCTTCTCATCACATTACAAAATCTTCTCATCCATCACAAACTCTTCTCATTCATTACAAACTCTTCTCCTCACATTACAAAATCTTCTCATCCATCAGAAACTCTTCTTCATACCAATTACTAAAAATTGTCTCTACTCACGATGGGCAACAATCACAGAGGAACAATTGAAAACATTGCAGAGTTTGTAAGTGTTTTTCTTTATTTGTTTTGTCTTCCTTTAGTTGTATTTTTCTATAAAACTAAGGTTATTTATATACTTTGTCAGGATGTATCAAGGTTTCATTGTCGTGGACATGACTACATACCACACGACCCATTCATAAAAGGATACCTAAATGCATGTGGCTTTGTTGATTTGATAAAAATCAAATCGTACTCACTTGAACCCAAATTTATTCTAGCTTTGCTAGAATATTGGAGATAAGAGACCCACACATTTCACCTTCCTTTCGGTGAATGCACTGTCACACTATAAGATGTCTATATGTTACTTGGCCTACACATCAATGGAAAGGCCGTCAACGACAAGGTTGGTGTTGATAACCAACTTTGCGAAGATTTGTTGGGCGCCCCGCTTTGTGTCTAAACACCTCAGCCACAACGTGAAGATCGACCAAAGGGCCAAGGTATTAATTTAAAATACCTAAGAGACCATTATAAATCTATCATATTAGACGAGGAATCCACCGAGTATGACAAGATAGTTAAAACTCGGTGCTATATTATGATCTTATTTGGACATTTTTTATTTCCAGAAAGTACTGGAAATAGTGTAAATATTATTTATTTATCATTGTTAGACAACATTAATAAAGTGTGCACCTATAGTTGGGGTTCAGCTGTCCTGGCCCATCTATATAGTTCACTGTGTAAAAATTCAAAAAAAAAATACTTGTACTTTTTATGGCTGCGCCTATCTGCTTCAAGCGTGGGGTTGGTCTAGAATGCCAACACTAACTCCTATCAATCGGAATCCATTCACATTTCCCTATGCAAACAAGTTAGTTTATTTTTTAAAATCAAACATGTATACTTTGATGAAATGTTTATTTGTAACCAATTTATTTGTGTCACTTTTTTAGGTGGTCAGCTCCGGGAATGAATTACCAACAATGTCCCAGGAACTCAATAATCGTCTACCGCAACCTTATATAACACATTGGGTCGGACGATGTAATTTATTCTTACACTACCATAAATTTGTTTATTAAATTACCACACCGCAGTTTTTCTCATTAAATATTTTGTTCATGTAGTTTATCTGGAGGCCGTATGAGGGTCTCGAGCATCAGCCCAACGCCGATGGTGCTGCAGTGTGGACAGCTAAAACATCAATCATTCGGTTCACTATAGTGAAAATGCACCAAAATGTTCAGGTGAAACTACAGTTCGGCATGCATCAGGATATTCTAGTCGCTCCAACGTCTTTGGGAGACTGACATCAACTTATGGTGGATACACAATGGGCTGTAGGTCATTAGAAAAACTTTGCAAAAGAGATGTGTCTACATTGGAAAAATCGACATCGACACATCTTAGCCGACCCTGTTGTGGAAGGGGCTAGACCAAGTCATCAATATATGATTTAGTTTAGATCTATTACAACACCACAACAATTTGTGTCAGAGCCGACGTATCTGATTGATCTGCGCCAACGTGCTTCTTCCTCACACACAGAGCAACAAACACATGCCCAACATCAAACACCGTGTTATACCCAACAACCAAGTATACACACGCAATCAATCTTCCAGAACCGCAACCCATTCATACCACCAACCCAAAAATCACAACATGAGCCTTACCCCTACCGTCAGCCTCCCGACACCGACACCACTTCTTCCTGTAGCCCTGATAACTCTTTCGACCCCACCCCATCCCACCATAGCCCCCACAAATGAATACACAATCGTCCTACCACCAAAATACCCACCCATTATTTGACTACCAAACCCCACAACAACCATTACATCGTTTCCAAAATGATTCAATATACCAATTCGGCCAACCATACCATCCACACCCAACCCAATCCCCCCGTCTCAACTACGAAAACATGAGCATGGAACTGGATTACGGAAGCGCCGTTGGCAGCAATCCCTCGGCTATTGCGGACAGATGCTTCAAAATTTGTCTGATACGCTGGGACCATCTCAACAAATACCTCTTCCATAGGTGAACACGCAAAGGCCACAAACACCCCAACAAAATCGTGGTAGACCTCGACGTCGCGTTAATGCACCGACATGTGGAACCAGTGGACGTTTCGATAAGCCGGTCATTGATTTTTTTTCCAACTATTGTACGCTTTTTTATAATGTAAATATTGTGAATTTAATTTTTCTTTGGTTTATTTTAATTTTTTCCCATTTAATTTTCTAATAATTTCCTAATTAAAATAATAATAAAAAAAAAGGAATTGAACTGATGCGCCATATCATATGGCGCCTCCTCTGAAAATTAGGGCACAACAAAACCACTAAGTCGCCATATCATATGGCGTGTGGGAAGAATATATAAAGTGTCAGTCATCCCATATGACACAACTATGTTAATTTTTTCTGAAAACATGTTAGTTTAGTAATTTATTTGAAAGTAAGGTTATTTTGGCATTATATTTGAAAATATGTGTTATTTAAAAGTAAATTCCAACAAAACTATATGTTTTTTTCAAATTAATTAGGTTGTACTAAATAAAGAATATAATAATCCTAAATCTAATAAGTATTTATCTCTCTTATAATTCATAATGTTTAATATCTATGACAACATATTCTCCAAATACGCTAAAATAAAGATTATTAATTAATATCTTTAAGTGTCTAAATTTATTTTTTTTCTTTATCTTAAATTATTTTTATTCTTGATAAATATTAAATATTTTAATATATATAATATTTTATTTATTTTTTATTTCTTTCTAAAAATATCCTATAAATATTTGTTTCTTGTTAAAAAATTATTGTAACTTTCATGTGACAAAAGGTATTCACTTTCAAATAGAAAGATTAGTTAAAAGCATAATGTATCTGCTAACCAAAAAATTTCTATTGCTATGAATGCTAACGTTTCTATCAATAAACAATATTCTAGGAGAGTGCATCTGAACATTCAAACTCTTTAGAAAACAATTCGGATTTAACCATTGTAAATCTAACGAGTGAAAATGATGGTATACTTATCAACTAATAAAGATTATATATCTCGGTAAATCAAATTAAAAATTTTAAACTATTTATATAACATGATAATAATATATTTTCATTAGATGATAGTATAAAAAAAATTTACACTGTCAACACATCTCAATTAAATTCATCTAAATGATAATATCAACGTGCATCTTTTTCATCCTAATGAAAGTTTTGGTTTTCAGTTTAAACTTAATTATTATGGAGGAACATTATTCTACTTTTCATTTCACTTTCTTTGGTTTGATATATAAACAAAGAAGAGATTTTTTGAATGGTGATGATTTCAACTTGTTTATAAAGAAATTAAGACCATGTTTGACTCTCTCATCGGATCCTATTTGTTATCGTTGGAATGAAATTATATAATAATAAATGTTATACTTTGAGGATTACAATGTTTATTTATTTCTTGTGGTGCATTTCATATAATGTGATGACTTATTTTTATGTCTAAGTGAAAATGAAATTTGATTTTGAAGTGTGTGGAGTAAAATTTGGTGTAAAGCTAATTAGCATTGGTTTATATAAGTATATTTTTTAACAAAAAATGCTGTCTTTTGTTTTTCTATAAGCTAAGTATAATATTAAAAATTAAGGTATTAGAGAACCGACAACTAAATTAGTCTAAACGATACATATGTTATTTATAAAAATTACAACACATTCTGTCTTTAGATAGATTTAAAATTCAGCACCAAGAAAAATATTTGATTCTCACAATAATTAACGTCGAATCGCCTACCTCGTCATTAAAGAGTATTTGATTTCTCACCCACCAAATACACCAGCAAACTACCAGCCACATACTAGTAGCAGACTTTTTTGAAACCTTATCGTAAGATTATGATTCCATGACAGCAAATGATTTGGTAATGATGTTTCACATACCTCCCTCATATCCATTCATTCATAAACTTTTTTCCAAACTTTCCTAATCTTTTTTTTTTTTTTGAAAATGCCAAATTTATTAAAAAGAAAACTAGCACCAGGAGTGCTTCAAATACAATAGCTAGTGCAGACCAAAATGAAAAATCTCACACCAGATTAAACTATACACCAGAAACAGCTAATGCTAAAATTGGACAAATAAAACCTCCAGGAACACCCAACCTAAAACAGACCAATAATGACAGACACCAAAAAATTAGCAAGAGACTTCTCCACAAGACGCCTCAAACCCGGAACAGAACCTGAAACGGAAACTAAGCAGAACCACTCGCAACAGTGCCTCCAAAACTAATATCTACCGCAACCAGACACACGGCAGCCCGAAACACTAATAACCAGAAACAACAACCAAGCCAGGCCACACCTTGCTCCCACTGACCCGAAGATGCTCAGCTTAATCCAAACAGCGCGCACAACACTAGACAGCCGAGACCGCTAACGTACAGCGCCCCACACCCAACAGCACGCACAAGCTCACAAGCCAAACATCCAAATCCATCAAGAAATCGACCTGAACGAACTTAGGAGCAGCACGACGACAGGATGCAGAACCCAACCTCCTGCTATCACACAGAATGAAAAGCCAAGGAAAGCCAGACAACTAAGAGAAACTGCCTCTAAATTGCACCGCCACAGCCACCACGAGAGACACTCCAACCAACACCAAAGGAAAACCTGAACCTTTATCATCATGGCTTCTAGGACACCAGAACTCGAAGGCATTCTCTAGGATGCGAGAACCACTGCGAGATACTTTCAGACAACTTCTTCGCTTTGAAACGTAACCATTTCCACGATAAAATCTTCACCTCCTCAACCAACTTTTCGATGATTACATCCTTGTCTTGAAAAATCTTTTCGTTTCTGGCCTTCCAAATGGTCCAAACACCCGCAAACCAAATTGCCTCAATCTTTGACGGAATGCTATGACCTCTGAACATCAAACCTTCGAACTGCAGCATGTGCTGCCAGCCTACATTATGTAGGGCAGAACTTACTCCTATCCACTGACAGATGTGAGTCCAAACACGTGTAAACAAAGGGCATTCGAAAAAAAGATGAGATATGTTTCCTCAGCACCGCACCCTCCCGGGCACCTATTTACACCAACACCATTCACTCCCCATAGGACAAGAAATGAAAATATAACTTACAATCTCCGATTGACCAAAAGCAAAAGACGCATACACTATGATACCTCGGTCAAAAAAGATTTTCCCTAATCGGTAACCTATCCAACAAGAGCCTCCAACCAAACACCTTCATTTTAGAAAAAATAAAAAATTTCTGTAAGCTGCGCAATGCCAATTTAATCCTCTCTTCCAAAACTCCTCCAACCGCCACTGATAAAAGTTTTGAATAATACGATTTAACCGGACACTTATTCAAACTACCCAAAGGTCAAAGTACTACATCCGCTTTTTCCTGGACTGGTTTGAGAACCTGCAGCAACAACGACAGGTCCTGAAATTCTGCTGCCAGTGATTAGAGGTGTCAATTTAGGGGGCTGGGGCCTAAATTTTAAGGCCCCTAAAAATAGAAGGGCCTAAAATTTTAAAAATAAATGAGCCACAAAATATGTAAGCCTCATAAATTAAAGGCCCCTAAAATTCAAGTAGGGCCTTAAAGCCCCAACATTTTTAAAACTTGATTTTTTTTTAAAAATAGATTTTTTTCAATTAATTTTTTTTTAAAATCGTTTTTTTTTGAAAAAATCGTTTTTTTTTATTTTCGGAAAAAATCAATTTTTTTTTTATTTTTGAAAAAAATCAATTTTTTTTTTATTTTCGAAAAAAATCAGTTTTTTTCATGTTCGGAAAAAATTGGTTTTTTTTATATTCGTAAAAAATCGGTTTTTTCATTTTCGAAAAAAATCGGTTTTTTTTTTTATTTTCGGAAAAAATTGAGTTTTTTTTTTTTTTTTCAGAAAAAATCGGTTTTTTTCATTATCGGAAAAAATCAATTTTTTTCATTGTCGGAAAAAATCGGTTTTTTTTTGTATTTTCGGACAAAATCGTTTTTTTTTATTTTTGGAAAAAATCAATTTTTTTATCTTCGAAAAAAAAATCAGTTTTCTTTTATTTTCTGAAAAAAAAATCGTTTTTCTTAATTTACGGAAAAAAATCGGTTTTTTAATTTTTTGGAAAAAAATTGGGTTTTTTTTTTTTTGGAAATAATCGATTTTATTTTTCTTCTGAAAAAATCTGTTTTTTTATTTTCGGAAAAAATTCTTAATTGTAGATTGTTAGAAAACAAATAGCTAATATCATCTTGAAAGTAAAGGGATTACATTTTCATGATCTTTGGTGCTTACTCTAGAGTTTGGAAATGAAAGAGAAATACATTTTTACTCCTAATGTTGTGCGCTACAGTTTCAACAAATATATAAACATTCCAAATTTCAATAGGTTACCCAATATTAAATAATTTTTTTTCGAAAAAGAAACGACTTTTTCATTTTCGACAAAAAAAAAATTTATTTAAAAACATTTACTTTTCTTGTTTTTGGAAAAAATCGCCAACTTTTTATTTTCTGAACAAATTAGATTTTGAACCCCTCACTCAGACCCTATATAAAACAAAAATATGAGTGGACTTAAAAATAAGGACCCAAAAAATATTTATTTAGTAAGGAGCTTAAAAAATAAAGGCCAAATAGAGGGCCTAATTATTAGGGCTTTGTCAAATAGTACTTATTTGACAGCTCTACCGGTGATCGAGATAATTCCTGCATTTGAAATTCCAAAGTCCAATTCCAATCATTTGGATCCCATACTTTTTTTCTTTTCCTACATATTTATTTTTCTTTTTCTGGCAACTCACAACTATAATTATTCAACCCTACACAATTCCAAACTATCAAATTTGTCCGACTTAACCTGTTAATCAAGTTTGAAAAAAAAATTACGGGAAATTTTGAATAGGCATGTCATATGATTTCATCTTGTTTTTGTTAGTGGTATTAGTTGCAGATAGTTTTTCCTCATCTTTGATTTTTTGTTTTATTTTTTTGTTTTGTTTTATTTTTGGGGTTGTTTGTTGTCGTAGAAACTCGTATAACTTGCATATGACGCTCATATTTCGAATTATATATATTTTATTGTTATAATATAATTTTTTAAAAATTATTGTTTACCTTTAATTTGAGAAATGTTTGATACTTCTATCTTATTGCGTTTAATTCAATCCTCTTAATTCAATGCTCATATGATCTGTTGAGGAGCAACAAATTATAGCAATAAATTGAGTTTTAAACCATACTATATAATTTGGTCCAAAAAAAAAAAAACCCATACTCTATAATAATATTTTTTGCGGTAATAATTAATTTTGAAGTATAGTGGGAATTGAGTTTTTAAATGCAAAAGTGAACTTTTTTTTCTTCTGCTTCAAAAATTTTGAAGTAATAATTTTTTTTTTATTAATTTAACTTCATGAATTTTACTATAATTTTTTTTAATTTAACATGCAAGTAAATAAAATTTTTATTGTTTATTAGCTATTTAATTTTTTAATTATTTTATTTTTAAAAAAAATGGTATTAAGTTAGGATATTTATCTTCTAAAATTAATTAGTACATTGTAACCATACTACAAAAAATAAAAAATAAAAAATAAAATCCTTATTTTTATAGATTGGGGAATGCACGATATTAGTGTTTTAAATATCCATTAAACTTTTTAAATTGATATTTTTTATAATTTTTTTACATTGTAAACAACTAAAGAATTTAAGACCAGCGCCATTGATTATTAAACTGCAAATATTTTTAACTTTAAAATTGTAAAGTTAAGATGGTAAGAATTGAACACAAGTACTATATTATAGAGAAACAAAGCTTTGTCGTTTGACACATTCCATTTATTTATAATTTGTTTTGAAAAATATATTAATTATATGCAGTTTGAGACCTATTTTTTTCATCATTTAAGGCCTATTTTAAGGTCCAAAACGATGAGGCCTAAAGTCTTTGCCTCACTAGCCTTAGGCTAGGAACGACCCTTATATATATATATATATATATATATATATATATATATATATATATATATATTGATCGTGAAGGCTGGATCAGATCTTGTAGAAGTGGATCACCAAGTACGTCTGAGATGTTGGGTGTATGGAGAGGAGGAGGGGGTGTACCTGCAAGGCACTCCGACGCTCAAGTAAGAAAGGGTCAGAGAAAAGGGGCAAGTACAAAGTATGATTTTTGAAGGGTGATTGTTGGATACCTGACCCTATCAAATGAGAGGGTTTATATAGAGCCCCCTAGCGCGTGGCCAACGATCCTATTTTTGGGGCGAAATAATCGTTTTCCCGAAGAATATGTAACTGCCCAAAACTAGCCGTTATGTCGGGCAGGGTGCCCAAAACTAGCCGTTATGTCGGGCATAAGCATAGTTTCGGGTACATGCCCTTAGCTGTTCGGGGAGTGAAGAAGCTGTGCGTAACGGGCAGCATTTCCGGGGAGGAGCAATGCAGTCCTTGCCCGGTTGGAGGGGCAGAAAGGTAACTTTTGCCCCCTTGTGGACTAAACTTAGGCAATTGGGTCGTTCTGGGAGCAGAAGTGGATTGGGCCATGTCTAGCCATTGGTTCAGTCCAGAACAGGAGCCCCCCAAGTCGTTGCTCCCGAGCATGGGAGTGATGACTTAAGGACAGCTCGATGCTCCGGGGAGCTAGCGTGAAGTCGTCGTTTGGTGACGAGGAAGATTGTCTCGTGGTGCCCGTGACCTCTGGTGTCCGTGGCTTTCATGACCGTGACCGTGTTGCCCGTCGTACAGGGAGACTAACGGTTATTCAGAATTAGAAATGTTAGGGCGCCACGTGTGCCTAGAGCTCCGTGTAGCAGTTACTAGGCAATGATGGCTAGTTAATAGCCATCATGATATACGAGCGCATGCCACTGCACATGCCTCTCTGTATAAAAGGGGAAAGTCCGTTTTATTTTGAACTTTTCGCTTTTGTTTCTCTTCGTCTTCTTTAGAGCTCTTTCCCGTCACCGCCGTTTGCTACTCCGGCCACCGCATCAACTTCCGGGCAACCATTTTTCATCTTCTTAATCAAGTAAATTCGTTGATTGTGCTCTGATTTACTCTTTTTGATGGCCAATGGTAGATTGCATGCGGTTAGGGTTAGGTTTAGAGGATGATTAGCTTCGTTTCCGGCGGTTGTTGGTGGTGGACGGTGGTTATGCCATTCTCCACTTCTGATGCATCGCCGGGCTTTTTAGTATGTTTTAGTGAGAAGGGCGCTTCACGGCGTCGTTGCGACAACGATGCATGTGTAACCGTCGTGATCTTTCATCTTCTGGATTGGTGATGAATTATCCGGTTGAATACTCCCAGATTCCGGTGAAGCTTTGCGGTTTCTGGTGAAGCTTCAAATGGAAACTTGGTATGAGCACGGGGAAGCTCCTCGCCCGGGGATAATTTGTCTCGAGCGTCTCCTTGCGGAGAGGTTCCTGAATTTTTCTTTTGATGTTAGGGCTTAGGCCGGGGACGTCGTCCTCAGCCCTTTGCGCGCCCTTTCACTTGACTAGCGGTGGAAGGGTGGATTTGATCTATTGTCGAATTCACTTTTTTCTCTGCTTTTCAGGTGATCGATATGGCGACAGGGCCAGATGGAGAAATTATCCTAGATTCGTCCGAGGAAGAAACAAGTTCCTCGTACAGTAGTAGTTCGACGGCTTCAAGTACCCCTAGCGAGGTCGGGGAGGAAGAGGAGTTAGAAGATACGGAAGAGGATGTTGTCGAGGATTCCACGGAGGAGTGGGAGGTGGCTGAACCAGCCGAGCACGTGTCCGAGTTTGCTTCGTATCTGGGAGATGTTTTCTTGGTAGTTGGACCAGAGGGGGAGTGGAAGGTGCACTTTCCTACCGAGGACGAAAGGGTCTGTACGAATTACGAGGAGCGCTTCACTATGTATGAATATGCGTTCAAGGAGCTGGGAATGAGGCTTCCGTTCTTCAAATTTCAGCAGTCCGTGTTCGTACACTTGAATTTGGCCCCGAGGCAGTTGCATCTGAACTCGTTGGCTTTTACACGGGCGTTTGAGCTGACCTGTGATTTCTTGAAGATAAGGGCTACTCTTCCCTTGTTCTTCACTGACTTCCACCTTCAACGGCAGCTATCGGGGAGGAAGTACGGTTGGGTTTCGTTGAAACAGCCTCGCAAGCTGTTCAAGCCTTTTTCTGAATCTATACGGACGTTCAAGGAGAGGTATTATATTATAGAGCCCGTGTCGGACGCTGCCCAGGACAGTACTTATATGTGGGAGATCGAGTTCGACGAGGATGGTAACGACCTGCGCCACGAGGATGGGAAGTATATCGGGGAGAGACTGCTGAAGTTCCCCTTCCACTAGGGGCCCGCCCATTTTACCAAAAGGCCAAATGAGTATGTCTTCTAGCCGCACAACTTGAACGAGCAGGATGCTGCCTCCTACGAAAAGCTGGTGAATTATGTTATCTCGTTTCGTCTCGCAGAGTGCGCCACGAAGAAGGGGGAACCGATCTTTGAGAATGGCAGCAGACGCGTGGAGTGTCGTTTTATCAACACTAAGGCACTTCTGGAGTGCAAAACTCTCGCAGACGCTCATAAATTGCTCGGTAGTCTTAGTGATTCTGACCTGCCCGACGTATTTTGTCTTCGTTATCTAATGGTTTTTATGTTGTTTGTGCAGGTGAGATGCCTCAGGCTCATGAGAGGATGGTAAAAAATGCTCTTGCGAGGAACAAGCCCGGAACGGACCCTCCCAAGTCTCGATTTGCCATTGCGCGTGCTTCCGCTCCTGTCCAGTCTGCTGCGGGGACCTCTTCTCCCACTCCTGCTCCCCGGGGATCCCCCTGCTTTTGACCTCACAAGCCAAGCGGCCGAGGGCCCATGACGTTGTGGATCTCAGTCGGGCCCCAGAGAAAGGGAAGTTCGAGCTTCCTCCTTGCATACATGATAGAAGGTTCTTTGAGGGGAACGCCTTGGTCGTGCCACGGGCAGAGTCTCTTCGGCTGGAAAGCATGGATCGCCCGAGCAAGAGGGCGTTGGTGGCCCAAGATGCTTCTGCGCTGGTCAGGATGTTAGAGATGGCAGCCGTTTATGCATAAGGGGACTCCGCAACTGAGTCCAAACTTAATGTTGTCCGGGCTACCATGGCGTATCTCAAAGAAGAGGTCAAGAGTGGTGACGATGCCCGGAAGAAGGCTGACGAGGAGGTGGTCAGGTTGAAGAAGGAGAATTCTACGCTGGCTGCGGAGAAGAAAGCGGTTGAGGAGCTGGTCCAGCAGCTGAGGGCGGTCAACGCTCCGGGCGAAGATGAGCCCGAAGATGTGAAGGGATTAAAGACAAGGTCTGAGCTGGCCGCTCGTATGTTGACGGCCGAGGATGACAACATTTCCATCGCGGACGAATCCTTCAGAAACGCCGTGTCTCAACTGCGGGTGGTGAACCCCGAACTTGAACTCTCCACCGAGGTTATCCACTACCTGGTGCGTGTTGAAGATGGTCGGATCATCATGCCCGACGCCCTCCTTGAGGAGCACACCGAGGATCAGACCGCGGACAATCAGGAGCCTTAGCCCAACTCCGAAAGGCTGACCGGATGGACGAGTGAAGGATTTTCTTCTTGTTGTTGTAATTTGTCCGGCCTGCGTGCCGTGTATTTGTTGTAACCTATTTTGGGGGGCATGGCCCCCGATTTATGTAATCTAGTACAATCATGGTCCTAGTGGCCATTTATCATATTTAGATTTTGTGTCCGGTCCTGGTGGCCGGTTTTCCTATTTGCATGGTTTTACTTGCTTTTAATTTCTGCTAAGTGTTGTATTCATGCTCGTTGTGAATGTAAGTCTACCCGTGGTAGGTAGTATTTGGCTTATGTGACGTTTCAGGGGATTGCTCGATGTAGATGTGTTCGGCAGTGAGGGGTACTGGTCAAACGGCCAGGGAATATCCTGGAGGGGATGCGGAGCTCAGGTCACGTTTGAGGCCTGAGTTCGCGGCATGAACGTCCCATCGCGAGCTGGGGTTCTGCCAGTCATGGTACTCGGACGACGACGATGCTCGATTGAGGACCGCTGTCGAGCAGATACTCGGCTCGTTACTGAGCGGGGTTCTGCTTTACTGATATGCGACGCTTGTACCTGGACGTGCATAATGGTCGGTAGCTGACGTTCGTCGTCGTGACGGGTCAAATCGAGAATTAGGGCCTTAGCTATAGTACTGTTTTAGCTTTTCGGTGTTCCATGGTCGAGCAAGTTCTTCCCCATTGAGATGTTCTAGGTAGTAGGCCCCATTCCCCGTCTTTTCCCGGATGCGATAGGGTCCTTCCCAGTTGGCGGCTAGCTTGCCTTCGCGAGAATCCTTATGGTTTCTTTTTAGGAAGAGGATGCCTACGTCTAACTCTCGTCGTATGACTCTGGCGTTGTGCCTGATGGCAATTTTTTGTTTCAGGGAGGCTTCGCGAAGTGCTGCCCCTGAGCGGACTTCCTCGACGAGGTCGAGTTCTTACCTTAAAGATTCGTCGTTCATCTCCTCGTCTAGGGGCGATTCCGTCCACCTGGAGGGTACGTCAACCTCGACGGGGATCACGGCTTCGGTCCCGTAAGCCAGGCGAAAGGGTGTTTCCCCGATTAAAGAGTGTGGAGTTGTGCGGTATGCCCATAAGACACCGTGCAACTCCTCGACCCAAGCTTTCTTCGTTTCGTCCAGCCTTCGTTTGAGGCCTCGAAGGATGACTCGGTTCGCTGCTTCAGCCTGCCCGTTTTTCTGGGGGTGTTCGACGGATGCGAAGTGTTGCTTCGTGCCTAGCTGGGCGACGAAGTCTTGGAACTTCCTGTCCGTGAACTGTGTCCCATTGTCCGTGACTATCGCTTAGGGAATGCCAAACCGTTCGAGGATGTTCCGTTTATAGAAACGCAATATGTTAAGGGCGGTTATCTTGGCCAGGGCTTCCCCTTCTATCCATTTTATGAAGTAGTCTACGCCCACTATTAGGTATTTGCTCTGATTTGATTCTACCACGAAGGGTCCTAGGATGTCTAGGCCCCACCAGGCAAATGGCCACGGGGAGGACATAGCCTTGAGCTCGTTAGGTGGAGTCAGGTGCATGTCCCTGTGTCGTTGGTATTTATCGCATTTCTTCACGTTCTCTTTAGCGTCGTGCTGCATGGTCGGCCAGTATATCCAGGTCGGAGGGATTTTCGGGCAAGGGACCTTCCACCGAGATGTTGGGCGTTGATTCCTTCGTGGATTTCACGCAAGATGTGAGCGACCATTTCTTCCTCGACGTATTTGAGCAGCGGAATGGAAAATCCTCGTCGGTAGAGTTTATCTTCGACCAGGACATAAGAGCATGCTCTTCGCCTAACTACGCTGGCCTCTTTTGGGTCGGACGGAAGTTCGTCTTTAGCGAGATAGTTGTAAACGGGGGTCATCCAACAATTGTTGTCGCGGATCACCTGTACGTCTAGGGTCGGGGAGGCCTTCTCGATACTGGGTCGAGGAAGTACCTCCTGTATCACGGATTTGTTTTCGCCTTTCTTCTTTGTGCTGGCCAGTTTTGACAAAACGTCAGCACGGTCATTGTGTTCGCGGGGAACATGTCTTACCTCCACCGCTGCGAACTTCGCCATTTTCTTCTTGACCAGGGCTAAGTATTCGGTCAGGTTGTTGTTTTTGGCTTGGTATTCTCCTCGGACTTGAAGAGCCACGAGTTGTGAATCTGTGCAGATGACGACTTCTTCCGCGCCTAGGTCTTCGGCCAAGCGTAACCCGGCGAGGAAGGCTTCGTACTCAGCCTGGTTGTTAGAGGTGGGGAAGGACAGGGTGAGTGAAGCTTCAACGATGATTCCCTTGTCGTTCTCCAGTATGATGCCTGCCCCGCTCCCCGCCGAACTGGAGGCCCCGTCTATGAAAATGGTCTATTTGCGCGCTCCGTAAGCTGGGGAGTCTGCGAACGTCATTTCTGCGACGAAGTCAGCCAGGGCCTGGGCTTTGAGGGCTTTCCTGCTCTCATACTGGATGTCGAATTCAGATAGTTCCAGCGATCATTTGAGCATTCTACCGGCCATGTCTGGTCGTCCCAATAGCTGCTTTACAGGTTGATCTGTTCGAACCACAATCGCGTGGGCAAAGAAGTAGTGTCTCAGTCTTTTAGCTGCGTTGATGAGGGCTTGCGCCACCTTTTCAATCTGTTGGTATCTTAACTCCGGTCCCTGCAGTACTTTGCTCGTGAAGTATATGGGCTTCTGCCCGTCAGGTGTCTCGCGGATGAGAGCGGCGCTTACTGCCTCGGTTGCTATGGCGAGATACAGGTACAAAGTTTCGCCGTTGTCTGGGCGAGAAAGCACGGGCGGTTCCGAGAGTGCTCGTTTTAGGTGGAGAAGAGCCTTATCACACTCCTCGGTCCAGTCAAACGATGCTTCCTTGCAGAGGAGTTTGAAGAATGGCAGGGCGTGTTGGGCGGACTTGGCCACGAAGCGGGACAATGACGCGAGCATCCCGGTGAGGGACTGGATGAATTTCTTTGACTTGGGCGTTGGAAACTCGGAAAATGTTCGGCATTTGTCAGGGTTGGCTTTGATTCCTCGTTCCGTTAAGTAGAAACCGAGGAACTTGCCTGCCCGGACACCGAACATGCACTTCTCCGGATTGAAACGCATTTTGTATTTCCTGGCCTGTTCGAAGACCTTCCTTAAACGGGCAGTGAAATCGGTTTCCTCGTGGGATTTAACGATCATGTCGTCCATATAGACTTTGAGCATGTCGCCTATCTCTCCTCGGAAGACCTTGTTCATCATCCTTTGATAGGTCGCGTCGGCGTTCTTCAGGCCGAAGGGCATTACGTTGTAGTAATAGTTGCCTGATTCGGTCATGAAGGCCGTGCATTTTTTATCGTTCATTGCCATTGGAATTTGATTATAGCCCGAGTCGGCTTCCATGAATGATAAAAGTTTAAAACCGGAAGAATTATCAACAAGTTTATCAATATTGGGGAGGGGGTAGGCATCCTTCGGGCATGCCTTATTAAGATCGGTGTAATCAACACACATTCACCATTTGCCATTAGATTTGTTTACAAGTACAACGTTCGACAGCCAAATTGTGTACTTGGCCTCCGAAATAAATTTGGCCTCGAGGAGGTCCTTTACATCTTTTTCTGCAGCCTCCATTTTTTCCGGAGACTGCTTTCTCCTACATTGTGCTATGGCCTTGATGGCCGGGTCAATTGTTAGTTGGTGGCAGGAGACGGATGGGTCCAAGCCGGGCATCTCGGCGGCGCTCCAGGTTAAGAGGTCGGCGTTATCACGGAGGCATGCTTTGAGCAGCTTCCTCGCGATTTCGGGTAGGTCTGCTCCAATATTCACTCCCCGCTGAGGGATGTCGCCGAACAAAACGAGCTCGAAGTTGCCATCTGGGATTGGGCGCATCGGATGGGAGCTGCTGCTGGACGAGGTAAATGGGCTGGCTGAAGCTGCTTGGTCCTCCTGATGGTCTTCTTTGGGGAAACGGCTGTCGAGGTCAATGGAGTCGGCCGGAGGCAGGGGCTTGGCTTCCTCGGAGCTGCTGGGTAATGCTGGCTTGCTCGATACCTTTGGCTTGGACGCAATGGCGTTGAGTCCTTTGGTGGCCGCTTTAAAACACTATTGTGCAGCTTCGATGTCACCGTGGAGGGTGGCGACTACCCTTTTTGAAGTGTAATACTTCATCTTGAGGTGGACTGTTGAAGGCACAGCTACCAACTCGGCCAGAGTTGGTCTTCTGAATATGCATTGGTACAGTGACGGGCAGTCGATTACCAGAAATTGTACCTTGACGGATCTGGCCGTCTTAACCGACCCAAAGGTTACGATCAACTCGACGTATCCCCATGGCTTGGTCACTGATCCGTTGAATCCCTATAAATCGGACCCCACGTAGGGGGTAAGGTGTGATTCGTCCAGCTGAAGTGTTGAAAACAGCTGGGAGTACAAAATGTCGACCGAGCTGCCCTGGTTGACGAGGATTCTGCGAACGTCGAAGTTCGCCATTCGGGCTCTGACGAGAAAATGTATGCTCGAGTTTGGATATTCCCCGAGGAGCTCTTCCCGGTAGAAGGAGATGGGGACAGAGCCCTTTTGGGCTTGATCGAGCGTGGTCACCTTATTGGAGCTTGTGTTGATTAGATGCTCGAATTTTCGTTTCAAGGAGCCCACCGTGACTTTGTTAAAGCCCCCGCCCGAGATGACCATGGCGGAGGGGAATGTCTCCCTCGGGCTGTGGGCCGCGAAGTAGGCAGGGGCGCTGAGCCCGTCCGGGACGTAGAAGTCTTCTGGTCGCGACACGGCCATGGCGACCTGGATGCTGGCTTCTTCTGAGGAAGGTACTTCTTCCTCTATCTTCTTGCACTCTTGGGCGTCCTGCCGAGGAGCGTCCTTCTTCTTAGTGAACTGTTTTAGGTGGTCGTCCCTGATCAGTATCTCGATAGCATCGTTCAAATGGATGCAGTCTTCGGTAGTGTGGTCGTGACTCTTATGGAAACGACAGTACTTTGACTTGTCGGCATTAGGTTTAGCCAATATTTGTTTAGGGAAGCGGACCCCTGCTTGCTTGAACTCCGAATTTGCACATTCGGAAAGTATTTTTTCCCTAGAGACGGTCAGGGGGATATAGTCGTGGAATCGCCCGGAGGGTCCCTTGCTGTCGCGGGAGTCCCGTGGACGATCTTCGCGCTTCCTCTCGCCTCGACGAGATGTCAAAGTTTCTTCGCCTCTGGAGGCCCGAGCGTTCTCCTGATGGCGAGACGCTCAGACATTACTGGCCGCAACCTTTTCTTCGTACTGAATGTGCGATTGGGCTTTGAGGAGGAGGGCATTTAGGTTCCTCGGTGGTGCGAGGCCGATGACCTTAGAAAACTCTGAGCCCGGGCGGAGTCCTTGCTCGAGCAGAAACTTTTTCATCTCGTCTGTTGTAGGGACCTGTACTGCTTATTTGTTGAACCTCTCGATGTATGCGCGGAGAGGTTAGTCTTTTCCTTGGATTATGGCCCCAAGGGATGCCTCAGTCTTGGGGTGACGACGAGAAGCTGTGAAATGCCTTGAGAACATTCTGCCCAGTTGTCTCCATGAGGTAATGGATTCTTTGGGCAACTGCTTGTACCACGTCATTGCCCCTTTTCGGAGCATGGTCGGAAATAACCGACATTTGATGGCGCCCCGGACGCCGCGGTAGTCTAGAAGTGCATCGATATTCTTAATGTGTTCGTCAGGGTCCGTCGTACCGTCGTACGTGCCCAGTGACGGGGGCTTCTCCAGGCCCTTAGGGAGACGGGTTGCCAAGATTTCCTAGGACAAGGGGCCGCGAGGCTCATCATCGCTGCTGGAACTGGTGAATGACGGGGATCGAAGGGTACGCTCGCGGCGGTGGTTCCTTCGGGGAGAAGGTGAGCGATTCCTTCAGGGAGAAGGTGAGCGGTTCCTTCGGGGAGAAGGTGATCGGGCTCGGCCTTTAGACTTGATCGGGGGTGACTGCTCGTCCCTTCGGGTCCTCTTGTGACCGGGAGAGTACTGGTTACACGGGGAAACCTGGTCACGCTTCTGGACGGAGCGAGAGTCAGGTTCTTGGCGCAGTCTTCGGTTGATATTTCGCCGGGGCTGCGGGCTTCTTGATCATCGTCGGTTCCTCCTCGGAGGAGGGGATCTTGGACGGGTGGATTCTACTAGCGCCTCGATTCTTTCGTTCTGCTGTAGGATCAGGGTGTTGGTTTTGTTGATCGCCTCCAGGAGGGCCACCACGGCCGGTTCGGCGTTGGGCGGAACATTAATGGGCTGGATGTCCAGCGAAGGCCGATCGTTGTTGCGATCAGCAGGAGTAGGGGAAGGAGAAGCCGTGGCCCCGTCCCTATGAAAATGGGCATCTTTGAGGAGAGATGATGGACCATCAACGTCAGTCTTGCTGACGGGGAAGACAGCGGAGTTGAGAGTACCTTTGGTGTGATCTTGAGAGGCCATGATGATGATCTTGAAAATTCGCTTTGATCTTTGGTTTTCGGGGAAAGAAAGATGGGGAGAACAAGTTTCCCACATACGGCGCCACTGATCGTGAAGGCTGGATCAGATCCTGTATAAGTGGGCCACCAAGTACGTCTAAGATGCTGGGCGTATGGAGAGGAGGAGGGGGTGTACCTGCAAGGCACTCTGACGCTCAAGTAAGAAAGGGTCAGAGAAAAGGGGCAAGTACAAAGTATGAGTTTTGAAGGGTGATTGTTGGATACCTGACCCTCTCAAATGAGAGGGTTTATATAGAGCCCCCTAGCGCATGGCCAACGGTCCTATTTTCGGGGCGAAATATTCGTTTTCCCGAAGAATAGGTAACTGCCCAAAACTAGCCGTTATGTCGGGCAGGGTGCCCAAAACTAGCCGTTATGTCGGGCATAAGCATAGTTTCGGGCACATGCCCTTAGCTATTTGGGGAGTGAAGAAGCCGTATGTAACGCATTTCCGGGGAGGAGCGATGGAGTCCTTGCCCGGTTAGAGGGACAAAAAGGTAACTTTTGCCCCCTTGTGGACTAGACTTAGGCAATTGGACCGTTCTGGGAGCAGAAGTGGATTGGGCCATATCTAGCCATTGCTTCAGTCCAGAATATATATATATATATATATATATATATATATATATATATATATATGATAAATTAGTCTTCGTGTCAAAAGAAAATAGACAAGTTGAGAATAAGGTTTTAAGGACAATGCACTTGGGTCTTTGTGACTTAAAGGCAAAAAAAGGTGTAGGAGTTCTAACACCCTAAATAATCATTCGCGTAATATAAATAAAATCAGAGTAATTATCCACAAAATCATATTTAGGATGCCACCATTCAACAAAAACCTGCTCAAGTACATGACATGTAACACATTAACTTTTAAAATTATTTAACGGTAATAATAATAATAATAATAATAAAAGATTGTCTAAAATTCAACTTTTATTAAAACAGCGGAAACATCAACAAATAGTTATTCAAAGCATAAGTATGGGTTTTAACTAAATAAAATAACCAAAGTTCAGAAATAGCCAAAATCTCAAGCAACAAAACATAAGAAAAGCATTGCATTCCATAGCCCCAATGTTAGATATCAGAGCAGACGCCACTAAAAGAATAAACGGAAGACTTCATCTTCCACTCACATCTGATCTCCTACTGCGGATTATCTGCACGTTACCCGAGTGGAGGCAACATTCAAATAGAAGGGGTGAGATATCATAATTATATAAAAGAAAGCATGATAAAAAGTAGGCAACATATTATATCATAAATATCACTCATTCCACAATATACCACAACAACATCCAACATACAATACAACATTCACACAACAACAGATGCAACAATTATGCAATGCAATGAGACTCACGACCAGACTCAATGCATGTGGTACAATATGTTGAAATATTAGATTTGATTTGATTTGATATGATTAGATTTAATATTTAGATATAATCCAAGTTGTGTTAGCCCAAGCCCAATTAGGGTTGTATATAAATAGAGCTAGCTTGTATCATTATTAACACAATTCAATAATACAAATCCTTATTTCCTTATTCTCTCTCTATTCTCTCCTCACTAAAAGTGTCTCACGCACTAACAAATTGGTATCCAGAGCTTCCGGTTTTTGTTCTTGATCAAGTTTTCAAGAATTTCACGTTAGAGATCGTGTTTCTAGGGCAAGTGAATCAACTGCTGTGAAGATGACTGGTGATAAGAGCATTCTGGGTTCCCTTCCAAAGCTTGACGGCAAGAATTGGATCCGATGGAAAAAACAGGTGCAATCCTTATTTGGCTTCCATGAGACCCTATAAGTGGTTAATGATGGCATTCTTGTGTTGGCTGAAAATGCAACCGAAGAACAAAAAACGGCCCACAACGAAGTCAAGAAGAAAGATTGCAAGGCTGCTTATTGCATTTAGATGGCGGTCGATGCTGCTAACTTCGACAGAATCTCTCATGCTGAAAAGGCGAAAGAGGCATGGGATATTCTGGTGAAGTATTATGAAGGAGGTGAGAAATTCAAGGTTGTCAAATTGCAAACCTTGCATCGATAATATGAGTTGTTGTCGATGGGAGAAGACAAAAAAGTTGCAGATTATGTGTCGAAGGTTCAGAAATTCGTCCATCTCATGAAGGGTTATGGAGAAACCATAACTGATAAGATGATAGTTGAGAAGGTAATGAGAACGTTGACCTCTCACTTTGATCACGTTATTGTAGCTAATCAAGAATCCAACAATCTTAAAACCCTAAAAGTGGAAGATTGTGTTGGTTCGTTGGAGGCGCATGAGATGAGTATTTTTGAAAGAAAGGGAGTTCAGGATTCGATACAAGCACTGCAGGCTCAGTCATGGAAAAGGAATGGTGGTTCCAAAAAATCCAAAGGCAAAGTCAACAAGACTCAAGGAAAGAAGTCTTGGTCGAACCCTCACAAGAATCAGGTCGAAGTAGAGCTTCTAAATCCTCGAAAAGAGGAGGAGGAAACTATCGAAAGGACAAAGAAGATAAGAAAGGTATACGGTGTTATAACTGTGAAAAGAGGGGTCATTTGGCCAAACATTGTTGGTACAGGAAGACAAAGGATCGGAAAAAGGCAAGGACGAAGGAGCGAACCTATGCACGCCAAGATTCAGATGATTCTGAAGGTGGTATGGTGGTTATGGCTGCAGTAGCAGATAACCATGTCGTATCAAGATCTGGTTCCTCGACTCAGGCTGCTCAAATCACATGACTGGTCGAAAGGAGTCGTTGGCAGTATTTTGATGAGTCGAAGAAGAGCAAGATAAAACTTTCTGATAACAGTTCGTTGCAAGCAGAAGGTACTGGCAACATAGTTTTTCAACTGAGTAATGGAGCGAAAGCTATGATCAAAGATGTGTTCTAGTACCTGGAATGAAGTGCAACCTATTATGTGTTGGACAACTGGTCAAATAAGACTTCTCAGTTGTCATGAAAGACGGAGTTTTGAAATTGTTCGACACCCAGAACAATTTAGTCTTGAAATCTCGTTGTCGAAGAACAGGACGTTTAAGACCATGATAAGTTCGACTAAAGTACAATGTCTAAAAATTGTGTCGACCACAAGGATAGTTTGGTTGTGGCATTTAAGGTTTGGACATTTAAATTTTCGATCACTCAACCAGCTGATTACTCAAGATATGGTATCTGGTATTCTGAGTCTTGAGATGCCTGATAAACTCTGTGAAGGTTGTTTAATCGAAAAGCAATCCAGAAATTCTTTCGTTTCGACTATGCCAATGAAATCATCCTGCATTCTCGAAGTTGTACATTCAGATGTATGTGGTCCGTTTCGAAGAACATACCATTGGTGGATACAGATATTTTGTTTCGTTTGTCGATGAGTTTAGTCGAATGCTGTGGATCTATGTGATCAAGAGAAAGGATGAAGTACTTGAAATAATTTAAGAGATTCAAGATGTTTGTCGAAAACCAGAGTTAGAAGAGGATCAAAGTTCTGCGAACAGATGGAGGGGGCGAATACACTTCGAAGATGTTTAAAAAAATTATGTGCAGAACAAGGTGTTGATCATGAGGTAACTGCTCCTTATACTCCTCAACATAATGGAACAGCTGAAAGAAGAAACATAACCATATTGGATATGCCGAGATGTATGCTCAAGCAGAAGAATTTGCCAAATCTCTATGGGGTGAAGCTGTTTCGACTGCAGTTTACATCCTAGGACAGGTGCCCTACCAAGAAATTGAAGAACAATGTTCCTGAAGAAGTATGGAGTGACAAACGACCATCAGTGAGTCATCTGAAGGTGTTTGGCTCTATGTGTTACAAGCATGTTCCTGATGCAAGAGAAGGAAGTTTGATGACAAGAGTGAACCTATGATTCTGGTAGGATATCATAAGACCGTGCATACTGGTTATTCAATCCAATTATGAGAAGATTATGGTGAGTCGAGATATTGTGATTGATGAAAATTCTGCCTAAGACTAGATTTCTAGTAATACAATTAACATGCCATTGATGAGCTCTGATTTCGACAAATAAACAAATGAAGTCGAAGTTGAAGGTATTGCTGAGAATCCAGACGAAGTCGAAGTAGAAACCAGTTACTGACATTCCCGACACAGAGACTGTGGCTGAAACTAGCAAAGACCTCGGCGAAATAGAGTTCCTCCAACAAGACTTCATGATTATGAAGTTACTGGTGATGATGAAGTCACACCAGATGGAGAATTAGTTCATTTTGCTTTACTTGCAGGTGCTGAACCAATAAACCATAACGAAGCTTTAAAGATTCAACAGTGGAAGTTAGCTATGGTCGAAGAGTTACAGGAAATCAAAAGAAACAACACATGGGAGTTAGTCGAATTGCCAGCATATACGAAAGCTATCGAAGTAAAGTGGGTGTTCAAGTTGTAACACAATGTTGATGGGTCAATAGCTAGACATAAAGCAAGACTAGTAGCTCGAGGGTTTTTTCAAAGAGAAGGCACTTGACTACTCTGAAGTATTTGCTCCAGTAGCAAGACTGAAGACTGTTCGACTAGTGGTAGCATTGGCATGTAACCAAGGTTGGTCGACATTTCACTTAGATGGGAAGTCAGCATTTCTGATGGTCCGTTAGACGAAGAGGTCTAAGTTATACAACCTCCTGGGTTTGTGATTCAGAAGGAAGCGAGTAAAAGTATATAGTTGCACAAAGCACTCTATGGTCTCAAGCAGGCACCTAGGGCATGGAACAAGAAGATCGACTCATACTTAGTCGAATTGGGATTTGTAAAATGCAAGTCTGAGTATGGTGTCTATGTTCAGGTTGTAGCATAAGATATAACAAGTCATCTCACAGTTGGCTGACATATTCACCAAAGGATTGAAGATCGACAGATTCCTGAATTTGAGAAAGAAATTAGGAATAGTTCAGATCCGACTATGACTAACGTAGACCCCGACAACTTGGATTATGGGGGTGTGTTGAAATTAAGATTAGATTAGATTTTGATATGATTAGATTTAATATTTAGATATAATCCAAGTTGTGTTAGCCCAAGCCCAATTAGGGTTGTATATAAATAGAGCTAGTTTGTATCATTATTAACACAATTCAATAATACAAATCCTTATTTCCTTATTCTCTCTCTATTCTCTCCTCACTAAAAGTGCCTCACAGCACTAACACCATACAGTTCATATTTTAGAACCCGACCCCTCTTTCATGGTCAAATCTCACCGATTCTATTCATTAATGACAATCAGCTACCAGCATACTATCATTCGTAGGATTGATGCTCCAATTCGTTATCATCATCTGCGATAACATCTCACTGATTTCATTCACTCTTGGCAATCAGCTATCGGCATACTATCATTCATAGGATTGATGCTCCAACAACGACTGAAGTCCCAACACCATGAATGCATGCAATATCTTACACATGCAACAACGACATCAAGTACAATGACCCACACCATAGTCAAGTACTCCGCCAATACTGGCCACCATGCACCAAACACATGCTATAACAGTTAAGCATAACATCATAATAATATAACAATCAACACAACAACAACAACAACAATACAAACGTACAATGATATTCATCATAATCATTATATCACACTAATACTGGTCCACATGCAACATAATGCAATAACAGCTCAACAACATCATCAACATTAAATTACAGCATATCAATCATCAACGATACATTTCGAATTATGTCACATCACAACATAACCACTACAATTGCATTTAGCCATCACACAGCAAAATAATCCACTTTTGGAACAGAACCCATTTTTATAAGGTAGTTCGTCGGGTTAGCTTTCCTACGCTTCGAACAGCGCTAGAATCAGACACCTAGAACAAAAGTTATGAATTTTTAAAGTTTCTTCTTGATTTTTCCTCACAGTGTAATCGGTAACCGGTTACCACATTTAGTGTAACCGATTACACCTGCTACATAAGCACTTTTTCTACAACTTTTTACTTGAAAATCACTTTTGAACCCTCCCAAAATTCAAGTTTCTTATAAATCGTTTGGAACACATTTTAACGTGAAAAAGCGCTTTTCTAAAGTCCCAAACCTCAAATCTTATTCATTAAAATTACTCATAATCTTGTTCCGACTCTGACTCGTGATCACATACCACAAACAACATCAACAACTTACAACAATCACTTATACGATTCCAACAACAGAAATTGCAATGACACGTCATTCTATTATCAATCACAACATCAACTACATACAATAATTCATCAAGAATTTCATCAAACACGCAAATTCCCAGCTCATCAATTTATGAATAGAGAAAGAAACCCAAAACCTAAGTGGTATAATCTTACCCATCAATCATTTAGTTATGCCTTAGATAATCAGAACCCTGTCCTTACCTTAGAGTTCTTGCAACAAAGCTTCATATACCTTAACAATGGTTCTTTTATTCCCTTTTGCCCTAGCTCTGCTCTTCACAACTTTCACTCCAAAACACGTATTAATACTTTTATTCCCAAATCCCTATTATTATTATTATTATTATTATTATATTATTTCCCAAATAAATAATAACAAATAATAGTAATAATAATAATAAACTAATTTAAATAATATTCACCTAATATTATTCAAATTAATAATTACTAACTAATATTACTAATTAGTTACTAACCACACCACCCATCTCTATGCAATTGGTCACACACCCCCAACTATTCCCCCAAGGTCCAGTCTTAAGGTCACTAACCCTACACCAAGGGTATCCTAAACACAACAAAACACGCATAATCACATACATATACACAACATCAGATAATTTCAATTAATTAAAATAAAATAGGGCGTTACAACTCTCCCACAATTAGAATAATTCCGTTCTCGAAAATTACCTGATACGAAATCCATCAACATGATGTCCCATTTCCACTCTAGAATATCCAACGATTGCATCAAACCAGCAGGATTTCTGATGTTCCACCTTTGACTTCTGACAAGTCAAACAAGCGTACACAAACTGAGCCACATCATGCTTCAATCCAGGTCACCAAAATGTCCTCTTCAAATCTTGATACATCTTTGTAGCTCTTGGATAAATACTCAAGCGACTTCTATGAATTTCTTCCAGAATCATATTTTTTAATTCAGAATCATCAGGAATACAGATTCTATCACAGAATCTCAGCACACCTTGCTCATTCACTTTGAAGTCATTATCCTCATTCTGATTACTTCCAACCACAAGTCCACTAACTTCACATCCAACTTCTGGCTCTTATCAATATTATTAAGAAAATCATTGTTGATCTTCAACATAACCCAACATTGCACTCTGCGGTGTCAGCTCACAGACCAAACTCAAGTCTCTGAAGTGCTCAATCAATTTCAACTCTCTAACCATCATAATAGACATATGCAGGGACTTCCGACTTAACGCATTAGCCACAACATTAACTTCTACCGGGATGATATTTAAACCAAAGTCATAATCCTTCAAAAATTATAACCATCTTATATGCCTCATATTCAATTCTTTCTGATTGAACAGGTACCTCAAACTCTTGTGATCACTACACACTTCAAATCTGAATCCATAAAGATTATGTCTCCAAATCTTCAACACAAACGCTACTACAACCTACTCCAAATCACGAGTAGGATAATTTATCTCATGAACTCTTTAGTTATCGTGAAGCATAAGCCAACTGTACCATCTTGCATCAGCACACCACCTAAGCCCCTCAACGACGCATCGCAATACACCAAAAACAGATCATCAGGTCAGGGGTAGAATCAAAACTGGAGCCGTCATCAATCTCTTCTTCTGCTCAATAAAACTCTTCTCACAGTGAATATCCCACACAAAAGCTTTACCTTTGCAAGTAAACTGAGTCAACGGAAGTGCCAACTTAGAAAAGCCTTCAATAAACCTACGATAATAACGAGCTAAGCCCAAAAAGCTTCTAATCTCAATCACCGACTTCGGAGCCTCCCATTATAGAATTGCATCTACCTTGGATGGATCCACAACAATACCATCACTTGAAATAACATGACCAAGAAAACTCACCTCTTGCAACCAGAATTCACACTTTGACAATTTAGCATAAAGCTTCTTCTCTTTTAACACTTGCAATACAATCTGCAAATATTCAGCATGTTCCTCTTCTGACTTAGAATAGATCAGAATGTCATCAATGAAGACCACCACAAATTTATCCAAGTAAGTATGAAATATTTGATTCACACCAGGTGCATTAGACACTCCGAACGACATCACCAAATACTCATAATGTCCATACCTAGTCTTGAACGCCGTCTTCAAAATATCTTCATCCTTCACTCTAACCTGATGATAACCAGACCACAAGTCAATCTTGATAAACACATGAGCACCCACCAACTGATCCATCAAGTCATCTATTCTTGGAAGTGGATACTTGTTCTTAATCGTCACTATATTCAACTGTTTGTAATCCACACACAATCTCATACTACCATCTTTTTTCTTCACCAACAACACCGGAGCTCCCCAAGGCGACACACTTAGTGTCATAAATTTATTTTCCAGTAATTCTTCTAATTGCTTCTTCAACTCTACTTACTCCGATGCCGACATCCTGTATGGTGCCATAGAAACAGGTCTGGTACCAGGGACATGATCAATAGTAAACTTCACCTCTCTCTTGGGCGGCACATATGAAATATCATATGGAAACACCTATAGGAATTCACGCACCACCTGCAACTCATCAATCACTGATCGAATCTCCACCGACAAGGAAGCAAAAAATGCAAGCACTTGAGCTTCCTCTCCCAAAAGGTCTCTCGGATCCCTAGCAGACAGAAAACCAACTTCTTCCTCATCATCATGAGAAAGAAACTGTACCAACTTGTTATAATAGTTGATATGAACATGATTTAATTCCAACCAGTTCATTCCCAAGATAACATCAAGATTTCCTAACAGCAAACAAATAAGATCAACACCAAAGTCTCTATAAAAGATCGACAGAGGACAATTCAAACAAACCAGAGAAGTAGTCACCGACCCCATAGCAGGAGTTTCGATAACCATTTCTCCCTTCATAGAAGAAACAACAAGGTCTAGCCTTTCCACACAAGTCTAAACTTCCAAGAATCCTTCTACCTGCGTAGCGGATGGAAAACTCTCTACCTTCATCAAACTCGACTTCACGGTCCGAAGACAAGTCACGTATATCTTTCAGGAAAAACATCAGGGATCACACACCACTGGCATAACACTAGCCGTCACATTGCTCTCTACACTCAGAGAATACAACATCAATAACACCTAATGGTTCTCCCTAAAGACATCCCAACTTAGCCGGCAGACAGGAATCTCAAATCCACGACATCTTCAGTGTGAAAAATAACATAGTTTCGGCATTTCCCGAGCTCTTGTAATCTACAACACACTACACCACTCATCCAAATGATTGATAAAAACATGATTAACCCCCACCAATCCGTTCCAAGAATAACATTAACTAGTTCCAACTAAAGACAACCTGTGCCCACCCTTAGGAAACACGTCAGGATACTCCAACATCACTGGCCCAACTCTAGCCAAAACATCGCCTTCCCCATCACCAGGAAGCGACCAACAAGAACATCTGTCCGTCTTTCCTCAAGGATCACACCATTCTCAAAACAGTTGAACTATCCAACACTGCACTCTCGCATGCAGCGACACGATATCCAAGCTCTCAACAGTTGGAATATCTAAGAGAAGCAAACGCTTCTCCCCCACTTGTTCATTCCTAACCTGCAAATGAAAAATAAAACAAGCATCGATAGTGTTTTCACACACATGTCGCATACTAGGGAACATACATAACTAAACAACCTGGTCGGACGGACCGACCCGCTCAGATACCACTATGTAACACCCTAAATAATCCCCCGCGTAATATAAATAAAATCAGAGTAATTATCCACAGAATCATATTTAGGATGCCACCATCCAACAAAAACCTGCTCAAGTACATGACATGTAACACATTAACTTTTAAAATTATTTAATGTTAATAATAATAATAATAATAATAATAATAATAATAATAATAATAATAATAATAATAAAAGATTGTCTAAAATTCAACTTTTATTAAAATAGCGGAAACATTAACAAATAGTTATTCAAAGCATAAGCATGGTTTTCAACTAAATAAAATAACCAAGGTTCGTAGATATCTAATATCTCAAGCAACAAAACATAAGAAAAACATAGCGTTCCATAGCCCCAGTGTTACATATCAGAGCAAACGCCAAACTAAAAGAATAAAATAGAAGACTTTATCTTCTACTCACATCTGAGCTCCTACTGCAGATTATTTGCACGTTACTCACGTGGAGGCAAACATTCAAATAGAACGGGTGCTATATCATAATTATTTTAAAAAAGGGCATGATAAAAAGTAGGCAACATATTATATCATGCATATCACCCATTACACAACATACCACAACAACTTCCAACATACAATACAACATTCACACAACAACAAATGCAACAATTATGTAATGCAATGAGACTCATGACCAGAATCAATGCATGTGGTACGATACAATTCATATTTTAGAACCCGACCCCTCTTTTATGGCCAAATATCACTGATTCCATTCAATCTCGGAAATCAGCTACAGTATACTATCCATTCATAGGATTGAAGCTCCAATTCTTTACTATCATCTACGATAACATCTCACAGATTCTATTCACTTTTGGCAATCAGCTACCGACATACTATCCATTCATAGGATTGATGCTCCAACAACTGACCGAAGTCCCAACACCATAAATGCATGCAATATCTTACACATGCAACAACGACATCAAGTACAATGACCCACACCATAGTCAAAGTACTCCTCTAATACTCGCCACCATACACCAAACACATGTTATAACAGTTCAGCAACAACAACATAATAATATAGCAATCAACAACAACAATGATACAACGTACAATGATATTCATCTTAATCATTATACCACACCAATACTGGACACCAAGCAACAACAATGCTATAGCAACTCAACAACATTATCAACAATAACTTACAACATAACAATAAACAACAATACATTTCGAATTATGTCACATCACAACATAAACACTACAATTACTTTTAAGCCATCACACAACAAAATAATCCACTTCTGGAATAGAAACCATTTTTGTAAGGTAGTTTGTTTCATTAGCTTTCCAACGCTTTGAATGACTCTCAAATCGGACACCCGGAACAAAAGTTATGAATTTTCGAAGTTTTCCTGATTTTTTCCTCCCAGTGTAATCGGTTGCCACAAAATCGGTAACCGGTTACACCCTCCAAAAATCCAACTTTCACATTTTCAGTGGTAACCGGTTACCACATGTAGTGTAACCGATTACACCTGCTACAGAAGCACTTTTCTGCAACTTTTTACATGAAAATCACTTTTGAACCCTCCCAAACTTAATTTTTCTTATAAATCATTTGAAACACATTTTAACATGAAAAAACACTTTTCTAAAGTCCCAAACCCCAAATCTTCTTCATTAAAATTACACATAACCTTGTTCCGACTCTAAGTCGCGATCACATACCACAAACGTCATCAACAACATACAACAATCACTTATACGATTCCAACAACAGAAATTGCAACGACACATCATTCTATTATCAATCACAACATCAACAACATACAAAAATTTATCAAGAATTTCATCAAACACGCAAATACCAGTTCATCAATTCATGAATAGAGAAAGAAACACAAAACCTACATGGTATAATCTACCCACCAATAATCATGTTATCCCTTAGATAATCAAAACCCCACCCTTACTTTAGAGTTCTTGAAACAAAGCTTCTTCTACCACAATAATGGTTCTTCTCTTCCCTTTTGCCCTAGTTATGCTCTTCTCAACTTTCACTCCAAAACACGTACTAACACTTTTATTCCCAAATCCCTATTATTATTATTATTATTATTATTATTATTATTATTATTATTATTATTATTATTATTATTATTATTATTATTATTTCTCAAATAAATAATAAAAAACAATAGTAATAATAATAATGATCTATTTTAAATAATATCCATCTAATATTATTCAAATTAATAATTACTAACTAATATTACTAATTATTTATTAACCACACCACCTATCTCCAAGCAATTGGGCACACACCTTCAACTATTCCCTCAAGGTCTAGTCTTAAGGTCACTACCCCACATCAAGGGTATTCCAAACACAACAAACCACACATAATCACATACATATACACAATATCAGATAATTTCAATTAATTAAAATAAAACAAGGCATTACAGGAGTCATTTTACTATTTCATTTTGGGTTAATAGGTACTTTGCCTTCTATTTTAAAAAATGCCTTGAATTTTTTTTTGAATTCGTCTTCTGTTATATGAAGACTTCTCTGTTTTGTCTTCTCAAGAAATTTATTCATCAACACCGTTATGTCAAGCCAATGTCGCGGGTTCTATCCTATTGTTTAATCGATGATCTCTCACTCTAATAAACAATATGGAGCATTAAGATTTGATACCTACGGTGAATGTTAGGTCTAAATCTATGTCTAGCATTTAAAATTTAACAGATGATTATCCTAGATTGAGATTTGAAGTGTAATTTTCAATCACAGTTCAAATCAAAATGTAAAAGAAGTAAACAAGGATAACATCGATATAGATTCATGAAATAGATTGTACACAACACCATGATCAACAAAAATACATACTTTAACAGTAACCTTACATCCTGATAACGCGAAATTATATCGTGTATTTGACTTGACTTGCATGAATTTTTATTACGTTTTATTCTCTTTTTCCCGATTTATGCTTTATATTACCCGCATTTATTTATGTTTTTCAGGTACTCGAGTCGAATCGGAATTTAACGGAAAGTGAAGATTTATTGAAGAAAAAGAAAGAGAATGGAAAGAATTAAGGAGTAAAGAAATTAGATGGAAAGAAAAGAAAAAAAGAAGAAAAAGAAAATTGAAAAAAAAATATAAAGGGGTGGGGCCCACCATCACACATGTGGCGCAAGCCACATGGGAGTGGCGCCCACCACCTTCATCATATGTGGCGCCAGCCACTAGTCAAGGAAAGGAAGAGGTGGCGCAAGCCACCTATGTTCTGGGAGAAAAAATATCTCCACTTTCTCAACTTTTTCTCCACTTTCCCAACTTTTTCTCCACTTCTCCAGACTCTACCGGTCTTCCCTCAAGCCGATTTCCACGCCACGCAACGCGCTTTCCTCAACTGCCAAGGCCAGCACTCAGTATAAAAGAGAAATCAAACCTCCATTTTGGGGGTCGACTTTCATTTGGCCACAACTGTTGCTTGTTTAGTTTTTAGGCAGTTTCTTTCACCATGTAAAAGGAATAGCCTTCCACATCGGGGGACTATTCCCAAATTAGTTTTAGGATTCTATTTTCTGCCATTATATTTTCTACAATCGGATTCGTATTCGAGATTTCAGTGTATTATTCAAAGCATCCATTTATTCAAGGTTTTTATCTATTGTTATTTATTTTATCATTTTCTTATTTAATTGTTAAAGCATGTTTCTGATTTTAGTTTATTATCATATCTGCATGTTTATTTTCCTATCCATGTCTAGCTAAATAGTTTTGAGTCCGGCGTATGAGGACCGTCGTTACCGACGGGACTCGGTAGAAAATAATAGGTGCGAACTTATGATTAAAATTTTGTTTTGGTTTTAATTTCCAAGTCTAATTTAAATAGCTTTGTCATGAGAGTGAGAGATTATTTAACACAATTTTGTCACGAGAGTGAGAAATTAATTAAGGTTTGAGCCGGCACCGTGAGAGCGTGGGGGTCGAACCGGATATTGGAAATTAGGCAACATATCTAAATACAGCGAGAGCGTTTTAGATACGTTTAGGATATTATTGGCTTTCAAAATATATTTCCTAGTTACCGGGCGAGCGAGAGCAAAATCTTGGGATTAGGGAACATGACTTTAGTTAATACCGCGAAAGCGTGAGGCGGAGTCTTTAAGTCGGTATATTCTACGGAACTAAGTTATAGTTGTAATTAGTACCTGAATTCTACAAAGTCCTTTAGGAACGCGGAATCCATATTCTGGCCTCTCTTTATTATCATATTTTCTAATTTCATTTTTAGTTCTAGTTTCCTCTTAATTAAATATTCATCAGCCTTAGCTTTACAAAGCAACGATAGATTACGGTAGGTTGACATTGGTCTCTGTGGGTTCGACAATCTTTTATATTACTTCGATATTTCCGTGCACTTGCGGACGCAACAAGTTTTTGGCGCCGTTGCCGGGGACCAACAGTCAATATTGTTATTCCATTGTTGCACCGTATAGACTAAGGCACTCTCATAAAAAAAATAATAAAAAAAATTAAAAAAACAAAAAAAAACTATGTATCACCCAAACTTTTTCTATGATAACCACTCACAATATCTTGAGGAGCCGCACCCAAATTTTCTCTACAACTACCAACCGCAATACTCCTAATATTTTGAGGAACCGCAACCAAATTTTCCCTATGATTACCATTCCCAAAATTTTGAGGAACAACAAGAATCACATAATTCCAATCTCAAAATACTAATGGAGGATTTCAACGCGACACTAAATCATTTCCACCCAAATTACCCCTCCTAATATTTTGAGGAACCACAAGAATCTGTTAATTCCAACCTCGAAACATTAATGAAGGATTTCATTGAAACAACAACTAATTCTAGGTTAGAATCTATGATGGAGTACTTTGTGGAGACACAAAATCTCCAGAATGAAGAGCTTAAAAGACAACATCTCGATACTTATGAAACCCTTAGGCAGATAAACACCACGGTCGAGTCCCTCGCGACTCACACTGAGGCATTGGAGACTCAAATCTCCCTACTTGCACAGACACCTATAGCCTCCCTTGAGGAGCATGTGGATGTTGTAGTGACCTGTAGTGAAACAAAAATAGAAAAACCTAAGGAGAGTGATAATGAGGTTGAGGAGAGTGATATTGAGGTTGAGGGGAGTTCTAGTGAGGAAGAAGTAGAGATTGAGAAAAATTCACTGGGACCACCTGAAAGGGGGGTCGTCGAAGAGGTAGAGAGGAAATCACCTATTGTTGTTGCTCCTCCATATACCCCACCATTTCCTTTCTAGCAAAGGTTTGTAGAGGCAAAGGTAGAATCCCAATCCAAAACATATGTGGAGGTATTGGAAAATATCCACACCAATGCACCTTTGTCTGAGGTCCCGCGTAAAAAGAGAAAATTCGAGGACCATGAAACTAGGGATGTCATTACTGTTAAGAGGATAAGGTTAAACTTTGAGGTGATGGATGAAATAACTGAGCCCAAACTTGAAAAGCTAACACTTAGGATAGATCCAGAACCACCACCACAAGTTCAAAAGAATGAACTACCCCACAGAAGGAAGAAAAAGAAAGGTGAGGGATATGTGAGATGGCTTGATAAATGGCCATGGAAACCGAAGATTAACACTTCTAACCGTCAAGCTATCGACGTTAAACAAAGCCCTGCATGGGAAGAAACCCACGAGTTTTTAATTTAATGTTTTCCTTTTATTGTTTGTGTTTGCAGAAAATAAAGAATTGTATCGCTTGTCACGTCTTAGCTACATTTAGGCAAAAGATCTCTAGATGATAATCCCGGAAATGAATTGGTGCCCACGGACATTCCTGCGAATGTCGCTGCTGGTGGTGACACCAATGATGAGTATGATAGGAGAAAGCATGTCTCTCCCGTTTGTAACTTACATCCTCCTTGTTCTTTGCATGGTCAGGTTCCACCTGCACACACCGCACCGTATTTTTCCAACCATTTTTGCAGGTACTTCCTTCGGAAACAAATAGTATGATGAGCGGCTTCAGTAAAGTGAAGTTTCAGCAAATTCAGATAACTCGTAGTACAAGACGCCGAAGTAGAAGTGGCCAACGAAGACAGGGACAAAATGGGAAGAATCAGAGCGAATTTGGTCGTGGCACTCATACAGGTTCTATCCTTCCTCTACCACCTTTTTTTAAAACATTGAGGGCAATGTTTGGTTTAAGTGTGGGGGAGGAACATTTACCGCTTTCATTTTACCGCTTTCTAGTTAGATTTACTATTTTCTAGCATGATTTTAATTTTTTTTTCTATTTTAATGTTTCGTGCGTCTGTGCATGTGCTGTCGAGTATTTATGCATGATTTTATGTTGTTTATCGATCTCCCCATTCTCTTGAGTCATACCAAATATTTTGAAATTTTTTGAGTTAAAAATAGTGTTTCTTTTGAAAATCTTAGGTTATAGACAAAATGGAGGGTTAGATTGTGAGACTTGGGAAAATTCTGCAAGATCGGTATCGTTCTAACACCGTGAGCCTCCCAATTATGGAAATCGATTTGAGTACTTGTTATGCCATAGCCTTAAGTTCTCACCCATTTATTAGTCCCTAAGTAGTTTATTTAGCAGTCAGCACCATCCTAAGCACACACTAAGTAAGAAGCCGATGCAAATAAGTGTATGATCTCAGGCTAAAAGTAAATTAAGAAAAAAAAAGAATTGAATGAAAAGAAATGCTCTTTCTAAGTTAGGTGATCCTCACCCGATCATTTAGCCCAACGGTGCAAACTTCTTTATTTTATTGATATGTGCAAAAGAAAAAAATGATGATGAGATTATAGTCACTAACAGGCTATCCTACCATGAGTGTGAAAGGATAACGGGCTTAATGTGATTGCGCCAGAATGAAAGGAGATGAAAGAAGGATGAGTAAGATTAGACTTAGGTATAATGACATGATTCAGATTGGTTTGTATAGCAGGAAGGTTGATGACCGCAAAAGCGGAATTGTGTTCTTACGATATCCTTAGTGTGTGAGCAATTACCTATTGATACAAACTTAATCGAAGTAGAGTTGGTAGCCTAGGACGAGTATCCGCATGCACTATTTTTCTTACGAGTCATGGTTTGTTTGAGGACAAGCAAAGGTTTAAGTGTGGGGGAGTTTGATAACGCGAAATTATATCGTGTATTTGAATTGACTTGCATGAATTTTTATTACGTTTTATTTGCTTTTTCCCGATTTATGCTTTATATTACCCGCATTTATTTATGTTTTTCAGGTACTCGAGTCGAATCAGAATTTAACGGAAAGTGAAGATTTATTGAAGAAAAAGAAAGAGAATGGAAAGAATTAAGGAGTAAAGAAATTAGATGGAAAGAAAAGAAAAAAAAGAAGAAAAAGAAAATTGAAAAAAAAATATAAAGGGGTGGAGCCCACCATCACACATGTGGTGCAAGCCACATGGGAGTGGCGCCCACCACCTTCATCATATGTGGCGCCAGCCACTAGTCAAGGAAAGGAAGAGGTGGCGCAAGCCACCTATGTTCTGGGAGAAAAAATCTCTCCACTTTCCCAACTTTTTCTCCACTTTCCCAACTTTTTCTCCACTTCTCCAGACTCTACCGGTCTTCCCTCAAGCCGATTTCCACGCCACGCAACGCACATTCCTCAACTGCCAAGGCCAGTACTCAGTATAAAAGAGAAATCAAACCTCCATTTTGGGGGTCGACTTTCATTTGGCCACAACTGTTGCTTGTTTAGTTTTTAGGCAGTTTCTTTCACCATGTAAAAGGAATAGCCTTCCACATCGGGGGACTTTTCCCAAATTAGTTTTAGGATTCTATTTTCTGCCATTATATTTTCTACAATCAGATTCGTATTCGAGATTTCAGTGTATTATTCAAAGCATCAATTTATTCCAGGTTTTTAGCTATTGTTATTTATTTTATTGTTTTCTTATTTAATTGTCAAAGCATGTTTCCGATTTTAGTTTATTATCATATCTACATGTTTATTTTCCTATTCCTGTCTAGCTAAATAGTTTTGAGTCCGGCGTATGAGGACCGTCGTTACCGACGGGACTTGGTAGAAAATGATAGGTGCGAACTTATGATTAAAATTTTGTTTTGGTTTTAATTTCCATGTCTAATTTAAATAGCTTTGTCGTGAGAGTGGGAGGTTATTTAACACAATTTTGTCACGAGAGTGAGAAATTAATTAAGGTTAGAGCCGGCACTGCGAGAGCGTGGGGGTCGAACCGGATAGTGGAAATTAGGCAACATATCTAAATACCTCGAGAGCGTTTTAGATACGTTTAAGATATTATTGGATTTCAAAATATATTTCCTAGTTACCGGGCAAGCGAGAGCAAAATCTTGGGATTAGGGAACATGACTTTAGTTAATACCGCGAGAGCGTGAGGCGAAGTCTTTAAGTCGGTATATTCTACAGAACTAAGTTATAGTTGTAATTAGTACCCGAATTCTACAAAGTCCTTTAGGAACGCGGAATCCATATTCCGGCCTCTCTTTATTATCATATTTTCTAATTTCATTTTTAGTTTTAGTTCTAGTTTCCTCTTAATTAAATATTCATCAGCCTTAGCTTTACAAAGCAACGATAGATTACGGTAGGTTGACATTGGTCTCAGTGGGTTCGACAATCTTTTATATTACTTCGATATTTCCGTGCACTTGCAGACGCATCACAGCCACCCCAACAAGAAAGGGATTTAGCTACCCATGGTATCTAAATACAAAGTGAAGAATAAAGTTGAACAAGCATCCATCGCAGTGTCCCGCCGATACAAGTGAATCCATCTTCGGATCTTCAAGGAGCACCCTCTCTTGTTGTTTTCCAAGCTCCCCTCTCCTAAAAATGGGTTTCTTGTGTTGTTGTGCCAAGAGAATATGAAAAATGGTTAAGAGCCCCCAAAATATCTAAGAAGAAATGAATATATACAAGGTTGAAAAGTGGATTCGTGCTAAGCACAAAATCTGGGGCTAAGCACACTCTGGTTACGCTAAGCCCAATCAGGAACTTCAAAAATGCCTTCCCCACTGCCTAGGCTTCTCTAAGCACGCTATGATCGCGCTTAGCCCGCTCAGGAACTTCAAAAATTTCATTTAGAAGCAAATCTCATGTTCTTTGATGCTTAAAGCTCCTCCAATGCATACAAACCTACAAAATAATTCGCAAATGATCAAACTACATAATATGCCCACAAAAGTTGAGGTTTATCTACGAAATTCAAATGAAACAAGCCAATAAGTGCCACAAAACACAACACATATTTAACACAATCTGGCACTTATCAGTTATCCTAAAGCTGTTTCGCATCTTCGTGTTAGAAGTAATCCATATTCAATAGTAGTATTAGTTTTTTTAAGCTTAACCAAGCTAGTGTAGGTTAGCATTTTCGCCTCTGTGGCATTATTGTCTGTGTATATAAACCAAACGTGTAACCATTCATTGTAACCGTTTTGCAAGAGTAGTAGAAGTTTGTTATTCAATTCTCTATATTCTCTCTCTTATTCCATCTTCATCTTCTTCATCTTATGCACCAATAATTAGTATCTAGAGCTCTAGTTCAGATCCATAGGGAAACATTGGGAAACACGAGTGAATTATGAGGTGTTGTGTGATTGATTTCATTTCATGAATTCATGTTGAATTTATTGATCAGAATCGTAACATAATCACATTTCTTGATTCTGCAGGATTGGGAAACACTAGTGTTCGGTGAGATCTGAGTGAATTGCACAAGGTTGAAGATGAAAGAAAATGGTAATCTGATTACTAAGCTTCTAGTGTTCAATGGCAAGAACTTGAATCAGTGGATGATTAAGATGAGTGTGTTGTTTGGCGCTCAAGATGTTCTTGATCTCGTCAACGGCAGTTACATTTTGGTTGCAATTCCAACAAATGCAACAGATGTGTAGAGGAATTCTCATTGTGATCCGAGGAAGAATGATAAGAAAGCATTGTTCTACATCCATCAGTGTGTGGATACGAATGTTTTTTAGAAGATCGCTAATTCGACGACGGCTGCGTGGGACACACTGACACAATGTTACGACAGTGATGCATTAGTGAAGAAGATGAAGCTTCGGTCTCTACGTAAGCAGTATGAGAATCTCAGCATGAAGAATAATGAGAAGGTACCCGACTAAATCTCCAAAGTGATTCTGATTACAAATGAGATAAAGTCGTATAGAGAAACTCTCTCTAAAGAAAAGATCATTGAGAAGGTACTTAGATCTTTTACTCCTCATTTTGATTACATTGTTGTAGCAATTGAACATTATAACGATCTTAGCACCATGAGAATTGAAGAGATGCAAAGCAGTCTAGAGGCACAAGAGTTGCACCTGACAAAGAAAAACTATGAAATGGAGGTAGAACAACAGACTCTGAAAGCAGCTTCTGGTAAAAAATATCAGAAGTAGTCTTGGTCAGAAGCCATGAAGAAATTTGATGGTGTTTAAAAGTCAGAAACCTCAACTTCTGAATGACAGAAGAGTGCTTAAAAGGGGAAGAAGAAGTATGCCAAGAAGAAGGTTTAGTGCTACTATTGTAAGAAGTTTGACCACTTAGCTGATGATTGTTGATCAAACAAGGAAAGGAAGTCGGAAGAAGCAAACATAGTAAGAGAAGATTCTGATGATGAACCTGTGCTATTGATGGCTTCTGAATTTGATGGTCCGTATTTTGTAGACTGGTGGTACATGGACACGGGTTATTCAAATCACCTTACTGGAAATAAGAAATGGCTGGTTGAGTTTGACTCTCATAAGAGGACCAAGATCAGATGTGGTGATGATAAATAACTCAACGCTGAAGGCATGGGAAATGTCAAAGTCAAGGTGAAGAATGGTAAAACTGTTCAGATCAAGGAAGTTTGGTAAGTTCCTAGCGTGAAGAGCAATCTGATAAGTGTAGGTCAGGTCATTGAAAAAGGTTTCTCAGTTACTATGAAGAACAATCTCTTAAAGTTGTATGATTCTGATCAGAAGCTGATTATACAATCTGAGCAGGGAAGCAACAGAACATTCAAGGTGAATATGGAGACAACCGAAACTAAATGCCTTAGTGCAGAAGGTGCTGAAGGTTACAGTGAGCTTTGGCACAAGAGATTGGGGCATCTTAATTTCAGAAGCCTAAGGAATCCGAATTCTAAGAAGCTGGTATATGGAATTCCCAAGATTGTAAAGCCTGAGAAATCATGTGAGATATTCATGAAAGTCAAGCAACCTAGATTTCCATTTGCATAAGAAGTAGCCCCAAGAGCAAAGCATGCTTCGAGAGTACTGCATTATGATGTATGTGGACCATTTGAAGTATCTTTACTTGCAGGAAACAAATACTTTGTGTCATTTTTGGATGATTTCACAAGAATGACATGGGTAGCACTAATCAAGTTTAAGCATGAGGTGTTTGCTGAGTTTCAGAAGTTCAAGGAGAAGGCTGAAAAACAGAGGGGTCAGAAGCTGAAAATTCTCAAAAGCGATGGTGGAGGTGAATAAAACTCTATAGAGTTCAAGAAGTACTGTGAGGAGAATGAAATTGAGCATGAAGTGACTGCTCCATACACTCCTTAACACAATGGTCTTGCTGAAAGAAGAAATCGAACTTTGCTTGACATGAGAAAGAGCATGTTGAAAGAGAAGAAGATCTCTCACACCTTGTGGGGAGAAGCTATTGCCACTGTAACATATGTGCTCAACAGGTGTCCAACCAAGGATCTAAAGGAAATTGTTCCTTTAGAGAAGTGGACTGGAGATAAGAAAAGTGTGAACCATCTGAAGGTGTTTGATTCTATTTGTTACAAACATGTTCCAGATGCTAAGAGAAAGAAGTTAGATGACAGAAGTAGGGTTATGTTGCTTGTAGGTTACCACAGTACATGTGCTTATAAGCTCTATTTTCCTATCACTAACAAGGTTGAATTAAGAAGAGATGTAATTATGAAAGAATCAGAAGCATATGATTGGAATAAATCTCGATCCAACTTTGGTGTGGTGTTAACACTTGAGTTAACTTCTGAAGATATTTTAGAGTCTAAAGAAGAATCTGCTTCTGAAGGAGATTTGGAGTCTGAAGATTAGTCAGAGTCTGAAAGTGACTCTGATACTAAATACAAGTCTGAGTCTGAAGGTGAATCTGATTCTGGTCCAGATTCTGATGGTGATTCAGATTCTGGTGGAGATCCAGACTCTGGGAATATTCCAGACTTTGAAGGTGGTCATGCCTATGAAGGTGGTACTTCTGGGGTTCCAGTATCTGATACCGTTCCAGTGTCCGAAGAAGATTCTAAAAATGTTTATAGGATACAAAGAATTAGAAACATTCTAAGAAGATTTGCAGAGTTTGACATGGTACAAGATACTGAAATAGACTCTGAAGGGGAAGTCATTCAGTGTGTCATGTTAGTAGACTCTGAACTAGTTAGTACCGAAGAAGAGCTCAAGGAGAAAGTGTGGCTGAAGGTCATGGAAGAAGAACTTGAGGCTATAGAAAGAAACAAGACTTGGGAGTTAACTAAGCTTCCAAAGGATAATAAAACCATTAGCGTCAGATGGATTTTCAAGGTGAAGCTAAAGCTAGATGGATCAATTGACAAACACAAAACTAGGTTAGTAGCAAGAGGATTTCTACAGAAACTTGAGTTAGACTACTTTGAGGCGTTTGTTCCTATAGCGAGACATGAGACAATCAGACTAGTGATTGCAAAAGCTTCTAACAGAATTGGTCACTGATACATCTGAATGTGAAATCTTCCTTTCCGAACGGTCCTTTTCAAGAAGACGTATACGTGTTACAACCTCCTAGATTTGTAAAAAAAGAATCAGGATGACATGGTGTACATGTTACATAAAGCGTTGTATAGAGTGAAACAAGCTCATAGAGTCTGGAATCTGAAAATTGATTCATTTTTCAAGCTTTAAGGGTTCATAAAGTGTAAGATGGGGTATGGTGTCTATGTTCAACATACTTCTAAAGGCAATATGATTCGGGTATGTTTATATGTTTATGACATATTGCTAACAGGGAGTTGTGAACATGAGATAGCTAAGTTCAAGAAGGTGCTTATGAATGAGTTTGAGATAACTGATATAGGAAATATGGTATATTTTATAGGGATACAGATTCTGTAATCTGAGAAGGGTATCATTTTGTATCAGCTGAAGTATGAACTTGAGCATCTGAAGAAATTTGAGTTGCTAAATTATAAGGCTGTTGTCACACTGATAAGTGCAAATTGTAGCTATTTTTGTATATAACTTTTGTTGCACTTATCGATACTTTTTGGTTAATATCATTCGAATAAACCCCTCTTTATTTGTAATTACGTTTACTTTACGTTTTCGTGTGTATATTGCATTTTCTTATAAATACCATTGAGTTTAATTGATTTTATCTCATTTTTGTAGGTATTCAAGTAAATATATTTTTCCATAGTCATAAAGAGCATTGAATAAGCTTTCCAACGCTGCAAACCGTGCGTCAATCCGAGTTACGGTTCAAAAGTTATGAAGAAAACAAGTTCTGGTTTGCTGTCATGTTCGCTAGGCGAACTGGAGGCGAGCGCATTCGCTGGGTGTAATACCCTAATTTTTGCCCCTAAGATCCCACATGTCTTTTTGCATTTTGCATACCACAAACAAGATCATATATTTGCCCCTTCACTTGTAGGATTGTGCCTTGCGGTGATCTCTGTTTGTGTGTTCGTTAGTTGTTTTATTGTTTAATTGTTTATGTTTACTAATCATTAATAAAAATAAAAAATATATATATTTTGTTTTCTTTCACTAACATTTTCAGGGGAAGAACAGGTTAAAAATGTCAAAAAAAATCAGTCCCCCAGCTCGAATGAAGTTCACCTGATAAAGTCAAAGTTGATCTGCAAACAATTCAAAATTTATCTGATCAAGAGTTTCCGAGATTTAATTGATTATCATTCAAGAAATTCCAAGGTTCATGTGTTTATTTCCATGCCTTCTTTGACAAGCAAGGAAAATCGAGCCGCAGTCAAGACAGCACATCAAAAAGCCAAAATTTCCAAATTTTCAATGTGTTAATCGGTTAACGCATATGGTTAACCGGTTAACGCGTGCGAATTTTGAAATTTGGCAGCAAATTCAAATTTTCAGCAATTGGAACCAATTTTCATCATTTTGGAATATTCCATTTCATTTTAATTCCCTACATTACTCTGATCATTCCCTACCATACACCATCACTAATCACCACTCTTTTGTGATTTCCCTCCAAATTTGAATTCCAATCCTAATTTTGGTCATCCAAGCCTAATTCCAAACCACCAAATTTCCAAGCCTAAACTCTATAAATAGAGCCTTCATTTCATTCATTTTTCAAGCTTTTGATAGCCAACAAATCCCTTGCAATTTCTCTTCCCAAACCACAAATTCACCAAAGCTCTTATTTCTTCTTTTGAAAGTTAGTAAGAAATCACATTGATTCTTGCTTAAATTTGAGCTAGACCTCCATTATTTCTTGTTTTTGTTCATCAATCACAGTAGATCAAGGTTTTGGAGTGTGGATCTTGCTGCAATTCAAAGGAATTTTCTGATTCAGAGTGGTAATTCATCTTCCACCATTGTTAAAGCTTCATATTCATCATTCAAGATGTAGATCCTTGGTGTTGCTTGTTGTTGATCCATTGGATCATGTTGTGTTGATTGTTTGTAGGTTTCTTTGTCTATTTTTATTCTAAAATTTGTGCCAATTCAGTTCATGATCACAAGGTGTTTGGAAAATGTTTTGAAAGAGGATCATGCTGAATTCTGCATAATTTTTTGCATCTGATACAGTGTTAACCGATTAACCAAATTCAGTGTAAAATGGTTAACCGGTTAACACCCTATTTTGCGCAGAAAATTCAAAATCTGCATTGGTTAACCGGTTAACCTCAGGCGTTAACCGATTAACAGTGACCAGAATGTTTTTTTTTTGCCTTTGTTTTGGGACTGTTTTGCTTTTCGTTCCCTCTTCTTCCCTCTCCCTTTGTTCTTAGCCTTAGATCACATATTTGTGTGGTTTAATTTGGCTCTCTCTTCATCTATTTCTATTTTCTTTTGATCGATGAAAGTCTAGACGATCTTGAAATTCCTTTTGCCGAATTTTGATCAAAGACGAGATTGCTACCATTTTCTTCTTTTCGTGTGGCATCGCTTTAGGATAACGATCAATATATCGTTTATCTCGCGTGCATTAACACATACATCTTATGGCCGACCTCATTCGTAGGGTAATTTCTCGAATAAATTACTCGGCGTGCGCTTAACATAGACCAAAATTTGTCCCTATTCGGAATAAATCCAATTCGACGCTTGTACTTTCGTGGACCGGACCTTGATTGGTCGCGTCATCCCAAGGCCGATTATTTGATTGCATTATTTCCATAAACATTGAAGCTTGATGCGTAGTTGCTTTGGGTATCCCAATCTTCTTTCAAGTCTTCATTTAAGTTGGCATAATTGTATCAAGTAATCCCCGTAGTGCAAGATATGAAGCGGAATCGGTTGCGTTTTCATTTTCTTTGACACTAACTTACTAACATTACTATTGTACTAATCCTTTAAAATTCCTTCTCGCTCCTTATCTCTTTTATTTTTTTTATGCTTCATAATTATCATTTCATTGTCATGTTTATGTTTCCGCAATTTTTCCTTTATCCGTTGGACATTTGTTTATGTTTGTGCCATTTTTCTTTTGTCCATTTGGACTTAAAACATTAATAAAGGATTAAACCACTAAAAAACTTAATGCTCTTAATGTTGGACTATGACCACTATCCCTTGCTTTGGAGGACCTTCTTGGCTTGATTATGGACTTATGGAATTAGAAGTAGGACCTTATACCTTTGCTTTGGAATTTTGGTTCGAAGACTTTGGATTTCAATGCTATTATTGTGTCCTTGGACTTAGAGTTAGGATCTCCTCCCTTTGCTTTGGAGTTATGGTATGAAAACCAAAGAGCTTACTTGTGTGGTTAGGCTTTTCTTATCCTTATCTTTTATTTTACGCACTAGGATAGTCACTTCTTCTCCTCCCCATTGCCGCTCCCAGGATTTTCATCCAGGTACAAACGCGAGAGTGGCGCGGAAAAACAGAGTCGCCAGCCGTGTAAATTTATCCCACGAGAGGGAAAGGGAACACCGCATAAACCTTAGGAAGGGGGAAAGGAATGGTCATCGCAACCATAGCCTGGGTTCGGGAGTCGGTTACGCGAGGGGAAGGTATTAGCACCCCACGCGTCCATCGTACTCGACGGGATCCACGCTTGTTTTCTATTCTAAGGGTGAGTTATACTATCATCTAGGGCATGAGGGTATTACCTTTGCTTATCACACCTCTCACAACTTCCATAATCAGACTCATTTGAGTCTTTAGTTGTTTGACCTCTTCCTTCAGCAATTTTTGCTCTTGAACCAAAGTTTGTATCTTCCCCATATACTGGCCCATTTGGCTTCGTACATCCCTCAACTCAGTTGGAATTTGATCCATAATCCGCTTCCTGCTCCTTTGAAGAGTTAAGTCTGCCCAAATACCCTGAATATCGGAATAACCATAATATCACACTGATAAATCTGCCGATCAGAAAAACTGGGTATGTTGAAGGTCAAGGTTACCTGCAAACCTGCAAACACCCATTCCCTCTCACGTGTGGGTACTAGGATGTTCAGTATCCCGGGCTCTCAGGTCGAGAAATAATGATATGTTCACCACTTCTGGTTTGGCATCATCATCGATCGAGGAGGCCTCAACTGATTCTCCAAAGCGGAAGGTCTTCAGCTTTGGCACTGAGGTCGAGAAACAATAGTACATTCATCCCTCGGGGTACAGTACTATCTTCAATCGAGGAGTGCCTCCACTGATTCTCTTCGAAAGATAGGGGCCATCCTATGCGAGTTCCAAAGCGGGCCCTCGGGTGCGAATGGGTTTGCCACAGGATGTGGTCTGCCACTGTCACCACTAAAGAGGGATGTTTCCACTAAGGTCCTCATTGATCGGTCACCAGAGTCGACAGCTCTCTAGATCAACACCCCAATATGCGCAAGACACACACGTTAGAATGCGTCCCAAGATAGCCTCGTCTGGTTGTGAATTTCGTGAACACACAAACGTACCAAGCGGGCACGTAGGTCCCACTACTTTCCAATCTAGTCCTAAGGTATTCTCAAGCCTTGGTATTGGGCTTATCTCTCAGACCCCCCCAACATGCAAAACAAAGACAGCCAGCACAGCACAGCAGCATGACAGTAATAAAAAATGAAATGCGGAAAATGCGGTATAAAATAAAATACAACACATAAAGCAAAACAAACACAAAACACCCAAAGAAAACAAAGACAGGCAAGCGTTAGGATTGACTCGCTTAGGGATGAACCAGCATAGGTCAACCAGAATCCCCAGCAGAGTCGCCAGCTGTCGCTCCCAGGATTTTCATCCAGGTACAAACGCGAGAGTGGCGCGGAAAAACAGAGTCGCCAGCCGTGTAAATTTATCCCACGAGAGGGAAAGGGAACACCGCATAAACCTTAGGAAGGGGTAAACGAATTGTCATCGCAACCATAGCCTGGGTTCGGGAGTCGGTTACGCGAGGGGAAGGTATTAACACCCCACGCGTCCATCGTACTCGACGGGATCCACGCTTGTTGTCTATTCTAAGGGTGAGTTATACTATCATCTAGGGCTGTGCTAAAACGGAGAGGGGAAGACAAAGACCGACTCTGTAGGACGTCGACGTCCTAGGCCTACGTACCCCCCTTGTGCAATGGGGAATTCAGAGTCAACGTAGTTCGAACCAAGTTCTTTTTGTGTTTTTTATGAGCGACGTTAAGTTCGCGTCCGGCAGTTAGGGTCGATGCCTGTTTGCGACTCAGACGGAAAGTAACGTGCCCTTTTTGAAAATAGCCTTTAAGTTGAAGGTCCCGAAGGACAAAAAAAGTTTGAAGTTTGGTTTGTGTTTTTTAGGAAAGAAGTGGCTTAAGTTAGTTCCTAAGCTGCATTGCACCAAAGTCTAGGGCACAGGGGCGAATACTTAACGCATCATCCCAAGACAGGACGCTCGCTAAGCACTCTAGAAAGATGAGAGGAAGCCCCTCATTTCTCATTCCCCATACTTAAGGCTCGTGCGCAATACACCTTATTCTTATTAAGTGTTTTAAAGAAATTTGAGATGAGAAGAGAGAAGACACAAGGGTAACTCTAAGGGGGACTATGAATCCTAAAGTTATCATGCATGGGAGACCTACAGTTAATGAGGTTTGACGACAACCTAAATCCTAAAGAATAAAGATAGGAGAGAAAAAGGTAAGGGTAACCATGGACACTTATCCATACCCTTAAGGAACTTACCTTGATCCTGCACAAAAGGTTAGTGAGAAACAGACGTGAATAAGAGAAATGAGGTGAATGACAATCAAGCAATGGCACACAATAATGAGAATCATCCAATCATGAACTTAGAAATCAAAGGAACAACCCCAAAGCAAATGGCACAAGCGCCTTTCAAACAAGGTAATCAGATAAGATCAAAGATGCGCACACAAGAGAATCTCAAGAGAAAACAAATCAAACAATTAGCAAAGTAACTCCTAAAATTCCTAAATTACACATTAAGGTTCCTCAACCAGAGGCAAACAAGATATAAAAAGTCCCTGCAAAAATTTAAAGTGTTAGCCATTCAAATAATCATACAAAATTCAAGTAAGGGATAGGGTTCAATGTGCCAAAGAGAAGGACCTAAATGCAATGTGAAATAAATTAAAAAATGATTTAAAAAAAATATTTGGATGCATTTTAGGATGTTAGTGAGTGAATGCAAAAGGAATGGATAGGAAATATTTTATGGATGCAGAGAAATAAAATGAACAAATTAGGTATGCATGCATGAAATAAATTCAAAAGGAAATTATTCAAATAATATTACAAAAAAAAGAAAATAAAAAAACCTCAGCAACTATGCTATCGCGAAAACGCGGTCATCGCAACCGGATCGAACCAAACACAAAGGTCACGCATCATGCACACGAACGTGCGAACAGCGTATCGACACGATTCGATCCGAAAAATATAAAATGAATAAATAAATAAAATCCACAAAATATATACTTAATGCTAAAAGAAAATATTACTTAAGAAAATATAACGTTATTATTATGTTAAAAGAAAATATTAGTAACATTATAATATATATATATTTAAAATGCAACGGGATAATAACATTAAAAAAATCATATCACTTAACATTATAATATATATATATTAACCTGGAAAAGAACCTGTATGCTTCAGGAAAACGAAAACGCATGGCGGTTTACCGTACCGGTCAGGGCCGGCCCAATTATCTCGGAGGCTCCGTTCTAATTTCCAAAATGGGCCTAATTTTTTTTTTAAAAGTATTATAATAATTAAAAAAACCCAAAAATACAATTATGTATTAATTAAAAATAAATTTAGTTAATTATTTTGAGTTTTGATCAATCTTATTTTTTTATATATATATATTGAAATTTTATCATATCATTTTTATTTATTTATTGAGTTTTTATTATAATATTTTATTTATTTTTATTAATATTTATGAAAAAAAAATTGAAGCTTTTAAATTTTGGGGCCCTCTAAAATTTGAGGCCCAGTGCGGTAGCGCTTGCTGCACTTGCACAGGGCCGGCCTGGTACCGGTCTTATATGTTATTACGTTTCCATTATTTAGGTATTATAATATGTATATATATAAAAACAAACCGCAAAGCATAGATATTGGAATGAGAATGTCGCTGACAACATCCTTACAAAACAAACCATCGATGAACAGTATCGAGAAGCCAAATTTTAGGATAGTCACATTATGCATATGTATATATTAGAACAATCAGTAGAAAAAAAAAAGTTAAACAAATCGATACCGGTTGAAATACAAACCGCCGCTTGTAGTATTTTTCGGTTTTGCTTGTCGGCTGTGTGTTTCTCTTTTTTCAGTCCCCCCTGATCAATGTGTAACTTATGCATATATAAAGGTTAAATTAGGATTAACTCTAAATTGTCAATATTGTCCCTAATATCCAATTTGAGGCCCAAATTAAAATAAAAACAAAATAAAAAATTCCTATTTATTCTAAACGTTATTAGTTAATAAAAAATAAATATTTAAAACGAAATTAAAATAAAGTACAAATTATTCTAATTATTTATTCTAAATAATAAACGGACTCTAAATAAGAAAAAAAATCGGACGCCCGAGTGATTGAAAAAAATAAATCCAGTACACTAAAATGATTAGTACGAAATATATGACTCAAAAAAATATAGCATTTGGTCAGATTTTAAAATAAATTTTGATCCGTAAAAATGCTCAAATTGATTAAAATATGACGAAAAATTAAAACGAACACGCCGAGTTAAACTGCGCGAACCATAATATAATTGACGTCTGCAAGTTCGATTTTAAAATTTTCTGTCCCCTGATTTTAAGCACCGCTGAAATTCAATTTGACCACTCTGTCTGTAAATTTTTGAGAAATTATTCCGACCAATATTTTAGGCAGTATGCGAGATGAAAAACACTATTTTATGCTATTTAGATGATGCAGAGTGGAAATACAGTCAGATGAATGAAAATACGAAAATATTAAAAATGCCTGGAATAAACTGTGAACTCTCAAAATACCCTGTTGCAAAAAGAACGATCTGGTACCAAATTACCGAGCAAAATAACTGTTGGGGCACTCTAATGCTGGTTGCTTAGAATAAGAGACGTCCTTAGCCACAAGGATACCGTGATCTGATGTCTCGAGAGCTCAATGCAATGCATGATTATGAGTTAAGACCTAAATGAGATGCAAATGAAAAAAAGAAACATAAGCCAGAAAAAGTTAGAAAAAGGTAGGGCAAATTTCGGGGTGCAACACCCATTCTTAAATTTTCAAAATCTTCTCCCTATTTCAAAAATCTTCTTGTTTTCAAACCATCACCGCTTTCATAATAAAACCTTGACTTTGGTCAAGTGTCTTTTTATACTTTTGTTTTCTTTAATAAATGTCAATCTATCTTAACCATACTTTGACCATTTCATAAAAATATAAAAAATATGAAACTCACTCAAACTTTTTTTTGTGCTTTGAGCACTTTTCTTTTTCTTTTTTTAACTCTTTTTCATAAGTTTAGACATGATTCATTTCCTTAAGCGGAATTATTCGCTTGGAAATGACGACTTGTCTTTACATTTAAAATCGATCAAAACCAACAAATTTTCATTCTTTGTACCACGAACTACGGGGTTTTGATCCTACATTGCACATCTTGGGTACGTAGGCATGAGGCGATAAATCTCTCCAAACACAAAAATCTTAAAAAATGTTTCTCTTCTCATCTCCCCAATCTCTTTACAAGCAAACCATTTTCAGACCAAAAGCATGAATACATCGAAGGGCTCCTATAGAGTACTATAGATGTATTGGGTGCGTAAAACCTTCCCTTTACATAACCAACCCCCCTTACCCGTTCTCTGTTTATTCTTTTTCTTAGAAATCTTTAGGTTTTGTTCGCTCTTTTTTCCTTTCCCTTTGTGGATAAAAATAAAAGTGCGGTGGCGACTCTTGTTCTTTTTTATGAGTTAAGTTAATCAATAGCTTACACTCACAAATTTCCCCGCTACACTAGGGGGTTCGCAAAGCGAACCCGGGGCAAATAAAAAGTGCCCAGAAGCGTTGAAAACACTGATTTGGCAGTTGCTAAGGCGGTTTATGTTCGCTAGGTGAACGGGGGTTCGCTGGGCGAACCTGGAAACCCAATTTTGCCTATTTTAGTCATTTTCCAGCATTTTTTAGGTTATGGTTTTGGGTTTTCTTGCTCCAACTCCATCAAACTTCATTTTTTGAGTAGATTAGCTTAGAAAACAACATGGAAGCTTGCACACGGATGATTCGGAGTGGATTGATCGTCGACCGATGTTGACAAACCGCGAGATGTTTGGTTCATTTCTCTTTCTCGTTGTGTTTTTCTTCTTTATTGGGTGTTGTATAGTTACTATGAACATATGTATCTTTGTTGATCATAATATTGTATAAAATATGCTTTACAAATCATTATCGATCTCTTCCTTGATCTTTTTGCATTTATGTTTGGATTTGTGTTGTGTTAGAGATAAACATCATGAATCTTAATTAGGGATGGATATCTATTATCTAGATGCTAGAGATAGATTTAGATAATAATCTTTATGGTGTCGGAACTTAATGCTTTCCGTGTTTCGAGGCGTCGTGCGCAAGAGTGACGACGAGAGTGATACGGTTGCTCTCTCAACTTAGTGTGCCAGAGATGGACACTGTTGTGAACGATACTGGATGATTTTGACGAGTATTGTAGTATAGTGAAAATGATCGATAAATTTATGTTTGTGACGAGTGGATTATATGCACGCCTGATAAGTTTCTTCTCTCTGAAGAATGATTTCTTTTTATGTTTTAATATTTACTTTTCTGTTTTCTTGATTTAAACCATTTTAAACCCAAACTCATAAACGCGAGAGACTGTCGAACGCCATTCTTTCCCTCGAACCGATCTCTGTGGACATGACATAAATCCCGGAGGGAATTCTTTTCGAAAATAAATATTTTTGCTGCTTGCCCTATTCTGCATTTAACAAAATGGTGCCGTTGTTGGGGATTGGTTTTGATATTGAATCGCATTGCGATAGTTTCTTTGTTTTTGAGTTTTGTATATTGTTGAAGCGGAATAGCGGCAAGCAACAAAAATATTTGGAAGTATTTTTCCGGGAATTATCGTGTCCACAGAGATCGGTTCTTGAACTGCCGTTCGACAATTTAATTGTTAATGAGTTTGGTTTAAAATGGTTTTAAGGTAAATGCGGGAAAGTAAATAAAAACATAAAAGCAATTCATTATTCAAAGAGAAAATATGTATCAAGCATGTACATATTCCACTCGTCACAAACATAAATTTACCGACCAATTATACTCCACCTGCAATACTCGTCAAAATCATCCAATATCGCTCACAACAGTGTCCATCTCTGGCACACTGAGTTGAGAAGCAACCGTATCACTCTCTTCGTCACTCTCGCGCACGAAGCCTCGAAACACGGAAGGCATTTAAGTTCCGACACCATAAATATTATCATCTAAATCTATCTCTAGCATCTAGACAATAGATATTCATCCCTAATCAAGATTTGTGAAGTTTATCTCTAACACAACACAAATCCAAACATAAATGCAAAAAGATCAAGGAAGACATCGATAATGATTTGTAAAGCAAGCTTTATACAATATTATGATCAACAAAGATACATATGTTCATAGTAAATTTACAAACACCCAACAAAAAGAGAAAAACATAGAGAAGAAATGGAGAAAAACCAAACATCTCTTGAGTTGTCGGCTCCGATTGATGAAGGATTCGACTCCGGATCATCCCAATGCATGCTCCAATGTGTTTTCTAGCCTAATTCTAGTAAAAAAATGCTATTGGATGGATTTGGAACTAAAAATATCAAACCCATAACCTAAAAATTGTGTTTTTGGGGCTTTAATGGAGTTTCAGCACGCGCAGCACCGCCCGGCGGAATTCTGGGTTCGTCCGGCGGCGAAAGGCCTTCATTCTGTAAGTTTTTCACAATTTTGGAGTGTCCGGACCGCCCCTGCACCGCCCGGCGGCGCAGAGGCGCAGCGTACCAGTCTGCAGAATTTTTCTGCACTGTTTTATTCATATCTTTTGAACCGTAACTCCGTTTGACGCACGGTTTGAAGCGCTGGAAAGCTTATTCAATGCTCTATACAACAATGGCAAAACATCCTTGATTGGACACCAGTAAAAATAAATTAAAATCAATTAAACTCAATGATATTTACACGATAACGCACTATACACACGAAAACGTAAACTATACGCATTTACAAACAAAGCGGGGTTTATTCGTATGATATTTACCAAAAAGCATTGATAAGTGCAATAAAACATATATACACAAATAGGTACATTTTGCACTTATCAACTCTCCCCAATTTACCTAATTGTTTGTCCACAAACAAGAATCAAACAAACTTGAAAATACAAAAGCGAAATCCAAAGAAAGACGAATCAACAGGATTTGAAAAACGAAAACGAATGAATGGTTCAAATAAAAACGGTACACACAAAAAGTAAATACTTACCACTAAACTACAACGATAACATAATCACGAAACAAATGCAAAATACAAAAAATTATGCCAAACATTCTAAAACAACACAAGTTCCAAAGTGAATCACACCTAGTAAAAACAATCATCGGTAGATGAAAAACACACAATAAGGTACTTTACACTCACACAACACTCATGCAAACAAAAGACTAAATTATGCATACATCCACAAATTCACATTGAACATACAAAAGCAAGAATCACAAGGACTTTCAAGGTTGTAACGTGGTCGGGTAAACAAACAAGGGGCAATTTCTAAAGGTAATTGAAACAAAAACTTGCCTAAACCTAAGGGAGTGAAAAATCACAAAAGTTCAAACACAAAATTTCAATCAAACTTCTTCCAAAATCCCAAGTGCTACACGACACACAATACTTATTTAGCACAATTATTGAAACTCTTTTTTTTTTTTCTTTTTCAAGGATTTTTCTTTTTCTTCCTTTTTTCTTTCTTTTTCTTTGTTATATTTTTCTCTTTTTTCTTTTCTTTTCTTTGTCATATTTTTCTCTTTTTTTTTTCTTTTCTTTTCTCAATCCTCATAGAATCCAACCAATGAGTATACAATCATCCTCTCCCCAACTTGAATTCAACCGCACCATCATGTGAATACTCCCTACTTTCTAAGGAAAGGAAAAAATCCATACAACAACACAAAATTGAGGTCCAAGAAAAAACAAAATCCATTCAAAAATAAGTGAACTAAATACTCATAGACAAGCATCAAGTTCAAATAAAAACATGGATCAAAAAGCTCAAAGGGGTTACAAATTCTCACACACTCACAAGGTGAATTGACTATTTGGCTAAGGTGGTTGTGCTCAAAATGAAACAATTGCCTTGATCACTTTCATGCATTCATATAATCAACACAAATAAAAGATTCAACATAATAAAATCCAGTTAGAACAAGAATGTTGGTTCTTCGCGCATATATGAACAATGGAAGGCCTCCTCACAAAAAGGGTGGGAACTAAAGTGATTCACAATAGAACAAGTATACAAAAGAATGGATGGCATGGAAGTTTGTAAAATGCCTAAGTATCATGAATATGCTAAAGTATAGAAAGCGATAAATACATACCTCAGACGTGTACAAAACTTAACAAAATCGTTACCATACATCCGCAAGTTGAAACGAACCAACTTGGAAAATCACAAAAGCATCCTCAAATAAGTCGACCAAGACTTGCAACCAAACAACAAACAAAACTTTAGAAAAGAAAAACTATAAAACATGCTTGTTTTACGTCGTAAGCTCGCCGCCTTTACGGTGCTTAATTAGAAACTTCCTCTCTTAATGCCATGGTGATGTCTCACCGTGCAACCAAAAGCAAGCGTCCTAACCAAACATTTGAACAAACGTTAAAATATACAAGTATCAATATAAACAAGTGAAAATATACAATATGTACGATATCTACAAAACTCAAAAACAATGAAACTATCGCAATGCAAGAACAATAAAAACCAATCCCCGGCAACGGCGCCATTTTGCTGGAGCGGCATAGCGGCAAGCAACAAAAAGATTTGGAAGTATTTTTCCGGGAATTATCGTGTCCACAGAGATCGGTTCTTGAACTGCCGTTCGACAATTTAATTGTTAATGAGTTTGGTTTAAAATGGTTTTAAGGTAAATGCGGAAAAGTAAATAAAAACATAAAAGTAATTCATTCTTCGAAGAGAAAAGACGTATCAAGCATGTACATATTCCACTCGTCACAAACATAAATTTACCGACCAATTATACTCCACCTGCAATACTCGTCAAAATCATCCAATATCGCTCACAACAGTGTCCATCTCTGGCACACTGAGTTGAGAAGCAACCGTATCACTCTCTTCGTCACTCTCGCGCACGAAGCCTCGAAACACATAAGGCATTTAAGTTCCGACACCATAAAGATTATCATCTAAATCTATCTCTAGCATCTAGACAATAGATATCCATCCCTAATCAAGATTTGTGAAGTTTATCTCTAACACAACACAAATCCAAACATAAATGCAAAAAGATCAAGGAAGACATCAATAATGATTTGTAAAGCAAGCTTTATACAATATTATGATCAACAAAGATACATATGTTCATAGTAAATATACAAACACCCAACAAAAAGAGAAAAACATAGAGAAGAAATGGAGAAAAACCAAACATGTCTTGAGTTGTCGGCTCCGATTGATGAAGGATTCGACTCCGGATCATCCCAATGCATGCTCCAATGTGTTTTCTAGCCTAATTCTAGTCAAAAAATGCTATTGGATGGATTTGGAACTAAAAATATCAAACCCATAACCTAAAAATTGTGTTTTTGGGGCTTTAATGGAGTTTCAGCACGCGCAGCACCGCCCGGCGGAATTCTGGGTTCGCCCGGCGGCGAAAGGCCTTCATTCTGTAAGTTTTTCACAATTTTGGAGTGTCCGGACCGCCCCTGCACCGCCCGGCGGCGCAGAGGCGCAGCGCACCAGTGTGCAGAATTTTTCTGCACTGTTTTATTCATATCTTTTGAACCGTAACTCCGTTTGACGCACGGTTTGAAGCGCTGGAAAGCTTATTCAATGCTCTATACAACAATGGCAAAACATCCTTGATTGGACACCTGTAAAAATAAATTAAAATCAATTAAACTCAATGATATTTACACGATAACGCACTATACACACGAAAACGTAAACTATACGCATTTACAAACAAAGCGGGGTTTATTCGTATGATATTTACCGAAAAGCATTGATAAGTGCAATAAAACATATATACACAAATAGGTACATTTTGTACTTATCAACTCTCCCCAATTTACCTAATTGTTTGTCCACAAACAAGAATCAAACAAACTTGAAAACACAAAAGCGATATCCAAAGAAAGACGAATCAACAGGTTTTGAAAAACGAAAACGAATGAATGGTTCAAATAAAAACGGTACACACGAAAAGTAAATACTTACCACTAAACTACAACGATAACATAATCACGAAACAAATGCAAAATACAAAAAATCATGCCAAACATTCTAAAACAACACAAGTTCCAAAGTGAATCACACCTAGTAAAAACCAATCATCGGTAGATGAAAAACACACAATAAGGTACTTTACACTCACACAACACTCATGCAAACAAAAGACTAAATTATGCATACATCCACAAATTCACATTGAACATACAAAAGCAAGAATCACAAGGACTTTCAAGGTTGTAACGTGGTCGGGTAAACAAACAAGGGGCAATTTCTAAAGGTAATTGAAACAAAAACTTGCCTAAACCTAAGGGAGTGAAAACTCACAAAAGTTCAAACACAAAATTTCAATCAAACTTCTTCCAAAATCCCAAGTGCTACACAACACACAATACTTATTTAGCACAATTATTGAAACTCTTTTTTATTTCTTTTTCAATGATTTTTCTTTTTCTTCCTTTTTTCTTTCTTTTTCTTTGTTATATTTTTCTCTTTTTTCTTTTCTTTTCTTTGTCATATTTTTCTCTTTTTTTTTTTCTTTTCTTTTCTCAATCCTCATAGAATCCAACCAATGAGTATACAATCATCCTCTCCCCAACTTGAATTCAACCGCACCATCATGTGAATACTCCCTACTTTCTAAGGCAAGGAAAAAATCCATACAACAACCCAAAATTGAGGTCCAAGAAAAAATAAAATCCATTCAAAAATAAGTGAACTAAATACTCATAGACAAGCATCAAGTTCAAATAAAAACATGGATAAAAAAGCTCAAAGGGGTTACAAATTCTCACACACTCACAAGGTGAATTGACTATTTGGCTAAGGTGGTTGTGCTCAAAATGAAACAATTTCCTTGATCACTTTCATGCATTCATATAATCAACACAAATAAAAGATTCAACATAATAAAATCTAGTTAGAACAAGAATGTTGGTTCTCCGCGCATATATGAACAATGGAAGGCCTCCTCACAAAAAGGGTGGGAACTAAAGTGATTCACAATAGAACAAGTATACAAAAGAATGGATGGCATGGAAGTTTGTAAAATGCCTAAGTATCATGAATATGCTAAAGTATAGAAAGCGATAAATACATACCTCAGACGTGTACAAAACTTAACAAAATCGTTACCATACATCCGCAAGTTGAAACGAACCAACTTGGAAAATCACAAAAGCATCCTTAAATAAGTCGACCAAGACTTGCAACCAAACAACAAACAAAACTTTAGAAAAGAAAAACTATAAAACATGCTTGTTTTACGTCGTAAGCTCGACGCCTTTACGGTGCTTAATTAGAAACTTCCTCTCTTCATGTCATTGTGATATCTCACCGCGCAACCAAAAGCAAGCGTCCTAACCAAACACTTGAACAAACGTTAAAATATACAAGTATCAATATAAACAAGTGAAAATATACAATATGTACGATATCTACAAAACTCAAAAACAACGAAACTATCGCAATGCAAGAACAATAAAAACCAATCCCCGGCAACGGCGCCATTTTGTTGGAGCGGCATAGCGGCAAGCAACAAAAAGATTTGGAAGTATTTTTTCGGGAATTATCGTGTCCACAGAGATCGGTTCTTGAACTGCCGTTCGACAATTTAATTGTTAATGAGTTTGGTCTAAAATGGTTTTAAGGTAAATGCGGGAAAGTAAATAAAAACATAAAAGCAATTCATTCTTCGAAGAGAAAAGACGTATCAAGCATGTATATATTCCACTCGTCACAAACATAAATTTACCGACCAATTATACTCCACCTGCAATACTCGTCAAAATCATCCAATATCGCTCACAACAGTGTCCATCTCTGGCACACTGAGTTGAGAAGCAACCGTATCACTCTCTTCGTCACTCTCGCGCACGAAGCCTCGAAACACATAAGGCATTTAAGTTCCGACACCATAAAAATTATCATCTAAATCTATCTCTAGCATCTAGACAATAGATATCCATCCCTAATCAAGATTTGTGAAGTTTATCTCTAACACAACACAAATCCAAACATAAATGCAAAAAGATCAAGGAAGACATCAATAATGATTTGTAAAGCAAGCTTTATACAATATTATGATCAACAAAGATACATATGTTCATAGTAAATATACAAACACCCAACAAAAAGAGAAAAACATAGAGAAGAAATGGAGAAAAACCAAACATGTCTTGAGTTGTCGGCTCCGATTGATGAAGGATTCGACTCCGGATCATCCCAATGCATGCTCCAATGTGTTTTCTAGCCTAATTCTAGTCAAAAAATGCTATTGGATGGATTTGGAACTAAAAATATCAAACCCATAACCTAAAAATTGTGTTTTTGGGGCTTTAATGGAGTTTCAGCACGCGCAGCACCGCCCGGCGGAATTCTGGGTTCGCCCGGCAGCGAAAGGCCTTCATTCTGTAAGTTTTTCACAATTTTGGAGTGTCCGGACCGCCCCTGCACCGCCCGGCGGCGCAGAGGCGCAGCGCACCAGTGTGCAGAATTTTTCTGCACTGTTTTATTCATATCTTTTGAACCGTAACTCCGTTTGACGCACGGTTTGAAGCGCTGGAAAGCTTATTCAATGCTCTATACAACAATGGCAAAACATCCTTGATTGGACACATGTAAAAATAAATTAAAATCAATTAAACTCAATGATATTTACACGATAACGCACTATACACACGAAAACGTAAACTATACGCATTTACAAACAAAGCGGGGTTTATTCGTATGATATTTACTAAAAAGTATTGATAAGTACAATAAAACATATATACATAAATAGGTACATTTTGCACTTATCATATATATCGTATATATTGTCGATTTCCATTATGTTTGTTCAAGTGTTGTATACATGTTGTTCCCGTAATGTTTGTTCACATATTTGGTTAGGACACTTGCTTTTGGTTTGCGCGGTGAGGCATCACTATGGGATGAATGAAGGAAGTTACTAGCTAAGCATTGTAAAGGCGTCGAGCTTACGAAGTAAAACAAGCATGTTTTATTGTTTTTAGTTTCTAATGTTTTTGTTTGTTGTTTGGTCACAAATTTTGGTCGACTAATTTGAGGATGCTTGGTGATGTTCCATGTTTGTTTGTTTCAACTTGCGGATGTATGGTAATGATTTTGTTAAGTTTTGTACACGTCCAAGGTTTGTGTTTATCGCTTTCTTGACTTTAGCATATTCCTGATACTTACGCTTTTTACAAACTTCCATGCCATTCATTCTTTTGTATACTTGTTCATGTTGTGAATCAATTTAGTTCCCAACCTTTTTGTGAGGTAGCTTTCCATTGTTCATATATGCGGAGTACCAACATTCTTGTTTTAACTGGATTTTATTATGCTTAATCTTTCGTTTGTGTTAATTGTATAAAAGCATGAAAAGGATCAAGGCATTTTGTTTCATTTTGAGCACAACTACATATCCAAATAGTCATTCACCTTGTGAGCGTGTGATCATTCGTAACCCCTTTGAGCTTTTTGATCCATGTTTTATTTGAACTTAATGCTTGTCTATGAGTATTTAGTTCACTTATTTTTGAATGGATTTTGTTTTTTCTTGGACCCTCAACTTTGTGTTGTTGTATGAATTTTTACCTTGCCTTAGAAAGTAGGGAGTATTCACATGATGATGTGGTTGAATTCAAGTTGGGGAGAGAATGATTGTTTACTCATTGGTTGGTTTCTATGAGGTCAAATAAAGGGCTGTTTTGCTGTCATGTTCGCTTTGCGAGTATGATAGCGAATGTTCGCCGTGCGAATGGCTGACGAAGGTCCCAGCGAAGGAATCCAGAATGAGGCAGTGGCGAAAGGGACCAAAGTTTGCTTTACGAACGTCCTAGCGAGTGTTCGCCTAGCGAATGATCGTTCGCTTTGCGAACCTCTGAAAAAAAAAGAGAAAAATATGAAAAAAAAGAAAAAAAAAAGTGAAAAAGAAAGAAACAGAAAATCCTTGAAAAAGGAAACAAAAAGAGTTCAAATAATTGTGCTAAATAAGTATTGTGTTTTGTGTAACACTTGGGATATTGGAAGAAGTTAATTGGAATTTTGTGTTTGAGTCTTTGTGAGTTGATCACTCCCTTAGGTTTATGCAAGTTTTTGTTTCAATTATCTTTAGAAATTGCCCCTTGTTTGTTTACCCGACCACGCTACAACCTTGAAAGTTCTTGTGATTCTTGCCTTTGTATGTTCAATGTGAATTTTTGGATGGTTGCATAATTTAGTCTATTGTTTGCATGATTGTCGTGTGAGTGATAAGAACCTCATTTTGTGTTTTTCAACTACCGATGATTGTTTTTGCTAGGTGTGATTCACATTTGAACTTGTGTTGTTTTAGAATGTTCGGCATGATTTTTGTATTTTACATTTGTTTCGTGACTATGTTGTCATTGTAGTTTAGTGGTAAGTATTTACTTTGTGTGTACCATTTTCGATTGAACCATACATTTGTTTTCCGTTTTTCAAAACTTGTTGATTCGTGATTTTTTGGTTATCACTCGGTTTCGTTGAGTCGCTTGATTTTTGTTTGAGGACAAACAATTATGTAAGTTGGGGAGAGTTTGATAAGTGCAAATTGTAGCTATTTTTTTATATAAGTTTTGTTGCACTTATCGATACTTTTTGGTTAATATCGTTCGAATAAACTCCGCTGTGTTTGTAATTACGTTTACTTTACGTTTTCGTGTGTATATTGCGTTTTCTTGTAAATATCATTGAGTTTAATTGATTTTATCTCATTTTTGTAGGTAATCAAGTAAATATATTTTTCCATAGTCATAAAGAGCATTGAATAAGCTTTCCAACGCTTCAAACCGTGCGTCAATCCGAGTTACGGTTCAAAAGTTATGAAGAAAACAAGTTATGGTTTGCTGTCATGTTCGCTAGGCGAACTGGAGGCGAGCGCATTCGCTGGGGGGTTCGCAAAGCGAACCCGGGGCGAATAAAAAGTGTCCAGAAGCGTTGAAAACACTGATTTGGCAGTTGCTAAGGCGGTTTATGTTGGCTAGGCGAACGGGGGTTCGCTGGGCGAACCTGGAAACCCAATTTTGCTTATTTTAGTCATTTTCAGCATTTTTTTAGGTTATGGTTTTGGGGTTTCTTGCTCCAACTCCATCAAACTTCATTTTTTCAGTAGATTAGCTTAGAAAACAACATGGCAGCTTGCACACGGATGATCCAAAGTGGATTGATCGTCGACCGATGTTGACAAACCATGAGATGTTTGGTTCATTTCTCTTTCTCTTTGTGTTTTTCTTCTTTGTTGGGTGTTGTATAGTTACTATGAACATATGTATCTTTATTGATCATAATATTGTATAAAATCTGCTTTACAAATCATTATCGATGTCTTCCTTGATCTTTTTGCATTTATGTTTGGATTTGTGTTGTGTTAGAGATAAACATCATGAATATTTTTTTTTTATAAGCAACATTCATTAATAGGAGATTAAGGAAATCTCGAACCAACAAAAAACAAACCACAACACTACGAGACAATTACAAGAAATCGTAGGGCAACTTATACCACTCATACAAGCTACACTTCCTACTCTTAACTCTACATAAGATCAACCAGTTCCAAGAGGAAATGATAATAGAACTTACAATTTCATCGACATTACAAAAACCATCGTTGAATAATATATTATTTCTAACCCTCCAAATATTCCAGCAAGTGATAAACCAAATAGAACTAATCGTACCCGATTTACTCCAGCCTTTAAGATGCGAAACCCAAGCCTTCGCGTGGAGACTACAATTCGATTATGAAATTCTATCTATCTTCACCCACTCGCATATCTTCCTCCAAACCTCCGTCGATTTAAAGCACGAGAAAAACAGGTGAGAGGAATTCTCATTCTCTTGGAAACAAAACATACACACTTTATCATGGGGATTTTCAATAATCTGCCTCTCAACCAAATTCGATCTCGTAGGCAATCTATCAGAGCCATTCTCCAAGCAAAAACTTGGATTTTTAATGGAATAGAAGTTTTCCACACACGCTCCAACAAATCCATAGTCCTATCATCAACCACACTCAAAGCCTCGCAAGAACTAATGAAGCAGTAGTACAAACTCACCGTATATCCTGTCGCTCTATCAAGACTCCATTCCCAATCATCCTTAACAACTGCTGCAACTGAATAGCATCCAACAAGTGACAGAGATCCCTCAAATCCGGTTCCAGCTGGTCTTCTTCTACATCCAAAGTTTCACGCAGGTTCCACCGCCACGATCCCTCTTCCCAGTCGCCCATTTCTTTAACAGAGATGGACTTCTTTCTACACGCCAAAAATAGCCTTGGATAGCTAAGTTTCAGACTAGACCTCCCAATCCAAACTGAATGCCAGAATGCGATACCAGCCCCATCACCAGTGGAACACACCAGAAGGTCGCAAAACCTGTCATTACAGTTAGAAACAGCAGTAGAAAAAATATCTTTAATCCACAAAGAATCATTATTAGAATTTCCAACTTCCTCATGAATCTGAACTTTTAAACTAAGATTTCCGTATCTCGCGACAAGCATAGGCCTCCAAATCTCATTGCCGTCACGGGAAAATCTCCACAACCATTTAGCAAGGAGAGCCCTATTAAAACGCCCTACGTGTTTTATTCCGAGACCCCCGCACTCCTTTGATTTGCAAACGGAATTCCAACCAACCCAAGAGATAAAGCTTTTACTCGAAGATCCTACCCAAAGGAACTATCTTTGGATGGCTATAATATCCTTCACAACTTTCTTCGGAGCCTTAAAGAAAGATAAGTGGTGTAACAAAAGATTAACGAGGACAGAATTGATAAGGGAAACTCTCCCTCCAATGGATAAATTCCGACCAATCCATCTAGATAATCTATTCCTCAAGCAAGAAACAATCTGTTTCTAAAACAAAATGCGACGATGGTTACCTCCTACCGTTAACCCGAGGAACTTAAAAGGAAGTTTTCCGGAATTGCAATGAAGGAACTGTTCTGCTGCCACCAGAAACTCCGCACCAACTCCCACCCCAAAAACACAACTTTTTGCGAAATTTATCTTAAGACCGGAAATTAACTTAAATGCCCGAAGGATAGATTTGAAGGCCCAAATGTTAGATACCGAACCATCCCCTAAAAGGATAATATCATCTGCAAACTGTAGGACACTAACCGATGAGGAATCGAAGACTTTGAATTCCAATAGCAAATTATGGAAAGTAGCACTTCTAACCAAACTAGCCAAGCCTTCAGCGACAATGGCAAATAAGAAAGGAGAAAGGGGATCTTCTTGTTTCAACCCCCTCGACGCCTTGAAATCCTTCGAAGGACTGCTGTTAATTAAAACCGACATAAAGCTATAAAAAACTGATCCTCTGATCCATTTTAGCCAGTTTTGACCAAATCCCATCTTAACAAGCATAGCTTCAAGGTAGGACCAGTCTACACAATCGTACGCCTTTGCAAAATCTACTTTAAGCAACAAACACTTCTTCTTATTCCTTCTAGCAAAGTCTACTACTTCATTAGCCAAAAGAACACCATCGAGAAGTTGCCGGCCAGGAATAAAAGCAGATTGAGATGGAGAAATCAGCTTATGGATCACTTTTCTCAACCTACGAGCAAGCATTTTGGATATAGTTTTAAGCACGCAGCTGATCAAGCTGATGGGCCTGAAGTCGTCGAAACTTTGAGAGTTGTCAACCTTAGGAACCAATGAAATAATGGATGACGCAAACATCTTGGGAAGCTTTCCAGTCTTGAAGAATTCAAGCACACTATTTGTGAAATCTTGGCCAATTATATCCCAACAGGATTTAATAAATTTGAAGTTAAATCCGTCTACCCCGGGGCACTTGTTCCCGTCACAGGCAAAAACAGCAGCTCTCACTTCATCAGTAGAAAACTCCGCTTCCAAAGAATTTCTGTCAGCACTATTAAGGCTCGCAACGCATTCCAAATTATAACTGATACTAGGCCTGGCATTTTGCTGGAATTTGAGCTCAAAGAATTCCTTTGCCTCATTTTAAACCACTTCCGGATCTTCCAGCAGATCAGCGCCAACTTTAATAGCTGAGATCGAATTAGACCGGTTCCTCACCTTTAAGGAATCATGGAAGAACTTGGTGTTAAGGTCACCATCCCTGGCCCATCTAACTCTAGATTTCTGCAGAATCATGTTTTCTTTAAGCCGGAGGCTCTTCCAAACCTCTTCCTGAGCACGCATTCTACCAAGCACGACTTCTCCGTCTTGACTGTAATCAACCAACTCCAGATTCAATTCAACCTGATTCAGATGATCCACATTACCTTCAATTTTTAAGTCAAGCCAACCTAAAGTATTAATGTTCCAACTACGCAAATCTGCCTTAAGAGCTTTGAGCTTGTTGAGAAGAATATAACAGTAAGATCCAGAAAATTGGTAAGACGACCAAGAGTTCTTCACAAAAGAAAGGAATTCTTTGTGTTCAAACCAACAATTGAAGGATCTAAAAGGCTTAGGTCCCCAATTCAAATTATTAGATTTCAACCAGACAGGCCTGTGATCCGAAACGTCCCTATCTCCCACAAATTGGCTCTTCAAACACAACTTAGATATAATCAAGTCGTCCACCAAAAATCTATCCAATCTACTCCTACTTTTTCCGTTAGAATTAAACCACGTAAACTTGCTTCCTACTACCGGTAAATCAAACAGATTCATATCATCAATGAAGGAACTAAAATCCCTCATTTCTCCACTATTTGATCCACGAGTACCTTTTCTTTCCTCCCTATTCTTAGCCGCAGTGAAATCACCTCCAACGATCCATCCTCCATTCGGGTATCGGTTCTTAATGGCTAAAAGGTCACTCCAAAGTCTTCTCTTGTCAGCAATTCCGCACGAGGAGTAGACATTAATCACCACAAAAGCTTGGTTCCTCCATAAGAAATGAATTCCCAAGTATCCTCTACCACTAAAACTCGCACAAGCTGTAAGAGAGTTTTTATTCCACATAGTGAGAATACCTCCCGAACGACCTTCTGAATTCGTCACAGACCACTCCACATCCTGCCTTCTCCACAAACTGCCAATCACTTTAGGATCCATCGCCAAAACTTTAGTTTCCTGAATAAGGCATAAGTCTGCGTTTCCTTGACAAAGAATATGCGATATTCTCCTTCTCTTAAGAGAATTACAACATCCACGCACATTAAAGGTTACGATATTCATGGACCACAAATATCTACATTCCTCTTTTTAGCCATTGCTTCCTTATCACCGTTATCCAATTTTCGGAGAATTCCTTCAAAAACTTCAATATCCTCAGCTTCTTCTACTCCCAACAACTTAAGAGAATTCCTCACCTTCGAAGGGACAACATCTAGAACTTTCTTGCATCTAGAATTCCCTCTAACGACGTCCGAATCAGTGATCGATTCTCAACACAACAAAGATGTATTCGTTTCTGACGAAACTTTTCTTAAGGATTTGCTGGATGAAGCCTCCCTATCGACTTTATTAGGAGGTCTAACGCCAGGAGTCTTAGAAGCCGCGTGGAGGAGAGTAGAAAAGTAGGAAGGAGAGTATGGAATATTAACACAGTTATAAACTTCATGTAGCAGTTTTTTCTTCTTATTTCTAACCCAATTAGAAGGCCCAATGGTCCCTCCTGGTGGCCCAGAAATAGGGTCTGAGCAGCCCAGGTCCACCACCAAATCACCTTTGAATAAATTATTATCAAAGACTTTTAAAGTGCTCCCTCCAATAACCAGATTTGCCTCTTCACCTTCGACATGAGCAACAGAATTGACCCCGTCAGGTTGTACTTCTTTGGACCTCATTTCTTCTAACATCAAAAGCTCATTTCTAATCTCAACAGTAGGGATAAGTCTATTTTCAACCAAATTCTTATCATACTCAGCCTCTAACCCATCAACTCTGGCCCCACATCCTAAACTATCACCCACGAAGGATAAATTGTCTGTGCTATCCATACCTCTTACTGACACAAGACCTTTCTGTGTAATTTCTCTCTATGCTGCATCCGAAATAGGGCTGCTAGACACCTCTCCTAGCACCTCATCAGAACTTCCCCAAGCATCTTCCTCATCTGAAGGAAAAGAAGATTCATACGACTCAGAGTTAATTTCCTCATCTTCATCTTCCTTAAACCGTATTCCATGACTACAAGAAAAATCCTCAGATAAAATAATATTGAAGATGAGTTCGTTTGCCACAGTACTAATCTCTTCATTCAATATTATCGACCTCTTTGTTTTGATCAGCAACCTAGCTTCATCAAAGCTTTCCTTCCTTCTTGTCTTCTTGTCGCACTGAACAAACGTTCCAAGACTTGATACAATACTATGAAAGTTATTCTCCCCCCAAGCAAAAAAAGGTAGACCAATGCACTTGATCCAAGTTAGTCTCTCGCAGTCAACCTCCGAAGGTGACCAATGACGAATATCACTGAACAAGCTATCCATCCAAACTCTCGATTCCGTTACGAACTCTTCGATATTCCCTCTAGAACTGTCCTCCAACAAGCACTTCGAAGCTCCTAGAGGTGTAGACTTGATATTAAAATAGCCCTCTTCATTAAGTATCCTTTGGATATTGTAAGCATTACCACCTACCACTACCACACCGATCATCGTCTTCTCGAGTCTCTCCACAATATTCCTGTCTATCTCCAGAAGAAGAGGCTTAACTCCTCCTACCTCTTCTTTGGAAGACTTCTGATTCTCCCCCCCAACGACTTTAGCATACGACTTCAGGTTGAGTTTGGGAAGCTCTGCATTCCTTCCTTGACCTTGGGCTCTAGCGTATCTCTTAGGATTCTCACTGACAGGTTTAGTCCTCATCTCCTCCGACTGGAACTTGGGGACATTGACATGCATCTTCTTTCCTTCCAAAACTATACTGTCAAGATTAATAGCAAGTATTCGCGCGTCGCGAACTTTCCTAAACTTCGCGAAATCGAACCTTTTTCCACGCCTATCTCTTCTTGCAGATATAAAGACTTCAGATATAACTCCGTATACTTTAAACACCTCGAAAAGGTCTTTAGCATGCATCCACTCAGGAAACTCAGTCATAAAGAAGGAAGTCGTAGCAACTCCCGCACCTGCTCCCTTACCTTTGTTTTCCTTCCATACAGAAAAACCACCTAACTTCCTTTTACTAATCTTCTTTCCGACTCGCTCCCACTCCATAAATGATCTTCAAGAACAAAAATACACTTCGGGATAAGAGGAAAAACCTAGACAATCAACTAACCACTGCGGAAGACAAAGAACAATTCCACAACCCCAGCCCAGTAGAACAACTAACAATATACCAAGGCCCCTAAACTCGAAAGCTAGGAATTTAAGCCGAAGATAAATCGAAAGATTCACAGAACCGGAGAAAGGAACATACCTTTGTCCATACTTAACAGCAAAAATAGAGGAAAGAATGGTACATAAGAAGAGAGACGAGCCGAAGAAGTTGACCAGGTTCTAGAGAGAAGGCAGAGAGTCTCTCTCTAGAATCTATTCGGAAAATTTAAAATGAAATTACGCTTAAACATCATGAATCTTGATTAGGGATGGATATCTATTGTCTAGATGCTAGAGATAGATTTAGATAATAATCTTTATGGTGTCAAAACTTAATGCCTTCTGTGTTTCGAGGCGTCGTGCGCAAAAGTGACGACGAGAGTGATACGGTTGCTCTCTCAACTCAGTGTGCCAGAGATGGACACTGTTGTGAGCGACACTGGATGATTTTGACGAGTATTATAGTATAGTGAAAATGATCGATAAATTTATGTTTGTGACGAGTGGATTATATGCATGCCTGATAAGTTTCTTCTCTCTGAAGAATGATTTCTTTTTATGTTTTAATATTTACTTTTCGGTTTTCTTGTTTTAAACCATTTTAAACCCAAACTCATAAACGCGAGAGACTGTCGAACGACATTCTTTCCCTCGAAACGATCTTTGTGGACACGACATAAATCCCAGAGGGAATTCTTTCCGAAAATAAATATTTTTGCTGCTTGCCCTATTCTGCATTCAACACACACCTTCAGAAACAAATCACAAATTAGATTCTGATTATGAGGGGGATGATGTAGATGCTACAACTTTCAAGCAGTTGGTTGGCTCTTTGAGGTATTTTTGTAATACAAGGCCTGATATTTGTTATGGAGTTGGAATGGTTAGTAGGTTCATGAGTAAACCGAAGTGGTCTCATTACCAAGCTCTTGTCAGGATTCTGAGGTATATTAAGGGGACTCTGAAGTATGGAGTTTTGTTCCATTCTGGTGTTAAGTCTGAATCAGAACCGATGTGCTATTCAGATTCTGATTGGTGTGGAGACAGAGTTTACAGAAGAAGTACTTCTGGATATTTGTTTAAATACCTGGGAGGTCCTATTTCTTGGTGTTCCAAGAAGCAACCAGTTGTTGCTTTATCAACCTATAAAGCTAAATATATTGTAGGTGTTATGGCTGCATGTCAAGCTCTTTGGCTTCTAAATTTACTACAGGATCTAAAGATCAAGGTAAACAAGCCTTTAAAGCTGATGAATAATGACAAGTTTGCAATCAATCTTGGCAAGAATCCAGTGTTGCATGGGAGAAGCAAGCGTATTGAGACTACGTATAACTTTCTGAGAAGTCATGTTCATAATGGAGTGCTAGAAGTTATGCATTATAGCACCCAGAAGCAACTTGCAGATGTTCTGACTAAAGCTATGAAGACTGAACACTTTATCCACATGAGGATGGAATTAATGTTGTTAGTTTTAGTTAGCTGAATATGAATTAAGGGATGGTGTTAGAAGTAATCCATATTCAGTAGTAGTATTAGTTTTGTTAAGCTTAACCTAGCAAGTGTAAGTTAGCATTTTCGCCTACGTGACATTGTTGTTTGTGTATATAAACCAAACGTGTAACCATCCACTGTAACCGTTTTGCAAGAGTAGTAAAAGTTTGTTATTCAATTCTCTCTCTTCTCTCTCTTATTCTATCTTTATCTTGTGCACCAACACTCCGAACTTCTTATAAAATTCAGTGATAACAGTAACAATTTATATGTGGCATAACTAGTCACTAAAAATATTTATGGATCCTAGTGAGAACTCCACTGAAACATGCTATCTCACCCATGTTTTATATTTTCTTATAGATGAGAAAGTATCGGGCAATGGAAAAGGAAATTTAACCTAAAGTGAGTCAAGTCGCTATTGTGGTGTATTATTAGTTTACTATACTTCCGTTGGGTACTTTTTTTTTTGATGTATTTGTGACATTATGTATTGTGATACATTTATGATACATATTAAAAACAATAAAAGAAAAAAAAGAGTATTACATATATATCTAATCACAATATTTTAAAGTGTTAAATCATATAGTAATTTAAAATTTATAAGCAGACTTAATGGGATACATGATTGTCATTGATTGACAATGTAAAAATAATTTACAGTGTCAGTGCGTCATCCCTTTTCTCTAAATGAAAAGTAACATGTGTTCAAAATATATTAATTATATTATTAGTCTATTATTATTTTTTTAATTTTGATCTTATTTTTAAAAAAACTATTAATTGTTATATATATATATATATATATATATATATATATATATATATATATATATATATATATATATATATATATATATATATATAAGGTCAATTTTTTTGACAAATATATATTCAAAACACATAAATTAATCAAATTCAATTAGACCATATATTGTTTCAAATATATTATTTAATTTAATTATTAATATTTTGTTTTTACTAATTTTAATATATTTTTTATTCTTTGGCATTAACCACTACAACTCACACACAATTGTGATATGTACTTTAGTAATGAGTCAAATTTAGAAAAATCGGCATTTACAAGTTATGTTAGAATTTGCAGAGTCTTGATTTTCTTTATTTAAGATGACCATAAATAAAATGTTTTCTCTCTATTCTTTGTTATATTTAAAATTTGATTTTTATATACTTTCCCAAAAAAAAATGATTTTTATATTTATTGAATAACTACATTCAGATGAGCACTTCTGTACCGTATCCATTTGTCCGTTTTTTTATTACGCTAACGTGTTGAAATATTAACAATGTCTTTTTACGTAAATTTGATTTTAATATAAATTATTGGCTTAAACAGTCTGTTGTTTCATATAAGTTAGTGAGTTTTTGAGTTTAGTTCCTGTAATTGTTTTTTATCTGAGTTTTTGTATCTCACTTTTTGTGTGTGGTTTAGGGCATAAAGCCAAAATCCGTAGGTTTTTGCGAATTTTCTTTCAATTTTTCCTGCGGATTTTGCTTTAAAGAACTAAAACGCACGCAAAAAATGAGATTTAGGGACTCAGACAAAAAAAATTACAGAGACTAACCTCAAAAACTCGCTAATTTACAGAGACCAAAAGTGAATTTATATCTAAATTATTTATATGATCATTATTTATTCAGATACGCATGTTTTATCATATAAATAGTACTCCATCCATTTTTTATTATAAGTCGATTTTAACTTTTCACACGTATTAAGAAATGTAATAATTGTTGTATGAAAAAGAAAAATTATGAAGAATTTTATAAAATTGTATTGAAAAGACAAATTTATATAATTGAAAAGAGAAAGAATAATAAATATTTAAAAGTATAGTAGGAAAAATAACATTAATGATTCATTAGTATTATAAAATGACTTATATTGTGATATCCAATATTTTTTCAAAACGACTTATAATAAAAAATTGAGATATTGTATATTAAAATCAAATTTATTATAAAAAAACACCGTTAATATTTACTATGGATTAATGTTTATTTGCTTTCACCAACATCAACCAATGATGGTCAAACTTAAGATATTTAAATTGAATATGAGTATATGAAGTAAATCTACATTGACAACCAAGTGGTAATATACATGTTAAGTTCTCTAAAAAGTTACCGTCACCATTTTTCTCAAGTTTCTTTATAGGTGAATTCTTATCTACCCATCTTAAAAAGATGGGTAGAGTTACCCATAAAGTAAATTAGAGTAAATTGTATTGGAAAACTACAAAATTTAAACTATTAAATAAATAATTAAATATAATAAAATGACATGGTATTGATTGATTGATTGAAGGTACACTACTAAACTTTTTATGGTGGATAGAGAAGTTGTCCCCTTCTTTATAACGTACCGCATCGTTTTACATAATACATTTCATATTTCTCTAACCGCTACAATCAATATTCAAATGTGGAGAATAAATTAAATTGACTGAACCTTTGTTGTGTGTGACGAACAATTAAAAGTTATTCTGATTTTTTTTTAAATGATTGAGGGACTAAGAGAAATTGATTTTCTAAAATCCTGAGGTTCATAAAAGAAACTGAGTGCAAAATATTTGTTTTTGATGTGCAGTGATTAATAGAGAAATTAAATAACAGTTACAGTATGTTAAATGAAATATTTTTGTGATCAGTTGAAAAATTAAAAAGCTTTTTTAATGCTTGATAGATGTTTTATTGTCTATTGATCAGTTGAGAAATTAGAAAGCAGTTATCAATATATGGTGGGTAGTTATATGGTCTACTTTATTATTGGAAAGATTATAATTAAGTAGGATATATTTGAAAGTGTAAAAAGAGCTAGAAAAAAGTGTATTTCTTTTATCTATTGTTATAAATTATTATACATTATAGATGTTATAGATTATAGCATAGATTATAAAAAATATATAAACAAAAACGTTTGAGTAAAAAAAAAAAATATAAACATTTATTATAAAAATGTCCATACTTAAACTGTTTATTCTGAGACTTTTACAGACAAAAATGAGAATTTTAAAATAAAGATCCATACATGCAATAGAAAAACTGTAGAATTTAAGAATCTAAATAAAATTTCAATTAAATAAGTTCTTAACACTCTTATAATTTATATTTTTTAATATCTATGATACCATTTTCTCTAATTAAAACTAAAATAAAGATGATTAATTAATATTTTTAGATATCTAATTTTATTCTTTTTATGTCTTTTGAATTGTATCCACTCTTGGTAAAATATTAAATAAAATTAAATATTAAATATTTTTATATGTTTAATGTTTGATAATTTTTTATTCTTTCCTAAAAATCTCCTATAAATATTTGCTTCATGTGACAAAAGGTATTCACTTTTAAACAAAAAGATTAGTTAAAAGTGTAATGTCTCCGGTAACCAAAAAAAATCTATTGTTATGTGTGTTGGCGATTCTATTAATGAACAATGTTTTAGGTAAAGTGCATGTGGAATTTTTTAACCATTTAAAAGACAATTTAGATTTAACCATTCATTGTAAATCGAAAGATGATGATTTAGGTGTGCATCTTCTTCATCATAATGAAAATTATGGTTTTCTATTTAAGAAAAGATTTTTTAGAGGATTCTATTGTTCATTTCAATGGAATAATGAGATTTATTGGTTTGATATATCCAAGGAAACATTAGATCTTCAGGGATATTATACTTACAACTGGTTTATAAAAAAATCTGGACCATGTAAGACTATAGCTTTTATACCTCAATATTTTTGTTATCCTTGGAATAAGAAATTATTAATGTAAAACATTTTATATCATAATAAATAATAAATGGTGTACTTTGAGGATTTGAGAACTCAACCTTATATACAACAATGTTATATATTTTGTGTGGTGTATTTCATATGTTGATGACTTATTAATATATCTAAGTGAATATGAAATTTGTTTTTTTTAAGTGTGTGCATAAAGTTTGGTTTAAAGTTATATATATATATATATATATATATATATATATATATATATATATATATATATATATGTCTTTTGAGACTTCAAAACCTTTGTGGATATTTGTACGAATTAACCTCTTAATCAAGTTGTTTAAAAATATTTGTGATTTCATGCAGTTTTGATTATTATATTAATTGAGATTTTTGTTTTTTTATAAGTTAGCAAAAATGCATTGAAAGGGAGTACTATAGGTACTCCAACCCGATAAACAATATCCAACAAAAAATTTCAGCACCTAGTAAGATTAATTAGAGAAATCAAGAGGACATTTGAGCCTCTCATAAAATGAGCACCTAGGATTATGTTTATACCAAAGGGGAAACCACCACCAAGAATACAAAGTAATTCTATCGACTATGACATCGAGATTACAAATTTCATCATGCACTACGCCAAAAATGATTTTTCGCAGCACAACAAAAGACAGCGCTTTTTAGCAGAAGCGCTGCTATATGTTTCACTAAAAACAAAAATAAAAAACGAAAGAAAAACGCGCTGCTATATGAGGGACATAAGACAACGCTTTTGAAAAGTGCTGCTAAAGCGCTAAGGCAGGTGAACTTTAGAAAGCGTTTTATGAAAAGCGCTGCTAAAGGGTTACCATAAGGCAGCGCTTTTGAAAAGCGCTGTTAAAGGCCTTTCTTACAAAACGCTTTAGCCAGCGCTTTTGGAAAGCGCTGCTAAAAGCCTTTCATTTTTCCCACATTAGAAAACGCTTTTACCTCCAAAGCGCTGCTAAAGGCCTAACATAAGAAAACGCTTTCTAAAAGCGCTGCTAAAGGTCTTTTAAAATATTAAAATTAAAATAGATTCTGATATCCCTCTATTTTCATTTCGACCGTTTCTATTTCGCCCTAACTCTCGCGACTGTTTATCATCGTCTTCATCTTCTGCAAACGAAACTCCCCCTGTCCTCCGTCATTTCTGTAGACGAAACTCCCTCAGTTCGTGGCTTCAATCCGTTCGTGGCTTCCCTCTGTCCTTTCTGCTACCGTCGTACCGCCGTTTGATGTTTTTACTCTCATTTTTTCTAGTTTTCTCTCCAATAATGGAAGTGTCTAATATTCTCCATTGTTGATTGTTTCTCTGCTGTTTCTGTGAGATAAAGAAGTTGTATTATTAGTTGTTGATGTTAGGTTTTCATTTTTTGATTTGTAGAAGTTAGTTAGTGATTAATTAGAAAAGTGATTAAATAGAAAAGTGATTAATTAGTAGAAGTTAGTATAGTGATTATTGTGTAAAATGTGATTAGTTTGTAGAAGTTAGTTTAATGATTAATTTGTAGAATAGTAGAAGTTAATTAGTATAGAGCATAATTTGTAGAATAGTGATTAATGTATAAAATTTGTAGAATATTGATTAATTAGAAAAGTCAAGGTAGTTAAGAGTGTTGTAGAAGTTAGATTGTTGAGGTTGTTATAGGGCTCTTTGTAAAGTTAATAGGAATATTTATCGGAAAATTTTAGTGATGTAAGAATTTGGTTGTTGATTAAAAATGATAATGAAATTAGTTGTTAATTGAACTAGTGATTGAATTTATTTTGAGAGTTGATTGAAAATAATTATAAAATTAATTGTTATTTTGATAGTTGATTGAAAATGATAAATAGTGATTGAATTTTTAATTGAATTTGAATTAATGATAGAACTTTGAAGTTAATTGAACTTAAGCGTTGAAGTTGTTTTTTTTGACAATGTTGAGTTGAAACATTAAGTGTTGATGTGTCATTTGTGACGAATCAAATTATACCATGCTATTTGTTTAATGATGATGTTTACTAAATTTGTTTCTTGAAACTTTGACTTGTTCCTCCGATATTTCTTGTTTGTCATATTACATACTAAATTTGTCTTGTTATATGTGGTATACACCATCAGTTACTAACTTACGTTCATTTGCAATAGGGGTTACTTGTGAAGAGTGAATTTGGATCGTTTTCAAGAATCTTACACTTTATGGTTCAGTCCAGAAGTTGCTGACTTCTATATATACAGGTACGTAGTTGTTCTTTTGTTTTTGTTTTGGTTACTTAATCATGGATAAAAAATGGATGTCGTCCAATCGATTGTCGAAAGAGTACGAGAATGGGGTATCAGAATTCGTTAAGTTTGCTGTTGAACACGCCAAAGACCCCAGTCGAATCACATGTCCTTGCTTGGGTTGCTGTTTTGGGCGTCGGATTGACGCGGGTCAGATGGAGTCGCATTTAAAGAGGCATGGAATTGATCGAAGTTATACAAGTTGGATACTTCATGGTGAGAAAAGTAACGAGAATGTTGAACCGGGGGATAATAAGACCTATGCTTCAAACGACAATGCCACAGATACATAGGATTGTGATCGAGTCGAAGAGATTGCAGAAGCACTTGAAGAAGATCTTCAGGATTGTCCCAAAATGTTTGAGAGGTTGGTAAGCGATGCAGAGAAACCGTTGTATAAGTGTTGCACTAAATTCACAAGATTATATGCGGTATTAAAGTTGTACAACTTAAAGGCGGGTAATGGATGGTCGGATAAAAGTTTTACAGAGTTATTAGCTCTTATGAAAGATATGCTTCCGGAGGATAATGTTCTTCCCAATCGAACATATGAGGCCAAAAAGATGTTGTGCTCTATTGGCATGAGCTATGATAAGATACATACCTGTCCAAATGATTGCGTTTTGTTTCGAAATGAGTATGCATCGTTAAATGAGTGTCCTAAATGCGGTGTCTCTCGATATAAGAAAAAGTTGTCTCCAGCAAAAGTCTTGTGGTATTTTCCTATAATTTTGAGATTCAGACGCATGTTCTGTAGTGAAACTGATGCAAGAAACTTGACTTGGCATGCAGATGAAAGAATTTTAGATGGAAAGTTTCGACATCCAGAAGATTCACCACAGTGGACAAAAATTGATAATGATTATCCTGAATTTGGAGAAGAAGCAAGAAACCTTCGCTTGACATTATCTACTGATGGAATGAACCCACATGGTCTTCAAAGTATCTCACATACCACATGGCCTGTGATTATTATGATTTATAACCTACCTCCATGACTATGTATGAAGCGTAAGTACATGATGTTATCTATGTTAATTTTTGGGCCTAAACAACCAGGGAATGACATAGACGTATACTTGACACCCTTAATTGAAGATTTAAAGATTTTGTGGGAGAGCGGTGTGGAGGTTTATGATGGATATAGAAAAGAAAATTTCAACTTGAGGGTGATGTTGTTTGGCACAATTAATGATTTTCCAGTATACTGAAATCTATCAGGGTATAGCATAAAAGGTCAATGTGCGTGTCCTATTTGTGAAGATAAAACAGATTGGACGCGATTGGAGTTTGGTAAGAAGAATGTATTTCTCGGTCATCGTAAATTCTTAAATTCTAATCCTCACTACCGTGGGTGGAGAAAAGCCTTCAATGGAGAGGCAAAACAAGGTATAGCTCCACCTATATTGACAGGTGATCAAGTTTTTGAAAAGGTGAAAGATGTGAGTACTCAGTTTGCCAAGCCTTTTGCACACACCCTTGTCAAGAGTGGGTGGAAGAAGAGGTCAATTTTTTTGAATTGCCATATTGGAAGTCGTTGTATGTAAGACATTTTCTTGATGTTATGCATATTGAAAAAAATGTATTTGACAGTATTATTGGTACGTTACTCAATATACAAGGAAAGTCTAAGGATAACCTTAAAGCAAGAAAGGACTTGATAGCGATGGGGATAAGAACTGAATTAGGACCCTTGAAGAAAGGAAAACGAACATATCTACCACCTGCTGCCTATACTCTATCTAGAAAGGAGAAAAAAATATTGTGTAAGTTTCTAAGTGAAGTTAAAGTTCCAGAAGGACACTCTTCAGATATTAGAAGACTTGTGTCTATGAAAGACCTCAAATTAAAGAGTTTAAAGATGCATGATTGCCATATTATAATGGAACATTTTCTACCAATAGGTATACGTTCTATTTTGCCAGAAAAAGTAAGACGCACAATAACTAAATTGTGTTTCTTCTTCAGGTCAATTTGTAGTAAGGCGATCGATCCTGCGATCTTACCAACGTTGCAAAAAGAAATAGTCATTACATTGTGTGAGCTTGAAATGTTTTTTCCTCCCTCGTTTTTTGACATAATGGTACATCTAGTTGTTCATCTTGTAAAAGAGACACAATTGTGTGGACCAACTTATATGAGATGGATGTACCCTGCTGAACGGTATATGAAAATATTAAAAGGGTATGTGAAAAATCGAACTCGACCAGAGGATTGTATTGTTGAACGATACATTGTTGAAGAAGCGATTGAGTTTTGTACTGAATATCTTTCCAACGTTCAATCCATCGGACTTCCCAAATCTCACGTCATTGAAAAAGAAGAAGGAAAAAAGTTAATTGGAAATAAAATTGTGACCGTATCAAGGGCTGAACGGGAGCAAGTGCATTTGTATGTTCTGCACAATGACAATGAGGTTGAGTCGTATGTTGAAATGCACAAGGATTTTCTCCGAGGTTTAAATCCGAATGGAAATGAAAATTGGATAGTACGAGAGCACAATCGAAGTTTCATACCATGGTTTAAGGATCACATTTATTCAAATTTTTGTGTAGATCCCGCTTCAATATCAGAAAGGTTGAGATGTTAACCATATGGTCCAAGTTTGCATGTGTTTTCTTATAGCGCATACGCAATTAATGGATACACATTTTACACCAAAGAACAAGATGACAAAAGTACTATGCAAAATAGTGGTGTCACCTTGGTAGCTAAATCAATGCATATTTCAAGTGTGAAGGACTTAAACCCCAAATATGCAAATATGTCATATTTTGGGGTTATCGAGAGCATTTGGGTTTTTGATGATGAGAAGTTTCTGATTCTTATCTTTGGTTGCAAGTGGGTTGAAAATAATAGTGGCATACGAATGGATAAGTCAGGATTTTTGCAAGTGGATCTTAATAGGGTGGGGTACAAAGATGAGACTTTTATTCTAGCCTCTCAAGCTAGACAAGTGTTCTATGTCACTGACCCGACAAGTACGAAATGGTCTATTGTGCTTTTATCTAACAAAGTAATTGATGATAACATTGGAGATCAAGGTGATATTGTTGGAGCGAATGCATCATATATTATAAGTTATCAAGATGAGACTGTTGGAGCTAGTGAATCATATATTAGAAATGATCATAATGAGGGAATTTGGATCAATCCATCCATCCGTGTTGTTAAGAGACAAGTAGATCATCTTCCTACCCGGAAAAGAAAGAGACGTTAATAAATAGGTAATAGTAAAATTATATATTCTGTCATGTATTGTTCATATTTGAGAATGATTATGGATTATGGATTATAGATTATAGATTTATATGCTTGTCATGTGTTTGTCATTTCATATTTGATTATGGATCATGGATTTATATGTTTGTCGTGTGTTTGTCATTTCATATTTGATTATGGATTATATTATGTTCAACTGATTATGGATTATGGATTATGGATTTATATGTTTTTTTCTTTATTATAGGTAAAATGGCTACTAATGAGGAGAACTCGCACGATACTTCCAAGAATGATCCAAAAGAATCAGTTCAAGATGCGGAAGGAGATATTTCAAGAGGAATAACAATCATGAAAGGAGTTATTCGTGCTAGAGACAAGGGAATAAAATACGACGTTCATTGGAATGAAACAGGTAAACTAATTGAGCCTAATGGCGCAATGTTGACTAGTTACATTGGTGCACTTGTCCGTTCACTAGTTCCTATTACTTGTGACAATTGGCGAAATCCACAGTTGAAACCCGCCAAAGATAAAATATGGAGTGAGATACAAGTACTATATGTGATGTTATTTGTTATTTTTGACGATTATATTTTTAAATTAATTATACTAACACACTTTATTTGTTATTGTAGAGATCTTTTAACATTGGTGACGAGAAGCAAAAATATTGTCTTCAATTAGCCGGAAAAAGACTTAGAGGGTTCCGAGCATTTTTATTCAACAAGTTTCTGAGGGATGCCCAAGGAAAGTTTGTTGAAGCGGAATGCCCGAAGAAGTATGCGGACTTGATTGCACCCAAAGAATGGGACACTTTTGTCGCCAAACGAAGAACTGAAGAAAAATATATGTCGGAAAGGCGCGGTTCAGAATTTAAAGATACTAGTGACAAGGCCAGTATCAATTGTCAACATAAAATTCCGGAGGTAATTATATTTATTAAATTAGTACAGTTTTTTATATTGACATCATTGCCCAATAACAATTTTGTATTTTTTTTTGTTTAGGGCATTTCACCTTGTCAGCTATATTTATCGGCACCGACATATCACATGGTTGGCAAGGGAAAAGTGCATAACACTCCGGGAGACGTCCTTCACACTAGACCGCTCCCTACTAGATTTTTGAAGGTTTCGATTGATATTGCTTTAGAGCGGGATGCGTTATTACCTATACCTGATGACGTTTCAGATGCAACATTGGTGGGGGATGCAATAGGGTCGTATGTTGCATGGCCGTCAAACCTCATCGTCATAGATGACTCAGTATGTTGAAAACCATTATTAACCTTTTAGTTTTCAAATGTTTTACTTGCATATAAGTTATGTTATGCTTACTTTTACCTACATTTCATTTACATAACATTGTTAGACTCCTACAAAATCCAAATCAAGAGATAAAGGGATTCTGCGGCAAACCGAGTCAGTTGCATCATAAAAAGAGGTACATTGATATATATGCATCAAAAATGTTAATTCTATGATCCGAATTCAAAAGCTTCATGATTACTAAGTTTATGACTTATATGATTTTTTGATTCCTACACAAGAGGTGCAACAAGGGAGCAAGAACAAGAAGCTAGTAGTAGCCAAGGCAAAAAAAACATCTATTTCTCGATTTTGGTTGTGCCTTAAAGCAATTATAGGCACAACGGATTTGATGGAAGGTGGTATCCGTGAAATACCTATGGAAGCAGGTATTTTTGGGTTTGCCTATTCAGAAACAATTGCTAAAGAAGACTTTGATCAGATATTTACGCATTCTGAATTAGGCGTCGGTGTTATGAATTCATACATCAGGTAATCCATCAATTTTATTTATTTAATTGATCAATTTATTTACTCATTTCAAGGAATATTAGAATGTTAAATATAATAACATATTTATTATAATCCGTTTTTATTTTCGGTTCTTGTATGAAAAATTGATGCTTCCGCGTCAGTTGACTGAAAGATACTCCTTCTTGTCTCCCAACTGTGTCAATGCAATTTAATCAATCGAACTACAGATGCGGTCAAAGATCACTTAGTAGGTGAATTTATGACCAACAGTGATACAGAGAAGTTGTATCTTTTACCATATAATACTGGCCATGGGTAAGATTTTCATCCTAACTTCCTTTATTATGATCATTCGCTTTTTTACGTTGTGTATAACATTTCCATCTATACTTTTGTTTAATTTTACAGTGGACACTGGTTGTTGCTTGCGATTAATCCGATAAAAGAAATAGTCTATTATCTGGATTCGCTAGAGGGTGATCAAACAAAATACTCGGAGATGAAGACGATGATTGATACGTAAGTGATGTGATTGTTCTAAATATTCATGTGTGTATTTCATTATTTATGTGAGATTGTTCTAAATATTCATTTATATTATGATAGATCCATACAAATATTCCGATCACAACGACAAGCTCGGGTACCAAAGAGCAAAGCAAACAACATTACATGGATAAGAGTGGAGGTATAATTTGTTATTATATTAGTAATGCTACTTGATAACACAAGTCATCTATGATACATATTAATACTTTTTTTCTATGTGTAGTGTCCTCGACAGCGTAATGGTATCGATTGTGGTTATTTTGTTTTGAGATTCATGAAAGAAATTATTCATTTGGAACAAATAGAGATTCCAAACATGGTATGGATTTATATATAAGTTATGATTTATTTTAAAATTTATTATCGTATATTTCAACTAATTAATTACTTTTAACTAAATCATGCATATTATGTTATATGTAGTATTTTGATGAATTCAAGTGTGCCACCTACACGAAAGACAAATTGAAAGAAATAAAGGAGGATTGGTGTCAATACATGGTTGAAATGAGAATTTGTTGAATAGTTTTAGAAATTGTGTTAGGTTTATGGAAGGTGTTGTATATATAGGTGATGGAAATGGTGTATAAGGTTTTGAATTGGTGCATGGAATTGGTGTTGTATAGTTTGTATTGAGTTATATATATGTAATGGTTATTTTGGTGTTGTATATATAATGGTTTTTATGGATTATGTGTTGAATTTTAATCGTATAAAGGCCTATTGTTAATTATAATGGTATAAGGCCTATGTGTTGAATTATAATGGTATCAAATGCCATGTGTTGAATAATTATGGATTCTGTTTAATTATACAGGTTAAATTATATAGGTTTAATAATTGATTTAAAAAAAAAGCTTTTAAAAAGCACTTTTATAAAAGACAGCGCTTTCTAAAAAAAGCGCTGCCTAAAGGGGTGTCATGGCGTATACATAAGACAGCGCTTTTAAAAGCGCTGCTAAAGGAGGCATACGAAAGCGCTTTTATTTGAAAAAGCGTTGCCTAAAGGGGGACCTTTAGCAGCGCTTTTAAAAGCGCTGCTAAAGGGGGTCCTACGAAAGCGTTTTTATTTGGAAAAGCACTGCTATATGGGGTCATACGAAAGCGCTTTTAAAAGCGCTGCTAAAGGGGGTCCTAAGGGGGACCTAAGACAGCGCTTTTAAAAGGAAAAAAAGTGTTGTCTTTACCCTTAGCAGCGCCACCTTTGGCAGTGCTTTTAAGCGCTGCTAAAGGCAAAAAAAAGCGCTGCTAAAGGTCTTCTTTGGCATAGTGATTGGAGATAATATTATTCCTCTATCGCCATATACATCAACACGCCGTAAACCAGATAACACAGGCCGTATTCTTCGAGAATTTCCCCAACATAAATATAGCCCATTCAAACAGGTGAAGATAACAGTTATGTTCCTGCAGGCAAGAAGCCCCAACACAGGAAGTCAGTTTCTTCCAAACCAAGGAGATTCGAGGGCAAGAAAAGAACAAGTGATTATTGACTTCCCCGCAACCAAAACAAAAGACACACACCTTGTCGTGAGAAATTGAGATGATCCCTCTACGAGCCAGATTTGAACGAGTGGGTAACTGATCCAGTAGCATACGCCATGCAAAAATATTTACTTTCAATGGAACCTTTGATTGCCATTAAAGTTTCAGCGCCGTTTTACGTTCATCTTCCAACAATGGCAAACATGAAACTTGAATAAAGTAGTCGTAACAAGATTTAACCGTAAAAGTTTTACTATTATCTAACGGGCAAACAAAAACATCATCATGTAGCGAGCGATTTTGGACGTGGTTCTTAAGCACTGTCGCTCTGGTTTGCACCACATATTCGATTCATTTTTTATCCTATTGAAGTTGATGAAGAAAGGGAAATAGATGTCTCCAACTAACCCTGCTTTGCAAACTGAGGTTAAATAGTCAAAACTGTTGGTTTACAGATGCGATCAATGTGGGGGGCCTCTCTTAGGTTATTTTGATTGAATTTAGACTTTTGGTGGGGAATATAGATTCGGATGTTTTGATCTATATGTGAGGATTTGGGACCTGAGGTTTTTGATGTGGTGTGCTCGCTAAGATTTTTCAATCTTATGCCTATGTATTCCCGTTTAACGAAACAGGGAAATCAGAGCGATCGTAGTTCCTCCTATTCTATGGGAGGAAAAAGGTGTTTTGGTGTCTTGTTCAAAGCCCAAGACGTGAAGCTAAAGGTGGTTTGTATCTTGTTCAAAGCCCAAGATGTGAAGCTGAATGGTCTATTTGTATCTTGTTCGAAGCCCAAGATGTGAAGCTAAAAAGGGTTTGTCTTTAGAGAGAATTTTTCATCTCTAAAGGGGTCTGTTTGTTACAACTGTTGGGTAACTGATTATAAAGGAGAATTACTTTAACTGGGATATGTGAATCCAGCAATGCCATAATTTCCTTTATAGGGGATTTTCAACCTTAAGGAGAAGACTTTAACTCAGTGTAGAGCAATGCTATCTTACCTTAGGAATTTCTCATGCTAAAAGAGGGACAATGGCGTGGATGTAAATAATCCATAGGCTTGCCGGTTATAGCAATTAGATGAAGGGAAAAAGAGTTGTTTATGTTTGTTTACTGTGAACGAGGAACATATTGATGCTAAAAGGTTGATTGACTCAGCTAGGGATTTCTTTATACAAAGCCTAAGAGGAGGCTATTGGCCCAACAAGAGGGTGTTTTTATGTGTCTCGTATGAAGCCCGAGAGAGAGGCTAAAAGGGAGATTGACTCAACAAGAGAGCCTTTTTTTATATGTGTCTTGTACGATGCCCAAGACGGACGCTAAAAGGGTTGACTCAACAAGAGAGTGATTTTGGTATCTCGTACAAAGCCCGAGATGGAGGCTAAAAGGGTTGACTCAACAAGAGAGTCTTTTATACTCAACAAGAGAGTGATTTTGGTATCTCGTACAAAGCCCGAGATGAAGGCTAAAAGGAAGATATGCTGGCAAGAATCATTGTACAAAGCCCAAGAGGAGGCTAGGGTTACTGTTCTAGTTGAGTGACATGTCCAGTATGTTGGTTAAAAGAGAAAATCAGTTCTTATATGGGTAATGTTGTACTCATGGATTTGATCTGAGGACCGGGACTATTTCCTGTTCTTTAAGGAAACGAGGAATCCGCAGGTTTTTTAAGACTGTCCAAGTCTACGGGTGTTTTTCCCTATTTTTGAAAATGACTTGAGAATGCCTTTGAGACTCAAGAGGTTTAGACTGTCCAAGTCTAGAGTTTTATCTTTTGTATTATCCTTAAGAGAAAATAAGAGATAGTACGTTTGTGGTAGAAAGATCTAGACTCTTTGAAAGACTGTTCTATTAAGATGACTAATTTCTGTTCCTATACCTTTAAGAGGTCGTCGGGACAATTTGTAAGAAGCCCAAGAGGAGGTGAGAAAAACTTTTAAGAAGCCGACGAGACAATTTGTACGAAGCCCAAGAGGAGGCTATCTTCCCGAAGGAAGAATCATTATACGAAGCCTAAGAGGAGGTTGTGAAAACTTCTAAGAAGCCGTAGGGTCCTTGTACAACGCCCAAGAGGAGGCTAGGATGCTTTTAAGAAGCCTGTGGGTCCCCAAACCCCGAGAAGTTCAAGACAGGCTATTCACAGAGAATAGATCAAGCCAGGAAAGTTCAAGAATTTGGAAGAAACTCAAGAGATGCCATTCACGGAGAAAAGATCATCTCTGGGGAGTTAGAGTTTCTTTGACAATTTCAAGAGAGGACAACCGAAGAGAAGACTGTATCTGGTGCTCCTATAGGGGATCTAGTCTTGTCTATTTCTAAGAGTGATCAACGGGGCTTCACCTAGTGCTAGACGTTGTTGTCGGGGAAGACTCTAAATAGCTATACTAGTATTACACGGTATATAAAGTATGTGAAAGAAGACTTACAGTGAGCAGCCCCACAATATAGTTATATATATGAAAGCGGATAAAGAAAGTGGGTAAACACTTACTCGGTTGTAGAGCTTTCATGCTGTTTGGTTAGTTGTTCAACAAAGAAAGCTTTGATAACAATATTATATTCAAAATCAAAGGAGAAAGTGCTTTGAAAAGATTGTTGGGGCTTACAGCTCAAGGAGAGGCCCAAGATTTTAACACTGATTGTACCGTGGTTTTGAATTTGTACTGGGACTTATACAAGTGACTGAGGCCCAAAGAAAAGGTTTTATGTACAAAGGGATGGGTCTTATACTCTCTCAAGAGGCCCAAAGGTTTTAAAGAAAAATAATGGGGCTTATAACACGAGGGTAGGCCCAGATGATTTGTTTTTGAATTGGCGATCGCGCCGAGGTTTTCTTTTAACGCAGAGGGACTTATACAATGTCTGAGGCCCAAAATGGTTTTGGTTAAAATGGGGATTGGGTCTTACACTCTATTAGAGGCCCGTTTATGGAATGGGTCTTATAGCTCAAGGAGAGGCCCAAATGATTTTTGTTAAAAAGGCGATGATCGCGCCGAACTTTTTGAAGGTGTCGGGACTTATACAATACAATGAGGCCCAAAAAACTTTAGGTTTCCAAAGGGGTTGGGTCTTACACTCTAATAGAGGCCCATGAGTGTTTGAAAAAGTTTTGTGAGGGTTGAATTAATCAAAAACCCTAATTTGTTTTCAAAGTGTATTTTAATTGAATAAAAAATTCAATTAAAATGACCAAAATTGTTTAACATGTGGAAAACAAATTGTGATCTTGGATTAATGTTTTAAAAATTAGGTTTTGATCCACAAAATGATTGGAAATTACTGAAATTTGAAAAATCAAGAAGGAATTAATATTTTAAATGTAAAAAACAATCAAAATATTAATTCTTTACAAAAATATCAAGTATATAAAATAAATAATATTTTTGGGATTTTTTGGGAAAATAAAATATTTTAACATTTTTGTGAATTATTAAAAAAAGAATCAACTCAAAATCATTAAAACTCAGAGAGAAATTAATTTTTGAATCAATTAAATAAAATCACAAAATTCAAATATTTGAATTTTCAAAAATTGCGCCAAGAACAAGGGCAAGAACACGCGCCATCCTCTATTTCCGCAGATTTGCATTTTCTATCCAATCTCACTGAATACTTGATTATATCATGCAATCTACATATCAATCTACTCGTTTTAACCTCACGATCATGTCTATGGTCTTTAATTTCATTTATTTTAAACATGGAATAAGAAATCAAAGAGAAACCTTAAGAACCCTAATTTCTGCATGAAGGATCATAAATTCCATACACGATTCAAACAATGCAATTGATTGAGGGAAACATTCCATGCATGATTATGAACATATGACCAAATTATTGTGCAGCAAAAATTGCATGGATCATAAAGTTAGAAGAGCTCATGCTCACCTCTTGCAGCTGGTGATCGTGTTTTGTGTTAGAGGTGTTACAACTTGGTTCCAAGGTTATGGACAACTTCCCTAGGTTCTATGGAGTGTGTCTGGGTGCTTGGAATGGATGGAAATGATCTGGAACTGAAGATGGTATCTCAACTGTAACTTGGTTAAAACCTTGAGCAAATGGCTGGTGATTTTGAGAAATAAGTGTTCCTGATGTTGTTTAAGTGTTTGGATCACTTCTATATGATGTTTATGAGGTGTGTGTGTGTGATTGGTTTGGTTGGAATTGCTCTCAAACTCAAAACCCGATAGTGACTTGCTTTGGAAGGAAATTTTGGAAGTGAGAAGGTGATTTTGAGGAAAGCATATGTTTGATGGCTTTGGTGTACTCAAACTGAGCACAAATGAGCTCTATTTATAGTAGAGCAAGTTTGTTTTGCAAGCAATAGTGAATGACAATTGGTACAGAGGTTTGGCCAATGTTGATCAATGAGAATCCAAGTCTCCTCTAGCCATTGACTATAGGTTAGGGCACAGAGCTGTGGTTCTCTAGTTGTTGGATCATTCTTGACTGAATTCAGTTGAAGGAAGCTCAGTTCATGCCACCTCTAAGCATCCATTAAATGCTCCAATCCAAAATTGGAGTCTTGTCCCTCTTTTAGGGATTTCTAGGTTTGGCATGCTAGTTCTTGTTCCAAAGACTTTGGAGGCTTGGATCAGTGTTTGTTCCCTTTAAATTTGATCCTCAGATGTGTCCAAAGTGATGACAAGGCTTGGAATTATCTGATTTTGCCAAATCGAGTAAAAGTGCAAAATTCTGCCTAGCCTTGGCAGTTTTCAGCAAGGCATATTGCCATTGTCATATCTCATGGCTCAAGTGGAATTTGATGGAGTTCTTGGCCATTTTGGAAAGCCCTCATACGATACAATAACTGTTTGATCATAGTTGGTTTTAATACCTTTTGGATCCAAGTGAAAAATGCCCCTACATTTGGAAAAAAGTGAAGGCAGATTCTGACTTAGTGAAAATTTCACTAAGTGTTGGAAAAAAGTGACATTTTCACTTTTTGTGATTTTGATCAGTCCATAACTCAAAATCCATAATGAATTGGAATGAGGTGTAGTTGAAGCTTTTGTAGAGGGCCATTAGAGCTACAAATCCATCATTGGATGGAGAAAAATGGCCTTGTGGTTTAGGAGTTATGATCCTCCAAAGTTGGTACCCTTGCCACTTTGTTCCATAACTTAGAAAAGTTTCTAAGTTTTTATGGTTACCCCTTTTACAAGTTATCCCACTTTTCTTGATTTTTCTTGATGAATGATGATTCAAATCATACATTAACATAATTTTAGGGTCAAAGAACCATTTTTGTGAAAAATATCAAAAAGTCAAAGTTGACTTTTGTGCACAGTTGACTTTTTGTCAGATGAATTCCAAACTGTGAGATCCTTTATGAAATTAAGTCCTTGACCTAAATCAAACTTGATGGATTAATTTCATAGGTATTATAGGGTGTATTGAATCATGTCCTAGGGTTTGGGAGCGTGTCCTGGGTAAAAGTCAAAGATGCAGTTGACTTTTCTCGCGAAACCCTAATTGTGGCTCTGATGAAATTGAGACTTGTTGCTCAAGCTTCTTGGATCAATCAATTGTTGCAAATGGATCAATGTGATGTATTTGAGACCCTCAAATCTTCCCTTGAGGTCTTGGCTCATGATTTGTCCCAAAAGTCAACTTAGGGGTGAATTAGGTCAAGAAACCCTAATTCCTGATTTTTGATGTATGCATCCCCTGAGGCTAAATTGACTTGATGATTGGGTTTATGATGTCCCTTGGAGCATCATAGGTTATTCTTTGAAGCATTGGCTCATTCCCAGAGGAAAATTTCCATCTGGAGGCCTTGGTCGACCAAAACCCTAATTTGGTGACATTGGCGATCTGGAGGCTTGATCCACCTAGAAGGGAGCAACCTTGTACTTAATCCTTGAAGTGGGAGTTCTCTTGATCCATTGTGGATGTTTGAGAGGTTAGAAAAGTTGAAGATAATGTCATTTCTTGATTGATCCTTTGTCTAAGAGCTCTGAGAAGGCTTGAAACCCTAATTTTTTATAGTAGTGAATGCTCACCCATCTTTGGGGAGACTGATGAAGCATGATGGTTCATCCATATTGTGGTGGTGATTTGAACAATGGTGGGAAATCTTAGTGGTCAAAATTTGGGGTATGACATATGCCCCTATTTAATCTTCTTGGACTCGAAGGTGTGAATGGCGAAGGTATTCGGGCATTCGGGGTGCAAGAGGATTAAATATCGGAATACCCAAAATTTTGATGGTAGTTATGAATGGTAGTTTACACATTCGTCTTCTTTTGCTAAGCAATGATGCTTAGAAAAGGTAAAAACTTCCCCTCGATCCTGGTTTCCTACCAGGGATCTTGTCTTAGTTTCTGAAATAAAACTTCCCCTCGATCCTGGTTTCCTACCAAGGAATTGGTCTCATTTTCTGAAATAAAACTTCCCCTCGATCCTGGTTTCCTACTAAGGAACTGGTCTTAGTTTCTGAAATAAACTTCCCCTCGATCCTGGTATCCTACCAAGGAACTGGTCTTAGTTTCTGAAATAAAACTTCCCCTTGATCCTGGTTTCCTACCAAGGAACTGGTCTTAGTTTCTTTTTTCAATAAACTTTATTGAAAAGGGACGCTATGTGTAGCGATTTTCCTCAAACTTCTCGCCGAATTTTCCTGGGGAGACGCCATTTGATGGAAAAAGTTTGATGTCAGACTTGCTGGGGAACCCATTTGTCTGAGTTGTAGAGGTGCACAAACTTCTCTATTGGAGACGCCATTTGTTGACTCTACTAGGGAAAATGAGTCTCTTGAGAGACTGCTTTTGCTTGGGAATGTTACATCATACTTTTCTCGAGATCTTCCCTGAGAAATGCCATATGATGTGATCCAATTTTGAGGTGCTGATGACCTTTTCATCAGCAGTCTTTTCGGAGAAAAACTGCTGTATTGCTGAATCTCTGATTAAGAGGCTTTCTCTGGTTCTTCAAAGGTTCAAGTTATCAAAGTGGTTAATGGACCACCTTCTATCCAGAAATAGACTGGAGGAGAGAGATTGTTCAGACGCAACTTTTCCTGTCGAGGAAAGAACTGACAACTCGATTGAGAAAAGGACTGTTATCACTAGGGGACAAGACCGACTAGAGTGATAGTGATGCAATATGAATATGAATGCAAATCAATAATGCATGATGTATGTATGTATATGCTGACAAAACTGACACGACATACATATTAGTAGATGAACGCAACTAGATACTCGACCACTGCGGGGGACGAAAAGGTACCGTTGGTTCAAGATAGCAATTCTGCCTTGCTTAGGAGAAATTGTCCCTGCAGGGAACTGTCGTTGGTCGGGCTTAGGAGATAAGAACTCTGCCGAAGGTATCAGATGGAAAAGTCATCTCTGATACAGCGGATCCTTCATTCAGGTGCACTGGCTTAGAAGGAGTACTTTGATTCTGCACTTTGAAGCTCGATTACTTCTGATGAAGCGAGCGATGTTCTTCCGATGTTCAACAGTCAAAAGAAATTGCTAACTTTATTTTAAAAGCAGAAAAAAGTTTGACAAGTAAATTCATTTTTGCTTTGTTTCAAGAATAGTTAATCATGTTAAAAAGTCGTTCTGTAAAGCTAAAACAAATAAGAATTTGCAAACAAAAGCACAAGGGCTCAAATTTTGTTGATAGGATGGAAATCAGCCAAACGCGTGATTCCATAGAGTATGTACAAAGTTTAGAAAATGGTAATTTAAGGGAAAAGGGCTACGTTGAAACATAACGACCACTATCCTTCTACCAACTTTGAATCCGGGGCATCCTGAGCTTCTGTCGAAGATGACCTTGACTGGAGTTTTCTGATGGATGGCATTACTGTTGTTGAGGATTTACCCATGTCAGACGTAGTTACTTGCCATTATCCCTAACTTTTGCCTAGACTGTACTTTGAGATTTCTAATCCATCGGGATGATTTATTGATCATGTCTCTAATTTTTGCCTGGACCGCCCTTTCGGGTTTTCAATCCACCGAGACGTTTTTTTTTAGTTTAGGCGAAGTATTTCTTGACTACATCAACATTCATGGGGTAGGAAAAATCTTCTCCATCCATGGTTGCAAGTCTCAAGGCGCCGCCTGAGAAAGCTTTCTTGACCACATAGGGGCCGTCATAATTCGGAGTCCACTTGCCCCGAGAGTCAGTGAGAAATGATTGTATCTTTTTGAGCAAGAGGTCTCCTTTTCTGAAGACGCGAGGTCGGACCTTTTTGTCGAACGCCTTCTTCATTCTTTACTGATACAATTGACCGTGGCAAAGAGCCGTGATTCGCTTCTCTTCGATCAGATTCAGTTCATCGTGCCGACTTTGACACCATTCAGCTTCTGTAAGCTTAGCTTCCATCAATACCCGGATTGATGGGATATCTACTTCTATGGGGAGCACTGCCTCCATGCCATATACTATAGAGAAAGGGGTTGCCCCTGTTGACGTGCGGACAGATGTACGATAACCGTGGAGAGCAAAGGACAACATTTCGTGCCAGTCTTTGTAGGTTACAACCATCTTCTGAACAATCTTCTTAATGTTCTTGTTAGCCGCTTCTACCGCTCCGTTCATCTTGGGCCGGTAGGGAGATGAGTTATGGTGTTCGATCTTGAATTCAGCACACAGCTCTTTCATCATCTTATTGTTCAAGTTAGACCCATTATGCGTAATGATCTGGCTCGGAACACCATAACGGAAGATGATATTGTTTTTGATAAATCGGACCACCACTTGTCGGGTTACATTAGCGTACGACGCTGCTTCGACCCACTTGGTGAAGTAATCAATGGCCACCAGGATAAAACGATGTCCGTTCGAAGCCTTGGGTTCAATCAAGCCAATCATGTCGATTCCCCATATGGAAAAAGGCCATGGGGAAGAAAGAACTTTGAGATGCGTAGGCGGTACATGAATTTTGTCGGAGTATATCTGACACTTGTGACACCTCCTCATGTACTTGTAGCAATCAGATTCCATGGTCAACCAGTAGTACCCTGCTCTTAGAATTTTTCTCTCCATTGTGTGTCCGTTGGCATGAGTGCCAATGGATCCTCCATAAATTTCTTTTATCAGCATGTCTTTTTCTGGTCTGTCCACACATCGGAGCAAGACCATGTCAAAATTCCTCTTATAGAGAGTGTCACCGCTCAGGAAGAAACTGCCAGCCAGCCTTTTGAGGGTCTTTCTGTCTTTCCTTATTGCCCCAGGTGGGTACTCTTGTTTCTGAAGGAAGCATTTGATATCGTGATACCAAGGTTTGTCGTCTATGACTGCTTTGATCGTGAAGATGTAAGCAGGCCTTTCTAAGCGCATTATGTCAATCTTAGGTACGTCGTTCCATCGACCTACACTAATCATGGAAGAGAGATTGGCTAATGCATCAGCCATGTGATTCACATCACGAGGGATGTGATGAAACTCGATTCTGTTGAAGAAGGGTAGCAACCTCCTTGCATAATCTTTGTAAGGGATCAGTCCTGATTGGTATGTGTTCTAATCTCCTTTGATCTGATTGATAACCAGGGCTGAATCGCCATATACATCCAAGTTCTTGATCCTTAAGTCGATCGCTTCTTCGAGACCCATGATACAAGCTTCGTATTCGGCCTCGTTGTTCGTACACTTGAATGTAAGTCTGGTGGTGAAAGGAATATGGGTACCCTGAGGGGTTACAATGATTGCCCCAATTCTGTTTCCGTAATGATTGACGGCTCCGTCAAAGATAAGTCCCCACTGGGAACCTGGTTCTGGCCCTTCACTGGGTAGCGGTTCATCGCAGTCTTTCATTTTCAAATACATGACATCTTCGTCTGGGAAGTCAAACCCAATTGATTCTTGATCGTCAATCGGTTGATGAGCCAAATGATCGGCTAAAATACTTCCCTTAACGGCTTTTTGAGGGTGGTACTCTATGTCGTATTCTGATAACAACATATGTCAACGGGCAATCCTTCCCGTGAGAGCAGGTTTTTCAAATACATACTTTATTGGATCCATTTGGGAGATTAACTAAGTAGTGTGATGAATCATGTACTGGCGAAGACGTTTGGCTGCCCAAGCCAAAGTGCAACAAGTTTTCTCAAGCATAGTGTACTGAGTCTCGCGGTCGGTGAATTTCTTGCTCAAATAGTAGATGGCAGACTCTTTCCGTTTGGTTTCGTCTTGTTGGCCAAGTACACAGCCCATGGAGTCCTCCAAGACTGTTAAGTAAATGACCAGTGGTCTTCCTTCCACTGGAGGTGATAGAATCGGCGGATTCAACAGGTATTCCTTAATACTGTCGAAGGTGGTTTGACAGTCTTCTGTCCAAACGCAGTCCTGGTTATTTTTAAGTAGTTTGAAAATCGGCGCGCATGTCGCGGTCATGAGGAATATGAATCTGGAAATGTAGTTCAGACGTCCCAGGAATCCTCTGACTTGTTTTTCAGTTTTCGGAGAAGGCATTTCTTGAATAGCCTTGACCTTGTCAGGATCAACTTCAATTCCTTTCTGGCTGACGATGAACCCTAAAAGTTTCCCTGAACGGACACCGAAGGTGCACTTGTTGGGATTCAAGCGGAGTTTGTACTTTCTCAATCGCTCGAATAGCTTTGACAGATGGGTCACATGCTCCTCTTCTATCTTAGATTTTGCAATCATATCATCGACATATACCTCAATTTCTTTGTGTATCATGTCATGAAAGAGAGTAGTCATGGCCCTTTGATAGGTTACCCCGGCATTCTTCAATCCGAACGGCATCACCTTGTAACAAAAGGTACCCCATGGGGTAATGAATGAAGTTTTCTCCATGTCTTTCGGCACCATTTTTATTTGATTATAGCCCGAGAATCCATCCATGAAGGAGAAAACTTTGAATTTTGCTGTACTGTCTACCGGCATGTCAATGTGTGGTAAAGGAAAGTCATCCTTTGGACTAGCCTTGTTCAGATCTCTGTAGTCCACACACATTCTGACCATTCCGTCCTTTTTGGGAACGGGTACGATGTTGGCTAACCATTGAGGATATTCTGATGTGGCGAGGAATCCCGCGTCAATCTGTTTCTGTATCTCCTCTTTGATTTTGATGGCCATGTCCGGATGAGTCCGTATCAACCTTTGTTTTACTGGCGGACATTCTGACCTCAACGGTAAGTGATGTTCCACGATGCTGGTATCCAACCCTGGCATATCCTGATAGGACCAAGCGAATACATCGGGAACCTCTTTGAGAAGCTTTACCAAACCCTCTCTGGCAGTTGGACTGAGTAGTGCCCCAATCCTGATTTCTTTTCTTTTTTTTTTCTGAACCCAAGTTTACCGTTTCCAACGGCTCTTTGTGAGGTTCAATGGACCTTTCCTCCTGTTTGAGTAATCGGGAGATCTCTTCTGGAATTTCGTCGTCAACTTCTTCTTCAGACCCAAATACCGGGAACTCAAAGTCGGGAGAAGGCATTGGATCGTATGTTTCAACGGGGTTTAAAACAAGCAATCTGCATGACATGATGATTTGTGTTTAGAAAAGATAGAGAGAATGCAAGAGTGTGTGCAGTGTATTTTGGAAAACTGCTTGTTTTTATTATTATTTGTTTTTTTTAGGATTACCATTTTCTAAGAAAAGCAAAAAGAGAAAACAACAATAAATGCGGAAATTATAGAACGACGTTATTTTATTTATGAACAAGTTGAATCTTGAAACTACAGCCCTATAAAACAAAACTCTGTCGCTTTGGGCGAAGCGAAGAGGGAAATTTTATAGAAAGTGAGCCCTATTAAAACATCCGTTTCACCTGGGCAGGGTGAAAGGTTAAAGACGACAATTACTTTGACTTATGAACAATCTTCGGAACATCGACAGTAACCCATTGGCGGCGAACTCCTCGGTGAATCACAAAGTATGGTACCTTCCTTGATTTGTCTTCAGAAATGACGCTGATTTATGGTGGAGCAGGATCATTGGAATCTGTCTCCCAAGCAGAGTTGTTGTAGGAGGATTCCTCAGTTGTATTTTGCGTAGTATTTGTACTTTCAGCTGTATCTCCCCATCCAGTTGGCTGGATGTCTTCAAGCCTGATACGAGAGCTTTCAGGAGCGGTGTATTTGACCTTGAAGTCGTATTTTCCACTCGGCTGTCCTAAGGTATCCCACACTTCTTTGGAACTGGAGGAGTCATCTCTCTCGATGACGTTCACCTCGGGAAAAGCATAGTTAATGAATTATAGTCCTGCAAACGTTGCCAATTCATCATCGTACTGGATATTTTCGGAATGACCTGAGTGTTGATCCCATGACATGGTGGGGATGCAGGTATTCTCTTCAATGATGCTCAACTGATTTTCAATGTTCGGCAGATTTTCTTGCCGCAAGTCTCTTGGATACGGCTGCCAGATAGGCAGGCCATCCATCGGGCCATAGTAGTCGTGGTCAAAGTTGTCTTTCATCAGAGTGTCCTCCTCTAATGAGTTTGGTGGAGCATGACATCCTTCCGGATCACAATCTCCATATATCATTTTGACGTCTGACCTTGGTATAAATCTAGGACTCTGCGTGGGAAAGCAGAATGGGGTATGCGTTTCGTCCTGAGACATATAACCGTCCTTGTTAAAATAGGATTTCCATTCTTCATCTGTATCGGAGGAATCTCCTTCGTTGATAGTATGCACTTCTTGAGTCACTGGTTGAAGGAAACCTCCATTGTGGAAGAAATCCTTAATGGGATGAAGACTTTCATTGCTGGTAGCAGTTTGTGTACAGGTTGAGGAGAAACCCAGACCTTTCTTCATCTTGTTATCAGTAGGAATAACAAGTTATCCCCATCCATTTGCATTGTTACTTTCGACTGCTTTGAGAGCATCTTTGAACGAGGAAATCGAAGTTCCCCCTTCGGGTTGATTGTCCTTGTGTAGCGAAAGCGTCTAGAACTGGGTTCCAATTATCCCTTCCAGTTCTACATAAATGGATTATGATAAGTTGCTTACGAGCAAGGCTTGCTCTCCACAGACCGTGACGAGTTGATCGTTCTGGACGAACTTTAACTTTTCATGGAGGGTCGAAGTGACCGCCTCAGCCTGATGTATCCAAGGTCTTACTAATAAACAACTGTATGTTGCCCGGATGTCCATGACCTGGAAAGTGACTTGGAAAGTGTGAGGACCAATAGTTATGGGAAGGTCGACTTCGCCGATAACCGTTTTCCTGGACCCATCAAATGCTTTGACGAAGACCTCGCTGGTTCTCATCGGAGGTCCTTTGAATGATAATTGCATCAAAGTGGACTTTGGCATAACATTCAGGGCCGACCCTGTGTCTACCAGTACGCTGGCTAAGGCATCGTCCTGGCAGTTGACCGTAATGTTGAGCGCCATGTTGTGGCTTTTGCCCCCCTCTGGCAAATCCTCATCACTGAATCCTAAGTTGTTGCAGGAAGTGATGTTAGAGATGATGCTATCGAACTGTCGTATTGACACATCCTGTTCCACAAAGGCATGCTCTAAAACTTTCTGTAGAGCCTCTCTGTGGGCTTCGGAACTCAGTAGCAGTGATATCACAGAGATCTTTGAAGGAGTTTGTAACAGCTGATTAACAATGTTATATTCACTCCTTTGTATGAGCTTCAGCATCTCATTGTTGTTTTTTGAAAGGTCGGGATTACTGGATTGACCGACTGGTGGATCAGGAGCTTCTGTCTGAAGTTCCTTTTCTTTGTTAGGCTCTCCAATTCCTCTGTTGAAGATTCTACCACTCCGTGTTACTCGACTGATGTCTGCAATATTCACGACGGAGGGTAACAAAATTTCCTTTCCATTCTCGATTGTTGTTACACCGTATTTGTAAGGGATAGCCTTAGTTGATTCATACGGTAGTGGTCCCAGTAGATAAATGACTATGGGAGCCTTCTGATTTTTCTGACCATCGTAAGTAATTTTGATTCGTTCCTGGTTGGGAACTCTCGATTCGTCAAGTAGAGGGATCATGGCACAAGCATCCTTAGTCCTCTAATGATCAGAAATTATGACAATGTCTTCGATTTGATCATCGAGGTAATTGACTGATCTAGAACTTGACCATGGTTGAATTTCCCTGCGGTCCAACTGACTTTGAAAGGTTGCTCGTATGAGGTAGCATCCTTGATTATCCACTGAGCAAACTCCACACCGCTCATAGTTGTGTAGTGGCACCTGGCCACGTCCGCTTTGAATGCAGTGTAACCTTACTAGGTCTGTTTCCATCGACCGGACATCCTGACTTTGATATCTAGTAGGATTCCCGTTAGTGATACTAATTTGCTGGGTGTCTTTATCCATATAGATTGGAAGCCACCGGTGGTTCAACCGGTGTTGAAGTGTTTCCTAGACAAGGGCACAACCCTGATCGTTTTCGCAACCCGCTTTACAGTCCTGATAATCATGTGATACCAGGAACCCAAGCCGGACCTGTTTAGCATGTAACTCAACCAGGCTGGTATTCATCAAAAGAATATCGAAGATTTGGATCATGTTGATCTGATAGGGATTCCTATCATGGTAGTCTTGAATCCATCCAGGATCCATGTGACGCTGGAGGGACTCTTGTACAAAAGAGCATCCCTGTTTGTTTACCGAGCTAGTCAGACAGGAAATGTAATCGTGCTGCGGCAGATTATGATACTGGTTTTGCCTTGAGTGCATTGCCACCAGGTTGACATTCATCGTACGGATATCATGGTTTTGAATGATGTTGGAATTCGTATAAACCATGTTAACTCCACGAACTCGGTGCTCTTGGATCCATCCGAGATCCAATTGTTCCTGTAGAGCTGATTGTACCACAGAACATCCTTGATTGTTCTTAGAGCAGATATCACACTGGTGATAATTATGAGGTGGCACATGGCCATATCCACTCTGTCTACAATGCATCTTGACCATATTGGTCCTCAATAAGAGTACATCATGAATTTGATAGATGTCGTTAGACTCTCCCTCTATCAAATTAACTGTAGCTTTCTCGTGTTGAGGCAGCGGGTTCGTGAGAACATTCAGATTCGTATCTTTGAAAGATAAGACCCCGCTCCTAACAAGCTTTTGCACATCGGATTTGAAACTGAGACAGTTCTCGATGTTATTCCCTGGTCCTCCTTGATGGTAAGGGCAAGTCTGATCCACCTTACACCAAAAAGGTAGATTTTTCGGTACTGTAAGAGGAGACTTAGTCTAGACATTCCCCTTGGCCAGTAGTAACGGAAATAGTTCTGCTTACGATACGGGTATAGGATCAAATCCTGGTGGCCGCGTTGTACGGTTGTTGTTGTATGGAGGACGAGCCTGCTGAAGAGGCTGTTGTGTCCTTTGCTGATTAGTCTGGCTCTGCGCAACCTGAGGTTGATACGTAGAAATAGGCGCGGGATTGATAGCAGGAGTAACAGCTGCTACTGGTTGGTAACGTCGCCTTTGCTTTCTGAGAGAGATATTCCCAATATCTTGCTCTTTTTTCTTAGGGAGAGCACTACCATATCATTTTGTGCTACTTGATGATCCAGCATCTTTAACTAAACGTCCTTCTCGGACGGCTTCCTCAAGATGAACTCCCATGTCCACCGTCTCGGTGAAGTCACTGGGCGCACTGGAGACCATTCTGTCGTAGTAAAATGAGCTTAAGGTCTTTAAGAAAATCTTTGTCATCTCTTTTTCCTCAAGAGGTGGACAAATTTGAGCGGCAATTTCACGCCATCTCTGAGCGTATTCCTTAAAGGTTTCCTTGTCTTTTTGTGACATTGATCTGAGTTGATCTCTGTCTGGTGCTATGTCCAAATTGTATTTATATTGTTGGATGAAGGCAGTGCCAAGATCTCTGAAAATGCTAATCGTAGCGCGGTTTAAACCCATGTACCATTTCAGTGCGGCACCGGTTAAACTATCCTGAAAGTAGTGAATCAGTAGATCCTGGTTCTCTGTCTGAGCTGACATTCGCCAAGCGTACATCACCAAATGACTCTGAGGGCAAGAGTTACCCTTGTACTTTTCAAAGTCGGGTACTTGAAACTTGTGCGAGACTTTCACATTGGGGACCAAGCAAAGGTCCGCGGCGTCCTTTCCAAATAAATCCTGACCGCGAAGGGCCTGCAGTTCTTTCAGCATTTCAAGGAACTGTTCCTGGAACTCATTCATTCTGTCGAACATGATGTCATTTCCACCAGAATGTATCTGTGGAATCTGTCCTTCCGGGACAGTGTGTACCACGGGTGGTGGTATAGCCATTATGGCCGAGATTCTCGGTGCCTCCCAAAGTTTGTAACCTTCAAGAGTTGTTGTCATGCCCCTGGCATCTTCGCTTTCTCGAAGTTTGTAACCTTCAGGCCCAGCGGTTCCTGTTGCGGTTCCCTGATCCTCAGCAAACGGCAGAACATATCCTTCCGGGATATAGTTGATAGGCATGCCCCAGGGACGATCTTTCGACATTTTGTACCTAGGATCGGACTTCTCCACTATGGGCGTTGATGTGATCTTTGAGATCACAGTCCTTTGTTGCTGCATTTGAGCCTCTGCTAGAGCTTGTATGTCGTTATGAAGCCTTCTCATATCCTCTTTCAGAGTGTCAATTGTTAGTTCTTGTGTTGGCTGGAATTTTGGTAAAAAAAGTTGAACAATGTTGATGTCATATGTCTGATGTCATAACATTGGTTCCTAACATTAGTTGTTGTAGGGTTGAAGATTTATATGCTGATGTTATAGGTGATGTCTTGACATCACTATACCAGAACATCAGAACATCAGATTGTGATGTTCTAGGGCTACGCGTGTTAGTGAGTTCTGAGGAGATCTGTTAGAGAGATTGGATGCGAATTTCTTGGAGAAAATATTTATATTTTCAATCTGATATGGAGCATATTATGGAACTAACATTAGGGCTGATTTGTAAAGATTTAAAAAGATTGAAGATCTGTTTTAAATTATAATTAATAACAAATCAAATCATGTGATTTTGGAGGAGGTCCAAGCCCAAGTCAGAATTCTATAAAAGCAGGCTCAATCCTTATTGAAGAATAACGAAGACAGAGAGCATAAACTGAGAGTCATTTAAGTTTTCGTGTGTGTTTTGTAAACCATTCATGTTTGGATTGGTGTTACTATTTTGAGTTGTAAGTGTATTCACTCTAGAGCTTTTAAGCAAGAGTGTTTGGACCTTGATCAAAGCTGTGAAGCAGAATCAAGGTGGGTTTTAATTTGTAATCATTGGATTGTATCACTGTGGTGAATTAGGGAGTGAGTGGTTTCTCATACCTAAGTGGTTTCTTAGGTAGAATTGTCATTGGGTAGTGATTAAATTAGGTAGATGTCAACTGAGATTGTTGAGTATGTAATTTGATACTACTAATTGTGAGTTTCCTCCCTGGCTTGGTAGCCCCCAGACGTAGGTAGTTATACCGAACTGGGTGAACAATTCTTGGTGTTATTTTCTGTTGCTTTTACCTTGTTCATATAGCAGATTGTGTTGTTGTGACATCACACTTAACATCACACATCTGATACCAGAATTTCAATTGGTATCAGAGTAGGAATCCTGCTCTGCATCTGGGTGAGATCTAGGGCTGATACTTTCTGGTGCAATGGACAAGGAGACTGGTGGATTTGTGAATAGACCCCCTATTCTAGATGGCTCTAATTATGACTATTGGAAACTACGGATGGTTACCTTCTTGAAATCCTTAGACAGCAGGGCTTGGAAGGCTATTGTGAAAGAATGGAAATATCCTGTTATTGTTGAAAAAAATGAGAATGGAAAGGAAGTAGAGGGTAGCTCAAAACTGAAACCTGAAGAAGAATGGACCAAGGAAGAAGATGAGCTTGCCCTTGGGAATTCTAAAGCCTTGAATGCCATATTCAATGGTGTTGATAAGAACATCTTCAGGTTGGTCAACACTTGTGAAGTAGCTAAGGAAGAATGGGATATCTTGAAGACAACTCATGAAGGGACCTCTAAAGTCAAGATGTCAAGACTTCAACTTTTGACAACGAAGTTTGAAAATCTGAAGATGAAGGAGGATGAGACAATCCATGATTTCTACATGAACATCCTTGAGCTGTCAAATGCTTCTAGTGCCCTTTGAGAAAGGATGACTGAAGAGAAGCTGGTAAGAAAGATTCTCAGATCCCTTCCCAAGAGATATAAAATGAAGGTGACTGCTATTGAAGAAGCTTAATACATCAGCAAGATGAGGGTTGATGAGTTGATTGGGTCTCTTCAAACTTTTGAGTTGGGATTGAATGAAGAGCCTGAAAAGAAGACCAAAAGTATAGCTTTAGTGTCTGATACTGAAGGTGATAACCTTGAAACTCATGAGGAACTGTCAAATGCTGTTGTTATGCTTGGGAGACATTTTAATAAAATGTTAAAAAGAATGGACAGAAACTATAGACCTAATGTTAAGAACATCACATCTGACAACACAGGTCTAGTGATCAAGTGAAGAAAACAAGGGATGAAGAAAAATCCAATAATGACAAAGGAGTTCAATGCTTTGAGTGTGAAGGGTATGGGCATGTCAAGAAAGAATGTCCTACATTTCTCAAAAAGCAGAAAAAGGGGTTATCTGTTTCCTGGTCTAATACAGATAGTGAAAGTGAAGAAGAGAATGCCAAGCATGTTAAGGCATTGACTAGACTATGTGCCTCTGATGGAGAATCTAGTGATGATGAATTGACCTTTGAAGAGCTGACATCTTCTTATAAAGAGCTGTGTCTGAAAAGTGAAGAGGTCCTACAAGAAGGGGAGAAGCAGAAGAAGATTATTGTTCAGCTTGAGACTGAGAAAGCGGAACTTAAGAATGAAGTCTTGTTGTTAAAATCCCAGCTTGATCGAATGTAAAAATCCATCAGAATGTTAAATAGTGGAACTGACACTCTGGATAAAATTCTTGAAGCTGGAAAAGGGGAAAGTGACAAGACTGGCCTAGGATTTGAGGGTGAGAAGAAGATATCTGCAGAGGCTAGTTCTTCTGGGGTTAAACAAGACATTCCTCATCAGCAGGAAAGAGGACTTGGTTCTGGAATTAAGAAGGGTGCCCCTCATCTTGGGCACAAAATAATGGAAAGGGCTATGGTCCTATTCCTAAGAAGGTTATGCCTCAACCCCAAGGAATGCCTCAGGTTCTTGGAGCTAGACAGTATATGCCTCCCCAATACCATAGGAGTATGCAGACTTATAATCTCAAACATAACATGTTCCATCTGATGTCTTAACATCAAGGGAAATGTATGGGGTTGAACCTAATAATGATATGCCTCATAATTATGGCAGAAGAAGGCCACATCATCATGGTAAAGGACAGCCTAAACACTACAGAAGACAACCTACTTATGGGAGAAGACAACATCAATACTTTGACAGATGACAGCCTAAGCATTATAACAGAATTCATCATCAAGGGGGGAGACATTTCAATCACTTCAGAGAAGAGACTCACAGAGTAAGATGTTACTATTGTGGTAGATTTGGCCATATACAATCTTCTTGCTTTAAACTGCATGGTTATCCCAAGCCTGCTCCTCAACCTAGACAGAAGCAGGACAGGCCTCAAACTCTGTCACATGCCTATTGGCTTACTCATCTGTTAAAACCCCAGATATGGATGGTTGGTATTTTGACAGTGGTTGCTCAATGCATATGACTGGTTTCAAGAATCAGTTGGTGGATATCAGGATGTACTCCTCAAAGGATGTAACTTTTGGTAATGGAGAAAAAGGGGAAGTAAAAGGAATTGGAAAATTGAATTGTGAGGCTGGACCTAATCTTGAAAGTGTTCTTCTGGTCAAAGGATTGACTGCTAATTTAATTAGCATTAGTCAGTTATGTGATGAAGGATTCAAGGTTAGCTACACTAAAGATGAATGTTTAGTGATAAATGAGAAGAGTGAAGTCGTTATGAGGGGAGTTAGATCCATAGATAACTGTTATTTATGGGATCCTCAAGAGACCAGCTTATCATGTAATGTCAAGGATGATGCTATGACATCTGAATGTGACATTAAAAGAAGGACCAAACAACCTAGTGTTATGCAATTATTCAAGGGAAATATTGAAGAAACCAAGGTTGTAGAGGGTGATCATTCAGGTATAAAGGGCAATGACGATTTCCCTAAAGATATGTGTACTGAAATTTGTGAAGTGTTGAGTAGGGATTTGGGCATGTGGAAAAGGATTCAAAGGTTAGTGTATTCTGGTGTGCATTTATTAAATTTCAAAACTTTAAAAGGAAATTTGTTTTGGTGAGGAAAACACATTTATTGGACTTTAAGAGACCAACAAAAGCAGTCCCCTTACCTTAGGCCATCATTCCCTATTATCACTCTCACACGCTTCTTCAATCTCAAAACTCCAAGTCCGTTCATCTTCCCCCTTAAGAACAGAAATTACAAAACACTTTTGGCCATCAGTTGTAACACAGGAACAATGTCTAAACAAGTGTCATCTCCATCCAAGAAGGCTGCGTCCAAAAGTTCCACTCATGTAAATTCTAGAGTTTCGTCAGAAGAGGTGTCTGTAAATGAAGCTATGGACGTTACTCCCATCTCTATGATTCCAGCCTCAGAAAAGACATGACCTGAGAAGTATCAACCCAAAAGACCTTCAAAAGGTAATACTTTTAATCAATCTGCGAGAAGTAAATTTGAAGATAGTGCAAGTAGAGCCTTTGTCACTAGTGTGTTGTTTGGAGACAAACCTAATCCTAGGACTACCACCCCTCTTCTTCAAAGTGGTGAGGAAAGGGTAGATGTTGACAAGAGCATTGATCAGATTGTCACAAAAATATTTGAGAAAGGGATTCCTATAAAGGGAATATCTAGACCTCTGAGTCAAAGGCCTGTTGATCAATCAGTTAGAGGAGAGGGAGACATTGAAAATTCTGAAACAAATCTGCATAGATTAGCTGTTTCAGTCATTGAGGATGCTGAGATTGAAGATGAAGTTGAAGCTGAAGCTGAAAGAGAGAGGGATAGTCATGTTGAAGATGAGGTGGATGTTGAACATGATGTTGGAACATCACATGTTAGGGATGTTACTCCTAGTCCCAGAGGGAAGAAGAAGGCTGATGTGGTGGATGTTGTTGACTTATCTGATAATGAAGTAATTGGTAATGCTGTTCCTGGGATTGCCAATAGATTGAAGACCAGAAAAGGAAAGACTGTGGAATCTTCTCCTAAGATGACTGCTGAAGGGAAGAAGAAAAATACATCTGTAGTTGGTCCAACTAAATCTTGGAGCAAGGTGGCTGTGACTTCCAAAAAGAGAAAGATTAGAGAAGAATCTGAATCTGAGGATGATGTTGAGGTAGATGTTCAAGACATTACCCCTGTCAGAAAGTCCATTCTGAAGAGAATCTCTGATAAGGTTCCTGAAGTGTCAGTAGACAACATATCCTTTCATTATGCTAGCAGTGCTTCAATGTGGAAATTTGTGTGCCAAAGGAGATTAGCTCTACAAAGAGAGCTTGGAAAAGATGCATTGGAGATGAAAGTAATTATGGAGCTCATTCATGCTGCTGGCCTGTTGAAGACTGTGACAAAATTCTCTAAGTGCTATGGGGGACTTGTTAAGGAATTTGTTGTTAACATTCCCTTAGACATTTCTGATAATAGAAGTGTGGACTTCATGAAGGTGTTTGTTAGGGGTAAGTGCATAAATTTCTCTCCTAGTACCATCAATAAGTATCTGGGAAGATATGATCAAGAAGGTTGTGAACTAGAAGTGACTGATAATGATGTGTGTAAAGAGATAACAGCCACTCAGGTGAAGGTTTGGCCACTGAAAGGTAAATTGACAGCCAGCAAGCTCAATATCAAGTATGCGATTTTGTACAGAATTGGAGCTGCAAACTGGGTACCTACTAATCACAAAACCACCATAGCTGTGGGATTAGGAAGGTTTATTTATGCTGTTGGGAAAAAGGTCAAATTCAATTATGGAACTTACATATTTGATCAAGTTGTGAAGCATGGTGCCACTAATGCTATCAAGATGCCTATAGCATTCCCTTCCCTTGTCTGTGGAATGATCTTAGATGAACATCCTGGAATTCTAACCAGTTCAGATGTAGCTTGTAAGAGGGAGTCAGCTTTATCCTTGCATCCCAAGCTGTTTGTTGGGAATTATGTTCCAGACATTGTTGTAACATCAAGTTCTGGTGTTAAGCAGGCCAGTACTAAAGCTGAGTTGATTGAAGAATTGAAGGCAACCTGGAAGGATCTTGATATGGTTATCAGTACTAGCACTGCTAGGAAGTTGAAAATTGAGCAGATGATCAAATCCTTGGAACAAGGTGAAGATGATGTGAATGTCAATACTGAAGATTCAGGGTCAGAGGAAGGTGAGGAGAATGATGTAGATGGTTCTGATGCTAATGAAGATTAAAGTGCTGCTCTTGCTGTTTATTGCTTTTGTAGTTTATAGTTTTCTTTATGTACATTGTGTGCATGGTGTGTAACTTGGATAATTGTCTTTTTGCTTATCTTGGTTTTGTTCTGTGATTTGTCGTGTCACATAATGCTGACTTTTGACTGACAATGAGAGCTAGCTTAGGACTATCTGGTAGTTAGTAGGACTGACAGGTTGATGTTTGTCCAATTATGGCTAAAAAGGGGGAGAGAGTTGCCAAGGTGTGGTTGTGAAGCCTTTTTCTGATATGGTGCAGAAGTTGAGGGAGAGATCTGTTTGAACAGCTGTGAGCTGGTTCTGGTTTTGAGGGGGAGTTTGCCCTATGCTGATGAGGTGATTTCTGCAGCTTGTTGGTTTTTGTTGCTGCTGGTTAGTGAGTTTGTGCAGCTTGTTGAAGAGGTGCTGCTAGGTGTTTGAAAATTTATCAATTTTTATCCGCTGCTGGGTTCTCTGATGTTAGCAGAGATTGTTTTAGCCAAAATTAGCCAAAGGGGGAGATTGTTAGTTCTTGTGTTGGCTGGAATTTTGGTAAAACAAAGTTGAACAATGTTGATGTCATATGTCTGATGTCATAACATTGGTTCCTAACATTAGCTGTTGCAGGGTTGAAGATTTATATGCTAATGTTATAGGTGATGTCTTGACATCACTATACCAGAACATCAGAACATCAGATTGTGATGTTCTAGGGCTGCGCGTGTTAGTGAGTTCTGAGGAGATCTGTTAGAGAAATTGGATGCGAATTTCTTGGAGAAAATATTTATATTTTCAATCTGATATGGAGCAGATTATGGAACTAACATTAGGGCTGATTTGTAAAGATTTAAAAAGATTGAAGATCTGTTTTAAATTATAATTAATAACAAATCAAATCAGGTGATTGTGGAGGAGGTCCAAGCCCAAGTCAGAATTCTATAAAAGCAACCTCAATCCTTATTGAAAAATAACGAAGACAGAGAGCATAGACTGGGAGTCATTTAAGTTTTTGTGTGTGTTTTGTAAACCATTCATGTTTGGATTGGTGTTACTATTTTGAGTTGTAAGTGTATTCACTCTAGAGCTTTTAAGCAAGAGTGTTTGGACCTTGATCAAAGCTGTGAAGCAGAATCAAGGTGGGTTTTAATTTGTAATAATTGGATTGTATCACTGTGGTGAATTAGGGAGTGAGTGGTTTCTCATACCTAAGTGGTTTCTTAGGTAGAATTGTCATTGGGTAGTGATTAAATTAGGTAGATGTCAACTGAGATTGTTGAGTCTGTAATTTGATACTACTAATAGTGAGTTTCCTCCCTGGCTTGGTAGCCCCCAGACGTAGGTAGTTAGACCGAACTGGGTGAACAATTCTTGGTGTTATTTTCTGTTGCTTTTACCTTGTTCATATAGCAGATTGTGTTGTTGTGACATCACACTTAACATCACACATCTGATACCAGAATTTCATCAATCTCTTCTCTCAACTCTCTGTTCTCTTCCTCGAGATCATCCATCTTTTTCTGACGATTGGCCCGAGTATTGTACGAATGAGACAGTTTGACTCTAGAATCGAGACACAAACGTGAGATTCGTAGGGAAGAAGAATGCGTTTATGAAAATGATGAATGCAATGATTATTAATTATTTTTGTTTATTCAAAGTAAACTTCGACAATTAGATTGCAAATATCAAACAGTGGGGAAACCCCCGTTTTATTGATTTTAAAGGATTGCGGAAATGGAAATACAGTAAATTACAAGGTGCGGAAACGGAAACCTAAGCTAATGGGTCCCGAGTCCTCTCTGAGGAGAACTCAGGTGCTGATTCTGGCACTTTCCCTTTCTTGGACGGGGGCTCGTGGGCCGTTGTTGGGTTGTCATTCCTTTGCCAAGTGAAAGGAGCGAGAAAATTCCTTTGGTCATCCTGATTTTCTACAGCATGTTGCTCTAAAATCTCAATCAGAGCATCCTTATCTTTTAGCAGTTGCTGTATTTTGGTACACTCTACATTGAGAATGCGATACTTGTTCTTCCAAGACCTCGTCTCCTGTTGAACTTTGTTGAGAGTAACCTGAAGTTTTTCCGTTTCAGTCATGAAGTACATGACAGATTCCCTTGGCGGAAGAACTCCGTGACGAGGATAAGGCATCTTTAGCTTGAGAGCTCTAGTTTGTACCCAGTGGAGATAAGGCTCCACCGAGACACAATCCGGTTTTCCTAGAGACTCCCGTCCTTTCTTATGAACGTGTTTCCAAGCGTGCACTATTTCCGTCTTTAGTGCCCTGTCATTTTCTCCTTCCTTGAAGAAAAGGCCTTCCAGATGAGCATTCCGTGGGACATGCCTCATTGGGTATCCAAATTGACGACGAACCAAAACTGGATGATAGTTGATTCCTCCCTTAGTTCCTATAAGGGGTGCATTTGGGAAATTTCTACAACGGTCAATAATTCTGATCCCGTCATAGATTCGATTATACCAATCGATGTCTGAGTTGGTAAGAGACATGATTCTCTGCGACCAACATAAAGTATTCTTTTGATCCCAAAATGCAGCAGACTTTGGCAAATGGGAAATGAACCATTTGTATAGCAAGGGTACACCACTTGTGATCATTCCTCCGCTGTATAAATTCCTTAAGTGTACCGAATGATACGCATCTACGAGTAAGGTTGGTGCATGGTTTCCAATCAGGAAAATCTTAATGGCGTTGATATCTACGAAGTTATCAATGTTGGGAAATAAAAATAACCCGTAGGTGAGCAAAACAAAGATGCTCTCAAAAGCGGCCACATTCCCTATACTGGCAAAGTACAGGGCTTTCTTTGTCAAGAACTGGGCTGGAAAACCTGGAATGCCACCCTTAGTGGTCATGTGAGTCCTGACTTCTGACTCGTCCAAATAAATTGCTCGTGCAATGGTCTGATTCTTTGGAATTTCTTCCAGTCTAGAAAATGGAGCTTGATCAGTAATGTGTAAATCAGTCAGGTGAGAGTACTCCTCCAGCGTTGGTGCAAGCTGATAATCCGGGAATGTGAAACAGTGATAAACTGGATCGTAGAACTGAATGAGTGTAACAAGGATTCCTTCGATTACATGGACCCTTAATAAGGACAGCAGTCCTCCATACTTAGCTCTGAAAGCCTCGGGGCTAGTGATCATCCTCACTAATCCTCTCAAATCCTCTAGTTTTGGAACCTTGAAGGTATACTTGTGAGTTTTTCGTATACCGAAATCCATGAGCGCAATCTTCTTTCTCTGACATTTGCAATCATTGTCTTAGTTTAATTTGAAAAAGAGAGACTAGAAGAGAAATTTTTTCTTTGTTTAATGTTTTTTTTAAATGAATGCATGAATGCAGCACACAAAAACATAGAAAAAACATGGGGTCAAAGGGTCGGTGTCATGAAGTCAAGGCTCTACCCATTCCAAAGGTTTATACTAGTGATTTTTGTACATGTCTCTCAAAATCATTGATTCTTGTCGAGATAACATCAGCGGGCCGAGAACCGTTCTAGGTGATGTATTTCGAAGAATCTCAGAAGAGGGTAGTATCGCGTGACAACTATTTCCGATAGCTTCCGCACTACTGAAAGTGGTTTTTCCTAAGTGTATACTCAATCTTTCCACATGCGGCATCACACGCATTCCCATTAGCAGAAAAATAAACACAGATATCAATTAGGAAAAACACTATATATATTTGTCCTGATGTCTTAGACCTTTCAAGAGCTACGAATCTTATGATCCTAATAGAAAATGGCTCCCCGGCAGAGTCGCCATTCTGTGGCACCTTCCCAACTTAAATGTTTTTTACCTAAGATCCTAGTGAAGTCAACAAAAAGTCTTATCCCCAGTAAAGTCCCCATTCTTTGGTTTCTACCTAAGAGATGAAAAGACGGGCCCCACGGTGGGCGCCATTTTTTTCGTGGCGGCCACCGCCATGAAAATGACTTGTCCAAGGTTTTCACCTGAAATTGTAAGAAAGAAAGTAGAGCCCCACGGTGGGCGCCATTTTTTCTGTAGCGAGCCATTTTGGACGTGGTTCTTAAGCACTGTCGCTCTGGGTTATACCACAGATTCGATTCATTTTTTATCCTATTGAAGCTGATGAAGAAAGGGAAATAGATGTCTCCAACTAACCCTGCTTTGCAAACTGAGGTTAAACAGTCAAAACTGTTGGTTTACAGATGCGATCAATGTGGGGGGCCTCTCTTAGGTTATTTTGATTGAATTTAGACTTTTGGTGGGGAATATAGATTCGAATGTTTTGATCGATATGTAAGGATTTGGGACCTGAGGTTTTTGATGTGGTATGCTCGCTAAGATTTTTCAATCTTATGCCTACGTATTCCCGTTTAACGAAACAGGGAAATCAGAGTGATCGTAGTTCCTCCTATTCTATGGGAGGAAAAAGGTGTTTTGGTGTCTTGTTCAAAGCCCAAGACGTGAAGCTAAAGGTGGTTTGTATCTTGTTCAATGCCCAAGATGTGAAGCTGAAGGGTCTATTTGTATCTTGTTCGATGTCCAAGATGTGAAGCTAAAAAGGGTTTGTCTTTAGAGAGAATTTGTCATCTCTAAAGGGGTCTGTTTGTTACAACTGTTGGGTAACTGATTATAAAGGAGAATTACTTTAACTGGGATATGTGAATCCAGCAATGCCATAATTTCCTTTATAAGGGATTTTCAACCTGAAGGAGAAGACTTTGACTCAGTGTAGAGCATTGCTATCTTTCCTTAGGAATTTCTCATGCTAAAAGAGGGACAGTGGCGTGGATGTAAATAATCCATAGGCTTGCCGCTTACAGCAATTAGATGAAGGGAAAAGGAGTTGTTGATGTTTGTTTACTGTGAATGAGGCACCGATTGATGCTAAAAGGTTGATTGACTCAGCTAGAGATTTCTTTATACAAAGCCTAAGAGGAGGCTATTGGCCCAACAAGAGGGTGTTTTTATGTGTCTCGTATGAAGCCCGAGAGAGAGGCTAAAAGGGAGATTGACTCAACAAGAGAGCCTTTTTTATATGTGTTATACGAAGCCCAAGACGGAGGCTAAAAGGGTTGACTCAACAAGAGAGTGATTTTGGTATCTCGTACAAAGCCCGAGATGGAGGCTAAAAGGGTTGACTCAACAAGAGAGTGATTTTGGTATCTCGTACAAAGCCCGAGATGAAGGTTAAAAGGAAGATCTGCTGGCGAGAAACATTGTACAAAGCCCAAGAGGAGGCTAGGGTTACTGTTCCAGTTAAGTGACAGGTCCAGTATATTGGTTAAAAGAGATATCAGTTCTTATATGGGTAATGTTGTACTCATGGATTTGATCTAAGGACCGGGACTATTTCCTGTTCTTTAAGGAAATGAGGAATCCGCAGGTTTTTTGAGACAGTCCAAGTCTACGGGTGTTTTTCTTTATTTTTGAAAGTGACTAGAGAATGCCTGTGAGACTCAAGAGGTTTAGACTGTCCAAGTCTAGATTTTTATCTTTTGTATTATCCTTAAGAGAAAATAAAAGATAGTACGTTTGTGGTAGAAAGATCTAGACTCTTTGAAAGACTGTTCTATTAAGATAACTAATTTCTGTTCCTATACCTTTAAGAGGTCGTCAGGACAATTTGTACGAAGCCCAAGAGGAGGCGAGAAAAACTTTTAAGAAGCCGACGTGACAATTTGTACGAAGCCCAAGAGGAGGCTATCTTCCCGAAGGAAGCATCATTATACGAAGCCTAAGAGGAGGCTGTGAAAACTTCTAAGAAGCCGTAGGGTCCTTGTACAACGCCCAAGAGGAGGCTAGGATGCTTTTAAGAAGCCTGTAGGTCCCCAAACCCCGAGAAGTTCAAGACAGGATATTCACAGAGAATAGATCAAGCCAGGAAAGTTCGAGAATTTGGAAGAAACTCAAGAGATGCCATTCATGGTGAAAAGATCATCTCTGGGGAGTTAAAGTTTCTTTGACAATTTCTAGAGAGGACAGCCGAAGAGAAGACTGTATTTGGTGCTCCTATAGGGGATCTAGTCTTGTCTATTTCTAAGAGTGATCAACGAGGCTTCACCTAGTGCTAGACGTAGTTGCCGGGGAAGACTCTAAATAGCTATACTAGTATTACATGGTATATAAAGTATGTGAAAGAAGACTTACAGTGAGCAGCCCCACAATACAATTATATATATGAAAACGGATAAAGAAAGCGGGTAAACACTTACTCGGTTGTAGAGTTTCCATGCTTTTTGCTTAGTTGTTCAACAAAGAAAGCTTTGATAACAATATTGTTGTACCTCAAATTTTACCCCTTAGATGTCATTTCATCTCGCACCTACATTTAGACCTCAATCACGTAGGCATTGTTAACTAACCACTTCTTTTTGCAAGTTGTTTCTTTTTATTGTGGAAGATAGGGTTTACATAAAGAGGACAAGGTCTCCCTAAGACATCTTTTGGCCAAATGCAACCATTTGAATCTGCCTGCATCCAAGAAGTCTTTTTCGACAAAAAATAAAATTTTGCACCAAGACAAGTCAACCATTGCCTTTCATGTCAAGCAAAGTGTGATCCCAAGTCTTGAGAAATTATGCCATGTGTTAATAAACTTCCTTGGAATCCACCTTTGAGCCTTAAAGATTTTTCTCTTAAGTGCAAAAATTTTTCATTGGGATAAATATTCACCAAGGTGCAACATCTCAAATTGGTTCCATGGGAGGATTTAATTTTGCAACTTGGAATTTCCTAAGTTTGTTCCCGTGACATTTCCTTTTGTTCATGGACATATGGTGTATCTCAAAGTTCTATTGGGCCCAAAATGTGTCATTTGGATCAAAGGCCATAAAATTGTGAAAATTCAAAATGGTGCTCCCGTATGGTTAAGCGGCAAGGCATTGTGCATCTAGGTTTAGTCCATATGCCACTTGTTATTTGAAAATCTGAAGATGCTTTGCTTGAAAGACAATTCTTGTGAGGTCACTGAATATTACCCCTTTTATCTTCGCTCCCATGACACAAATAAAAGAGGTTTTGGAACAAACATTAAAAAATGAAAGGAGAAGACCTGCACCATGTCCTCTACTGTATCATCCAGCAAGTGAAGCACAACGATCTCCAAGGTTGACTAAGATCAACGGCTGAAAGGAGTGATACACAAACCCTATTTTTTTCTCCTGTGGACAAATCATTTACCCACTGTATCTCCAAGGCACGGACCATTTTGCTTGCCTATAAAAGGAGACCACTTCTCCTTTTTTCAACACACCAGAAATTACCAAGAAAATTTCTCTCTACTTCTCCCTTCCATAATCCTGCAAGTAATCCCCAAAACTTGCAAGGAATTCACCATTTTCCATTCCCTCTGTAAACACACAGAAACACAACAAAAAAATAACACCGAGAAGCATACAAAGAAACTCTCTCAAAATATCTCTACTTCTCCATTTCTTAAGTTCTGCAAGTAGCCTTCAAAGCTTACAAGAAACTTATAATTTTATTCCCTCCCTTAAACACTTCAAACCTCCAACACCTTAACCACCAAAACTTGTGTTTCTTTCTGAGAGGGTTGGCTCTATAGCAGTTGAGGAAGGAAAGCACATCCACCATTTCCAGAAATCCATACCTGTGAAGAAGCAGTGGACTCTCTCCACTAGGTATCACTCTATTTCACTCTGTTTTTTATACACGATGACCATTTGTTTCAAATTTGTACCATACTGTTATTATATTTATTATCTCATTATTGTCTGATTCCATGATCATTTTGCTCCATGTTGTTATCATACTCGTATCTTGTTGTTGTCTGATTATTGCTTGTTTATGTGACGAAACCATTAACATGTTAGTTTTATTTTGATGATCGTTAACTGGATTCGTGTTGATTTCAAAGAAAAACTGAACGAAAAATATAAGAGCTTGAAATGGCGCTCGCCAGCATTGTTCAAGTGGCGTCCGCCACACCCTTTTCTAAAGAAAAATATAATAAAATAAGATGGTGCATGCAAAAGAAATAATAAAAAAAACCACACCACATAAAAAAACAAAAGAGAAAAAAGAACATCATGGCGCCAGCCATGTAGAAGGGTGGCGCAAGCCACCTTGTAACCACACATACAGGTGGCGCAAGCCACCTTGTTGCACACACTAACACTAAGTGGCACAAGCCACTCACCTTGTGGCACCCGCCACTCTTTCTTTTTTTCCTTTTTTATTATTTCATTTTTTATTTATCCGTTTTTACCACTTGTTTTTTATCTTATCTAAAAACAAATAAAATAAAATTATGCTTAACTTATTTTTTTCATCCTTAGACTTTTGTAAGGAAAATTAATTATTGTTTCTTAAAGACGTTAAAGGATTTTCTTTGGGATATTTTGCAACTTATGAAACTTTGATTACAAATTGCTTCCTGACTTTATCATGAGAGTATTGTCTAGGGTTTTTCTGGGTTCTGTTGCTAACTTACACAACTTTAAATGCTCTTGTTTTCAATTTGTGAATGCTTCCCTGCCATGCTTGGTAAATGTATGTGGCCACTGACTTTAAAGAGTTTTTCTTGAGAGCATGCTGTAACTTGTTGATTTTATTGAACTTTGTTTCCTGGCTGTGAACAAAACTTTCTCATGAGAGTGTTGTTTGCATTTTCTTACCTCTTTTGCTAAATTTCAAATGTCTGGGTTTTCAAAATATGAGAATGTCTTTGATGCCATGCTTTAAAGTGTTTTTTTCTTTGAAGTATTCTTGAGCTGTGAAACTTTGTCTTCTGACTTTAATAAACCTTGCCATGAGAATGTTATATGTAGTTTTTTGTTCTCTATTGAGGTTGCATGACCTAAATCCAAATGTTTCTTGTTTTCAAATTGTGAAGATTGCCCTCTCTGCCATACTTGTCATGTTTACACGATCAGTTATTCTTATGGATTGCTATGTTCACATTTGAAAAGTTCACTTCATGTGTTGATTAAATGCTTACTGTTTGGAATTCTTGAACTAATATGCTTCATTGTATTTCAACCCCATTATAACTCTTGTTTACAAGATGTTATTCTTCCCCTTCCTTCCAAAGGAAAAGTTTTTCTATTGACCTCAAATTCATAGAAAGCTCATTGCTACCTTGGACCTCATAGTCTTAGGCATCCTTCCTTCCTTTGTCATAGGATCCCCTCTTGACCTCATAGTCATAGAGTAATCTTTTCAACCTTGACCTCATAGTCATAGGTAAAACCTTGGCCTCACAGCCATTTTCCAACCTTGACCTCATAGTCATAGAAAGCTCATTACCATCCTTTGACCTCATAGTCATAGGATTCTCTCTTGACCTCATAGTCATAGAGTTATCTCTTCAACCTTGACCTCATAGTCATAGGTTAAGCTTTGACCTCATAGTCATGGCCCTTATCCCTTGACCTCATAGTCATAGGATCCCACCTTTGACCTCATAGTCATAGGTAGCCCTTGACCTCATAGTCATTGGCAATATCCAACCTTTGACCTCATAGTCATAGGAATCTCTCATGGCCTCATAGTCATAGAGTTAGGTTGTTAACCTTTGACCTCATAGTCATAGGTAGCCCTTGACCTCATAGTCATTGGCAACACCCTTCCTTGACCTCATAGTCATAGGATCCCACCTTTGACCTCATAGTCATAAGAACCTCTCTTGGCCTCATAGTCATAGAGTTACATCTTTAACCCTTGACCTCATAGTCATTTGCAACATCTTTAACCTTGACCTCATAGTCATAGGTAGCCCTTGACCTCATAGTCATAGGCAAGCTTTGACCTCATATTCATAGCCATCCTCTATTGGCCTCATAGTCATAGAGTTACTTCTTCAACCTTTGACCTCATAGTCATAGGAATCTCTCATGGCCTCATAGTCATAGAGTTACATCTTCAACCTTTAACCTCATAGTCATAGGAATCTCTCATGGCCTCATAGTCATAGAGTTACATCTTCAAGCCTTGACCTCATAGTCATAGGAATCTCTCATGGCCTCATAGTCATAGAGTTACATCTTCAACCCTTGACCTCATAGTCATAGGAATCTCTCATGGCCTCATAGTCATAGAGCCACCTTTAACCTTTGACCTCATAGTCGTAGAAAAGTCTCTCTATTGACCTCATAGTCATAGATAGCTCATCACCTTGGCCTCATAGCCATCTTCCCACCTTTGACCTCATAGTCATAGGCAAGCTTTGACCTCATAGTCGTATAAAAGTCTCTCTATTGACCTCATAGTCATAAATAGCTCTTACCATCTTGACCTCATAGTCATCTTACCATCTTGATCTCATAGTCATCTTACCATCTTGACCTCTTAGTCATCTTACCACCTTGACCTCATAGTCATAGGTAGCATCTTCTCTAGACCTCAAAGTCATAGGCCTCATAGCCATTCACCTACAACTTAGACTTAGAGAGTTTCTTAAACTCTAAATGAGCTCATACTCATTTCCCCTTGGAACTTTGGCCATAGTCAATGGTTCCTCTTCCACCCTTAGTTAGGTGAACTACAGTTGCTCTGATTCTTTAGTCAGATACGTAGGCACAAGATGCGACATCTTGGCGAGCAAACTTAGTGTACATACCCCTAGGTCTTTACCTTTACCTTTAGCAGATTACTTTAGCAAGTAAACATAACATAACACAAACAAACAAGAGGTTCATGTAGAGTACTACAGATACTAAGGGTGCTAATACCTTCCCTTAGTATAACCAACCCCCGAACCTTAGATCTCCCCCTTTTAGGTTTTCTCGATCTTGAACCTTTCCTTTGGATAAATCAAAGTCGTTGGTGAATTCAAAGAAATGCGATGCAAGTTAATTAATAGCTTGTTATCCGATTCTCACCGCAACAGAAATGGCGACTTCACTGGGGATGTATTTTGGAGGGTTAATCCTACCGTGTTTTGCTTATGTTATTTATGCTTGCTTACTGTATTTGTACATATATCTGTATATTTGTTTGGTTCCTTCTGTGGGAATGATACTATTGAGTGGTGAGATAACTCCTAACCCGAACTTGAGAGTACATTTGATTAGGATCGTGGACATAGTCAAGGAAACTTCGAGGGAGAAATCCCAAAGGAGTTAACTTGAAGTTCCACACTCAGTTGAGGCCCTCTTGGAAGTGGTATATGTTTAACGAGCAATCGTGAATGCGTTACTACCTTCAACTTTGGTGCCAGGGATACTGATGACCTTTAGTTACCCCTTTTACCCCACTTGGCCTATCTAGGATGTGGTGCAATGACTATGAGGGAGTAATCCTAAATGGTTGCTACGCGATACTACACTCAGACGAGACTCTCTTGAGAATTTTATTGATTACTGAGCAATTGGGAAGTCGATAAAATTTGAAAGATGGGTTGTCGACTCTGGGAACTTCTTAGAACCCTATTCTGCAAACTGAAAACCCATAGTACACACCTATTGGGATGGGTAGACCATGGCTCCACTCATGTGACTCCTAAACCTAGGACTTGTGTGTTTTGATGTGTGTACATATGTTTGTATTTATGCATACATCCATCTATTCATGTTAGCCCTTTGGTTCCAAGGAATTTATGTTTTTTTTGTTTTCCTTGCAAGATCAATAAAGATCATTGGTTTTAAAGCCAAACTCTTTAGCTTTCAAAAAGTTTGCAACCTGCCTTTGAGTTCCTTGAAACCATTTGGCTTGCATTTTTCATCCCATGCGCATGTCGTCGTGTTCACATCTCATTTGCATCTCTCAGTCTTGAGTCTCTCTCTTTATTCTATGTCTAGAGGATACCTATCACCTTTTCAAGACAATGACAACAATGAATGAAGCTCTGAAGAACCAAGAGGTCTTGAAAGAGGAATTCAAAATCCTCAGATGCCAGATGAATTGGGTTCTGGAAACTTTACAAGCTCTGATGAAAAAAGAGGAGCACACTCCCCCTGTCACTCCCAGAGAGGTTGTCAGTTCATCGCCTCCTGTGGATCCTCCGAATCAAGACTCTCCTCAGTATCAGGGGCCAGACTACTGTCATCCGTGTCAGCATGCACGACCAAGGCCAAGAAAGTCATAAAGGCATTTCTCCCCGCTGCCAATGACATACAGTCAGATATTGCCAGTCTTGATCAAAGGAGGATTGATAGTGCCAAAAGAATTGAAGCCAGTACCATTTCCGTATCCACCAGGCTTTGACGCCAATGCTCGATGTGACTACCATGCTGGGGCACAGGGGAATTCAACTGAAGACTGCAAGGTGCTCCCGCGTAAGGTTCAGAATCTGTTAGACTCTGAGAGGATCTCATTCACGCCTCAAGGCATTCAAATCAATAATCCTTTGCCATCTCCTGTGGTTCTCCCATACCAAGGATCTGCTTTTGAGGAAACTTCACGCCAGCCAACCTTTGGTCTTGGTCTCGTACCAGAATGTAATTGTCATCAGGTGTCTACCAAAAGGGTGTTTCAGCCTCCAACGATTGTTTTTCCTCGAGGTTATCGAAACCAAAATAAAAAGAGGTGCTCTGTCAAAAGGGGCGAGGTTCACTACACTCCTATCCCAGTGCCGCTAAGGAAACTATTCCCATGCTGATTCAGAACAAGTTGGTGACTCCTCAACCTTACAACCCTGTGCCAGGACCTTGGCACAATGCAAATCTGACTTGCGACTTTCATGAAGGGGCTGGAGGACATAATTTGGATGGTTGCCTGGTTTTAGAAGCTAATGTACAAAACCTGATCCACAACAAGGATTTGATCTTTGAAGAGGATCATCCAGAGATTGAATGCAAATTCCGCACTAGGACAATGGGGCACCCCATTGAAGAATGCAAAGAGTTTGAAACGAGACTACTAAACCTGCTACGAACACTGCAACCTCAAGAAGGTACATCAAATATCAATGTCTCAACTCTTCATGCCAAAGGCAAAAGACTTGAGGGGCCTCTCAAGATTTTGTATCACAAGGAACTAGTGATTAGTGGAGAAGGTGTTCCCGCACTTGGGCCCGGAAACTGAAATCTTTTGAAATCAATTCGCCGAAGCTGGTTGTATTTTGTTCATTTCTGTATTTTCAATTGTAGTTCCTTCACTTTGAATTTATATTTGCTTATAAACATTGTTGTACTTTCAAATTCGCAGCATTAATGAAATGTTTATGCATCTTTTGATTAAATCCATTCGTTTCACTTATTTACTGTTATTTTCATAAAAGCAAAAATATATCTTGTTCCACTCCCTTTATCAAATTGTTTGTTTAAGCAAAGATTGGGGAGGATGATGAAAATAATATTATCCATAATTGCTGTGGTATGCTTTCGATTAAACCCTGCCGAGGATGTAATGCATTGTTTCAATTCCCAAACACTGGAGAAATAAGGAAGATAATCCCTCGTTAACCCCTTTGAGCCTAGAAGTAGGAGTTTTCTTTCCTTACACAAAAAAATAAACCTTAAATCTCAGCCTCGGGGCAGGGTAGTTCTCAGTTTAACTTGGTTATGAATTCGAATGCAAGCGCTTCATGCAAGACACCAGTCTGCTCTCCCAAATCAAGTGACAATAAAAAAGAGGTCTCAAAACCTCAACAAAGACAAAAAGAGGTCTCAAAACCTCAACAAAGACAAAAAGAGGTCCCAAAACCTCAACTAAGACAAAGAAGAAGTCTCAAAACCTCAACAAAGAAAAAAAAAGAAGTTCCAAAACCTCAGTGAAGACAAGAAATGGTCTCAAAACCTCAACAATAAAGGGCAATCAAATGTTGTAAGAGAGTAATGACTACCAAGGTGTCTGAATCATCATCAACTGTCATCAATTCATTCCTAGTCTATAGGAACTTGAATGTATAGCTTGAGTTAACTGAGTATAGGATTGGAGTTTATCACGAAGATGGGGTGGGGACAAATAAACTTTGAACCTTTATCCTTTGTTTCATAAAACCGTGAACCAGACCACGTTACAACCCTTAAAAGACCTAATTGAGGTAAGGTTGTTTTGAAGGCATACTACAGCAAGGTTGATTAACCTGACTCCTAATGATCTTTGCTAATTGCGCGTGTTGATCACTTCATCTGTCATTCTGTAAATGACTAGACCCACTTTGTTTTTGATTTAATCATTCCACCGTGTGTGTTTCATCAATAAACTTTGTTTTCAAAAGCTTGCATGAATTTTACATTGAAATTGTCAATTTTAAATGAACAATACTTGTTTGCAAAATGAATTCAATGTCAAAAGAATCCCAACAAATGCAGCCAGCTAGGGAATTCGGCTTGATAAAGGGCTCAGTCTGGGGCATCTTCTCCATAGATCCAGCATCTCGAGAGCTACTAAATCAGGGGAAGAAACTCTTCAAATTCAGGATATTGGGGCAAGCCTTCTTGAGGCCATCTTATGACAAGTTTAGACTCCAATGACCTACCAACAGGGGCAAGTGTGTTCCCCAGTTGTTTCTATCGTAGTTTGAGGACTTTGTATTGCGAATATCGTTAATCAGGGGCAGTCAAGTCGAGATTCGGTAAATCTCTAAAAGGTTAATTGGTCTGGGGGCACCTCCTTCACGAATCAACCAGTCTAAAGAATAAGTTCAAGGACCTTGTTGTATAAATGCAGTAAAACTGGGGCAGATATGTCAAGATCCATGAATCTCTTCAAGAGTTTGAAGATATTGGAGCATCTGGTATACCAATTCTTCTGTAAAATCCTTTTGATGACCTATCCTCATAGACCAAATAATCAGAAGCAGTCAGGTCGAGATTCAGTAAATCTCTCAAAGGTCAGTTACTCCCGCAGTCTGAAGAGCAGGCTCAAAGACTTTGTTGTGCAAGCGCCGCCAATCTGGGGCAGTTATGCCGAGATCCATGAATCTCTCCAAGAGTTTGAAGATATTAAAGCATTTCGTATGCCAATTATTCTGTAAAACCCTCTTGGTATTTTCTCCCAAAAGACCATGCAATCTAGGGCAGAGAAGATTTGAAGATTACCTGTTGAAAGAGCCGCTGTTCATTATGGTGAGCAAGTCAGGATGCAAAATGACTCTATATTTGTGATATCCTTTTCCAGCTCCCCAGTAAATTGCTGCTTTAGTCGATCTTGGAAAATCTCCATGGATCTTCCTCATCCAGTAAAGAAATCAAGAGCATGATGGCAATCTTAGGTGAAGTCATGTTGCTATACCAAGTGGAACAATACTTGTCCCATAGAGAAGATCTTAACCTTGGAGTAGAGCTCCTGATTCTGCATGTTCATCCCCAGTAATGGTCCAATTTGATGAGTTTGGCTGGGTATCCTTGTCGAGATGTTTATTTCATCTCCAGTCTCGCTTCCTTTTGTCTGTTTTGTCATCATAAGCATAAGCATGGCATGAGCATGGCATAAGCATTCATGTGCATAACATCTTAGCATATCTGTTTCCTTTTCTGGTGTTTACCTGTTGTGTTCACTTTGGCGTTTATCTCCCCAAGTGACTGGGTTTGTCTTCCCTCTCCGATAGAGTCGTTAGCCCTTAGGCATAAAGTGCCCATCCTTTATGTATTCCCCACAGAGTTTATCCTCGTGGGTGATGGTTGGTTCAGTTGCCTTTTCCACAATAGGATAAGATAATCCCCATTTGAGCTCATTCATCAATGGTTAGAGTTTTGTTTGACCATTTCTTTCTAGCTTGTTCCTTGATTGAACTTTGATCCCTGGCAAGTGTGGTTTCTGAGCCCATCTTGAGCGTGCATTTATTCTGCACTGTGTCTCGCAGGAAGAATCTTTTGCACACCCTTATTGAAGACAATTACTTCTCCAGCAGTGTTATAATATCAACATCTCTTTGGAATTTATACCCAACAATAAGTGGCACTCTCCTTGAGAAGCTTGTTTTTCTATCATTACCTCTACAACGATAAGTGGCAATCTCTCTCCTAGGAAGCTTATCCGTCCTTGGTTTCATTCATACTTCCACAGTTACCAATGATGTTACCTTCAATTAGTCACTTTGATGTGATCCCTATTTGAGGTATTTCTTGCCATCAATCTGTTTGATGGGGTGTTCCGAGCTCAGGTTTCGTAGCTTCGGATATGTTATTATTCCTTGTCGTCAATCTGTTCGATGAGGTGTTCCGAGCTCAGGCTTTGTACCTTCGGATATGTTATTATTCCTTGTCGTCAATCTGTTTGATGAGGTGTTCCGAGCTCAGGTTTCGTACCTTCGGATATGTTATTATTCCTGGCCGTCAACCAGTTCTAACGATATAAAAACCAGGTCAAATATGAACCTAAACCTCAGGTCAGATATGAACCCGAAGTTGAAAACCAAGTCATACCTCAAGTCAGACATGAACCCGTTGTTTGAAGCCAGGACAGATATAAACCTAAGATCTAAAATATAGCTCATACTGGTATCTAAAAAATCCAGCTCATACTGGTAGTCAAAGTCCAGCTCATACTGGCATTCAAAATTCAGTTCATATTGGTATTCTTCCTAAACCAAATCATGTCGTTATCCAAACCAACTCATATTGGTACCCTAGTACGATCATTAATGGCTCATTAACAGTATTCCTGGGTAAAGTCCAGTCATCTTTTCATCTGGCGCGCAAAGTTTGTCCCTGTCTTTTCTTGAAGATCCCGTTTGAACTCTTCAGTATAAGAAATCCCAGAAAATCCTTTGTTGAGGTCTATCCTTTTATTTCAAATTGATCCCCAGTGGAGATCATCGTCTTCTTTCTGGTTTCATGCCCAGTAAGAATGTGTTTTCTTCCCCCAGTGTCGTTCGGTCACTTTTGAACCTGTCGTCCATCTCCCTGGATCTTTCCCCAGTGGAGAACACCTCTCTGGCGCCTATCTCCAGTGAAGATCTGTAGGGTTTCCCCTTTATTTCTCTACCCCTAGTGTTTCCTTGGAGTCTCCCCAGTGAGTCTCTTTTGTTGGTTAGTCTGTATCCCCAGTGGGTCTTCCTTGTGGATATTTCCTTCATCCTTCCCCAGTGAAGCTCGCCTGTGTTTGGTAGCCTTTTATCCTTTGATGTCTTGTTTGTCTGCATTTTTGCACTATCATAACATCATATCATCATACCGTAGTTCATAGCATGTCGGCATATGCACGTTTGTTGCCTGTCCTGAGCATCTGTATTCCATCTAAGGGCAAAATTTTCGGTTTGCAATATTTAAATACCTTTCACCTTGGTGTCCCGAGGATTTCCATTCCTCGTGCCATCCGGTAAAGCTATTTAAATAGGGGCAACTGTTGTACCCAAAATTTTACCCCTTAGATGTCATTTCATCTCACACCTGCATTTAGACCTCAATCACGTATGCATTGTTAACTAACCACTTCTTTTTGCAAGTTGTTTCTTTTTATTGTGGAAGATAGGGTTTACATAAAGAGGACAAGGTCTCCCTAAGAAATCTTTTGGCCAAATGCAAGCATTTGAATCTGCCTGCATCCAAGAAGTCTTTTTCGACAAAAAATCAAATGTTGCACCAAGACAAGTCAACCATTGCCTTTCATGTCAAGCAAAGTGTGATCCCAAGTCTAGAGAAATTATGCCATGTGGTAATAAACATCCTTGGAATCCACCTTTGAGCCTTAAAGATTTTTCTCTTAAATGCAAGAATTTTTCATTGGGATAAATATTCACCAAGGTGCAACATCTCAAATTGGAGCCATGGGCGGATTTAATTTTGCAACTTGGAATTTCCTAAGTTTGTTCCCGTGACATTTCCTTTTGTTCATGGACATATGGTTTATCTCAAAGTTCTATTGGGCCCAAAATGTGTGATTTGGATCAAAGGCCATAAAATTGTGAAAATTCAAAATGGTGCTCCCGTATGGTTAAGCGGCAAGGCATTGTGCATCTAGGTTTAGTCCATATGCCACTTGTTATTTGAAAATCTGAAGATGCTTTGCTTGAAAGACAATTCTTGTGAGGTCACAAATAAAAGAGGTTTTGGAACAAACATTAAAAAATGAAAGGAGCAGACTTGCACCATGTCCTCTATTATATCGTCCAGCAAGTGAAGCAGAACGATCTCCAAGGTTGACTAAGATCAATGGCTGAAAGGAGTGATACACAAACTCTAATTTTTTCTCCTGTGGACAAATCATTTACCCACTGTATCTCCAAGGCATGGACCATTTTGCTTGCCTATAAAAAGAGACCACTTCTCCTTTGTTCAACACACCAGAAATTACCAAGAAAATTTCTCTCTACTTCTCCCTTCCATAATCCTGCAAGTAATCCCCAAAACTTGCAAGGAATTCACCATTTTCCATTCCGTCTGTAAACACACAGAAACACAACAAAAAAAAAACCGAGAAGCATACAAAGAAACTCTCTCAAAATCTCTCCACTTCTCCATTTCTTAAGTTCTGCAAGTAGCCTTCAAAGCTTGCAAGAAACTTATCATTTTATTCCCTCCCGTAAACACTTTAAACCTCCAACACCTTAACCACCAAAACTTGTGTTTCATTCTGAGAGGGTTGGCTCTGTAGGAGTTGAGGAAGGAAAACACATCCACCATTTCCAGAAACCCATACCTGTGAAGAAGCAGTGGACTCTCTCCACTAGGTATTTCTCTATTTCACTCTATTTTTTATACACAATGATCATTTGTTTCATATTTGCACCATACTGTTATTATATTTATTATCTCATTATTGTCTGATTCCATGATCATTTTGCTCCATGTTGTTATCATACTCGTATCTTGTTGTTGTCTGATTATTGCTTGTTTCTGTGACGAAACCATTAACATGTTAGTTTTATTTTGATGATCGTTAACTGGATTCGTGATGATTTCAAAGAAAAACTGAATGAAAAATATAAGAGCTTGAAATGGCGCTCGCCAACATTGTTTAAGTGGCGTCCGCCACACCCTTTTCTAAAGAAAAATATAATAAAATAAAATGGTGCATGCAAAAGAAATAATAAAAAAAACCACACCACATAAAAAAACAAAAGAGAAAAAAGAACATCATGGCGCCAGCCATGTAGAAGGGTGGCGCAAGCCACCTTGTAACCACACATACAGGTGGCGCAAGCCACCTTGTTGCACACACTAACACTAAGTGGCACAAGCCACTCACCTTGTGGCACCCGCCACTCTTTCTTTTTTTCCTTTTTTATTATTTCATTTTTTATTTATCCGTTTTTACCACTTGTTTTTTATCTTATCTAAAAACAATAAAAATAAAAATATGCTTAACTTCTTTTTTTCATCCTTAGACTTTTGTAAGGAAAATCATTTATTGTTTCTTAAAGACGTTAAAGGATTTTCTTTGGGATATTTTGCAACTTATGAAACTTTGATTACAAATTGCTTCCTGACTTTATCATGAGAGTATTGTCTAGGGTTTTTCTGGGTTCTGTTGCTAAGTTATACAACTTTAAATGATCTTGTTTTAAATTTGTGAATGCTTCCCTGCCATGCTAGGTAAATGTATGTGACCGCTGACTTTAAAGAGTTTTTCTTGAGAGCATGCTGTAACTTGTGGATTTTATTGAACTTTGTTTCCTGGCTGTGAACAAAACTTTCTCATGAGAGTGTTGTTTGCATTTTCTTACCTCTGTTGCTAAATTTCAAATGTCTGGGTTTTCAAAATATGAGAATGTCTTTGCTGCCATGCTTTAAAGTGTTTTTTTCTTTGAAGTATTCTTGAGCTGTGAAACTTTGTCTTCTGACTTTAATAAACCTTGCCATGAGAATGTTATATGTAGTTTTTTGTTCTCTGTTGAGGTTACATGACCTAAATCCAAATGTTTCTTGTTTTAAAATTGTGAAGAGTGCACTCTCTGCCATACTTGTCATGTTTACACGATAAGTTATTCTTATGGATTGCTATGTTCACATTTGAAAAGTTCACTTCATGTGTTGATTAAATACTTACTGTTTGGAATTCTTGAACTAATATGCTTCATTGTATTTCAACCCCATTATAACTCTTGTTTACAAGATGTTATTCTTCCCATTCCTTCCAAAGGAAAAGTTTTTCTATTGACCTCAAAGTCATAAAAAGCTCATTGCTACCTTGGACCTCATAGTCTTAGGCATCCTTCTTTCCTTAGTCATAGGATCCCCTCTTGACCTCATAGTCATAGAGTAATCTATTCAACTTTGACCTCATAGTCATAGGTAAAACCTTGGCCTCATAGCCATTTTACAACCTTGACCTCATAGTCATAGAAAGCTCATTACCATCCTTTGACCTCATAGTCATAGGATTCTCTCTTGACCTCATATTCATAGAGTTATCTCTTCAACCTTGACCTCATAGTCATAGGTTAAGCTTTGACCTCATAGTCATGGCCCTTATCCCTTGACCTCATAGTCATAGGATCCCACCTTTGACCTCATAGTCATAGGTAGCCCTTGACCTCATAGTCATTGGCAACATCCAACCTTTGACCTCATAGTCATAGGAATCTCTCATGGCCTCATAGTCATAGAGTTACGTCCTTAACCTTTGACCTCATAGTCATAGGTAGCCCTTGACCTCATAGTCATTGGCAACACCATTCCTTGACCTCATAGTCATAGGATCCCACCTTTGACCTCATAATCATAGGAACCTCTCTTGGCCTCATATTCATAGAGTTACATCTTTAACCTTTGACCTCATAGTCATAGGTAGCCCTTGACCTCATAGTCATTGGCAACATCTTTAACCTTGACCTCATAGTCATAGGTAGCCCTTGACCTCATAGTCATAGGCAAGCTTTGACCTCAAAGTCATAGCCATCCTCTATTGGCCTTATAGTCATAGAGTTACTTCTTCAACCTTTGACCTCATAGTCATAAGATTCTCTCATGGCCTCATAGTCATAGAGTTACATCTTCAAACTTTGACCTCATAGTCATAGGAATCTCTCATGGCCTCATAGTCATAGATTTACATCTTCAACCCTTGACCCCATAGTCATAGGAATCTCTCATGGCCTCATAGTCATAGAGTTACATCTTCAACCCTTGACCTCATAGTCATAGGAATCTTTCATGGCCTCATAGTCATAGAGCCACCTTTAACCTTTGACCTCATAGTCGTAGAAAAGTCTATCTATTGACCTCATAGTCATAGATAGCTCATCACCTTGGCCTCATAGCCATCTTCCCACCTTTGACCTCATAGTCATAGGCAAGCTTTGACCTCATAGTCGTATAAAAGTCTCTCTATTGACCTCATAGTCATAAATAGCTCTTACCATCTTAACCTCATAATCATCTTACCATCTTGATCTCATAGTCATCTTACCATCTTGACCTCTTAGTCATCTTACCACCTTGACCTCATAGTCATAGGTAGCATCTTCTCTAGACCTCAAAGTCATAGGCCTCATAGCCATTCACCTACAACTTAGACTTAGAGAGTTTCTTAAACTCTAAATGAGCTCATACTCATTTCCCCTTGGAACTTTGGCCATAGTCAATGGTTCCTCTTCCACCCTTAGTTAGGTGAACTACGGTTGCTCTGATTCTTTAGTCAGATACGTAGGCACAAGATGCGACGTCTTGGCGAGCAAACTTAGTGTACATACCCCTAGGTCTTTACCTTTACCTTTAGCAGATTACTTTAGCAAGTAAACATAACATAACACAAACAAACAAGAGGTTCATGTAGAGTACTACAGATACTAAGGGTGCTAATACCTTCCCTTAGTATAACCAACCCCCGAACCTTAGATCTCCCCCCTTTAGGTTTTCTCGATCTTGAACCTTTCCTTTGGATAAATCAAAGTCGGTGGTGAATTCAAAGAAATGCGATGCATGTTAATTAATAGCTTGTTATCCGATTCTCACCGCAACAAATATTATATTCAAAATCAAAAGAGAAAGTGCTTTGAAAAGATTATTGGGGCTTACAGCTCAAGGAGAGGCCCAAGTTTTAACAGTGATTGTACTGTGGTTTTGAATTTGTACAGGGGCTTATACAAGTGACTGAGGCCCAAAGAAAAGGTTTTCTGTACAAAGGGATGGGTCTTATACTCTCTCAAGAGGCCCAAAGGTTTTAAAGAAAAAGAATGGGGCTTATAACACGAGGGTAGGCCCAGATGATTTGTTTTTGAATTGGCGATCGCGCCGAGGTTTTCTTTTAACGCAGAGGGACTTATACAATGTCTGAGGCCCAAAATGGTTTTCGTTAAAAGGGGGATTGGGTCTTACACTCTATTAGAGGCCCAAAAGTTTATGGAATGGGTCTTATAGCTCAAGGAGAGGCCCAGATGATTTTTTTTAAAAAGGCGATGATCGCGCCAAACTTTTTCAAGGTGTCGGGACTTATACAATACAATGAGGCCCAAAAAACTTTAGGTTTCCAAAGGGGTTGGGTCTTACACTCTAATAGAGGCCCATGAGTGTTTGAAAAAGTTTTGTGAGGGTTGAATTAATCAAAAACCCTAATTTGTTTTCAAAGTGTATTTTAATTGAATAAAAAATTCAATTAAAATGACGAAAATTGTTTAACATGTGGAAAACAAATTGTGATCTTGGATTAATGTTTCAAAAATTAGTTTTTGATCCACAAAATGTATGGAAATTACTAAAATTTGAAAAATCAAGAAGGAATTAATATTTTAAATGTCAAAAACAATTAAAATATTAATTCTTTACAAAAATATCAAGTATATAAAATAAATAATATTTTTGGGATTTTTTGGGAAAATAAAATATTTTAACATTTTTGTGAATTATTAAAAAAAGAATTAACTCAAAATCATTAAAACTCAGAGAGAAATTAATTTTTGAATCAACTAAATAAAATCACAAAATTCAAATATTTGAATTTTCAAAAATGGCGCCAAGAACAAGGGCAAGAACACACGCCACCCTCTGTTTCTGCAGATTTGCGTTTTCTATCCAATCTCACTGAATACTTGATTATATCATGCAATCTACATATCAATCTACTCGTTTTAACCTCACGATCATGTCTATGGTCTTTAATTTCATTTATTTTAAACATGGAATAAGAAATCAAAGAGAAACCTTAAGAACCCTAATTTCTGCATGAAGGATCATAAATTCCATACACGATTCAAACAATGCAATTGATTGAGGGAAAACATTCCATGCATGATTATGAACATATGGCCAAATTATTGTGAAGCAAAAATTGCATGGATTATAGAGTTAGAAGAGCTCATGCTTACCTCTTGCAGCTGGTGATCGTGTTTTGTGTTAGAGGTGTTACAGCTTGGTTCCAAGGTTATGGACAGCTTCCCTAGGTGCTATGGAGTGTGTCTGGGTGCTTGGAATGGATGGAAATGATCTGGAACTGAAGATGGTATCTCAACTGCAACTTGGTTAAAACCATGAGCAACTGGCTGGTGATTCTGAGAAATCAGTGTTCCAGATGTTGTTTAAGTGTTTGGATCACTTCTATATGATGTTTATGAGGTGTGTGTGTGTGTGTGATTGGTTTGGTTGGAATTGCTCTCAAACTCAAAACCCGATAGTGACTTTCTTTGGAAGGCAATTTTGGAAGTGAGAAGGTGATTTTGAGGAAAGCATCTGTTTGATGGCTTTGGTGTACTCAAACTGAGCACAAATGAGCTCTATTTATAGTAGAGGAAGTTTGTTTTGCAAGCAATAGTGAATGGTAACTGGTACAGAGGTTTGGCCAATGTTGATCAATGAGAATCCAAGTCTCCTCTAGCCATTGACTAGAGGTTAGGGCACAGAGTTGTGGTTCCCCAGTTGTTGGATCATTCTTGACTGAATTCAGTTGAAGAAAGCTCAGTTCATACCACCTCTAAGCATCCATTAAATGCTCTAATCCAAAATTGGAGTCTTGTCCCTCTTTAAGGGATTTCTAGGTTTGGCATGCTACTTCTTGTTCCAAAGACTTTGGAGGCTTGGATCAGTGTTTGTTCCCTTTAGATTTGATCCTCAGATGTGTCCAAAGTGATGACAAGGGTTGTAATTATCTGATTTTGCCAAATCGAGCAAAAGAGCAAAATTCTGCCTAGCCTTGGCAGTTTTTCAGCAAGGCATATTGCCATTGTCATATCTCATGGTTCAAGTGGAATTTGATGGAGTTCTTGGCCATTTTGGAAAGCCCTCATATGATACAATAACTGTTTGATCATAGTTGGTTTTAATACCTTTTGGATCCAAGTGAAAAATGCCCCTACATTTGGAAAAAAGTGAAGGCAGATTCTGACTTAGTGAAAATTTCACTAAGTGTTGGAAAAAAGTGACATTTTCACTTTTTGTGATTTTGATCATTCCATAACTCAAAATCCATAATGAATTGGAATGAGTTGTAGTTGAAGCTTTTGTAGAGGGCCATGAGAGCTACAAGTCCATCTTTGGATGGGGAAAAATGGCCTTGTGGTTTAGGAGTTATGATCCTCCAAAGTTGGTACCCTTGCCACTTTGTTCCATAACTTAGAAAAATTTCTAAGTTTTTATGGTTACCCCTTTTACAAGTTATCCCACTTTTCTTGATTTTTCTTGAGGAATGATGATTCAAATCATACATTAACATCATTTTAGGGTCAAAGAACCATTTTTGTGAAAAATTTCAAAAAGTCAAAGTTGACTTTTAAGCACGGTTGACTTTTTGTCAAATGAATTCCAAACTGTGCGATCCTTTATGAAATCAAGTCCTTGACCTAAATCAAACTTGATGGTTTGATTTAATAGGTGTTATAGGGTGTATTGAATCATGTCCTAGGGTTTGGGAGCGTGTCCTGGTCAAAAGTCAAAGATGCAGTTGACTTTTCTCGCGAAACCCTAATTGTGGCTCTGATGAAATTGAGACTTGTTGCTCAAGCTTCTTGGATCAATCCATTGTTGCAAATGGATCAATGTGATGTATTTGAGACCCTCAAATCTTACCTTGAGGTCTTGGCTCATGATTTGTCCCAAAAGTCAACTTAGGGGTGAATTAGGTCAAGAAACCCTAATTCTTGATTTTTGATGTATGCATCCCCTGAGGCTAAATTGACTTGATGATTGGGTTTATGATGTTCCTTGGAGCATCATAGGTTATGCTTTGAAGCATTGGCTCATGCCCAGAGGAAAATTTCCATCTGGAGGCCCTGGTCGACCAAAACCCTAATTTGGTGACACTGGCGATCTAGAGGCTTGATCCACCTAGAAGGGAGGAGCCTTGTGCTTAATCCTTGAAGTGGGAGTCCTCTTGATCCATTATGGATGTTTGAGAGGTTAGACAAGTTGAAGATCATGCCATTTCTTGATTGATCCTTTGTCTAAGAGCTCTAAGAAGGCTTGAAACCCTAATTTTTTATAGTAGTGAATGCTCACCCATCTTTGGGGAGACTGATGAAGCATGATGGTTCATCCATATTATGGTGGTGATTTGCACAATGATGGGAAATCTTAGTAGTCAAAATTTGGGGTATGACACATCAGAATCACGCTCAGGCTGTCTTTCCAACATAATTTGCATCAAATCTGCGTGTTCCTGGCTAGCCACCAAATTAAATGAACCGAGATTCAAATGTCAAGCATTTCCCACCCAAAGCCCAAAATCCTTCACATTGCCATTCTTATTAGCAGAAGTTTCAAACAGATTAGGAAAATTACATGACAGTGAAGTATTGCCAAGCCATTTGGAAGACCGAAATGGGATGTCATATCCATTACCAAGCCAGCGAGAAATAACAGTGGAAAAACCTCGTGCTGCCAATGAGTCTCCAATAATCATCAGATCTCGCCACCAAATAGAGTTTTTGTTTGATGTAAGTGAACCCTCACATGACATAACTCTTGAGATTAAGTTACTGATTGGTCACCATTTCTACTATGTTTCCATCACTTATTCGACATAAATCCATAAAATTGGTAACACTTTGTTTTGTCTTTTCATTTTTTTTTGAGTTACTTTTACTTTTCGTATTTTATTCTCGCATTTTATGATTTGTTGTTTTATTTCAATTATGTTACATTTTATGCTTTGGTTTGGTAGTTTTTGATGGTTTCAGGTCTGAGTGGAAAAACCCAAAGGACTCGTGCGAAGAAAATGGAAGTTCTGAAAAGTTGCAGAAGAAGAAGAAGGAGCAGCCAATGAGTATTAGTGTATAGAGGTGGATCTGGAAGTGCGAGAAAGTCAGAGAGAGCCAGAAGAAGCCAGACCACCAATAAAGCCAACCGAAGAGAAAAGAAAAGAGGCGGTTATACCAAAGATCAAGTTACCATACCACTCAAGAGTGACAAAGAAGGAGACACAAGAAAAAGACTTTGAGAAATTCAGCCATTGTTCAAAAAGTTAGACAATAATATGCCCTTCTTTGAAGCACTCGAACAAATGCCTCTATATAACAAATTCATGAAGGGGGTCATTGGGAAAAAGAGACCTAGTGGGGAGGAGCTAAAAGTATAATTGAGGAAATCAATGAGGGATCACAAGGTAGGGGAATTACCATCAAACGGAAAGATCCTGGTTCCGTAACAATCCCCTGTACTATAAAGGACATAACTTTTAAGAAATTCCTGATTGATTCGGGTGCTAGCGTGAGTCTCATGCCTCTCTCGATGTTCAGAAAGCTGGGTATAGGAAAAATAAGTGAAACGAAACAAATCCGAAGTTTGCCGACCACACGACCGAGCAGGCATACGGTTTAGCAGAAGATGTGCTTGTGACTATTGATAACTTCACCTATCCAGTGGACTTTGAGATCATTGATCTTCTTGAGGATGAGGAGACGACTATCATACTGGGTCGACCATTCTTGAGGACTAGTCGGTGCAGTGTGGATATTGAAGCTGGTACTCTAACTTTGAAATATTTTGAGGAGGAAATAACCTTAAAAGTGTTGGAGTTCGAGAAGTAAGGTTAAGAGGAAAGTCACCACCCCTCAGTAAGAATGGTCCGAACAGTGGAAAAGAGGAAAAGCTCAAAACCACTTCATGAAAAAGTATTTGGAATAATCCATAAGGTTGCAGCATCTGAGTCATCTATTGCACACAACACGACTCAAAAGTCCAGCCTAGAAGTCAAGAAGAGGAAGAAACATCTAAGGATGGATGTGGAAGTTGGATGAGAGTTGAATAAGAATGTAGCTCTTGTCTCCGAGCCTGACCGTTCCCCTGTTACGGAAAGGTCAAGCAACAAAACTTGTAAGCTGAAGTATCCCCCATAACATTGGGGAGTGACCCGTCGAGCCATGCGACGTTAAACGAAGCACTACGTGGGAGGCAACCCACGCTTTTAATGATCGAGCATTTTCTTTTTATTTTTTATTTTGTTTAGTTTGTAGGTAATAAACGAGACCTTACAGGTGCAAGCTATGATGTAGCAATTGGTGTTGCATTACCTTCTGCCTCCTCGGTAAGGAGCTCTGTGAGTATCCCTCTCTCTATCTTGTCCGTAAACATTGAGGTCAATGTTTGGTTCAAGTGTGAGGGGGTTTTTCATTGTTGTTATTATTTATTTCTTTCTGTATTTGTTTCAGTTATTTCTTTTCTTTATCTTTTTGCTATGATGTTTGTGTTTTGTTTATTTTTTGTATTACAGAATTGTGGTGTATTTGCCGGATGAGTGATGAGACTTGTACCAGTGGATGAAAAGATGCAACCCCTACTTGCTCTCCAGGAAGCTCCCAAAAGTTGTTACTGCTGAAGAAGATGATCGAACACGACTTTTTGACACGGAACTGATACTGGAGTACTGTGCACCTAAGACGGAGATGAAGCTACATCACACTAGAGGTAATTTTGAACCTGTTAAGCTATACCAAACATGGTGAGATACAAAAAGCCAAACACATAGTCATCATGAGAGTTTATTCAGGTATGTCTCTATCACTGCGAGTTTACGCATTTTCTGTTGGAATTTCACTGCACACTGAGACACTTGTTTTCTTTTAACCTCGAGCCTTTCTAGCCATCATGTTTATGTTATCCCTTGTTAACCCCACTCGAGCCATTTACCCTTTGTTTGTTTTATTACCACCTCATTAAACCATAAGCCTAAACACTTTCCTACCCTGCTCAGATAAGTGTTGTCAGTTTTTTATCTGTGAAAAATTTTAAGTTTGGGGTTGTGACACCTATAATAGCTAGGTAAGTTCAATTGAAACTAAAGAGAAAAAAAAAGCGGTTTGTGATTGAAAAAGAGAAAAAAGGAGTTTCAATTGAATTATCAAAAGAAAAAAAAGAAGAGAATATATGAGAAAAATGCACTTACCTAGTGGAGATTTAGTTTGAAAATTAAAAAGATAAGCTCAATAGAAATACTTGAGTAGGAACTAAAAATCCAACTGGAAAGATGTCTGATACCTCTGATCATGAACAACACAAAATAACACAGTGACAAGAATGACAACATTGATTCTGAGCCCAAAACCATTTGTTTTCTCGTTTTCTTGTTTATGCCACCTTGACCCTAAGCCTCGTTACAACCCGAAAAGACCTCAAAAAGTGTGTGTGGTGTGTGTGAGAGATGAAAATAGATCGTATTCAAACTTACGAGTCGATATTGCATGCTTTGACATTTGAGTCTAAACACTTTAACCCGGAGAGATTTTGGTGAGAGTGTGAAAAAGTTGAGAGGTAAAGAGGTACTTTGATGTGGAAGTGTAGCGGAACATCAAATCAGAGACGAAGGAAATGTTGGAAGGAAAGCGAAAAAAGAGTTGCGAAAGATCTCAGCGATATTGTGGTAAGATGATTGTGAATACTTTGGGGGTGACCTATCTGCTGTCTCGAGCATTACTTGAGGACAAGCAATGAGCTAAGTTTGGGGTTGTGATTGGTCACTATTTCTACTACGTTTCCGTCACTTATTCGGCATAAATCCACAAAATTTATAACACTTTGTGTTTGTCTTTTCATTGTTTTTTCGAGTTACTTTTACTTTTCATATTTTATTCTCGCACTTTATGATTTGTTGTTTTATTTCATTTATGTTGTGTTTTATGCTTTGGCTTGGTAGTTTTCGATGGTTTTAGGTCTGAGTGGAAAAGCCCAAAGGACTCGTGCGAAGAAAATGGAAATTCCGGGAATTCATAAGAGTTTTTGGAAGGAAGCAGAGGGCTTGACACAACCACCAGTGTCAGGATGCCTAGACCAAAAAAATCAACAAACATATAATATATTGGGCAACCAATTCTCTTATCTATACTATGTTATAGTTCTCTTCATTAGCTTTCCGACGCTTCGAACGGGGCCAAAACGAACTTACGGATCAAAAGTTATGATCGAAACAATTTTGGTTATAAAATCCAGTGAGCTGACACGGCCGCCCGTGTTGGCTGACACGACCCGTGTCAGCAGGTGATGCTGATTTCCTGATTTTTTCATATTTTTGCCATATGTTAAACTTTGGGGGCACTTTGGGTATTTCCAGCCGATCTGAGTGATTTTCTACTATTTAGATGAGTTTTGGCAAGAGAAAAAGTGACTTTTAGAATACAGAAGAATTTTACGATCAGAATTGGTGCTTTCAAGGGATTCGGAGAACGGAGATTTTCATGAGCACTCGCGATTGAAGATCAAAGCCATCCATTTATCTTGTAATGTCTAATTTTTCTGTTGTAATCTCTTTGAATATTATGAGCGGCTAAACCCCCCCAATGCTAGGGGGTGTCCCTGAATTGCTATTGTATTGACTCTAATTTCCTTTATTTTATGATATAAGTGCTTTTTATTAATCTACTTTATTATGCGAAGTGCTTAATACTTTTTTAATCGGACCAATTGAATTTGATTTATGGTTAAGGTTTAGGCCGGACAAACCAACTTAACTCTTTTTTCATAATAATATTACAGTAGATATTGCCTAGGAATAGGAATACCCTGTAGTAACCGTAACAATCTTGTTAAAATACAATGCTTGGAATTAGGGTATAGGATGAATATCAAAGGTTTTTCTAACTAATAAATTAGGGGAAAACATTCTTAAGATTCGGTAAGAGTTTGTTTTAAGCAATGTCTCCTTGAATAAGGATTTAGGTTAATGCAAAGTAGTTCATACACCTTGCCCTAACATGCTTTCTTATATTGTTTAAAAGTCAATTTTATTCTTCTTCTCTCTTCTATCTCTGTAGCTAATTATTCTCAAAACAAAATCAAAACCCAAAGAAAATTTTGTTTAATTGAATCATTATCAAACTTATATTTCCTACGCAGTCCTCGAGATCGATACTGGGGATAAACCCCTATTATTACTACATCGATGAAAATAGTACACTTGCTATTTTTCCGATCAGTTACCATACCTCACCGTCAGGATACCATGCCATAATGCGTTTTTATCCGAGATAAGTCTCCAATGCCATTTAGAAAGCAAAGCAATGTTGAATTTGCCAACATGTCTAACCCCTAAACCTACAAATTCCATAGGAAAACAAAATGACTTCCACCCAATCATGGACATACCTGGTTTATCCACCTTACCCGAACATAGAAATTATCTCTGCAATTCAATAATATTTTGAACAACCTTTGTCGGTGCTTTTAAGAAGGAAAGATGGTGGATAGGTAAGTTAGATACGATGGAGTTCAGCAATGTGACCCTTCCGCCAATGGAAAGAAGCATTCCCTTCCAAGATGACAAACGGGACTTTAAGCAATTAATTACCGGATGCCAAAATGATAGACGCCTATGGTTGCCTCCAATGGTTAGTCCAAGAAATTTAAAAGGGAGAATTTCCTTTTTATAGGCTAAGAAACGGCAGCCGCCTCCATGAGAGATTCATCCACTGTAGGCCCATACAAACAGTTATTTAACACATTAATTTTTAGCCATGAAATCAACTCGAAACCTCGTAGTGATGACTTCAAACCCCAAATATTATACTAGGTTGCATCACACACTATAATAGTGTCGTTCGCAAACCGTAACAAGTTGTGAATAACTCTCTCTTTAACTTTAAACCTGCTAATTATATCCAAACTTGACGCCTTCCTCACCAAGGTCGCAAGCCCTTCATCTACAATAGAGAATAAGAAAGGAGACAAAAGGTCTCCTTATTTGAGCCCCAAGACATCTTAAAATCCTTGGTTGCGCTATCATTAACTAGCACAGACATGAAACTAGTAAATACTCCACCCTTCATCCATAGTAACCATTTTTCCCCAAATCCCATAGCTGACAAAATCTTCTTGAGAAAAATCCAATCGAAATAGTCATAAGCCTTAGCGAAGTCCGCTTTGAGCAAAAGGCACATTCTCTTATTCCTTTTAGCACAATCGATCAATCCATTTGCCACGACAACCCCGTCTAGTAACCGTCTACCTGGAATAAGCGTGATTTGACATGCAGCCAAGATTTTGGATATTATTTTATAAACACAATAGATTAGGCTTATTGGTCTATAATTGTCCAATCCTTGAGGGTTCTCCAATTTCAGTATCAAAGCAATGAAAGATGACAGCATAGCCTTGGCCATCTTTGCAGAGGCATGAAACTCGCAAATACAATTAAATACATCCAAACCTATAATTTCCCAACAATGCTTGATGAAATTCAAGTGGAATCCATCCGGCCCAGTACTTTTGTCACTGTCGCAGTCAAACACGACATCATGAACTTCTTCTAAAGTAAATGACTCCTCCAGTCTCAAACATTCAGCAATAGATAATTTTGGAATTCGAGACAAATAAATAAAGGTTTTGAATATGGATCCTTAGAAAATTTATCCAGGAAATGATCTATGAAAGCTTTTTGATGGCATCAACATCTTCTACTAATAAAGGCCTCACTTTCAGAGCAATGATCATCTTCTTACGAGTTCAGCATTTTAACAACGAGTGGAAGAACCTATGTTTAAATCTTCATCCTTTAACCACCTTGCTCTTGCCTTTTTCTTTAACATACTTTCTTTCTGCAGCAGGTTATTCCAAACAGCCACTTGTGATTTACTCCTCTGTAGCAGTACCTCAGTCGAAGCTATGTTGCTATCCATGATTATTTTTCCTCAATGTTATTTAATAAGTCCACCCTTTCTTCAATTTTTAAATCGACCCACATGAATACCTCTCCATTCCACCATGCACAATCATGGCCTCATAGCTTTAAGTTTTTTTACTAAGGACCAAGGTCGCACTCCCACTGAATTGATACGAATTACATTCATTCTTCACAAAGTCCAAAAACTGTGGGTGCTCAGACCAACAATTGAATACCTTGAAAGGTTTAGGCCCCCAATTTACGTTATTTGCCCTAATCCAAATTGGTCTATGGTCCGAGATATCCCAATAACCCACCTTTTGTGCAACCACACTCCACATGTTGATGACATTGTCAGTTTAGAAACAACCTATCAAGCTTACTGCAACAACTTCCATTAGCTTGGAACCAAGTAAATTTATCTCCTGCTACAGGTAGATCCACTAATTCCATGACTTCCATGAATGTGGAAAACTCCTCCATTTCTACTGAATTGTATGATCCCGTACCGCTCCTTTCTTCAATAGATTTAACTGCATTAAAATCACCGCCCATTAACCATTCACCAGGAAAAAACATGCTCTTCAAATTTATCAGTTCAGACCACATGTTACGCTTCTCATTAAGACCACACTTAGCTTAAATATTGACTAAATAACAACAAGTACCCTTCCACATTGCATTGATCCCCAAAAATCCATTGCCTCTAAAGTTGAAAAAAGACTAATAACCCATTTCCTCCAAATAGTGGGTATGCCTCCAGATTGGCCAAGGGAATTGACCGTGGACCAATCACACTCGTCGTTGCCCAAAAAACTATGCAGCAAATTGTTATTCATATTTTAACATTTTGACTCTCGAGTAAAGCATAAATCAGCATTACCTAAGGAGAGCAATTGTTTGATTCTACACCTTTTTAAAGAGTTCCCACTCCCTCTAATATTATACGATACAATATTCATGGAAATCAATTGACAGTTGATCGGTAAATTAGCAAGTATACTAATCTGCCAATGTAGTAATAAAATAGGGAAATCCCCAATATCGATCTCAAGGACTGCTTGATGATACAAAGTTCTGGATTAATTTCAATTAAACAAAATCTTGGGGGGGGGGGGGGGATAATTTGGTGAAATTATGTAAGAAATTGCAAATAAAAATAAATAAAGTACGTGAACGGTTAAAACAAATATGAGTATTATGCTAGGGAATGTGTATGATCGGATCTATTAATAATTCAAACCTGACCTTGCAATAACATCTTCTAAACTATTGATTACCGATTCTTAAGAGTGTTTACTCTTAAGTCCTTAGTGAGTAAACCTTTAAAAATTCAAATTAAATCCTATGTTCATAGTGAATTACAGATGAAATTAAGCATTAATTTATCAAGAACAATTCGGTTCCTATAGGGTATCCCTAGTCCTAGGTGATATCTACTACAAGATACTTTCAATTGAGCGTTAACGTTAACAGTCCTGCCTAACTATTAACCGTAAATCAAATCTTAATTTTTCTGAAAGAGAAAGCATTAAGCACAAATAAAAAGTAAATTCAATTGATAAGAAATTATTGTCATTACAAGGTTAAAAAAATCATTAACAGATCCAGATCAGGGACACCCCTCTAGCATTGGGGGTTTAGCTACTCATAGAAATAAAGAAAAACAAAACGCAAGATGTAGACATTACAAATAATGAGATGAAATTAAGTCTTTAATCACAAAAAGCTCATGAGAATATTGATTCCACCATGAAAATCTGAGTTCTCCAGCCGTCAAAATGTGTTTTTGCCATAAAAAATTATCCCACCTGGAAGAATTCGCGTTCCGGAGCTAAATACTCAAAATTTGGGCTTTTTCTGCGTTTCTAGGCCTCCATACGCGTATAGGAGGTGCCATACTCGTATGGGGGCTATGGTATGTGTATAGGGGAATACGGGTGAATTGGAGCATGCCATACACGTTTGGGAGCAGTCTATACGCGTATGGGTAGGCCATACGCTTATGGTATGCGTATGGGCAGAACACAAAAATTTACAGATTTCATACGCGTATGAGATGAGGCCATATGCGTATGAGCAGAGCCGAATTTACCAAAAATGTATTCATGAAAGTTGTAGCCCTTGATGTTAGCTTTCATTTTACGCCAGTCCCACGTCATTCCGATTTATGATGCTTAAGTTATGATAAAAATACTACATGTCTGTCTTGATGTAAAACATGCTGAAATTTGCAGATTTCATACGCGTATGAGATGAGGCCATACGCGTATGAGCAGAGTTGAATTTTCCAAAAGTGTCTTAATGAAAGTATTATCCCTTGATCTTAGCTTTCATTTGCCGCTGGTCCCACATCATTCTAATTTACGACGCTCAAGTTATGATCAAAATACCACACATATCATGATGAAAAACATGATGAAAAATAAACTTTCCCAATCTTGCTGAAAATTCGCCTCGTTCCTTTTCTGGCTATATCATGGACTTCCTCCGACCTATAAAACACGTTAACCTTCCGAAAAAGATAAAGAAATACCAGAAATTATTAAAACATAGATAAATACGAAATTAAAGAAACAGACATATAAACCACTCAAACTATATGAAAAATGCAAATAATTCGCCTACTTTCACCTTTTAAAATGATAATAATGATGGCAGAAATTGTGACCGATCACAACCCCAAACTTAGCTTGTTTCTTGTCCTCAAGCAACTTTAAGAAAAATAACTCATGTCACCTTTAAACGAAAGAAAAATTATTTACGTACCACAATACATATGAGATTTTCAATGGCTCTCTCTTGATGCTACCTTCAGGGTTTTTCTAGATTACTGAGCTCGATTGATCGGCCACACCTTCACTTGAAAGCACTGCTTCACTTGTCATCTCAATTCTCACTTTCACAAAATTTCTCGGGTGTTAGCGTGTTTTACACTCAAAATTCACAGTATGCAATAGCATACCATAAGCTCGAATAAATTCTCTTTTGATTGTAAGATGCACATCCCACACACTTTTTGAGGTCGTTCAAGGTTCCAACGGGACTAGGTGTAGCGAGCGATTTTGGACGCGGTTCTTAAGCGCTGGTCGCTCTCTGCGGTTTGAGCTTTAAACTACAGGTCGATTCATTTTTTATCCTATTGTAAGCTGACTAAGGAAGGGAAATAGATGTCTCCAATTAACCCTGCTTGCATACTGAGTTTAAACAGCGGTCTGTTAGGTTACGAATGCTACGATGTGGGGGGCCTTTGTACTGGTTATTTGTATTTTCGCCAATACGGTTTTCTTTCTTTTTATCTAGGCAAAGGGTTTCTGACGAGGAATAAGGATTAGGATTTTAGGACTGTTGTTTTTGAATTACTGCTTTTGAGTGATGGGATTTGGGTTTTTTGTTGATTGCGCTCGCTAAGATATTTTCTTTCGATCTTATGCCTACGTATTCCCGTTTACCGAAACAGGGAAATCAGAGTGTTCGTAGTTCCTCCTATTCTATGGGAGGAAATGGTTTTTGGTGTCTTGTTCAAAGCCCAAGACGTGAAGCGAAAGGTGATTTGTATCTTGTTCAAAGCCCAAGATGTGAAGCTGAAAGGTCTCAACTTTAGAGAGAATTTGTCGTCTCTAAAGAGGGGGAGAAGGAGAATTACTTTAACTGGGATACGCGGATCCGAGCAATGCCATAATTTCCGAAGAAAGGGGTTTTAACCTGAAGGAGAAGACTTTAACTCAGTGTAGAGCAACGCCATCTTTCCTTAGGGATTCCTCATGCTAAAAGAAGGACAGTGGCATGGATGTAGATGATCCAGAGGCTTGCCGCTTACAGCGATTAGATGAAAGGGAAGGAGTTGTTGATGTTTGTGTACTGTGAACGAGGCACATGTTTGATGCTAAAAGGTTAATTGGATTAACCAGTGGTTTTCTTATATAAAGCCTAAGAGGAGGCTAATTTCCGCTAGGGAAAATCATTATACAAAGCCTAAGAGGAGGCTAATTTGTGTCTCGTACAAAGCCCGAGAGAGAGGCTAAAAGGATTTGACCCAGTGGGGCATATCGTTATACAAAGCCTAAGAGGAGGCTAGCAAAAGGTTGACTCAGTTGGAGAATCTTTTAAACTCAACAAGAGAGTGTTTTTGTATCTCGTACAAAGCCCGAGATGGAGGCTGTTGCTTGTTTCAATAAGAACCCCTTTTGTATCTCGTATAAAGCCCGAGATGGAGGCGAAAAGGGTGGTTGACTCAACGAGGGAGTTTTTTGATGTGTCTCGTACAAAGCCCGAGAGCGAGGCTAAAAGGTTTGACTCTAAAGGGGAATCTTTGTATCTCGTACGAAGCCTGAGATGAAAGCTGTAAGGTTTATTCCGCTGAGGAGAATCATTGTACAAAGCCCAAGAGAAGGCCAACGTTTACTGTGTCAGTTAAGTGACAGGTCCAGTATACTGATTTTGAAAGAGAAAATCAGTTCTTATATGGGTAATACTGTACTCATGGGTTTGATCTGAGGATCGGGATTGGTCCTTGTTCTTTAAGGAAAAGGGAAATCCAAGGGGTATTGAGACTGTCCGAGTCTGCGGTTCCTGCCTATCTGACGACAGGGTCACTTGAGAATGTCTTTGAGACTCAAGGAAGATAGACTATCTGAGTCTAGGGTTTTATCCTTTGTATTATGCTTTGAGAAACAGTAGTAGACTCTGGAAAAGACTGATCTATGAAGATAACGAAGTTCTGTTCCTATACCTATAGGAGGTCGTCGGGACAATTTGTACGGAGCCCATGAGGAGGCTGAAAGCTTTTGAGAAGCCGATCGGTCCTTGTACGAAGCCCAAGAGAAGGCTATCATTCCCGGAGGAAGAGATCATTATACGAAGCCTAAGAGGAGGCTGTCAATACTTCTAAGAAGCCGACGGGTCCTTGTACTAAGCCCAAGAGGAGGCGGGGTTGCTTATAGGAAGCCTGTGGGTCCTTGTACGATGCCCAAGAGGAGGCCGATGCTTTTAAGAAGCCCGTGGGTCCCCAAACCCCAAGAAATTCAAGGCAATGCTATTCACCGAGAATAGATCAAAGTCAGGAAAGTCCGAGAATTTGGAAGAAACTCAAAGATGCCATTCACGGAGAATACATTCATCTTTGGGAGTAGAGTTTCTTGACGATTCCTAATGAGGACAGCCTGAGAGAAGACTGTATCTGGTGGTCCTATTGGGGATCTAGGTGTCTATTCCTACGAATAAACGAAACGGCGTCACCTAGTTCTAGACGTAGTTGTCGGGGAAACTCTAATATCTATACTATTATTACACAGTTGATATGAGTTTATGAAAGGAGACTTACAGTGAGCAGCCCCACAATACAGTTATATGATATGAAAGCAGTAAATGAAAGCGATAACCACTTACTCGGTTGTAGAGCTTCCATGCTGTTGTGTTAGTTGTTCAACGAAGAAAGATTGAAAAATAATAGTATATTCAAAATCAAAGGAGAAAGTGCTTTGAAAAAGAAAGATTTGGGGCTTACAGCTCAAGGAGAGGCCCAGATGGTTTTACCAGTGAGTGCACTGTTGAATTTGTACAGAGGGTCTTATACAAGTGACTGAGGCCCAAAAAGGTTTTCTGTACAAAGGGATGGGTCTGACACTCTCTCAAGAGGCCCAAAAAGTTTTTGAAGAAAAAGAGTGGGGCTTATAACACGAGGGTAGGCCCAGTTGACTTTTCGTTTAAAATGGCGATCGCGTCGAGGTTTTCTTTTAACGCAGAGGGACTTATACAATAAGTGAGGCCCAAAAGGTTTTGGTTAAAAGGGGGTTGGGTCTTACACTCTAATAGAGGCCCAAAGTGTTTTGAATGGGTCTTATAGCTCAAGGAGAGGCCCAGATGGCTTGTTTTTAAACGGGCGACGATCGCGCCATTTACTTGTACAGAGGGACTTATACAATAAGTGAGGCCCAAAAAGTTTTTGTACAAGGGGGGTGTGGGTCTTACACTCTCTCAAGAGGCCCAAAAGGTTTTGAAAATGATTTGTGAGGGTTGAATTAATCCAAAACCCTAATTTGTTTTCAAAAGTGTATTTAATTGAATAAAAATTCAATTAAAATGATCAAAATTGTTTAACACATGGAAAACAAATTGTGATCTTGGATTAATGCTTCAAAAATTAAGTATTGACCTACAAAATAATTAGAAAGCATTAAAAGTTGCAAAATCAATGTGGAAAAAATATTTAAAATGTCAAAAACAATTAAAATATTAATTCTTTGCAAAAATATCAATTAAATGAAATAAATAATATTTTTGGGATTTTTTGATAAAATAAAATATTTTAACATTTTTGTGAATTATTAAAAAAAGAATAAACTCAAAATCATTAAAACTCAGAGAGAAATTAATTTTTGAATCAATTAAACAAAATCACAAAATTCAAATATTTGAATTTCTGAAAATGGCGCCAAGAACAACACCAAGAACACGCGCGTTTTTCAGTTTGCCCAGATTTGCATTTTCTATCCAATCTCACTGAATACGTAATTATAACATGCAATCCACATATCATTATGCTCGTCTTAACCTCACGATCATGTCTATGTACTTTAATTTCATTTAAATTAAACATACAACAAGAAATCACGAAGAAACCTCAAGAACCCTAATTTCTGTATGAAGGCTAGGATTTTTGATACACGATTCAAACAATGCAATTAATTGAGGGGAAACATTCCATGCATGATTATGAACATATGGCCAAATTATTGTGCGAGGAAATATGCATAGATTGAGAGATGACCAAGTATGTGCTTACCTCCAAGTCATGACAGCAAGAGCAAATCAAATTCTGAGTTGGAGGTGTTACAGATGAGTTGTGATGATCTGAACAGCTTCCTTGCACCCTATGGAGTGTGTTTGAATGCTTGGACCTGATTGAAATTGGCTGGATCACTCTGTGGTACCTCAGCTGCAACTTGATTGAAAATTTGAGCAACCAGCTGGTGATTTTGTGAAATCTGTGTTCCAGATGTTGTTTGAGTGTTTGGATCACTTCTATATGATGTATGTGAGGTGTGTGAGTGATTGGTTTGATTGGAATTGCTCTCAAACTCAAAACCCGATAGTGGCTTGCCTTAGAAGGCAAAATTGGAGTGAAAGAAGAGATTTTGAGGAAAGCATCTGTTAGATGGCTTTGGTGTACTCAAACTGAACACAATTGAGCTCTATTTATAGTAGAGCAAGTTTGTTTTGCAAGGAATAGTAAATGGCAGCTGGTAAGTAGGTTTGGCCAATGTTGTCCAATGAGAATTCAAGTCTCCTCTAGCCATTGACTAGAGGTTAGGGCACAGAGCTTTGGTTCCCTTGGTCTTGGATAAGTCTTGACTGATTTCAGATGAGAATGGCTCAGTCCATGCCACCTTGATGGTTCCATTGAATGCCTCATTCCAAATTTGGAGTCTTGTCCCTATTTTGGCTACTCTAGGTTCAACATGTTATTCCTTGTTCCTTGGACCTTGGAGGCTTGGCTCAGTGATTGTCCCCTTTAGATTCAATCCTCAGAGGTGTCCAAGTGGATAGGAGCATTTGGATTTGGCTGATTTTGGCAAATCGAGCCAAAATGCAAATTCTGCCTTGCTTTGACAGATTTCAGCAAGGCAACTTGACAATGTTGTATCTCATGGTGTAGGTTGAATTTGGTAATGTTCTTGGCCATTTTGGAAAGCCCTTACATGATACAACAACTGTTTGAACATGTTTGGTTTTGATCTCTTTTGATTCCAAGTGAAAAATCCCCCTACATTTGGCAAAAAGTGAAGGCAGATTCTGACTTAGTGAAAATTTCACTAAGTGTTGGAAAAAGTGACATTTTCACTTTTCAGCCACTTTGATCACTCCATAACTCAAAATCCTTAATGAATTGGAATGACTTGTAGTTGAAGTTTTTGTAGATGATAATGAGGTCTACAAATCAAGCTTTGGATGGAAAAAATTGGCCTTGTGGTTTAGGAGTTATGGTCCTCCAAAGTTGGTACCCTAGCCATTTGAATTTTAACTTAGAAAATTTTCTAAGTTTTTTATGGTTACCCCTTTTACAAGTTATCTCACTTTTCTTGATTTTTCTTGATGAATGATGATTCAAATCATACATAAACATCATTTTAGGGTTAAAAATCCATTTTGGTGAAAAATCTCAAAAAGTCAAAGTTGACTTTTGTGCACAGTTGACTTTTTATCAGATGAATTCCCAACTGTGCAATTCCTTAGGAAATCATGTCCTTGACCTAAATCAAACTTGATGGACATGTTCCATGGGTGTCATAGGGTATATTGAATCATGTCTTAGGGTTTGGGAGCATGTCCAGGTCAAAAGTCAAAGCTACAGTTGACTTTTCTCGCGAAACCCTAATTTTGGTGCAGATGAAATTGAAACTTGTTGCTCAAGCTTCTTGGATTAATCCATTGTTCCAAATGGATCAATATGGTATATCAAAGACCCTCAAATCCTTCGTTGAGGTCTTGGTTCATGATTTGTCCCAAAAGTCAACTTAGGGGTGAATTAGGTCAAGAAACCCTAATTCCTGATTTTTGATGTATGCATCCCCTGAGGTAAAATTGACTTGGTGAATGGGTTCATGAGGTTCCATGAAGTAAATTAGGTTATGTTTTGGATCAATGGCTTGTGCCCAGATGAAATTTTTCATCTGGAGGCCCTGGGCGATCAAAACCCTAATTTGGTGATACCGGCGATCTGGAGACTTGATCCACCTAGAAGGGAGCAGCATTGTGCTTAATCCTTAAAGTGGGAGTCCTTTTGATCCATTGTATATTCTTGGGAGGTTAGACAAGTTGAAGATCAAGTCATTACTTGATTGATCCTTTGTCTAAAGCTCTGGGAGGGCTTAAAACCCTAGTTCTGATTGCAGTCAATGCTCAACAATTCCTTGAGGAGATTGATGAGGCATGATGATTCATCCATATTGTGATGATGAATTGCACAATGATGGGAAACTTTTGTGGTCAAAATTTGGGGTATTACAGATGCAAGAGGATTCGGTGTGAATGACGAAGGTATTCGAGCATTCGGGGTGCAAGAGGATTAAATATCGGAATATCCTAAATTTTGATGGCTATGAATGGCAATTTGCGCATTCATCTTCTTTTGCTAAGCAATGATGCTTAGAAAAGGTAAACTTCCCCGCGATCCTGGTTTCCAACCAAGGAACTGGTCTAAGTTTCCGAATTAAACTTCCCCTCGATCCTGGTTTCCAACCAAGGAACTGGTCTCAGTTTCTGATTTAAACTTCCCCTCGATCCTGGTTTCCAACCAAGGAACTGGTCTCAGTTTCTGATTTAAACTTCCCCTCGATCCTGGTTTCCAACCAAGGAACTGGTCTCAGTTTCTTTTGTCAATAAACTTTATTGACAAGGGACGCTATTCGTAGCGGTTTTCCTCAAACTTCTCGCCGAATTTTCCTGGAGAGATGCTATTTGGCGGAAAAAAGATCTGATGTCAGACTTGGTGGGGAACCCAACGTATGAGTTGTAGAGTTGCACAAACTTCTCTGTTTGGAGACGCCATTTGTCGATTCTACTGGGGAAAGCGAGTCTCTTGAGAGACTGCCTTCGCTTGGGGATATTGCATCATACTTTTCTCGGGATCTTCCCAGAGAAATGCCATATGATGTGATCCAATTTTGAGGTGCTGATGACCTTTTCATCAGTGGATTTTTGGAGAAACACTGATGTACTTCCGAATCTCTATTTAAGAGGCTTTCTCTGGGGATTTTCCTTGATCCGGGAAAGCAAGGATATCATCTTCAATGGCGAAGAGTGACATCTGTTGAAGGTTCTCTGATGTTTCAGAGGTTCAAGTTATCAAAGTGGCCAAGTGCCGACTCTGATCTTAGAGATACACTGGTAGCGAGATTGTTCAGACGAAGGAATTCCTGACGAGGAAAGAACTAACAAACTCGACTGAGAAGGCGGTTATCACGGCAGGATAAGACCGACTCAAGTGATAGTGATGCAATATGAAATGTGAATGAAAATAAAAAATGCATGATGTATGTATGTATATGCTGACAAAACAGACGCGACATACAGAGTAAAAGATGAACACTGATGAATTTTCGGCCATCGCGGGGCGAAGAAGTACCGTTGGTTCAAAATAGCAATTCCACCTTGCTTAGGAGAGATAGTCCCTGTTGGGAGCTATGTTGGTCGGGCTTAGGAGGTGAGAACTCGGCCGAAGGTGTCAGATGAAACAAGGTCTCTGACACATTTGATCCTTCATTCAGGCATACTGGTTTAGAAGGAACACTCTGATTCTGCACTTTGAGGCTCGAACGTCTTGGGAGATGCAATCAACGTTCTTTCGATGTTTAACAGTCAAAACCAATTGCCATCTTTATTTTTAAAAGCAGAAAAAGTTTTAACAAGTAAATTCATTTTGTTTCATTTCAAGAATCGCTGATTAAGTTTAAACAACGTTGTTCTGTAAAGCTAAAACAAAAAGAGAATTACAAACAAAAGCACAAGGGCTCAAATTTTATTGATAAGATGGAGATCAGCCAAACGCGTGATTCCAAAGAGTATATACAAAGTTAGAAAATGGTAATTTACAGGGAAAAGGGCTACGTTGAAACATAACGACCACTATCCTTCTACCAACTTTGAGTTCGGGACATCCTGAGCTTCTGTCGAAGATGACCGTTGACTGGAGATTTCCTCCGATGGATGATGTAACTGTTGTTGAGGGACTTGTCTCTGTTGAACATAGTTACCTGCCATTATCCCTAATTTTTGCCTGGATTGTACTATGATGTTTCCAATCCACCGGGATGATTTTTTTTATGTCTCTAACTTTTGCCTGGACCGCCCTTTCGGGTTTTCAATCCACCGAGACGTTTCTTTTCTTTTATTTAGGCGAAGTATTTCTTGACTACATCAACATTCGTGGGGTAGGAAAATTCCTCTCCGTCCATGGTTGCAAGTCTCAAAGCGCCGCCTGAGAAAGCTTTCATGACCACATAGGGGCCATCATAATTCAGGGTCCATTTGCCCCGAGTATCAGTGAGAAATGATTGTATCTTCTTGAGCACGAGGTCTCCTTTCCTGAAGACACGAGGTCGGACCTTTTTGTCGAACGCCCTCTTCATTCTTTGCTGATACAACTGACCGTGGCATAGTGCCGTAATTCGCTTTTCTTCGATCAGGTTCAATTCGTCGTGTCGACTTTGACACCACTCAGCTTCGGTGAGCTTAGCTTCCATCAATACCCGGATTGATGGGATCTCTACTTCTATGGGGAGCACTGCTTCCATGCCATACACTAGAGAGAAAGGGGTAGCCCCTGTTGAAGTGCGGACAGATGTACGATAACCGTGGAGCGCAAAGGGTAGAATCTTGTGCCAATCTTTGTAGGTTATAACCATCTTTTGAACGATCTTTTTTATGTTCTTGTTAGCCGCTTCTACCACTCCGTTCATCTTGGGTCGGTAGGGAGATGAGTTATGGTGTTTAATCTTGAACTCTGTGCACAACTCTTTCATCATCTTATTGTTCAAGTTAGATCCATTATCTGTAATGATCTGGCTTGGAACACCATAACGGCAGATGAGATTCTTTTTGATAAATCGGACCACCACTTGGTAAAGTAGTCAATGGCTACCAGAATGAACCGATGTCCATTTGAAGCCTTAGGTTCAATCAAGCCAATCATGTCGATTCCCCATATGGAAAAAGGCCCCGGGGAAGAGAGTACTTTGAGATGTGTTGGCGGTACATGAATTTTGTCGGAGTATATCTGACACTTGTGACACCTCCTCATGTACTTGTAGCAGTCGGATTCCATGGTCAACCAATAGTACCCGGCTCTGAGAATTTTTCTCGCCATTGTGTGTCCGTTGGCATGAGTGCCAAAGGATCCTTCATGAATTTCTTTCATCAGCATGTCTGCTTCTGGTCTGTCGACGCATCGGAGTAAGACCATGTCAAAATTCCTCTTATAAAGAGTGTCACCGCTCAGGAAGAAGCTTCCAGCTAGCCTTCTGAGGGTTTTCCTGTCTTTTCTGAGTGCCCCAGGTGGGTACTCTTGTTTCTGAAGGAAGCATTTGATATCGTGATACCAAGGTCTGTCGTCTATGACTGCTTCGATCGCGAAGATGTAAGCGGGCCGTTCAAGGCGCATAACGTCAATCTTAGGTAGGTCATTCCATCGACCTACGCTAATCATGGAAGAAAGAGTGGCTAAAGCATCAGCCATGTGATTTTCACCACGAGGAATGTGATGAAACTCAACTCTGTTGAAGAAGGGCAACAACCTTCTTGCATAGTCTTTGTACGGAATCAATCCTGATTGATATGTGTTCCAATCTCCTGTGATCTGATTGATAACCAGGGCTGAATCGCCGTATACGTCCAAGTTCTTGATCCTTAAATCAATCGCTTCTTTGAGACCCATAATACAAGCTTCGTATTCGGCCTCGTTGTTCGTACATTTGAACAAAAGTCTGGCAGTGAAAGGAATATGGGTACCCTGAGGGGTAACAATGATTGCCCCAATTCCGTTTCCGTAATGATTAACTGCTCCGTCAAAGATGTCCCCACTGGGAACCTGGTTCTGGCCCTTCACTGGGTAACGGTTCATCGCAATCTTTCATTTTGAGATACATGACATCTTCGTCTGGGAAGTCAAACCCGATTGATTCCTGATCGTCAATCGGTTGATGAGCCAAATGATCGGCTAAAATACTTCCTTTAACGACTTTCTGAGCATGGTACTCTATGTCATATTCTGATAGTAACATCTGCCAACGGGCAATCCTTCCCGTGAGAGCAGGTTTTTCGAAGACGTACTTGATTGGATCCATCTCGGAGACCAACCAAGTAGTATGAAGAATCATGAATTGGCGAAGACGTTTGGCTGCCCAAGCCAAAGCGCAACAAGTTTTCTCAAGCATCTTATACCGAGTTTCACAGTCGGTAAACTTCTTGCTCAGATAGTAGATGGCAGACTCTTTCCTTTTGGTTTCGTCTTGCTGGCCAAGTACACATCCCATTGAGTCCTCAAGGACTGTGAGATAAATGATTAGTGGTCTTCCTTCCACTGGTGGTGATAGAATCGGCGGTTTCAACATATATTCCTTAATACTGTCGAAGGCAGTTTGGCAGTCTTCTGACCAAACGTAATCCTGGTTCTTTTTCAATAATTTGAAAATCGGCGCACATGTGGCGGTCATAAGGAATATGAATCTGGAGATGTAGTTCAAACGTCCCAAGAATCCTCTGACTTGTTTTTCAGTTTTCGGAAAAAGCATTTCTTGAATGGCCTTGACCTTGTCAGGATCAACTTCAATTCCTTTCTGGCTGACGATGAACCCTAGTAGTTTCCCCGAACGGACACCGAAGGTGCACTTGTTGGGATTCAAGCGGAGCTTGAATTTTCTTAGACGTTCGAACAATTTTGACAGATGTTCAACGTGCTCATCCTCTGTTCTTGATTTTGCAATCAAATCATCGACATATACCTCGATTTCCTTGTGTATCATGTCATGAAACAGAGTGGTCATGGCCCTTTAATAGGTTGCCCCGACATTCTTCAAACCGAACGACATCACTTTGTAACAAAAGGTACCCCATGGGGTAATGAACGAAGTTTTCTCCATGTCATTCGGCGCCATTTTGATCTGGTTATAGCGCGAGAATCCATCCATGAAGGAGAAAACTTTGAACTTTGCTGTGCTGTCTACCAGCATGTCAATGTGTGGTAAAGGAAAGTCGTCCTTTGGACTTGCCTTGTTCAGATCTCTGTAGTTGACACACATTCTGACCTTTCCGTCCTTTTTTAGGAACAGGTACGATGTTGGCTAACCATTGAGGATATTCAGATATAGCGAGGAAACCCGCGTCGATCTGTTTCTGTACCTCCTCTTTCATTTTGATGGCCATGTCCGGGTGAGTGCGTCTCAACCTCTGCTTTACTGGCGGACATTCCGATCTCAATGGTAAATGATGTTCCACGATGCTGGTATCCAACCCAGGCATGTCCTGATAGGACCAAGCGAACACATCGAGAAATTCTCGGAGAAGTTTTATCAAACCCTCTCTGGCAGTTGGACTGAGCAGTGCTCCAATCCTAATTTCTTTTCTCTCTTTTTTTTGAACCCAAGTTTACCGTTTCCAACGGCTCTTTGTGAGGTTCAATGGAACCTTCCTCTTGTCTGAGTAGTCGAGAGATCTCTTTTGGAATTTTTTCGTCGTCTTCTTCTTCAGCCCCAAATACCGGGAACTCAAAGTCGGGAGAAGGCATTGGATCATATGTTTCAACGGGGTGTAAAACAAGTAATCTGCATGACGTGATAATTCGTGTTTAGAAGAGATAGAGAAAATGCAAGTGTGTGTAGTGCATTGATTTTACTGCTTGTTTTTATTATTGAATGTTTTTTAGGATTACCATTTTCCGAAAAAGCAAAAAGAGAAAACAGCAAATAATGCGGAAATTACAGAACGACGTTATTTTATTAATGAACAAGTCGAATCTTGAAACTACAGCCCTATAAAACAAAACTCTGTCGCTTCGGGCAAAGCGAAGAGGGAAATTACAGAAAGCGAGCCCTATCAAAACATCCGTTTCACCTGGGCAGGGTGAAAGGCTTAAAGATGGCAATTACTTTGACTGGTGAACGACCTTCGGAACCTCGACAGCAACCCATTGGTGGCGAACTCCTCGGTGAATCACAAAGTCTGGCACCTTCCTTGATTTGTGTTCAGAAATGACGCTGATTTCTGGTGGAGCAGGATTACTGGAATCTGTCTCCCAGGCAGAATTGTCGTAGGAGGATTCCTCAGTTGCATTTTGCAGAGTATTTGTGCTCTCAGCTGTACCTCCCCATCCAGTTGGCTGGATATCTTCGAGCCTGATACGAGAGCTTTCGGGAGCAGTGTACTTGACCATGTAGTCGTATTTTCCACTTGGTTCTCCCAGAGTGTCCCAAACTTCTTTGGAACTGGAGGAGTCATCCCTCTCGATGACGTTGACCTCAGGAAAGGCATAGTTGATGAATTCAAGTCCTGCAAACGTTGAGAATTCATCTTCATGTTGAGTAGTTTCTGAATGACCTGAGTGTTGATCCCATGACATGGCGGGGACACAGGTATTCTGTTTGATGATGCTCAGCTGATTTTCATTACACGGCTGACTTTTCGGCCCCAAGTCTCCTGGATAAGGTTGCCACATTGGCAGACCATCCATTGGGCCATAGTAAGTGTAGTCAAAATTGTCTTTCATCAGAGTGTCTTCCTCTAATGAATTTGGTGGAGCACGACATCCTTCCGGATCACAATCTCCATAGATCATCTCGACGTCTGATCTGGGTATAAATCTCGGACTCTGTGTGGGATAGCAAAATGGAACTTGCGTTTCAACCTGCGACACATAACCGTCCTCGTTAAGATAAGAATTCCAATCCTCATCGATAGCAAAGGGATCCTCTTCATTGATAACATGGACTACTTGAGTGACTGGTTGGAGGAAACCTCCACTATGGAAGAAGTTCTGAATGGGATGAAGACTTTCATCGCCAACAGTTGTCTGGGTACAGGTTGCAGAAAAACCAAGACCCTTCTTTGTTTTATTGTCGATAGGAATGACAAGCTATCCCCATCCTTTTGTATCGGTACTCTCGACCGCTTTGATAGCATCCTTGTATGAGGAAATCGATGTTCCTCCTCCGGATTGATTGTTCTTGCTCACCGATAGTGCTTGGAACTGCGTTCCAATGACCTCTTCAGGTTCTATACCAGCAGATGATGACAAGCTACTCACGAGCAAATCCTGTTCCCCACAGACTGTGACAAGTTGATCGTTCTGAACGAACTTTAGCTTTTGGTGGATGGTCGAAGTGACCGCTCCAGCCTGATGTATCCAAGGTCTTCCTAATAAACAACTGTATGTTGCCCGGATGTCCATGACCTGGAAAGTGACTTGGAAAGTGTGAGGACCAATAGTTATGGGAAAATCAACTTCGCCGATAACTGCTTTCCTAGATCCGTCGAACGCTTTGACGACGACCTCACTGATTCTCATCGGAGGACCCTTGAATGATAATTGCATCAAAGTGGACTTTGGCATAACATTCAGGGCTGACCCTGTGTCTACCAGTACGCTGGCTAAAGCATCATCCTGGCAGTTGACTGTGATATTGAGCGCCATGTTATGACGGCGACCCTCTTCGGGTAATTCCTCATCACTAAATCCCAAATTATTGCAGGAAGTGATGTTAGAGACAATGCTATCGAACTGTCTGATTGTTACATCCTGTTCCACAAAGGCCTGCTCTAAGACTTTCTGCAGAGCCTCTCTGTGGGCTTCTGAACTGAGTAACAGTGATAATACCGAGATCTTTGAAGGAGTTTGTAACAGTTGATCAACAATGTTGAATTCACTCCTTTGGATGAGCTTAAGCATCTCATCTTTGTCTTTCGACAGGTCGGGATTACTGGATTGACCGACTGGTGGATCAGGAATTTCTGTCTGAAGTTCCTTTTCTTTGTTGGATTCTCCAACTCCCCGGTTGAAGATTCGACTGCTCCGTGTTACACGACTGATGTCTGCAATATTCACGACGGAGGGTAATGGAATTTCCTTTCCATTCTCAATTGTTGTTGCACCGTATTTGTAAGGGATTGCCTTAGCTGATTTATACGGTAATGGTCCCGGCAGATAGATGACTATGGGAACCTTCTGGTTTTTCCGACCATCATAAGTAATCTCGATCAGTCCCCGGTTGGGAACTTTGGATTCATCAAGCAAAGGGATGATGGCAAAAACATCCCTGGTCCTGTGATGACCAGAGATAGTGAGAACATCCTCAACTTGCTCAGCAAGGTAGTTCGGCGACCAATTGATGGGTCCAGAACCTGGATATGGACGAATTTCTCCGCGATCCACCTGACCCTGAAGAGCTGCTCTCACAAGGTAACACCCTTGGTTACTTTCTGAACAGACGCTGCAACTGTCATAGTTGTGTGGGGGCACCTGGCCATATCTACTCTGTCTACAATGCATCTTGACCAGATTGGTCCTCAATAAGAGTACATCGTGAATTTGATAGACGTTGTTAGTCTCTTCCTCAATCAGATTGACCGTAGCTTTCCCGTGTTGAGGTAGCGGGTTCGTAAGAACATTAGGATTCGTATCTTTGAAAGATAAGAGCCCGCTCCTAACAAGCTTTTGCACGTCAGATTTGAAATTGAGGCAATTCTCTATGTTATGCCCCGATCCTCCATGATGATAAGGGCATGTCTGATCCGCTTTAAACCAAAAAGACAGATTTTCCGGTACAGTAAGAGGAGACTTAGTCTGGATGTGCCCCTTAGCCAGTAGTAACAGAAATAGTTCTGCGTACGACACGGGTACAGGATCAAACCCTGATGGTCATGTTGTACGGTTGTTATTATACTGAGGACGAGCCTGCTGAAGAGGCTGTTGAGTCCTTTGCTGATTAGGTTGGCTCTGCGCAACCTGAGGTTGATACGTAGGACCAGGCGCGGGGCCGATAGCAGGAGTTACCGCTGCTACTGGTTGATAACGACGCCTTTGCTTTCCGAGAGAGATATTCCCAATATCTTGCTCTTTTTTCTTAGGGAGAGCACTACCGTATTTTTAGTACCGCTCGTCGATCCAGTGTCTTTTACCAAACGTCCTTCTCGGACGGCTTCCTCATGACGTACACCCATACCGACCATTTCAGTGAAATCGCTGGGCGCACTGGCGACCATTCGGCCGTAATAAAATGAGCTCAAGGTCTTTAAGAATATCTTTGTCATCTCTTTTTCCTCAAGAGGTGGACAAATCTGAGCGGCGATTTCACGCCACCTTTGAGCGTATTCCTTAAAAGTTTCTTTGTCCTTTTGCGACATCGATCTGAGTTGATCTCTGTCGGGTGCCATGTCCAAATTGTATTTGTATTGTTGGACGAAGGCAGTACCAAGATCTCTGAATGTGCTGATCGAGGCACGGTTTAAACCCATGTACCATTTTAAGGCGGCACCGGTTAAACTATCCTGAAAGTAGTGAATCAGCAGGTCCTGATTTTCCGTCTGAGCTGACATTCGTCGAGCGTACATTGTCAAGTGACTTTGAGGGCAAGAGTTACCCTTGTATTTTTCAAAGTCAGGCACTTGGAATTTGTGCGGAACTTTCACATTGGGGACTAGACAAAGGTCTGCAGCGTCCTTTCCAAAAAGATCCTGACCGCGAATGGCTTGCAGTTCCTTCTGCATTTCCAAGAACTGTTCCTGGAATTCATCCATTCGGTCAAACATAGTATCCTTCCTCTCAGAAGGTATCTGTGGAATCTGTCCTTCCGGGACAGCGTGCATCACAGGGGGTGGTACCGTAACTACGGCGTTGAATCTTGGCGTTCCCCGAAGTTTGTAACCTTCAGGGGTCTTTAATATGCCTCTGGCATCTTCGCTTTCCCGAAGTTTGTAACCTTCAGGACCAGCGGCTCCTGCAGAAGTTCCCTGATCTTCAACTATCGGTGGAACATATCCTTCCGGGATATAATTAACAGGCATGCCCCAGGGACGATCTTTCGGCATCTGATACCTAGGATCGACCTTCTCCACTATAGGCGTTCACTGTTCTTTGTAGCTGAGCTTCTGCCATGGCTTGCATGTCGTTACGAAGCTTTCTCATATCCTCTCTCAGAGCGTCGAGCTCTTCTCTCAACTCTCTGTTATCTTCCTCAAGATCATCCATCTTTTTCTGACGACTGGCCCGAGTATTGTACGAATGAGACAGTTTGACTCTAGAACCGAGACACAAACGTAAGATTCGTAGGTAAGGAGAATACGCGATGTGAGAATGATAAAATGCAATGATTATATTAATTGTTTGTTGATTTAATCAAAATAAACTGCAACAATTAGATTGCAAATATCAAACAGTGGGGAAACCCCTTTTATTATTGAAATTCAAAGGATTACAGAAATGGAAATACAGCAGATTACAAAGTGCAGAAACAGAAACCTAAACTAACGGGTCCTGGTACTTCCTCTTCTTTGACCGGGGCTTTTGAGCCGTTGTCGGGTTGTCATTCCTTTGCCAGGTGAAAGGAGCGAGCAAATTCCTTTAGTCATCTTGATTTTCGACAGCATGTTGCTCCAAAATTTCAATCAGAGCATCTTTCTCTTTTAGTAGTTGCTGTATTTGGATACACTCTACGTTGAGGGTGCGGTACTTGTTCTTCCAAGACCTCCTTTCCTTTTGAACTTTGTTGAGAGTAACCTGAAGCTTTTCCGTTTCCGTCATGAAGTACATGACAGATTCCCTCGGCGGAAGAATTTTGTAACGAGGATAAGGCATCTTTAGCTTGAGAGCTCTAGTTTGTACCCAATGGAGATAAGGCTCCACCGAGACACAGTCCGGTTTTCCTAGAGACTCTCGTCCTTTCTTATGAACGTGCTTCCACGCATGCACTATTTCCATCTTCAGTGCTCTGTCATTTTCTCCTTCCTTGAAGAAAAGACCTTCCAGATGAACACCCAGCGGGATGTGTCTCATTGGGTATCCAAATTGACGAAGAACCAATGTCGGATGGTAGTTGATTCCTCCTTTAGTTCCTATGAGGGGTACGTTGGGGAAGTTTCCACAACGATCAATGATTCTGATCCCATCATAAATCCTAATACACCAATCTATATCAGAGTTGGTAAGAGACATGATCTTCTGCGACCAGCGTAGGGCGCTCTTGCAATCCCAAAAGGCAACAGACTTAGGCAAATGAGAGATAAACCATTTATAAAGCAGAGGTACACAGCATGTGATCTCCCCTCCGCTGTACAAATTTCCTAAGTGTACAGAATGATACGCATCTGCGAGCAAGGTCAGCACAGGGTTTCCAATGAGAAAAACCTTAATAGCGTTGATATCAACGAAGTTATTGATGTTGGGAAACAAAAATAACCCGTAGGTAAGTAAAACAAAGATGTTTTCAAAAGTAGTCCCGTTCCCTATACTAGCGAAGTACAGAGCTTTCTTTGTTAAGAACTGGGCTGGCAAACCCTGGATGCCACCCTTGGTAGTCAGGTGAGCCCTGACCTCTGACTCATCCAAATGAATTGCTCCTGCAATAGTTTGATTCTTTGGAATTTCTTCCAGTCCAGAAAATGGAGCTCGATCAGTGATATGTAGATCCATCAGATGAGAATACTCCTCCAGCGTTGGTGCCAGCTGGTAATCCGGGAATGTGAAGCAGTGATAAACCGGATCGTAGAATTGAACAAGTGCGTCCATGATTCCCCCAATCACATGGACTCTTAACAGTGGTAGCAAACCACCGTGCTTGGCTTTGAAAGCCTTAAGGCTAACAATCATCCTCGCTAACCTTCTCAAATCCTCTAGCTTTGGAACCTTGAAGGTATACTGGTGAATTCTTCTCCTACCGAAATCCATTAGTGCAATCCTTTTCTCTGATATTTGCAATCTCAGTCTTAATTTAATTTAAAAAACAGAGAGACTAGAAGAGAAATTTTTTGAATGTTTTAATGTTTTTTAGATGAATGCATGAATGCAGCACACAAAAACATAGAAAAAAACATGGGGTCAGAGGGTCGTTGTCATGAAGTCAAGGCTCTACCCATCCCCAAAGGTTTATACTAGGGTGATTTTTGTACCTGTACTCATTATCATTAGCTCCTCCCAGGAAGGCAGACAACAAGCGGATCGCCAGCGAGTTGTGTGCAATCTTAGAGTAAGTGCTATTCACCGAGAATAGATCACCAGCCTCAAATGAGGGTAGTATCGCGTAACAGCTATTTCCGATAGCTTCCGCACTACGAAAGGGTTGGCTTTTCTAGGTGTATACTCAATCTTTCCACATACGGCATCACCCGCATTCCCAGTAGCAGAAAAATAAACACATATAGCAATTAGGGAAAGCAGTATATATATTTGTCCTAAACATCCTAGACCTAATGAAGCTAAGAAACTTAAGTTCCTGACAGAAAATGGGTTCCCCGGCGGAAGCCCCACTCTGTGGTATTCACACAAGAAATGAAAAGAAAGATGAAAAGTCAATACGGCCCCACGGTGGGCGCCACTTTTTTCTGTTGGCGGCCACCGCCAAGAAAAATGACTTACCCAAGGTTTAAATTGTAAGAAAGAGAGATCGTGGCCCCACGGTGGGTGCCACTTTTTTCTGTAGCGAGCGATTTTGGACGCGGTTCTTAAGCGTTGGTCGCTCTCTGCGGTTTGAGCTTTAAACTACAGGTCGATTCATTTTTAATCCTATTGTAAGCTGACTAAGGAAGGGAAATAGATGTCTCCAATTAACCCTGCTTGCATACTGAGTTTAAACAGCGGTCTGTTAGGTTACGAATGCTACGATGTGGGGGGCCTTTGTACTGGTTATTTGTATTTTCGCCAATACGGTTTTCTTTCTTTTTATCTAGGCAAAGGGTTTCTGACGGGGAATAAGGATTAGGATTTTAGGACTGTTGTTTTTGAATTACTGCTTTTGAGTGATGGGATTTGGGTTTTTTAGGACTGATTGAAAGGAAGAAGACCATTAAGCATTATCCACACACTCAACTTACCATTAGCCCCTACAAGCAAAGGTTAGTTCAATAATGGAATAAGAAATCATAATTGAAAGGAGGAAGACCATTAAGTATTAAACATCTTATGAAATGAACTTAAGAATCAAACAAAGCTCAAACCTAAAGTGTAGCGAGTGATTTTGGACGTGGTTCTTAAGCACTGGTCGCTCTCTGCGGTTGAGCTTAAACTACAGGTCGATTCATTTTTTATCCTATTGAAAGCTGACTAAGGAAGGGAAATAAATGTCTCCAATTAACCCTGCTTTGCATACTGAGTTTAAACAGCGGTCAGTTAGGTTACAAATGCTACAATGTGGGGGGCCTTTGTACTGGTTATTTGTTTTTTCGCCAATACGGGTTTCTTTCTTTTTATCTAGGTAGAGGGTTTTCTGATGGGGAACAAGGATTAGGAGGTTAGGACTGTTGTTTTTGAATTACTGCTTTTGAGTGATGGGATTTGGGTTTTTTATTGATTGTGCTCGCTAAGATCTTTTCTTTCGATCTTATGCCTACGTATTCCCGTTTACCGAAACAGGGAAATCAGAGCGTTCGTAGTTCCTCCTATTCTATGGGAGGAAATGGTTTTTGGTGTCTTGTTCAAAGCCCAAGATGTGAAGCGAAAGGTGATTTGTACCTTGTTCAAAGCCCAAGATGTGAAGCTGTAAGGTCTCGACTTTGGAGAGAATTTGTCGTCTCTAAAGAGGGGAGAAGGAGAATTACTTTAACTGGGATACGCGGATCTGAGCAATGCCATAATTTCCGAAGAAAGGGGTTTTAACCTGAAGGAGAAGAATTTAACTCAGTGTAGAGCAACGCCATCTTTCCTTAGGGATTCCTCATGCTAAAAGAAGGACAGTGGCATGGATGTAGATGATCCAGAGGCTTGCCGCTTACAGCGATTAGATGAAAGGGAAGGAGTTGTTGATGTTTGTGTACTGTGAACGAGGCACAAGTTTGATGCTAAAAGGTTAATTGGATTAACCAGTGGTTTTCTTATATAAAGCCTAAGAGCAGGCTAATTTCCGCTAGGGAAAATCATTATACAAAGCCTAAGAGGAGGCTAATTTGTGTCTCGTACAAAGCCCGAGAGAGAGGCTAAAAGGATTTGACCCAGTGGGGCATATCGTTATACAAAGCCTAAGAGGAGGCTAGCAAAAGGTTGACTCAGTTGGAGAATCTTTTAAACTCAACAAGAGAGTGTTTTTGTATCTCGTACAAAGCCCGAGATGGAGGCTGTTGCTTATTTCAATAAGAACCCCTTTTGTATCTCGTATAAAGCCTGAGATGGAGGCGAAAAGGGTGGTTGACTCAACGAGGGAGTTTTTTGATGTGTCTCGTACAAAGCCCGAGAGAGAGGCTAAAAGGTTTGACTCTACAGGGGAATCTTTGTATCTCGTACGAAGCCCGAGATGAAAGCTGTAAGGTTTATTCCGCTGAGGAGAATCATTGTACAAAGCCCAAGAGAAGGCCAATGTTTACTGTGTCAGTTAAGTGACAGGTCTAGTATACTGATTTTGAAAGAGAAAACCAGTTCTTATATGAGTAATACTGTACTCATGGGTTTGATATGAGGATCGGGATTAGTCATTATTCTTTAAGGAAAAGGGAAATCCAAGGGGTATTGAGACTGTCCGAGTCTGCGGCTCCTGCCAATCTGACGACAGGGTCACTTGAGAATGTCTTTGAGACTCAAGGAAGATAGACTATCCGAGTCTAGGGTTTTATCCTTTGTACTATGCTTTGAGAAACAGTAGTAGACTCTGGAAAAGACTGATCTATGAAGATAACTAAGTGTTGTTCCTATACCTGTAGGAGGTCGTCGGGACAATTTGTACGAAGTCCAAGAGGAGGCTGGAAGCTTTTGAGAAGCTGATCGGTCCTTGTACGAAGCCCAAGAGAAGGCTATCATTCCCGGAGGAAGAGATCATTATACGAAGCCTAAGAGGAGGCTGTCAATACTTCTAAGAAGCTGACGGGTCCTTGTACTAAGCCCAAAAGGAGGCGGGGTTGCTTATAGGAAGCCTGTGGGTCCTTGTACGATGCCCAAGAGGAGGCCGATGCTTTTAAGAAGCCCGTGGGTCCCCAAACCCCGAGAAATTCAAGGCAATGCTATTCACCGAGAATAGATCAAAGTCAGGAAAGTCCGAGAATTTGGAAGAAACTCAAAGATTCCATTCACGGAGAATACATTCATCTTTGGGAGTAGAGTTTCTTGACGATTCCTAATGAGGACAGCCTGAGAGAAGACTGTATCTGGTGGTCCTATTGGGGATCTAGGTGTCTATTTCTACGAATAAACGAAACGGCGTCACCTAGTTCTAGACGCAATTGCCGGGGAAACTCTAATATCTATACTATTATTACACAGTTGATATGAGTTTATGAAAGGAGACTTACAGTGAGCAGCCCCACAATACAGTTATATGATATGAAAGCAGTAAATGAAAGCGATAACCACTTACTCAGTTGTAGAGCTTCTATGCTGTTGTGTTAGTTGTTCAACAAAGAAAGATTGAAAAACAATAGTATATTCAAAATCAAAGGAGAAAGTGCTTTGAAAAAGAAAGATTTGGGGCTTACAGCTCAAGGAGAGGCCCAGATGGTTTTACCAGTGAGTGCACTGTTGAATTTGTACAGAGGGTCTTATACAAGTGACTGAGGCCCAAAAAGGTTTTCTGTACAAAGGGATGGGTCTTACACTCTCTCAAGAGGCCCAAAAAGTTTTTGAAGAAAAAGAGTGGGGCTTATAACATGAGGGTAGGCCCAGTTGACTTTTCGTTTAAAATGGTGATCGCGCCGAGGTTTTCTTTTAACGCAGAGGGACTTATACAATAAGTGAGGCCCAAAAGGTTTTGGTTAAAAGGGGGTTGGGTCTTACACTCTAATAGAGGCCCAAAGTGTTTTGAATGGGTCTTATAGTTCAAGGAGAGGCCCAGATGGTTTGTTTTTAAACGGGCGACGATCGCGCCGTTTACTTGTACAGAGGGACTTATACAATAAGTGAGGCCCAAAAAGTTTTTGTACAAGGGGGTGTGGGTCTTACACTCTCTCAAGAGGCCCAAAAGGTTTTGAAAATGATTTGTGAGGGTTGAATTAATCCAAAACCCTAATTTGTTTTCAAAAGTGTATTTAATTGAATAAAAATTCAATTAAAATGATCAAAATTGTTTAACACATGGAAAACAAATTGTGATCTTGGATTAATGCTTCAAAAATTAAGTATTGACCTACAAAATAATTAGAAAGCATTAAAAGTTGCAAAATCAATGTGGAAAAAATATTTAAAATGTCAAAAACAATTAAAATATTAATTCTTTGTAAAAATATCAATTATATGAAATAAATAATATTTTTGGGATTTTTTGATAAAATAAAATATTTTAACATTTTTGTGAATTATTAAAAAAAGAATAAACTCAAAATCATTAAAACTCAGAGAGAAATTAATTTTTGAATCAATTAAACAAAATCACAAAATTCAAATATTTGAATTTCTGAAATTGGCGCCAAGAACAACACCAAGAACACGCGCATTTTTCAGTTTGCCCAGATTTGAATTTTCCATCAAATCTCACTGAATACGTAATTATAACATGCAATCCACATATCATTATGCTCGTCTCAACCTCACGATCATGTCTATGTACTTTAATTTCATTTAAATTAAACATACAACAAGAAATCACGAAGAAACCTCAAGAACCCTAATTTCTGCATGAAGGCTAGGATTTTTGATACACGATTCAAACAATGCAATTAATTGAGGGGAAACATTCCATGCATGATTATGAACATATGGCCAAATTATTGTGCGAGGAAATATGCATAGATTGAGAGATGACCAAGTATGTGCTTACCTCAAAGTCGTGACAGCAAGAGCAAATCAAATTATGAGTTGGAGGTGTTACAGATGAGTTGTGATGATCTGAACAGCTTCCCTGCACCCTATGGAGTGTGTTTGAATGCTTGGACCTGATTGAAATTGGCTGGATCACTCTGTGGTACCTCAGCTGCAACTTGATTGAAAATTTGAGCAACCAGCTGGTGATTTTGTGAAATCTGTGTTCCAGATGTTGTTTGAGTGTTTGGATCACTTCTATATGATGTATGTGAGGTGTGTGAGTGATTGGTTTGATTGGAATTGCTCTCAAACTCAAAACCCGATAGTGGCTTGCCTTAAAGGCAAAATTGGAGTGAAAGAAGAGATTTTAAGGAAAGCATCTGTTAGATGGCTTTGGTGTACTCAAACTGAACACAATTGAGCTCTATTTATAGTAGAGCAAGTTTGTTTTGCAAGGAATAGTGAATGGCAACTGGTAAGTAGGTTTGGCCAATGTTGTCCAATGAGAATTCAAGTCTCCTCTAGCCATTGACTAGAGGTTAGGGCACAGAGCTTTGGTTCCCATGGTCTTGGATAAGTCTTGACTGATTTCAGATGAGAATGGCTCAGTCCATGCCACCTTGATGGTTCCATTGAATGCCTCATTCCAAATTTGGAGTCTTGTCCCTATTTTGGCAACTCTAGGTTCAACATGCTATTCCTTGTTCCTTGGACCTTGGAGGCTTGGCTCAGTGATTGTCCCCTTTAGATTCAATCCTCAGAGGTGTCCAAGTGGATAGGAGCATTTGGATTTGGCTGATTTTGGCAAATCGAGCCAAAATGCAAATTCTGCCTTACTTTGACAGATTTCAGCAAGGCAACTTGACAATGTTGTATCTCATGGTGTAGGTTGAATTTGGTAATGTTCTTGGCCATTTTGGAAAGCCCTTACATGATACAACAGCTGTTTGAACATGTTTGGTTTTGATCTCTTTTGATTCCAAGTGAAAAATCCCCCTACATTTGGCAAAAAGTGAAGGCAGATTCTGACTTAGTGAAAATTTCACTAAGTGTTGGAAAAAGTGACATTTTCACTTTTCAGCCACTTTGATCACTCCATAACTCAAAATCCTTAATGACTTGGAATGACTTGTAGTTGAAGTTTTTGTAGATGATAATGAGGTCTACAAATCAAGCTTTGGATGGAAAAAGTTGGCCTTGTGGTTTAGGAGTTATGGTCCTCCAAAGTTGGTACCCTAGCCATTTGAATTTTAACTTGGAAATTTTTCTAAGTTTTTTATGGTTACCCCTTTTACAAGTTATCTCACTTTTCTTGATTTTTCTTGATGAATGATGATTCAAATCATACATAAACATCATTTTAGGGTTAAAAATCCATTTTGGTGAAAAATCTCAAAAAGTCAAAGTTGACTTTTGTGCACAGTTGACTTTTTATCAGATGAATTCTAAACTGTGCAATTCCTTAGGAAATCATGTCCTTGACCTAAATCAAACTTGATGGACATGTTACATGGGTGTCATAGGGTATATTGAATCATGTCTTAGGGTTTGGGAGCATGTCCAGGTCAAAAGTCAAAGCTGCAGTTGACTTTTCTCGCGAAACCCTAATTTTGGTGCAGATGAAATTGAAACTTGTTGCTCAAGCTTCTTGGATTAATCCATTGTTCCAAATGGATCAATATGGTATATCAAAGACCCTCAAATCCTTCCTTGAGGTCTTGGTTCATGATTTGTCCCAAAAGTCAACTTAGGGGTGAATTAGGTCAAGAAACCCTAATTCCTGATTTTTGATGTATGCATCCCCTGAGGCAAAATTGACTTGGTGAATGGGTTCATGAGGTTCCATGAAGTAAATTAGGTTATGTTTTGGATCAATGGCTTGTGCCCAGATGAAATTTTTCATCTGGAGGCCCTGGGCGATCAAAACCCTAATTTGGTGATACCGGCGATCTGGAGACTTGATCCACCTAGAAGGGAGCAGTATTGTGCTTAATCCTTAAAGTGGGAGTCCTTTTGATCCATTGTAGATTCTTGGGAGGTTAGACAAGTTGAAGATCAAGTCATTCCTTGATTGTTCCTTTGTCTAAAGCTCTGGGAGGGCTTAAAACCCTAGTTCTGATTGCAGTCAATGCTCAACAATTCCTTGAGGAGATTGATGAGGCATGATGATTCATCCATATTGTGATGATGAATTGCACAATGATGGGAAACTTTAGTGGTCAAAATTTGGGGTATTACACTAGGGTTAAGGTGGGATAATTTTTGGGTGAGTAGGTTGATGGTTCAGAGTCATTGCTATCATTATCATCACTATGTTCATTCTAATTTATTGATGCTGGAATTCGGTCTCTTAGGAGTAATTGTTACGAATTATTCAGGTTTTAAGAGTAACTGAGGTTCCTTCAGGTGAATGCTCTAATGATGACTTTTTTTCCAGATCAGTTGATTTTCAACTTTTCTCTTCTTTTTTTATTTCAAATATTTTTTCAAATTTTCAACATTTTTTCTCTATTCTTTTTTTCAAGTTCACTCACCTTTACCAAAGATGCTCAGCTACCCCAAACTTAAAGGTTGCTATTCCAAAAGCAAACCCAAACTTTAGAATGAAACATAGATCCTAGAATTCTTACAATTTCTCTTAACAAGGTAGTGAAGTGTTTGAGCCATGGCCTAATAGTATGTGGCGATAGTAACAAACAAATGGATACAGGCTCAAATGGGGTTAACAACGGATAATCATAATGAAACGGGATGGCTAGAGAGGCTTAGGGCACACAAAAAAAGGTACCTTAATGTGTGTAATCATGCAAATGACATCAGAAAAGAACGTACACAAGTTCTAAATGATAAAGACATACATGAATGCTCTCTCATGATGAGTGTTGTGTTTGTGTCTTTATGCTCTCACCATGTTGGGTAGAGATGACAAACTACACAATACCTCGTGTTCGATGGGGCTTTTCAACCAGTTATGGTAAACCTGTTCAACCTTCAATATAGCTAAATTAAACCAATTAGATCATTAAGAAGTATATAAAAAATTGTTTGGCGGGATAACATGCACAGAGGACATACACACATTCAGTCTGGGTACTTTTTTACACCACCACTAAAGCTATAATGATCATATTACTAAATGAGAGTAAAAACTCAGAGAACTTAATTTAAAATTAAAGACTATATAAAATACGAATACCTCCTTTGGGTTACCTCTTAAGTAGCGCTCGTTTATTATCATTAGCTTGACGCCTCATTCCCCCTGTTATGGGGGACACTTCCGCTTCCACACCTTGTTGCTTATCTATTTCGAAACAAGGAAACCATCTTTTTTAGAGATAGAGTCCCCTTTTTGCAATAAGTGACTTCCCATATTCATAGCATTACCTCGATGCCAGTTTTTCTTCTTTCTCTTGACTTTTGGAATGGATCTTTGAGTTTTTATGCTTGTTGAAGCTGAGGACCATGACGCCCTCTCAGAGATTATGCGTGCGACTTTTTCTGGTGGTGGTCTTGGGCTCAAATTTTCAACATTCTTTCTCTATTCTTTTTTTCAAGTGCACTCACCTTTACCAAAGATGCTCAGCTACCCCAAACTTAAAGGTTGCTATTCTAAAAGCAAACCCAAACTTTAGAATGAAACATATATCCTAGAATTCTTGCAATTTCTCTTAACGAGGTAGTGAAGTGTTTAAGCCATGGGCTAATAGTATGTGGCGATAGTAACAAACAAATGGATCCAGGCTCAAATGGGGTTAACAACGGATAATCATAATGAAACGGGATGGCAAGAAAGGCTCAGGGTTAACACACAAAAAAATGTGCCTTAATGTGTGTAATCATGTAAATTACATCAGAAAAGAAAGTACGCAAGTTCTAAATGATAAAGACATACTTGAATGCTCTCTCATGATGAGTGTTGTGTTTGTCTCTTTATGCTCTCACCATGTTGGGTATAGATGACAGCCTACACAATACCTCTTGGATGATGGGTATTTTCAACCAGTTACGGTAAACCTGCTCAACCTTCAATATAGATCAATTAAACCAATAAGATCATTCATTAGTATATAAAAAATAGTTTGGTGGGAAAACATGCACAGAGGACACACACATTCAGTCTGGGTACTTTTTCACACCACCACTAAAGTTATAATTATCATATTACTAAATGAAAGTAAACACTCAGAGAACAAACTAATTCAAAGTAAAATAACTCAAAATTTAATTTAAAATTAAACACTATCAAAAATACGAATACCTCCTTTGGGTTACCTCCTAAATAGCGCTCGCTTATTGTCATTAGCTTGACACCTCATTCCCCCTGTCATGGGGGACACTTCAGCTTCCACACCTTGTTGCTTATTTTTTCGAAACAAGTAAACCATATTTTTAGAGATATAGTCCCCTTTTTGCAATAAGAGACTTCCCACTTTCATAGCATTACCTCGATGCCATTTTTTCTTCTTTCTCTTGACTCTTGGAATGGATCTTTGAGTTTTTATGCTTGTTGAAGCTGAAGACGATGACGCCCTCTGAGAGATTATGCGTGATACTTTTTCTGGTGGTGGTCTTGGGCTCAAATTTTTAACATTCTTTCTCTATTCTTTTTTTCAAGTGCACCCACCTTTACCAAAGATACTCAGCTACCCCAAACTTAAAGGTTGTTATTCCAAAAGCAACCCCAAACTTTAGAATGAAACATAGATCCTAGAATTCTTGTAATTTCTCTTAACAATGTAGTGAAGTGTTTGAGCCATGGGCTAATAGTATGTGGCAATAGTAACAAACAAATGGATACAGGCTCAAATGGGGTTAACAACGAATAATCATAATGAAACGGGATGGCTAGAAAGGCCCAGGGTGAACACACAAAAAAATGTGCCGTAATGTGTGTAATCATGTAAATGACATCAGAAAAGAATGCACACAAGTTCTAAATGATAAAGACATACCTGAATGCTCTCTCATGATGAGTGTTGTGTTTGTCTCTTTATGCTCTCACCATGTTGGGTAGAGATGGCAGCCTACACAATACCTCTTGTTGGATGGGGCTTTTCAACCAGTTACGGTAACCTTGCTCAACCTTTAATATAGCTCAATTAAACCAATCAGATCATTCAAAAGTATATAAAAAATAGATTGGCGGGATAACATGTATAGAGGACACACACACACATTCAGTCTGGGTACTTTTTCACACCACCACTAAAGCTATAATTATCATATTAGTAAATGAAAGTAAACACTCAGAGAACAAACCAATTCAAAGCAAAACAACTAGAAATCTAATTTAAAATTAAAGACTATCAAAAATACGAATACCTCCTTTGGGTTACATCCTAAGTAGCGCTCATTTATTGTCATTAACTTGACACCTCATTCCCCGTGTTATGGGGGACACTTCAGCTTCCACACCTTGATGCTTATCTTTTTCGAAACAAGGAAACCATATTTTTTAGAGATAGAGTCCCCTTTTTGCAATAAGTGACTTCCCACATTCATAGCATTACCTCGATGCCATTTTTTCTTCTTTCTTTTGACTTTTGGAATGGATCTTTGAGTTTTTATGCTTGTTGGAGCTGAAGATGATGACGCCCTCTAAGAGATTATGCGTGAGACTTTTTTTGGTGGTGGTCTTGGGATTTGGCTTTCCCCACATGTTCTTATCATGCCAATTGGAGAGCGATTATCTTTTTCTTTCACTTGGTTCTTGATCTCAAACACTTTCAACGTTATTTCCTCATCATATGCTTTTAAAGTCAGGGTGCTTTTTTCCACATCAAAGTTGCATCGACTTGTAAGCAAAAATGGTCGACCAAGAATGATTGGGGTCTCTTCATCTTCCAGAATGTCCATGATCTCAAAATCAACTAGAAAGTTAAATTTATCATTTATCACCAGTTCATTTTCTACTACCCCATATGATCGCTTAATGGTGTGATCAGCAAATTTTAAATTTGTCCCTGTATCGCCCACCTTTCCAATACCAAGCTTTTTAAAGATAAATAATGACATTAGACTCACACTAGCACCCAAATCAATTAGGACTTTCTTGAAAGTTCTGTCATTTATAGTGCAAGGGATTGCAACAGATCCACAATCTTTCCACTTTATGGGGATTCTCCCACCTTGTGATATTTCACTACGTTTCTCAGCTAAAATTGCCATCTCCTCTCCCATTGGTCTCTTTTTAAAGATTACCTCTTTCATGAATTTCTGGTACATGGGCATTTTCTCGAGTGCTTCAAAGAACGACATATTGATCTCTAACTTTTTGAACATTGTGATAAATTTCTCAAAGTCTTTCTATTTTGGATCTTTCTTTATCATTCTCGGAGGGTAAGGTAACTTAATCACCGGTTTAGCCTTCTTTTTCTTTTTCTCTTAATTTTCCTTTACGGGTGGTATAGCTTCTCCTGGTTCTTTCTTATTTTCCCTCACTTCCAAATCTACCTCCATGACATGGTCATCATTTGTTGCCTTCTATTCTTCATCTTTAGCAACTTTTTGATTTCTTGTTGTGACAACATTCACATTCTCATGATTTTTCGGATTTGGTATTGTTGTATTCGGAAGGGTGCCTTGAGCTTGCATGGAGAGTTGTTGTGCTATTTGTCCCATCTAAACCTCAATATTTTCGATAGAAGTTGTGGTGTTCCTTTGATTATTTCGAGTCTCTTCTTGAAATTGAATATTGTGAGTTGCCATCTTTTCAAAGGCTATTTCCCCCTTTGCTTTTTTAGGAGCCTATTGCTGTTGTTGGTACTGTGGTTGATTCTGATATTTCTAGGAGAAGTTAGGATGATTCTTCAACCCTGGATTATAAGTATTGGAATATGGGTTGTTCTACTTCAAAAAATTGTTCTCTTCAATTTGTTGTGCAGTTGCAACACAATGCATGGCCAAAAGAGGCCCACCACAAATCTCACAGTTAACAGCTTGAACAGGTTGAACTTGGGTTACATATTGAGTACTTATATTCATTGCCTTGAGTCTTCTCTCAACTTCAGCAGCAACTTGGTCTTCCATCTTCATCACAACTTGATTTGCGAGTTTCAAATCAATCGCACCCTCTAATTTACTCACACTTCAGTTATATAACTCTACACGTTCATTTGTAGCAATGACTTCTATGATCTTCTTGATACCAGTGGCTGTTGAAAAATTGGATGAGCCACCGACAGCTGTATCAATCAATTGTTTAGTCTTTATTCTGAGGCCATTTACAAACATTTGCATCTGTTCAGTCTGATCCAAATTATGAGTAGGACAGGAAACCAGTAACCTTTTAAATCTCTTGTACGCACCACCTAGTGATTCCCCCTCCTTCTGCTTAAAATTCACAATATCATATCTTTTTCAGATATAAACAGAAGCAGGAAAAAACTAATTCAGAAAAGTTGTTTCATCTGTTCCCATGTAGTAATACTTCCAGCCAGTAATGAATAAAATAATTCTTCGGCATCTTTAGCTAGAGTGAATAGAAACATTCTTAATTTTTTTGCTTCTTCAGTATGCCCATCAATCTTCAAAGTAGTGCTCATAGTAAAAAAACCTTTGCAGATGTTTATTTGCATCTTCATTTATTTTTCCTATAAATTGAATTTTCTCAAGCTGACCGATGGTTGTTGGGTGCAACTGAAAGTTTGGGACATTCACTGGTTGATTCACAATAGTCAAACGACCCAAAGGAGCGTTTACCCCTCCATAATCCCCAAGAAGTCTTTCTCGTGGTTCAGCCATAGTAGGTTCTTCTAGCTCTTTGTCTAACTTTGTATGCGTGTTCAGAAACTGCTATCTCTCTTTCTTGTTCAGAGTCTGAATTTTCTGCCTCTGACGCTTCCAGTCTTGCTTGTCTGAGCCTAGTGTGCAAAGTTCTCCCTGGTTCTGCGTAAAAAAAAAATCAGCTGAGGGCTTTCCTTGCATACAATGATTAGACAAAGATTAGTAATAACCAAAAATAATCACAAAATAAAATAAAAACTGGAAATAAAAATTTTAGTTGCGAAGCAACACAATTTTAATTTAAATAGATCTATGAACTCTATTATCTTTGGCAGTCCCCAGCATCGGTGCCAAAAACCTGATCGGTAAATTAGCAAGTGTACTAATCTACCAATGTAGTAACAGAAAGGGGAAATCCTCGGTATTGATCTCAAGGACTGCTTGACGATACAAAGTTCAGGATTAATTTCAATTAAACAAAAGTTTGGGGTTTTTGGGATAATTTGGTGAAATTATGAAAGCAATTGTAAATAAAAATAAATAAAATACGTGAACGGTTAAAACATATATGAATCGCATGCTAGGGAAGGTGTATGATCGGATCTATTAATAATTCTAACCTGGCCTTGCAATAACATCTTCTAAACTATTGATTACCGGTTCTTAAGAGTGTTTACTCCTAAGTCCTTAGTGAGTAAACCTTTAAACATTCAAATTAACTCCCATGTTCTTAGTGAATTACAGATGAAATTAAGCATTAATTTATCAAGAACAATTCGGTTCCTATAGGGTATCCCTAGTCCTAGGTGATATCTACTACAAGATACTTTCAATTGAGCGTTAACGTTGACAGTCCTGCCTAACTATTAACCGTAAATCAAATCTCAATTTTTCTGAAAGAGAAAGTATTAAGCACAAATAAAAAGCAAATTCAATAGATAAGAAGTTATTGTCATTACAAGGTTCAAAGAAAAATCATTAACAAATCCAAATCAGGGACACCCCTCTAGCATTGGGGGGTTTAGCTACTCATAGAAGTAAAGAAAAACAAAATGCAAGATGTAGACATTACAAATAATGAGATGAAATTAAGTCTTAAATCACAAAAAGCTCTTGAGAATATTGATTCCACCACGAAAATCTGCGTTCTCTAGCCTTCAAAATGTATTTATGCCGTAAAAAATCGTCGCACCTGGAAAAATTCGCGTTTCGGAGCTAAATACTCAAAATCTGGGCTTTTTCTGCTTTTCTGGGCCTCCATACGCATATAGGGGGTGCCATACGCGTATGGGGGCGTATGAAAGAATTGGAGCAGGCCATACGCGTATGGGAGCAGTCTGTATGCGTAAGGGGGCAGGACATACGCGTATAGGAGCAGTCTGTATGCGTAAGGGGGCAGGCCATACGCGTATGGTACACGTATGGGCAGAATACAAAAGTTTGCAGATTTTATATGCGTATGAGATGAGGCCATACACGTATGGTACACGTATGGGCAGAACACAAAAGTTTGCAGATTTTATACGCGTATGAGATGAGGCCATACGCGTATAAGCAGAGCCGAATTTACCAAAAATGTCTTCCTGAAAGTTGTATCCCTTGATGTTAGCTTTCATTTTCCGCCGGTCCCACGTCATTCCGGTTTAAGAAGCTCAAGTTATGATCAAAATACTATAGGTCTATCATGATGTAAAACATGCTGAAATTTGCAGATTTCATACGCGTGTGAGATGAAGCTATACGCGTATGAGAAGAGTTGAATTTGCCAAAAGTGTCTTCATGAAAGATGTAGCCCTTGATCTTAACTTTCATTTGCTGCTGGTCCCACGTCATTCTTATTTACGACGCTCAGGTTATGATCAAAATACCACACGCCTATCATGATATAAAACACGCTGAAAAATAGACCTTCCCAATCTTGCTGAAAATTTGCCGCCTTCCTTTTCTGACCATATCATCGACTTCCTCCGACTTGCAAAACACGTTAACCGTCCAAAAAAGATAAAAATACCAAAAATTATTAAAACATAGATAAATATGAAATTAAAGAAACAGTCATATAAACCACTCAAACTATATGAAAAATGCAAATAATTCGCCTACTTTCACCTGTTAAAATTTTAATAATGATAGCAGAAATGGTGACCAATCAACAGCCTCCCTCTTTTCGTCATACACAGTTCTATCCCTTGTTTCCATGTCCCTAATTAACCCTTCAAACAATTTGTCTTCCTCATCACCTTCAATTCCCAACTCCTTTATGGTTTTCCATATCTTGGCAGGAACGTCCTCAACTGACTTTCTAAATCTTGTGTTACCTTGGTTAACATCAGTGTCGTTGATAGGATCGAAAAATAAGATCGAGCCTCAAGAGTACCTAGAATTTGAGTCTTCAACCACCATAGTGTTTTTACTCGAGTTAGTAGAAGAAGCAAAGGGTAAAGTTTTCGCAGGTTGAATACTACTAGAGTGGATCAGTTTGGAAAAGTATGAGGTAGAAAAGGGTATTTTGAGGTTGTCATTGAAGGTTGAGAAACCCAAGAAATGGGGGTTTGAATTGGGTTTCACATTTTGTCCCCATTTGCGGAATTTAAATCAATTATGTTAACAAGTAAATAAAATAAATGAACACAATTATTTTATCCTGGTTCATTGTTAATGAAGTTACTCCAGTCCACCCCTCAATGTGATTTCTCCTTATCACAAGGACTTAATCCACTAATCATCAACATGATTACAACCACAATAGAAACCCTCCATTTCCTTCTTGAGAATCCTGGCATTCATTCGCCTCTCAAGGAATCATCCAGTTAGCTTTTAGAAACACGCATAGTCTTCTGAAGCTTTCTAGTCTTCACTCGACCGCTCAAGGAATCAACCTCCAAGCCGCTAAACCACGACTTGGCCCTCTCGAGTATTCTGGTCATCATTCGACTGCTCAAGGAACATTACTTTTTTCAAGGATTTTTGTTGTGCACTATATATGCTTCTTACAAGCTGTTTACACAATTGAAGTACAATAGCATGTTGTCAGCAACAACTCCTTGCTTTCTAATACATAAACTATCTAAAAATAAATCTCTAAGAGATTATAAAGATCCCTAGTTCTGTATTTGCTTAAAAGCTTTCTTATGAGCACTGCAGCTTCTTATCATTAGCTTTAAGCTTCTGCACTCCTTTCTGAGTAGTTAATGCTTCTTCCAGCTTAACTATCAAGATCAACTAATTTACTATGCTTCACTTATTGATGTTTCACTTGATAAGTTTCACATGGCTTTAGCATGTTTCATCATTGTCGTTCTTCATCATTCTGCTTCAGCTTCTTCTCCATTGAGCATTTTTCGTTTAAGCTTCAGCTTGCATCATCTTGTACTCCTTTCTTGAGAATATAATGCTTTTTCCAATTCAACCATCAAGTTCAACTAAGCTACTATGCTTCACTTATAATGTCTCAATTGAGTAGTTTTATATGGTGTTAGCATAATCATCGTTTGTACACACTTGTAGTAACAGCTTCATCTTTGCTTGCCACATGTTGATTTGTTTGTTGTGTTGAGTAATAATCCTTTGAATGATCAATAATCAACAATCATTTATCTTTCTCTCTTATGATCAATGGCAGCTTCAGCAATACGCTATGAGCTTCTTAGCCACGAGCAACTGTTCTTCAAGTTTCCAACACTACTACGAAAAACCCATTTAACAACGGTTGGGAATGACATATAATGACGCGGGCGAGGGAGTTGTTATGTAGATTGTTGTTGTATATATGATACGTACAACGACGGTCTTGTGTTGCATTGTAATAATGAGGAAAGCGCTCTAACTATCACAACAGTTTTACATTACACCGTTGTACTAAATATAATTGTCCTCGGTTCGATTCCCAGCAGCACAGTTTTAATATTTATTTTTTGCTGGACAGCGCGCCAGATATTATAACGGTTAGGAAATATAACCGTCGCTAAAGTTTCAGCAAAATTAACAAATATCATCCTGCTTTTATAATTAATCCCATTTTTTTAACTGTATTATTGTTCTCCATATCTCAGCACAGCAGAAAAATACAATTCACATTTTGTGATACAGTTTTCATAATAATATTAATCGTGTCATATTCATAATATCACATATACCAGATTACAGTTTATCAGAACAAACAACCTACATAAATAAAATATCACATATACCATATTACAGTTTACACACATTACATAACTTCACATAATTGTAACTTGGTGTATTGGTATCTTGTCTCTTGGTGTCTTGTCTCCTGGCCTGGTGTCTGGACTCAAAGTACCTATGCTTTCAAATAATTATACTTGTTAGTAAAAATACTTCTAAACTATAACATACAATTAATATATTATGAATAAATAATAAATTACGTACTTGTTAATTTTCCCATATGCCTTCTTCATGATCGAGTCGTATAGCATGCACGACATCTCCATCAACTTCATCATATGAGGTAGGAACTTGTGTTGTGTAAGAAGGTGTGGACGGAATATCAAGACTTTCATCACTAAGAGGAATGTATTTTCCTTGGAGAACGATTGACCATTTCCCCAATTTGTCCGATGGATCGGAAACATAGAAAACTTGTTTTGCTTGAGAAGCCATGATGAATGGTTCTGTATTAAAAGATACCTTGCCAAGGTCGACCCGGATGAATCCTAAGTCATCAATGTCTACACCATTACTATTATTGGGAACCCACTTACATTTAAATAAAGCCACTTTGAAAATAACATAATCAATCTCCCAAATCTCATCAATGACACCATAAAACGCGGTAGTTGCCAATACCGGATTCTTATCTTTCGAACTAGAGAAATACATCGATTCGGCTTCAACCATAACCCCACTATTTTACATTGTACTATGATCATCTTTTGATTTTGTATAAAAGGTATAATGACCAATGTCGTATGCACTCCAGGTAATGACACAAAATTTTGGCCCGTACGACAACCATCTAAGTATCTCAGATGCACTAGGATCATTAGATACACTTTTATTAAACCAATCCATGAATCTATTGTTATGCTCTATCAACAACAACTTGTCATTCATTCGGGGATATTTTTTCTTCATAAGTCTTTTGTGAGTATCTATGAATGGTTGAACCTCATCTATATTATTCAAAATATAGAAATGTGATTGAATAACTACATCCCGAGCCATTGACCTAACATTTAGACCTTGAATACCTCTTCCGCCTGTGTCAGCATGACGAGACTTTGGAATTCCTATAGAATCAGCATCCGACAAATAGTTTGTACAAAACTCAACAGCTTCTTCTGTGATGTACCTTTCAACAATCGAAGCTTCCGGTCGGTGATGATTCTTTGTATATCCTTTAAAGATCTTCATATATCGCTCTATTGGATACATCCACCTTAAATAAACTGGACCACAAATTCTGATTTATCTTACGAGATGAACAAGTAAGTGAACCATAATGTCAAAAAATGATGGCGGAAAATACATCTCCAATTGACACAAGATTATGGTAGCCTCATCTTCTAATTCATCCAATTTTTTGAAATCAAGAACTTTATTACATATGGCATTGAAGAATAAACACAGTCTCGTAATAGTTACTCTCACATTTTTTGGAAGGATCCCACAGATAGCCACTGGTAGATGTTGTTGCATCAATACATGACAATCATGAGATTTTAAACCAATTAACTTGAGATCTTTCATTGATACAAGTTTCTTGATGTTTGATGAGTAACCTTGCGGAACTTTAATACCTTGCAAACACTCGCAGAACATCTTCTTTTCCTTTTTAGATAAAGTGTGACATGCTGGAGGCAGATAAGTTCTTTTTCCTTTCTCTATTGGAGCCAACTGTTTTCGTATACCCATCTTCTCCATATCAAGACGGGAAGTCTTACTATCTTTAGTCTTGCCCGGAATGTTTAGAAGTGTGCCAATCAAACTATCACACACATTTTTCTCCTAGTGTATCACATCAAGACAATGTCTAACATCAAGACTTGACCAATATGGAAGATCAAAGAAGATGGACCTCTTTTTCCATATATTTTTCGCAAGTGCCCCTTTTTCTTTTCCTCTCTTCCCACCTTTTTCTTTTTCTCTCTTCCCACCTTTTTCTTTTTCTCTCTTCCCAAGGACAACATTAATGTATTCCTGCCGTTGATAAACTTCATCACCAGTTAAAGGTTTAGGAGCCTCACCAAACTATTGCTTTCCATTAAAAGCCTTTCGCAATCTACGATAAGGATGACCCGGTTTTAGAAATTTTCGATGCCCAAGGTAAACGGTCTTTTTTCCAAACTCAAGTTGGTGATAACAAGTATCATTTTCACATATAGGACACGCTTTATGTCCTTTGACACTGTATCCCGCCAAGTTATCGTAAGCCGAAAAGTCGTTAATTGTGCAAAATAACATTGCACACATATTAAACTTTTCCCCAGAATATGCATCATCAACTTTAACGCCTTCATCCCACAAGAGTCGTAATCATCAATTAATGGACTAAGATAAACATCTATGTCGTTACCAGGTTGTCGTGGTCCAGAAATCATCATACTTAACAGTATATACTTGCGCTTCATGCACAACCAAGGAGATAGGTTGTAAATAGTGAGAAGAACTGGCAACAAAGTGTGATTAGTGCTCATATTACCAAAGGGGTTCATTCCATCGGTGGCAGGCCCAAGCCTAAGATTTCTTGGCTCGACTCCAAAATCCGGAAACAACAAATCAATTTTCTTCCATTGCAAAGAATTAGCTACATGGCGAATGTTTCCATCATGAATCCTTTCATCTGCATACCATCTAAGATTCTTTGCGTCATTTGAATTAGCAAAAAGTCTCTTTAATCGTGAAAGTATTGGCAAATACAATAACACTTTAGCAGGAGGATGCTTCCTACTAACGTTGTCATAGTGATCATTGTCATCACCATTGCTAGCCTTCTGCTTGTAACACGACACACCACATTTCGGACATTGAAACAAGTCTTCATACTCTTTCCAGAATAATATGCAATCATTAGGGCAAGCATGTATCTTGATATACTCTAGACCCAGTGGACACAATATCTTCTTGGCCTCATAGCAATGATCCGGCAATTTGTTATCTTTTGGTAACATTTGTTGTAGCAATTCAAGTAATTCCGTGAAACTTTTATCCGACCATCCATTTTTTGCCTTTAGATTAAACAACTTTAACACCGCCGACAATCGTGTGAACTCTGTGCATCCCTTATATAAAGGGGTGTCTTTATCACTACATAAATTATCATAAATATGAGCATTCATAAAAGAAGATTCCCCAATATCACGGAACATATCCTCTAGGTGATCTTCCATATATTCATCTTCCTCCACTTTTTGACTTTGTGACGCCCGACTTTCCTTATTATCCACCTCACCATGCCACACCCATATTATATAATTTTGACATATACCATCACAACAAAGGTGATTGTGTATTTCTTTCTTTGTACCCTTTTTGATATTAACGCAAACAACACAAGGACAATAAAAGATACCATCATTGCCGAGAAGATGTTTATCAGCGTATTCAAGGAATTCACAAACTCCGTTCTCATAAACCGGATATAATCTATTGGCTTTCATCCAACTACGACCCATTACAACTTCTGAAATTTATACATGTATAATAATGTGAATGACACACCAAAATCTAATCCAAAAACTCAAGCATATGCATATACAATATGAACAAAGAAAAAATCAATGAAGATGTACTCTAATACTAAACGTAAAGCATATGAAACATCGCTTTCTGACTTGAGCATATACAATATGAACAAAGAAAGAAGGAATGAAGATGTTGAAGAGAACCTTACTTCGAAGCTGAAGAAGCAAATGAATGATGAATACGATCAATATTTGAGCATAAACTAAGAAAAAAGGAATGAAGATGTTGAAGAGAACCTTACTTCGAAGCTGAAGAAGCAAATGAATGAAGATGGTCAATATTTGAGCATAAACCAAGAAAAAAGGAATGAAGATGTTGAAGAGTACCTTACTTCGAAGCTGAAGAAACAAATGAATGAAGACGGTCAATATTTGAGCATAAACCAAGAAAAAAGGAATGAAGATGTTGAAGAGTACCTTATTTGAGCAATATTTGAGCTCCAAATGAATGGATACGAAGAGGGTAAAGGTTAGGGCGTCTCTGGCTCACTTGTTCGATTAGGGCGTCTTATAAAAGAAATACAGAATAAGTTTTGTTTTAATTTATCAGTAAACCTTTTAATCTCGGTTGAGAAACAAACCGTAGTGGAATCTTAAGTGAAATGTACTCTATTACTACGGTTGCTCATCTTAACCATTGTAAAATAATTTACAATTTATTTTATAAATAATGGACTTAATTGACACACGCTAAATGTACTCTAAAAAATGGAAAAAATGTAGTTGCAGGGAATCGAAGCTTGATACATTTCATTTATTACTATGGTTGCTCATTGTCGCTCCCGGGATTTTCATCCTAGTACAAACGCGAAAGTGGCACCGAAACAGAGTCGCCAGCAATGTGTATTTATCCCATGCGAGGGAAAGGAAACACTGCATAAACCTGAGAGAAAGGATAGAGCATGGTCTTACGACCAAGAGAACTGGGTTCGGGAGTCGGTTACGCGCGGGGAAGGTATTAGCACCCCCACGCGTCCATCGTACCCGATGGGATCCACGCTTGCTTGTCTCGATCAAAGGGTGATAGAAAAGATACTGGAAAAAGGAACTGAAAGAAAGAAAGGAGAAAGAATGGAAAGAGAAAGAGAAACAAATGTAGGGAAAATAAAAGAAGTGCTCGAATGGGCCCTACCCCACTGCCTACGTATCTCATCGGGAGCATGAGAATCAGAGCGACGTAGTTCCCCTCACTAGGGATGGATTATTTGTATTTTAGGGAACGGCTTACGTTCTAGCTCAGGTGTTGCAGGCTCGCTGGTCCGAGTGCGTTACCATCTTGCAAGAGAACGAGTAGAAGCGCGTTCGTACGCTAAGAGTGAATGAGGTGAGAAAAGAATTCCCGAAGGAAAGACGTTATTGTTTGTTTTTGTCTTTTAGAAGGAAGTGTTTTGGATTTGTTTGCATATGACAGTGTATCTGGATCTTAGTCATTGGAATGTGTACATTCTCACATTCCAAGATGGAATGGGTAAGAAAGCACACTAAGAGTGAAGAAGACCCCCACCCTTAGTTCCAATTGTCCAGGTTCAAACACACTAGCATACTTGTGTTTATTAAGTGTTTTTGTTAATTAAGAAATGAAGAAGTTTTTTTATTATTTGCACCTTCAACAAGTATTGCATTTAAGTCCCTCATACAAGATCAAATGTTTAACACATTGACCCAAGATGGGCTATATGCTATACATTTTAAGATTACAAGAGAAGACCCCTTATAATCTTTTCTTTATATGAAAGGCCTAAATGCAATAAGTGTTTACCTTTATTATATGTTTTGAATTTTCTTTGAGAGAGAAAAGAGACTCAAAGGAGGATAAAGGTAAAAATCTATATGGGCTAAGACTCAATCCTAATTGAAGATTAAAGGGAGTGATCCTAATGGTTTGTGAGGTTTCAACCTAAAGTCTAAAGAAAGAAAGAATTAAACAATTCACTTCCAAAGTAGAAGATGAATTGTAATTCAAAAAGGGAAAGTGATGAGTTATTAAAAGAAAGCACATAAGTGCTTAGCAAAACACAAAATGGAATTGTAAAAGAGAAAGGATAGAAGTTGAATGTGGATTCCTTATCCACACTCAATTGAAACTTACCGAAGCCCCTACATGGTTAGTAAACATGTATAAGAAGTATAAGAAGTAAAAGAACATGTAATACATCATAAAACTCAAAAGAATTAAATGAGAAACCAAATCCTAGAGCCACAATCAGAATGTACATCATATGGACAACAAGTGGATATCATCATACAAGTGCAAGTGAATAAGCAATAATCATCATCCATTAGCATTTAAACATGTCACAAGAAGAAGGGATAGATGAAAGATGAAAGAAATGAAGAGGACATGCATAAATGGAACATGTAAATCAACAACCAGAATTGAAACTAAATGGAAAATGATTTATAAGCATCTCAAAAGTATTTATGAATCAACTTCAAGACATTCAAGAAGTAATATAAGAAGAATTGAAATGAAAGTTCAAAAAGAAAGTGCAAACAATACATGTTAATGATGCACAAAGTTCAAATTGAAATGAACATGTAAAGATGACCTATAATGTGTATCAAAGACCTATAATATCATATGAATGGCTCATAACATATGCAAATGCTCATACAAATGTGCACAAAAGAATCCATGCAAGCATGCACTAAAGTTGTAATGACATGCCATGGATTATACTTCCAATGTAATGCATCAAACAAAGACCAAATGGATTCATGAAAATTATGCCAGCATATTATTGGAATACACAAAACAGAAATGAACCACTTATCAAAGTATCATGTAAAAATTCAAGGCAAAATGATGTCAAATAATGCACTTAGGTCAAGTTGAAACATCATGCAAAGTGGTGCAAATATAGGCATCAAAACATGTGATAAAGTGACCTAAAAAATCAAACAAAAATCATCTAACATGCTTCAATGTATTAGTGAATCAATACAAAAAGAATCATGTCAAAACAGTTGGTAATGAGTAAGAACAAAATTAAACAAATTCATGTATCATGCTTAGAATGCATCTAAATGGAAATTCAAAGAAAATTATGGACCAGGGGTAAAACGGTCATAAAATCAAGAAATAAAATCATGGAAAATTTCCTAAATGTTTCAATGATATTCATGAGTTTTTGTGGAATTTAATAATGCAATTTGGTATTTTTAAAATTCAATTATGAAACAAGTAAAAAAAAAGAAAATAAAATGAAGTAGAAAATGACAGGGGGGTATGAACATAGCAAATGATCAGTTCAAAATCATTGGGCTTTAAAAAAAGGAGGTGTGAATATCAATCAGGTTAGGTCCATTAAGCACGCAGAACATGATAATAAGCATGGAATCTCAGTCAACAAAATTGACTCACTCATAGCCACTAGATGGAGTCCAGGTCAAGCCAAAGTCAAAGTAAACATGATCAATGCACACACGCGAGGGAACACATTTACTAACATGCACTGCGCCACATTTTGTTTAAGTGAAATCAGAAATGGAGCACGTGAGGTGCACACCTTTTTTAATGTGTTGGCCAATCCTACACCACACGATGCAAGTAAATCCACGGTCACGATTAAAACTGCAAACCAAACCCTAACACATGATCACCGGCCGGAGAGGGACCTCCGGTCACCTTCTCCGGCCACGCACCACCGTCTGCAACTCTCACACGTCCCAGAAATGCACAAATATTATACCAAAATGAAGCTGAGCTCACGTAGATTAAGAATTCACAACTGTTTTTCACATACCAAGCACACACATAGAGAACAGAGGAGATTAAATCATGCCCTAAATTTTGGATCTAGACTTCTAAGAAGCTCTATCAACTAGCCGGAGTAAGCAGAGCTTCTATCAAGCTTAAATTAACAAAAACAAGCTAAAATTAATGAAAATCAACTGAAGCAAAGCTGGATGATGAAACCTGAAAATGTGGAGCAATTGGAGATGTTGAGAAAAACCAGAGGAAAGCTTGATATGCTGAGCTTCTAGATCTTCAAACTTAGCAAAATAAATGCTATGGATTCGTAAATAGATGAAGGATGTTGAAGCTTGCAATAATGCTGAACTTGCAGAAATGGAGTTGTTCTTGTTGCTCTTGATTCAATCACATTAAGCCATGAGGAATGAAATCACAATGAAGATGAAATCGTGGAGAGGAAGATGAGAAAAATCAGAGAGAGTGAGAGGAGAATTCTGAAGTGTTTTTTGAGAGAATGTGGTTTAATCTGAAGTTGTGAGGTGAGATTTGGCTTTATAGTGTGAGTTAACCAAGGTTAACTGGGTGAATCAACTGAGTCATGGTGGTTTAGGTGAGTCATCCCTAACTAACTGAGTCAAGTTAGTTAGGGAGAGCAATGATAAGGTGATGATAGTTCATGGTAAGCTATGGTGATGGTGACAAGAGAAATGGAATGGCAAGGCTGTGTAACACAAAACTTGTTCAGCAAGCTTGTCATTTCTACTTTCATGCATAGCACGTGCTATGGTGTGTATGCAATGTGTTTGGTTTAAAAAGGCAATGGATAGCTGGTATGAATAAAGCACGTGCAAGCTTGTACCAACAACATCAACAACATTGGGTTTTTTTTGGTTTTTTATAACAGTTTGCAGACATGGGTGTTTAATGGTGATTTTCTCTTTGCATTGTGGATGATTTGATGAGTTCTTGGAGTTATTGGCAAGAGGGATTGTAGTAGAACTACTTTGGCATGAAAATTGAATGGAAATGATGCTTGGGAGAGGTTGAAAATGACTTAGAACAATAAGGTTTGGAAACTGGTTATGGGCGAAGAAATGAGGTTGGTTGGCAAGGTGTGCATGGCATGGATTTTCAGTTGTGTTGACCAATCTTTGAGCTATCATAACTCCTTGTCCTTTGATCAAATGAAAAAATCATGAACATCAATCTTGAAGATCTCACATAGGGGAACAACTTTGATGTTGCAAGATTTTTCATTTGAAGCCTTTAACCATGAGTAATTGATCCCTACATTTTGCCCACCAACTGTTTGAGAAAATGACTGCGCGCAGACCTGGCCAAACTTGGTCATGACATGGTTTTTGGCCTACTTTCCTCCAACTTTGATCAATCATATCTCCCTCATTTTTTATCCAATGGAAATGTTCTACCCATGGATTTGAAGCTTAAAGCAAGGCCTTTCATTGAGGCAGAGTGGAATTTTCATTTGGTGCTCCAAATTTGAATGGCCTTGGTTCAAATTCTGATGCAAAATGGCCAAAACTTGCTATTTTTAGTAACCCTACCTCATCCAAAAATGGCAACTTTCCACATCTTGATTTTTTCATGATTCCTTTGGAGTTTCTTGATCAAATTTTGTACATTGGACATATGTAACATGAATTTCATGATTTTGGGCTCAAAAAGTCAAGAGTTGACTTTTTCCCCTGATTATTTGACTTGGCCCCAAATTTCCTGATTTTTTATCTTTCTTCCAATTGAACCACCTCCAAAACCAATTGAGGGGCAATTCTCCATACACATACACTTAAGAACATGTAGAATACCATGACATCAAGTTTTGTCCAAAAAATCAAAGATCCCCTGATTTAATGGGAAACCCTAGTTTTGGTGCCCACCTCCTAGGAGAAAAATGTGCAGTCTTCAATTTCAAATTCCTCAGAGTATGTTGTGTATCCTCTTAAAGGATGATGAGATATACCATTTGAGGATGATTTTGGATCAATGAGCTATCTCTTTTGAGGGTTTTCCTTCAATTTTTGAACCTCTTGCATAGTGAAAGATGTAGTGCTTCAATCTCCCATTGAATCTCACTTCCTTGAGGTTTTGGAAGATCAATTGAGATAGTATGAGACATGAGAGACCTCTTGGCTTGCCTAGAGCCAACTTGATTAACCCTTTGTGCTTTGAATGATTCCTTGATTGTCCACCTTCCACCTGATCACATGCCCTGATGGTAAGAAGGATGCCATGCTTCATTTCTCTATGTTGAATGCAATGTAATGTTAATGAGGTGGATATGATATGATAAATGATAATGCCATGCTATGATGCCAAAAGGGGAGAGCAAATTTTGGGGTATTACAGCTGCCCCTATTCAAGCGCTGTAGACCTGAATGCCTGAAAGCAATTGCTTTCGGACTTTCAAGGTATATAGTGATTGAATACCAAATATAACCAAAAATTTGCTCTGGATGATGAAGAATAAAAGGGATATAAACCCAACGAGACTGCTGGATTGAATCTTCGATGAAACGTCGGAGAGATCTGTCTTTTGAATGACGCCAGACGACTACTGGCTTGCCACACTGCTGGTGGACTTTAATAATGTCTTTTATGCAGTTCCAGACGACTACTGGCCTGCCACGCTACTGGTGGACTTTAGAAATGTCTTTTTGAACGACGCCAGACGACTACTGGCTTGCCACACTGCTGGTGGACTTTAATAATGTCTTTTATGCAATTCCAGACGACTACTGGCCTGCCACGCTACTGGTGGACTTTGCAGCTTCGTGCCACCCGAAGACGGACTTTTGCCAATCCACTGTTGGACTTTTGCCACCCGAAGACGGACTTTTGCCAATCCACTGTTGGACTTTTAGAATATGCCACCCTAAGACACACTTTTGCCAATCCACTGCTGGACTTTTGCCACCCGAAGACGGACTTTTGCCAATCCACTGTTGGACTTTTGCCACCCGAAGACGGACTTTTGCCAATCCACTGTTGGACTTTTGCCACCCGAAGACGGACTTTTGCCAATCCACTGTTGGACTTTTAGAATATGCCACCCTTAGATGGACCTTTCGCCAATCCACTGTTGGACTTTTGCCACCCGAAGACGGACTTTTGCCAATCCACTGTTGGACTTTTGGAATATGCCACCCTTAGATGGACCTTTCGCCAATCCACTGTTGGACTTTTGCCACCCGAAGACGGACTTTTGCCAATCCACTGTTGGACTTTTGCCACCCGAAGACGGACTTTTGCCAATCCACTGTTGGACTTTTAGCTGCTTTGCCACCCGAAGATGGACTTTTGCCAATCCACTGTTGGACTTTTGCCACCCGAAGACGGACTTTTGCCAATCCACTGTTGGACTTTTGCCACCCGAAGACGGACTTTTGCCAATCCACTGTTGGACTTTTGCCACCCGAAGACGGACTTTTGCCAATCCACTGTTGGACTTTTAGCTGCTTTGCCACCCGAAGATGGACTTTTGCCAATCCACTGTTGGACTTTTGCCACCCGAAGACGGACTTTTGCCAATCCACTGTTGGACTTTTGCCACCCGAAGACGGACTTTTGCCAATCCACTGTTGGACTTTTAGCTGCTTTGCCACCCGAAGATGGACTTTTGCCAATCCACTGTTGGACTTTTGCCACCCGAAGACGGACTTTTGCCAATCCACTGTTGGACTTTTAGCTGCTTTGCCACCCGAAGATGGACTTTTGCCAATCCACTGTTGGACTTTTGCCACCCGAAGACGGACTTTTGCCAATCCACTGTTGGACTTTTGCCACCCGAAGACGGACTTTTGCCAATCCACTGTTGGACTTTTGCCACCCGAAGACGGACTTTTGCCAATCCACTGTTGGACTTTTAGAATTTTAAAATCGAGTTACTCTCTGCCTCTGCGCCAGACATCTCTGCCGACTCTGCTGAGGAACCACAATCAATGATTTAATCTCGGAGACTCCTAAAAGGATAATATCTCTGTTGGCGAATGGATGAACAATCCGTCTGCTTCGAATTGCCAAGCTTGCCAAAAATAAATTGGACTTTAAGATATGAGGGAATGACGACTCTGCCAGGAATTATTCCATCTGTTTGGGGGAATGAATTCTGGTCACAGCGATTCCGCTGGGGATGAGAATTTTTAAATGACGTCCTGCTGGGGAAATGAGCCATTAAAACTCTGCTTGGGGATTTATTCAACCCAAGATCCTTTATAGGGATTATCAACCTTCTGACCCGGCTGGGGAAAGGCTGTACCATCCTTGTTGAGGAATAGATTCTGTCGATCTGATAAACCTCTGCGGAGAGAACAACAACTCAGCTGGAAGTTGCTGACAAGATTCGATGCTGACCTCTGTGGGGATACCATGACCAGAGATACGATCTTGCTGGGTATCTGGGCTACTCTGCCAGGGATATGCAAATCCTGGTTAGAACATTCCACTGCAACTTGCTAGAAAGAGTCCTTAGAGATCTGTTGGGGAAACCCAAAGCAAATCCACAGTAGTCTGCTGAAGAATATGACTGTCGAGCTTAGGATAAGTACCACAATGCACCATGTTAGGCGAGCTTCCCTTTAGACAATTCCGTTAGGGATGACGAGTTTATAACAAACTCTGCTGGCGGAAACTGCTTTAAAACGTCTCATGTTGGGGAATGCCTTTCGAGAGGATTTTACAGAGGACCAACTGTCCTCAAACTCTACTGGGGGTGATCAACACTTCATGATGGGGAAACAAACATGCCCCATGCATGGACAAACCAACAATTTGTCCCCGAAGAAGATGTCATAAGAGGATTTTACAGAAGATTTAGCCTCTTCAAACTCCTGCGACTTCGCTGGGGATAATGACCATCAGTTTTGGTGTCGACGAGACCACTCTTTTGGGGAACCTGTGACCGTTATCGACATAGAAAAGCTTGTAGCCGTTGGAAGGACTGAATAAGAGAAACGACTTAATAAGATGCAACGGTACTCAGTTGAACTTAATTCACTGATATCGACCCGTTATGCACAATCGTCGACCGAACGATGAACGCTGATCTCCTTACCCATAACTGCCCCAGTCTTTTGCGTGGGGTGATTTATTGCTGGTCTTGTGCTTAAAATCATCTGCACCTGCTACCTGTAACAAAAGAATATGCCCACATGCCCCGAATATTGCGTGGCTAGAATCCACCATCCGGGGGTATTCAACATTCGAAGTAATTTCAAATGTTTTTTCTGCGCATGTTATTGCAAGGCTGCCATGTTTTCAAATGCAATGTTTTATCAAAAATTAGGACGTTTTTGCAAACAAAGCAATAAAACAAAAATAGAAAGCTTTTTACTGAAATTCAATTTATTGACTGAGAGCCCAGAATAGGCAATTACATCTGGAAGCAATCCCTGGAAAGAGGTGATCGCTGAAAATTGAGAAAAGAAACTATCCTAATGGCAATGTGAAAACGGAATTCCACTGAGTTTCCATTCTGTTATGACCAGTATGTCTTCAAAACTCCCCGACCTTGCCTTCTGAGGAATGATCAGACCGATTCCTATCCTTCAGAACGTCAGTTGTTCAAACGGTAATGGGGTACAGATAACTCAAACCGTAGTCATTCGCTTAAATCCCTCTTTTGTGTGGACCGCCCTTTCAGGTTTTCGATCCACCAGGATACCCTTTTTTGCCTAAGTTGCCCTTTCGGGTTTTCAACTTACCGGGTGTACAAATTTTTTCAATTATATCCCTAATTTTTGCCCGAACCTTATTCTGTTTTTGGTTCGCCGGGATGCCCTTTTTTGCCTGGATTTTTTTTTTATTTTTATTATCCAGCGGGTCTATTCATGCGAAGTATTTTTTGACTACGTCCGAGTTGACAGGGGATGAAAAGTCTTCGCCATCCATGGTTGTAAGCAATAAAGCTCCGCCCGAAAAGACCTTTTTAACCACGAATGGACCTTCATAATTAGGAGTCCATTTGCCCCTGTGATCTGTATTGGGAGGAAGGATCCTTTTGAGTACCACATCTCCGACTTTATAAACCCGAGGACGCACCTTCTGGTCAAATGCCTGTTTCATTCTGCGCTGATATAGTTGCCCATGACATACAGCCGCCAATCGCTTTTCCTCAATAAGGCTCAGCTGATCAAATCTGGCTCGTACCCATTCAGCTTCATCTAGCTTAACATCCATCATAACTCTGAGGGACGGAATCTCTACTTCAACCGGTAGCACTGCCTCCATACCATATACAAGTGAGAATGGGGTTGCCCCAGTGGACGTGCGTACCGACGTTCGATACCCATGCAAAGCAAATGGTAACATCTCATGCCAATCTTTGTACGTGACAACCATCTTCTGCACAATCTTCTTGATATTTTTGTTGGCCGCTTCGACCGCGCCATTCATCTTTGGGCGGTACGGAGAAGAATTGTGATGTTCGATTTTGAAGTCCCGGCATAACTCAGCCATCATCTTATTGTTCAAATTAGAACCATTATCAGTAATGATTCTTTCGGGAACTCCATATCTGCAAATGATATCCCGTTTTAAGAAACGAGCGACCACTTGTTTTGTAACATTGGCATAGGATGCAGCTTCAACCCATTTGGTGAAATAATCAATCGCCACCAAGATGAAACGATGACCATTAGAAGCTGTAGGCTCAATCTTTCCAATCATACAAATGCCCCACATGGCAAACGGCCAAGGCGACGACATGATACTCAACGGATTTGGAGGCACATGCACCTTGTCTGCATAGATCTGGCATTTATGGCATTTGCGGGCATATTTGCAACCATCTGACTCCATAGTCAACCAATAATATCCCGATCTTAACAACTTTTTAGCCATTGTATGCCCTCCGGCATGGGTACCGAAAGAGCCTTCGTGCACTTCAATCATCAACAAGTCTGCTTCATGTCTATCGACACATCTAAGCAGGACCGTGTCAAAATTTCTTTTATACAGCACGCCATCTTTATTCAAGAAGAAACTACCAGCTAACCTTCTCAACGTCTTCCTGTCTTTGGACGATGCCCCGGACGGGTACTCTTGACTTTTCAAGAAACACTTAATGTCATGAAACCATGGCTTGTCATCAGCCGTTGCATCGACCGCAAACACAAATGCTGGTCTGTCAAGGCGGGATACCTCAATCTTAGGTACATGGTTCCATCCTTGCACTTTGATCATGGAAGACAAAGTGGCCAAGGCATCAGCGAACCTATTCTCATCTCGAGGAATATGGTACAGTTTCACTGTTGTGAAAAATGTCAGCAATCTCCTCGTATAATCTCTATACGGCACTAGATTTGCTTGGTGCGTGTACCAACTCCCCTTCACTTGATTGATTACCAAAGCTGAATCACCGAATATATCAAGGGTTTTAATCCGTAGATTAATCGCCTCTTCGATCCCCATTATACAAGCTTCGTACTCTGCTTCATTGTTGGTGCATCCGAAAGTTATTCGGGCAGTGAAAGGCATATGAACACCTTCCGGCGTGATAAGAACTGCTCCAACTCCGCACCCATTCATATTGACAGCCCCATCAAACATCAGACTCCATTTGGATTCAGGGTCTGGCCCCTCCTCCGGAAGTGGTTCCTCGCAGTCTTTAGCTTTGAGAAACATGATGTCCTCATCAGGGAAGTCAAATTTCATGGGTTGGTAATCATCAATCGGCTGTTGCGCAAGATAGTCGGACAAGATACTTCCTTTGATGGCCTTTTGTGAAGTGTACTGAATGTCATACTCTGTCAAGACCATTTGCCACCGTGCAACTCTGCCTGTCAATGCTGGTTTCTCGAAAATGTACTTGATAGGATCCATTTTTGAAATCAACAAGGTTGTGTGCCTAACCATATATTGCCTCAATCGCTTAGCGGCCCATGCAAGCGCACAGCATGTCTTTTCAAGCATTGAGTATCGGGACTCACAATCATTGAACTTTTTGCTCAGGTAGTAGATAGCATGCTCCTTCCTACCTGTCTCGTCATGTTGACCGAGAACACAACCCATGGAACCTTCAAGCACTGTCAGATACATTATCAGCGGTCTCCCTTCAACTGGAGGCATTAGAATCGGAGGTTCCTGCAAGTATTCTTTTATCTTATCGAATGCCAATTGGCAATCGTCATTCCACCTGACCGTTTGATATTTCCTTAGCAATTTAAATATTGGCTCACACGTGGCCGTTAGGTGAGATATGAACCTTGCAATGTAGTTCAATCTACCCAAGAAACCACGAACCTCTTTTTCTGTTCTCGGTTCAGGCATTTCTTGTATTGCTTTCACCTTGGCAGGATCAACCTCGATTCCTCTTTCGCTCACAATGAAACCTAGCAACTTTCCAGAACGCACCCCAAACGTGCACTTGTTTGGATTTAATCTCAGACGAAACTTTCTCAACCTTTCAAACAGCTTTTTCAGGTTAACCAGATGTTCCTCTTCTGTTCTCGACTTGGCAATCATATCATCTACATAACATTCGATCTCCTTATGAATCAAGTCATGAAACAATGTCACCATCGCCCGCTGGTACGTTGCCCCTGCGTTTTTCAACCCAAAAGGCATTACTTTATAACAATATGTACCCCACGGAGTAATGAACGTGGTCTTCTCCATGTCTTCAGGTGCCATCTTGATCTGGTTGTACCCGGAGAAACCGTCCATAAATGAGAACACTGAAAACTGAGCTGTATTATCGACCAGCACATCAATATGAGGTAGTGGAAAATCATCTTTCGGGCTAGCTTTATTAAGATCTCGATAATCCACACACATTCTCACTTTTCCATCTTTCTTCGGTACTGGCACGATGTTGGCTACCCATGGAGGATACTTTGTCACAGCAAGAAAACCAGCGTCCCACTGCTTCTGGACTTCCTCCTTAATCTTTAAAGCCATGTCGGGGTGAGTCCGACGAAGTTTCTGCTTGACTGACGGACATTCTTCTCTCAATGGTAGCCTGTGCACGACAATATCCGCATCCAACCCCGGCATGTCTTGATACGACCAGGCGAAGATGTCAACATACTCGCGCCACATTTCCGTCAAAGTTCGCTTCACATCTGCTTGCAAGCTGGCACCAATCCTGACCTCTTTCTTGGCGTCCTTGGTACCAATATTGATGATTTCTACAGTCTCCTGATGAGGCTGGATGACCCTTTCCTCTTGTTTCAACAATCTGGCCAGTTCTTCAGAAAGTTCACAATCTTTCTCATCCCCTTCTTCGGCTTGATAAATCGGATTGTCAAAGTCATACATGGCCATATCAAAATCGTTATCAGTGGTATCCGGAGGATCAAGTCTGCATGAATGGGTTCATGCCTTATTTTAGAGTTTATTTTTAAGCAAAACAAAAGAAAATGAAACACTGCCATTTTTTGTGCAAAAATAAAAACTGAAAGACAGAGAACAAAATTTGATTGCAAAACGTCCTTTATTAATGATTAAACATTACAAATGCAACCATGGTGGCCCTACAAATGAATCTATACGCCTTGGGCAGAGCGCAAGATTTTGACATGCATTATGGTTAGAAAAAACAAAGAAAAATTACTCTGTCTGAAGAGTAACCCGGATGACTTCTTCAACGAACCAGTTCTGCACTTGTTGTCCCGGAACATGAGGGCGTACCCAGTTGTCCAGGTCACAATCACTGTCAACACTATCCTCTGTGGCTGCACAAGACTGGTCCGTGTAGATAATTCCCCCACTATTGAAAGTAATGGGTCCCCTGCTCCCCGCATCTGAAGTTGTAGAGGGATGATAACCAATACCAAATTTGTCTTCCTTCATTGGGGTCTCTATCAACCTGCCCCAACCTTGGGCGTTGCCTGCCCTGACGACTTCGACAGCTTGTTTGTAAGATGAAATGGAGGTACCAGCCCCAACTGGTACAGAAGAAGACTCAGGTGCATCGTCAATGTTGACTGCTTCAAATGATTGGCACAGCATCTCATGAATTTCCCCATCCATTTCAATGTACTTGAACGTGGACAGGTGACTCACAAAGATGTCTTCTTCCCCACACACTGTCACAACCTGCCCTTCAAACTCATACTTCAGCTTTTGATGTAGAGTAGAAGTAACAGCCCCGGCTCCGTGAATCCAAGGGCGTCCCAATAGGCAGCTATATGCAGGTTGTATGTCCATTACATGGAACGTGGATTTGAATACCTGTGGTCCAATTTGTACGGGCAATTCCACCTCACCAAACACAGATCGTCTGGTCCCATCGAATGCTCTGACCACCAATTCACTAGGCCTTAAGATCAAACCATCAACTTCCAGCTTCATCAATGCCTTCTTGGGCAAGACATTAAGTGATGAACCAGTGTCTACCAGTACATGAGATAACACTGCGCCCTTACACTCCATCGTGATATGCAAAGCCTTATTATGGTTTCTTCCTTCAACAGTCAAATCTCTACTTGTAAAGCCCAAGCCATGGCTGACATTAACATTGGAGATTACGCCCTCGAGCTGATTAACAGTAATTTCTTGTGGCACGTACGCACTCTTCAACACTTTCAACAACGCCTGCCGGTGCGCATCAGAGCACATCAATAGTGACAAGATTGAAATCTTTGAAGGGGTCTGATTCAGTTGGTCCACAATCTTATAATCGCTTTTCTTGATTATCTTCATAAATTCTTCCATTTCCTTATCAAAAATAATCTTTGTCTCTGCTTCAGGTGTAGGCGCACTTTCAACCACCTGTTTACCCTTAGCCTTTGCTGCAGCTTCTACCTCCTTATCACTTCTCAAGGTTTGGGGAGCGAACAACCTTCCACTCCTTGTAAAGCCCCCTACACCCCCTACATTATCAATATTTGGGCTGACTGACGGCTCAACTTCCTGCTTTTTACCTTCGTAATATACATCTGCCCCATAGTGCCATGGGATAGCTTTCGTAGATGTGAACGGAATTGGTCCTGGCACCGTGATAGTGACAGGACTGGGCCCTTCTGGCGCAACACTCGCCACGGGAACTGCATTGACCGGCATTTGAATCTCAGCGGGAGTGTAATAGATGGTCACGGTTGATATCTCATCAGTGTCTTTCACGACTCTGTCGAACTGTAGACATCCTTCATCGATCAGATTCTGTAAACCCATCTTCAACTTATCACAGCCGTTCTCCTGATTCATACACTCAGAGCAATCTTGATTATAGCCCGGGAACACCTGTCCCTTCAATAAACGATCTTTTACAACCAACAAAGAAGTTTTCACTTGATGAACGTCTAACACCAAATTCAATCTCCTCCCATCTTCAATAGCGTACACATTTGCTGCACTATGATCAGGCATGGGATGCTGAGTAATATTAGGAGCGGGAGAGAAATTGATGGCTTTAGCATCAATCAAATCTTGTACTTTATGATGGAAAGCCCAGCATTTTTCAATGGAGTGCCCCTGAGCACCTGAGTGGAACTCACAACGAGCATTAGCATCGAAGTTAGGTGGCAGGTTTCCAGCAACCGGAGCTTTCATAGTACGGAGTTCTACCAACTTTAACTCGAGTAGCCGGGGCAACAGCGCGGCATAAGTCATAGGGAGAGGATCCATCTTACGATCCCTCTGTCTAGACCTTTGCTAGAAAAAAGGTTGTTGCTGTTGAACTTGTTGTTGGGGTTGTTGTTTCTGAACAGACGGTGTGGGGATTGTCACAGCATCTACCTGATAATAAGCTTGAGAACGCCCTCTGCCTCGTCCTCTAAACACAGCATTCGTATCACCTTCTCTTCTTTTCTGGTTACTAGCAAACGGTTTCTTCGTCCCCGAAGAGCCAGCCCCACTCACATCCTGGATCTTTCCAAGCTTTAACAGACTTTCTATTCTTTCTCCCGCAATCACAATATCAGCAAATCCAGTTGACGGACAAGCAGCTAATCTATCCAGATAGGCCCCTTGCAAGGTGCCCATGAACATATCTGCCATTTCTCTGTCTGACAAGGGAGGTTGGACCTGGGCAGCCATTTCCCTCCACCTCTGTGCATATTCTTTGAAACTCTCCTTGGCATTCTGGGACAATCCCTGCAATTGAGTGCGGTTGGGCGCCATGTCAATATTATATTGGTATTGCTTCAGGAACGCTTCTGCCAGATCTTTCCAATTCTTCACAGCAGCTCTACTCAACTTCATGTACCAGGTCAAAGACGCCCCCGCCAGACTGTCCTGAAAATAGTGCATCCATAGCTTCTCGTCATTCGTATGGGCTGAAATCTTCCCAAAGTAAGCTTGAAGATGCGTTTGGGGACACGCATTGCCGTGATACTTATCAAAAGTGGGAGGTTTGAATTTAGGGGGAATTCTGACTCCTGGGACCAGCCCCAAGCTAGTAACATCAATACCCATAGAGTTCTTGCATTCCATGGCCCTGATCTTTTCTGCTAACTCATCATACCTTCGATCACCTTGATTACCCACATCAGCATCCAACAGAGTAAATTGGTCCTCCAGGGTATCTTCAAGAGTAACACCAACATGCCTACCATTTCCATTACCCCGATTGTTACCACCAGGAGGAGGGTTGCCACCGGGAGGAGGAATGCCATGTCCCTGTGAATTGTCATGATGATCACCTTCGGGCCCGTTGTCGGGACGCTCTACCAGAAGCCTCAGTCTCTCCTGATTTTGCGCCATGCCAGTCATGAGGGTCATGAACTGGTCCATACGCGCCCTCATTTCCGCCAAATCACTTTGCACTTGATCCATGATTCTTACTTGATTCCTTCGCGTCGAATATCGGTGAATATGACTCTCCGCTATACTGCCTGAAACCAAATAAAGGTTAGGGTTCCCGCAACGAGTACCTGAAAAGCAAGTAACAAAAAATGCAAAATGATATGCAATGCCATGTTTGTCATTTCCGAGGTGCTTTATACCCTGATTCCAATCCAACCACAGAAATCTGAAGACCAGAAATTGTGATATAAAGAGACGTGTCGTGGTCATGTGCTTGTGTGCAGCTATCTGATAAGGAATAATTCTGAATAAAACTGCTCATACTCATTCAACAAAGTATTCAAGTACATTTAAGAAAGGCTCATCCGCAAATGCAATACAAGGAAAAATGGATCCATCAACAAGCCTGATGGTAACCATTAATAACAAAATATAAGGAAAAGAACATCAGTCTGACAATTCCACACCCTTCAGCTTATCACTTGAGTATTTGATCTCCTCAAAAAGTATACGGGTACGCTGGTGATTCGGCTTTTCAATCATTTCTTTGATCAAGACATCCCTTTTCTCAAGAGCTTCAGTTAAAGAACCCATGTGCAGCATCAGAGCCTCGTCATCACACACTCCTTTGTGTCTCTTTATGCCGGCTTGCGTCTTGAGTATCTCCCTTTCTATCATGACTTCTTCAAGCTCTTTCTTGGTATTCCTCAGCTCACCTCTAGCTTCTTCTAGCTGTTCTTGACTCTTACCGAGGTTTTCCCGATACTTTCTCCTCTGCTCATGTGCCTTTTCCAGCTCTTCGTTCTTAATCTGCAACTGTTCCTGTAATTCAGCATTCTCTATCCTAACTTCGTCCCAAGCGTGCTGAAACTTTGTTAACTTTTCTTTGGTCTGTGCTAACGCCTGTTTGGTTTGCTTGTTGGCTTGAGTAGCATCATCAGCACCTTTACTAATCTTCCGGAAATGTTGGGCTCTTCCAGCAAAGTCTTTTTCTTTTGCAGTTAGGATTTGTTCAGCATCTTGGGCTTTCCGCTCCAGCTCTTTGTTGGCATGTAGGGCATTCTGAAGACGGCTACTTAACTCGGAATTCTCTCCTTGGAGCTTTTTCACCAAGGCTTGCAACTTGTCAACTTCTTCCACAGTAGCAGTGCTTCTTGCTTTCTCATTCTCCGGATACAAAAGGGGTGCCTTACCAAAAGGCAAGAGAAAATCTTCAACTCTTTTCTTCACCCACTCTTCATATGCTGGATAAACCCGGTTGTTAGGCTTTCCTAGAGCAACTTTCCCCTTTTTCAGTATGCTACCCCAGCTTTCAGAAGCTTTCTGTGCTGCTTCCCAACCATCTGATGTATGAAAATAGAGGGACTCCTCCACATCTCTCTTAATAGGCGGACCCGTCAGGGCATACCCAAATTGTCGAATGGCCAAAGAAGGATTGTAGTTAATCCCACCCAGTCTTCCTATCAGTGGAACGTTAGGGAACTTACCACAGCTGTGGATAATATTCTTGCCAATCAGCCCATGATCTACCCATACGATGTCCTTGGCCACCAATCCCATTAAACGCTGTTTCCACTCTAGAGAATCTTTGGAATCCACAAAAGCCCCTGATTGTGGTAAACGGCCTGCAAACCACTTATAGAACAAGGGTGCACAACAACGAATTATCCCTCCTCTTTTCTTTTCGTTTCGGTTGTACAACGAGTAGTGAAGATCTCCCAGTAGCGTTGGCACCGGGTTCTTCATCATGAATATTCGTATAGCGTCCGTATCAATAAAATCCGGCTCGTTGGGAAACAACACTATGCCGTATATACAAAGGGCTAACAAAGCATTAAAAACAAGCCAATTCTCGCCTTTAGCTGCTTCCTGGGCCTTCTTAATCAGATATTCCAGCTTGTAACCACGAATCTTTCCTTTGTTGGAGACATTGTCACTTAACTCTGATTTGCTCAAATAAAGAGCACCAGCCAACTTCCCAAAGTCAAGATCCCCCACCGATCCAAAGAAAGGGGGCTCCTCCTTGATAGCAATCCCCAACATGTTGGAATACTCCTCCAAGGTAGGAACCAACACATAGTCTGGAAATACAAAACATCTCAGAGGCGGATCATAGAACTGCATCAACGTATGGAGACCTCTGGCTTCATAATCACTGACATTACGGACCATAGATAAAATCCACCCATATTTCTCTTCAAAAGCTTCTCGTACTGCAGGACTCGCCATTCCCTTCAGCACAACAATAGGGCCCAAAGTAGGCGTAAGGAACTTATAGCTGATGATATTCTTCCTCTCTTTAGTGTTCATCTTTGCAGGGACCTGATGACTGGAATCAAGGGTAATATATGCACCTGGAAATGAATAAACATGTATGTTAGGATATGATAATGCAATGCAAAGGGCAATGTGATCAGGTAATCAGGTGTCTGTGCTGAACTGTGAACGGTGTCAGTGTAGCTCTGAGACTAATATAGAACCATATATAAGAACCATCTGAATACAATAGGATGAAACTTCCTTTTTGTGCAATGATGATAGAAAACCGGGTATGTAGGAGGTCATGGTTACCTGCAAACCTGTAAACAACCCGCCCTTCTCACATGTGGGTACTAGGATGTTCAATATCCCGGGCTCTCAGGTCGAGAAATGATGATACGTTCACCATTTCTGGTTTGGCATCATCATCAATCGAGGAGGCCTCAACTGATTCTCCAAAACAAAAAGGTCCTCAGCTTCTGGCACTGAGGTCGAGAAGCAATAGTACATTCATCCCTCAGGGTACAGTACTACCGCCAATCGAGGAGTGCCTCCGCTGATTCTCTTTCAAAAAGGGATGTCCTATAGCAAGTTCCCAGCATTGGGTCCTCGGATCGAGAATGTGCAATGGGTTTGCCACGGAATGTGGTCTGCCACTGTCACATCTCGGGAGGAGTGCCGCAACTGAGTCCTCGGGAATGGTCACTAGAGTCGACAGTTCCTCAAGAGAATAACCACTGGCCTGCATAACATGCAGTAGCAGAAAGCTCCTGATAGAACCTCGTCTGGTTGTGGGTCTCATGAACAACAATACGTGGTCACCACCACGCAAGCGTCATGACTATCCACTCTAATACCTATGTATGTACTCAAGCCTTGGTAGTGAGTTTATCTCTCAGAACACCCATCCCGCCAAACAGACAAAACAGTGCAACACAATATAATATATGATATGTAATGCTAAAATGCGGTAAATACAGTAAAATAAATAAACAACAACATATAGCACAACATTAAACACCCAATGAAAGAAAAGCAGACAAGCGCTAGGATTGACTCGCTAAGGAAACCAGAGATTTCCAGATTTATTATCCCCAGCAGAGTCGCCAGCTGTCGCTCCCGGGATTTTCATCCTAGTACAAACGCGAAAGTGGCACCGAAACAGAGTCACCAGCAATGTGTATTTATCCCATGCGAGGGAAAGGAAACACTGCATAAACCTGAGAGAAAGGATAGAGCATGGTCTTACGACCAAGAGAACTGGGTTCAGGAGTCGGTTACGCGCGGGGAAGGTATTAGCACCCCCACGCGTCCATCGTACCCGATGGGATCCACGCTTGCTTGTCTCGATCAAAGGGTGATAGAAAAGATACTGGAAAAAGGAACTGAAAGAAAGAAAGGAGAAAGAATGGAAAGAGAAAGAGAAACAAATGTAGGGAAAATAAAAGAAGTGCTCGAATGGGCCCTACCCCACTGCCTACGTATCTCATCGGGAGCATGAGAATCAGAGCGACGTAGTTCCCCTCACTAGGGATGGGTTATTTGTATTTTAGGGAACGGCTTACGTTCTAGCTCAGGTGTTGCAGGCTCGCTGGTCCGAGTGCGTTACCATCTTGCAAGAGAACGAGTAGAAGCGCGTTCGTACGCTAAGAGTGAATGAGGTGAGAAAAGAATTCCCGAAGGAAAGACGTTATTGTTTGTTTTTGTCTTTTAGAAGGAAGTGTTTTGGATTTGTTTGCATATGACAGTGTATCTGGATCTTAGTCATTGGAATGTGTACATTCTCACATTCCAAGATGGAATGGGTAAGAAAGCACACTAAGAGTGAAGAAGACCCCCACCCTTAGTTCCAATTGTCCAGGTTCAAACACACTAGCATACTTGTGTTTATTAAGTGTTTTTGTTAATTAAGAAATGAAGAAGTTTTTTTATTATTTGCACCTTCAACAAGTATTGCATTTAAGTCCCTCATACAAGATCAAATGTTTAACACATTGACCCAAGATGGGCTATATGCTATACATTTTAAGATTACAAGAGAAGACCCCTTATAATCTTTTCTTTATATGAAAGGCCTAAATGCAATAAGTGTTTACCTTTATTATATGTTTTGAATTTTCTTTGAGAGAGAAAAGAGACTCAAAGGAGGATAAAGGTAAAAATCTATATGGGCTAAGACTCAATCCTAATTGAAGATTAAAGGGAGTGATCCTAATGGTTTGTGAGGTTTCAACCTAAAGTCTAAAGAAAGAAAGAATTAAACAATTCACTTCCAAAGTAGAAGATGAATTGTAATTCAAAAAGGGAAAGTGATGAGTTATTAAAAGAAAGCACATAAGTGCTTAGCAAAACACAAAATGGAATTGTAAAAGAGAAAGGATAGAAGTTGAATGTGGATTCCTTATCCACACTCAATTGAAACTTACCGAAGCCCCTACATGGTTAGTAAACATGTATAAGAAGTATAAGAAGTAAAAGAACATGTAATACATCATAAAACTCAAAAGAATTAAATGAGAAACCAAATCCTAGAGCCACAATCAGAATGTACATCATATGGACAACAAGTGGATATCATCATACAAGTGCAAGTGAATAAGCAATAATCATCATCCATTAGCATTTAAACATGTCACAAGAAGAAGGGATAGATGAAAGATGAAAGAAATGAAGAGGACATGCATAAATGGAACATGTAAATCAACAACCAGAATTGAAACTAAATGGAAAATGATTTATAAGCATCTCAAAAGTATTTATGAATCAACTTCAAGACATTCAAGAAGTAATATAAGAAGAATTGAAATGAAAGTTCAAAAAGAAAGTGCAAACAATACATGTTAATGATGCACAAAGTTCAAATTGAAATGAACATGTAAAGATGACCTATAATGTGTATCAAAGACCTATAATATCATATGAATGGCTCATAACATATGCAAATGCTCATACAAATGTGCACAAAAGAATCCATGCAAGCATGCACTAAAGTTGTAATGACATGCCATGGATTATACTTCCAATGTAATGCATCAAACAAAGACCAAATGGATTCATGAAAATTATGCCAGCATATTATTGGAATACACAAAACAGAAATGAACCACTTATCAAAGTATCATGTAAAAATTCAAGGCAAAATGATGTCAAATAATGCACTTAGGTCAAGTTGAAACATCATGCAAAGTGGTGCAAATATAGGCATCAAAACATGTGATAAAGTGACCTAAAAAATCAAACAAAAATCATCTAACATGCTTCAATGTATTAGTGAATCAATACAAAAAGAATCATGTCAAAACAGTTGGTAATGAGTAAGAACAAAATTAAACAAATTCATGTATCATGCTTAGAATGCATCTAAATGGAAATTCAAAGAAAATTATGGACCAGGGGTAAAACGGTCATAAAATCAAGAAATAAAATCATGGAAAATTTCCTAAATGTTTCAATGATATTCATGAGTTTTTGTGGAATTTAATAATGCAATTTGGTATTTTTAAAATTCAATTATGAAACAAGTAAAAAAAAAGAAAATAAAATGAAGTAGAAAATGACAGGGGGGTATGAACATAGCAAATGATCAGTTCAAAATCATTGGGCTTTAAAAAAAGGAGGTGTGAATATCAATCAGGTTAGGTCCATTAAGCACGCAGAACATGATAATAAGCATGGAATCTCAGTCAACAAAATTGACTCACTCATAGCCACTAGATGGAGTCCAGGTCAAGCCAAAGTCAAAGTAAACATGATCAATGCACACACGCGAGGGAACACATTTACTAACATGCACTGCGCCACATTTTGTTTAAGTGAAATCAGAAATGGAGCACGTGAGGTGCACACCTTTTTTAATGTGTTGGCCAATCCTACACCACACGATGCAAGTAAATCCACGGTCACGATTAAAACTGCAAACCAAACCCTAACACATGATCACCGGCCGGAGAGGGACCTCCGGTCACCTTCTCCGGCCACGCACCACCGTCTGCAACTCTCACACGTCCCAGAAATGCACAAATATTATACCAAAATGAAGCTGAGCTCACGTAGATTAAGAATTCACAACTGTTTTTCACATACCAAGCACACACATAGAGAACAGAGGAGATTAAATCATGCCCTAAATTTTGGATCTAGGCTTCTAAGAAGCTCTATCAACTAGCCGGAGTAAGCAGAGCTTCTATCAAGCTTAAATTAACAAAAACAAGCTAAAATTAATGAAAATCAACTGAAGCAAAGCTGGATGATGAAACCTGAAAATGTGGAGCAATTGGAGATGTTGAGAAAAACCAGAGGAAAGCTTGATATGCTGAGCTTCTAGATCTTCAAACTTAGCAAAATAAATGCTATGGATTCGTAAATAGATGAAGGATGTTGAAGCTTGCAATAATGCTGAACTTGCAGAAATGGAGTTGTTCTTGTTGCTCTTGATTCAATCACATTAAGCCATGAGGAATGAAATCACAATGAAGATGAAATCGTGGAGAGGAAGATGAGAAAAATCAGAGAGAGTGAGAGGAGAATTCTGAAGTGTTTTTTGAGAGAATGTGGTTTAATCTGAAGTTGTGAGGTGAGATTTGGCTTTATAGTGTGAGTTAACCAAGGTTAACTGGGTGAATCAACTGAGTCATGGTGGTTTAGGTGAGTCATCCCTAACTAACTGAGTCAAGTTAGTTAGGGAGAGCAATGATAAGGTGATGATAGTTCATGGTAAGCTATGGTGATGGTGACAAGAGAAATGGAATGGCAAGGCTGTGTAACACAAAACTTGTTCAGCAAGCTTGTCATTTCTACTTTCATGCATAGCACGTGCTATGGTGTGTATGCAATGTGTTTGGTTTAAAAAGGCAATGGATAGCTGGTATGAATAAAGCACGTGCAAGCTTGTACCAACAACATCAACAACATTGGGTTTTTTTTGGTTTTTTATAACAGTTTGCAGACATGGGTGTTTAATGGTGATTTTCTCTTTGCATTGTGGATGATTTGATGAGTTCTTGGAGTTATTGGCAAGAGGGATTGTAGTAGAACTACTTTGGCATGAAAATTGAATGGAAATGATGCTTGGGAGAGGTTGAAAATGACTTAGAACAATAAGGTTTGGAAACTGGTTATGGGCGAAGAAATGAGGTTGGTTGGCAAGGTGTGCATGGCATGGATTTTCAGTTGTGTTGACCAATCTTTGAGCTATCATAACTCCTTGTCCTTTGATCAAATGAAAAAATCATGAACATCAATCTTGAAGATCTCACATAGGGGAACAACTTTGATGTTGCAAGATTTTTCATTTGAAGCCTTTAACCATGAGTAATTGATCCCTACATTTTGCCCACCAACTGTTTGAGAAAATGACTGCGCGCAGACCTGGCCAAACTTGGTCATGACATGGTTTTTGGCCTACTTTCCTCCAACTTTGATCAATCATATCTCCCTCATTTTTTATCCAATGGAAATGTTCTACCCATGGATTTGAAGCTTAAAGCAAGGCCTTTCATTGAGGCAGAGTGGAATTTTCATTTGGTGCTCCAAATTTGAATGGCCTTGGTTCAAATTCTGATGCAAAATGGCCAAAACTTACTATTTTTAGTAACCCTACCTCATCCAAAAATGGCAACTTTCCACATCTTGATTTTTTCATGATTCCTTTGGAGTTTCTTGATCAAATTTTGTACATTGGACATATGTAACATGAATTTCATGATTTTGGGCTCAAAAAGTCAAGAGTTGACTTTTTCCCCTGATTATTTGACTTGGCCCCAAATTTCCTGATTTTTGATCTTTCTTCCAATTGAACCACCTCCAAAACCAATTGAGGGGCAATTCTCCATACACATACACTTAAGAACATGTAGAATACCATGACATCAAGTTTTGTCCAAAAAATCAAAGATCCCCGGATTTAATGGGAAACCCTAGTTTTGGTGCCCACCTCCTAGGAGAAAAATGTGCAGTCTTCAATTTCAAATTCCTCAGAGTATGTTGTGTATCCTCTTAAAGGATGATGAGATATACCATTTGAGGATGATTTTGGATCAATGAGCTATCTCTTTTGAGGGTTTTCCTTCAATTTTTGAACCTCTTGCATAGTGAAAGATGTAGTGCTTCAATCTCCCATTGAATCTCACTTCCTTGAGGTTTTGGAAGATCAATTGAGATAGTATGAGACATGAGAGACCTCTTGGCTTGCCTAGAGCCAACTTGATTAACCCTTTGTGCTTTGAATGATTCCTTGATTGTCCACCTTCCACCTGATCACATGCCCTGATGGTAAGAAGGATGCCATGCTTCATTTCTCTATGTTGAATGCAATGTAATGTTAATGAGGTGGATATGATATGATAAATGATAATGCCATGCTATGATGCCAAAAGGGGAGAGCAAATTTTGGGGTATTACACTCATCTTAACCGTTGTAAAATAATTTACAATTTATTTTATAAATAATGGACTTAATTGACACACGCTAAATGTACTCTAAAAAATGGAAAAAATGTAGTTGCATGGGATCGAAGCTTGATACATTTCATTTATTACTACGGTTGCTCATCTTAACCGTTGTAAAATAATTTACAATTTATTTTATAAATAATGGACTTAATTGACACACGCGAAATGTACTCTAAAAAATGGAAAAAATGTAGTTGCAGGAAATCGAAGCTTGATACATTTTATTTATTACTACAGTGGTTTCATTCAACCGTCATTAAATGACTCAGCTTTTAAATGGGCACGAAATTTTTAACCTATTACAACGGCATAAAAGGATGCGTTGTAAGCCTGGTGTTGTTGTTTTAGCGTTTTGTAGTAGTGCAAGTCTTCAATTTATAGAGTAGGAGATAATAGATCCGTTGAGGGGTATTCTTGGAAACATATTCCAACATCAATATCCCAATGTTCACATGAAGGAATGGTCAACGTCACTGTACAAAAAACTGCTCCTGCGCCACCTTCTCGAGGTAGAGGATACAGTGTTTTAATACTATTATATTCAACTTAAAACCATTATGATCTTCAGTCTTCTAGCATCTTCAGAGGCTTCAGATATTGACTTGATGAAGCGTGTTGTAGAAGAGTCATTCTTTGTGTAGTCTTCAGAAACTCAGTCTTCAGAATTCCAAGATCTTTGTTCAGCAGAATCTATCTTGAGAATCTTCAGCACTCGTTCTTTTAGAAGCATAATATTCAGAGTCTTCAGAACCTGTTCCTTTAGAACTTTATCTTCAGAGTCTACAGATTTCATAAAGCACGTTCTTTGTCTTCAGAGTCTTCAGCACTTCGTCTAATCAGAATCTTGTCTTCAGAAACTCTTCAGAACTTGATCTTCATAAATTGTGTCTTCAGAATCTTTAGAGCTTTGTTCACCTGAACCACGTCTTCAGAATCTTCAGAATTTATAACATTATAAGCGAATCTCATTAGAAAGTCTTGTAGACCTTTCTCATAAAGTCTTAATTAGAATATCCAGAACGAACGTTCATTAGAACCGTTGTATTAGAAACATTCATGAATCATGAATTTAACTTGTACACACACATATGTTTTTTTCCAGAGTTTTGATAATTGAGTCCGATGATGTCACACGCCTTCTTATCAGAATCAGAATCATATTAACAACAACCATACACTAGACAGAAACCATATCATACAAAGTTGTTTTCTTAGATAACATGTGCAGTTATCATCAAAACTTAGTGGCCAGATTTTATGATGACAAACAATGCATTTTGATAGAGAAATTCGTATAGGGTAATCACCATAAATCCACAGAGTCAGAGATAAGCTTAACAGGCTCCCCCTGATTCTGTTACTCTCAAAATTCACTTATGCTTATTCAGAGTCTCCCCCTGATCCCAAGAATCATAAAATCATTTTGAAGTAGAATCATGTCCAAAAGAGAAGGATTACTTCTCAGTGATGTTTCATCAGAATCTGACTAAAACTAGCTGGTCTTCATCTCAGAATCAAGTTTAATATCAGAATACTGTAGATGTATCAGAACCTGATTTGTCTCGTCATAATTGATGTCTTGCATTATCTTAGAAACTAGTAGATACTTTCTTAGATGCCATGCATCATGTATCAAAACCAAAACTTCAATATTTTAGCATAGATCACCAACAGGTGCACATATCTTCATGTCATTTGATGGTTCAGAAACAAAATATTTTCTTTTCTGACCATGACTTGATTGCATCTCCAAAGAATTCACATTCTTTTAATGCTGGAGTTTAGATACCATATGAGGTTTGGATACCATTGAATTTTAGATACGAATTGAATCATCCTTTCAGAAAGTTATTAACTTCTGACAAGTTTTGGGTATCAACGCAAAATTCATGGATATCTCTTGTTTCCGATAACTTAGTGGTCAACACTAGATAAATTATCAGATCAAGCTTGTTTGGTATTCTTCTTTCATGTACACGTCTTCTGATATAACATATCTTCAGATATCTTATCAAATACAAATAATGTATTATGGTATATCATAGCTTCTGATATGTCTTAACTTCTGTCTTCTGATAATCTGTTCTAACATACAGTGAACTTTTGCGAAGTTCTTGATCAATTCTTAAACATATGGTTAGAAGTAAAACATATTCAACATATTCAATTATATTTGGGATGAGATTATTTAGATTGGATATCAAAATCATATATCACTTTCTCCCCCTTTGTCAGAAATCAAAAAGGTGTAGAAACGAAATTGACAAAATAATATGAAAAAGAAAATTTCATTAATATTCATTAAATAAGGAGAAATAATAATGGTATGCAAAACAATATCATTGAAAGAGAAAAATAAAGCATAAAGTAAAGAAATCTTAAAGTTCCTAAGGTTTGGGAATTGAAAGGGTTCTTCGAAACAACTGAGTGACCATCTCCAGAATACTTTTGGTGACCTCTTCTTGCTCATCAATTTTTGTATTGAGTCTCTTATGTTCTTTCTGCACATTTATTAAGGTATTTAAAACTTGAGAGAACAGATTAACTTCAGAGGAATGTGGGTCATTTGGTTGAGTTGCCTGATTTAAGGAGGTTTATGCAGAATCCTTTTCAATGACAACCTCTTCAGTCACTTCTTTTTCTTTACTTTCATCACCAACTGCTCTTTTCCTTTTTCTACTTAAACTTGTTTCTAGATTGCGCACTACAAATGTCCTTGCTAGAACCAAATTTTCCAAATCTCCGCCATGAAAGTATTTTCCATAAACAATTTCTGGTGTTACCAGAGGGTTTATCACTTCAATGATATTTTTGTCAATGAGAAGAGCAGAGATTAGCCTTCCATAAGGAATCCAGGTTCTTTGGGTTAGTAGCATTTTCTTTGATCGAAAAATAGATTCACGTAAATAGTTGAAGAGAAAGGATGGTAGATTTATCTTATTTCTTTTGGTCAGATAGAACAACATGTACTTTAGATCAAGATCAAATTTTGTTGGATTTTCCTAGGGTGTATGATAAGTGCTTCCATAGATGATATAAATCCAGACTTTTAGATTATCATCCAGTTTTGAGGTCAAGTTGGAATCCTTACCATCTTTGAATATGGTATGACGAATTAACCAAATCTGCTAAAAAAAACTCAGACTGTTGCTCAGTATAACTTCCCTTCTGTTGTGACATTGAAGTCCAGCGTTATCGTGAGAGAGAAGTTTAGCAATGTCATCCAACTGAATGTTGATACTATGACCTTTAATATTTGAGCACACCATCATGTTATTCAAAACATAAGCGTTCTCCCAGAATTCTTTGACCAGTTTTGGATAGGTTGGCCCTTTAAGAAGATCAAAATATGTGTTCCATCCTTGAACCTTAAGCGTTTCAGAGAAGTCAAAACCATGTACGGTGAGATCTCCGAAGTCTACATTATGTTCAAAAATGACCGATAGAAGTTCAATAGGTAGAGCCAATTTGAATTTTGGATCATCGTCCAAGTGATTTTCCAATCGCTATTTTTGGAGAAACAATAGTTGTTCCACAGTTAAGATTTCCATTTGACAGCACACACAATTTAGGGTGAAAGAACAAATAGGTTAGAGGGATAAAGGTGTTGACAAGATGTAGCGTAGGTGTGTGATGTGATGTAATGTGAAAATAAATAGAGAGAATTATGATGATTATAAATATTAAGAAACGAAACCGTTTAGACATAGATAGAAGTAAAGTCAGTTTTAGCATGTAATCCCAAGACACGCCTAGTCATTTAGGGTAATAATTACTTAACATGGATTGCAAAAAGGACAAATGTCTTAAATCTAAGTATAACCTACATACTTGACAACGAGTTGAGAGGGTTAACTTCTCAGTTTCCAACGATTACTAAGATCTCAACCATTCACACGATTTTATTACTCAGGATATATTTTCTTAAAGATTTGATTTTCTAAGATATAAGAATGGATTTCTAAACTATTAAAAGTTAAATAGTAAAGGTTAGAAATACATTACTCAATAATTCTGTAGATTCCAGCTTCTGATGTTGACTTGTTGACATCACTTCTAGCTAGACCACTAGAAACATTTCTTCTTCCATCGTCTTTTTTTTTGCTGCAATCTTCAAAGGAATCTTTAACGTTTGAGCAGAGTCACGCTCATCTTTATGGCTTCCATTTTGAAGGGTGAGAACATCTCTTCTGACGTTGTTTTCATCTTTGAAGAAGAACCAAGTTCTTTCACTAGTCTTCACTTAAGAATCGTCCATCTTCTCTCTTCAAGAAAGATCAGAAAACGACTACTTCAAGAAGGCTTATTTCCAGAAGACCAAAAGTTTCTCAGCTTAAGCATAAACCAATGAGCATTTATGTGCTAAAGAGTCTTATTGGAATCTTCTTGCATCATCAAAATTCAATCATTGAATGGATGTTGATCTTCACCAGATGCAGATATCATCAAACCAAAATCTATTTCCTTTGAGGGTTTGAATGATAATCTTGTTCTTACTAATTTGATCTTATCAAACAAAAACAATTCATCAAAAAGTTTGTCTTTCCTTTTTTAGGGAGTGTGAACTGTGATGACTTCTGATTAAGCATCTTCTGATCTGATACTTCTTAGGCATCTCCATTTCCTTCATTTTGATACTTCTAAAACAACTTCGTTTACTTCATCATAGAGAAGATAGTTTCTAGCATTGTGTTCTTCTACTAAGCTTTAGTTTCTGACTTTCAATCTTATCATCAAATCTGACTTTGATTTGATTTATGATGAACGTACTTCAGTAGCCCTTGGATATTCATAACAATTTAACTAATATGCATCAGAATAGATTCGAATCATATTCTGTACTGAATAAACATGCTAGTTGCTTCTTAGGAATGCTTTGTCACAATGATTTCTCATATATCATGATTTTAGCCATTTCTATTCAAGCTTGTTCTATTCTTCAATCATGTGTATCTGATTGTGAAGAACATAGAACATCATAATCTTCTTTTCATCAGATAGCTTCTTAAACTCATATTTTCACTCAGTCACATGAGTCCAAAAAATGGTGAGTACAGAAGGATACATTCATGTATCTGAAGCTTCTGAAAAGAACTTAGAATAACATTCTGACAAACTTAAGTTTGTTCAACTTAGATACCTTTCTCAAGCTAACAACTTGCTTGTCTCATGTTATGCCAATTTTCCTTATGAACACACATATGTCAAGACTTCAGAAAATTGATCTTGCATTTGTTGTTCTTCCAAACTTCTGACTGCTTGATAATCTTCCTTTCTGATCACTTCAAAAATATGCAAAGATTTCCTGAATTGGAGTAGATGTCTTCATTATGTGTAGACAGTTAGAATCCTGATAATAAGCTCCAATGCTTATTTCCAGGCTTGATCAGTTGTCATTAGCTTCTATTCGAAAAACAAGCTTCTGATAATCTTCTTTAAGAATCCTAACGAAGAAATCATCATTCAGAATCTTAATTTCTGCAGTCAAGATTTAAAATCTTAATAGCAAGATTTCTAACTTCTTCAGCATACTTCACCTTGAGGTTTTCATACCTCAATATCATGACTCAAGCATTTTCTCTTGTTCACATGAAAGAGTTGATAATGAGAAATCCTGAGAAAGTCAACAGTAGATCGAATCTGATTGTTGAAAACATCCCATACTCAGAAAAAATAACTTTCAGCAAACAAGATTTCTTGCTTTCTAACGATTCTTGTTAATCATTCTTAGATCATTCTTCTTAAGCCTTGTCTAGGCATCACCTTGAGAAGATACGTAGTTCTCAACTAATGTATTCCAAGAATAACATTCATCAAATTCTTCAAATTATCTAATGAGTCTATTATCCTTTTACCAGCGGATTCTTTAACTCACTTTCAATAGAAACCAACTCTTAAGAACCAGTGACATAATCTAGAATGAACCTTTCTGGTTTGTCATTTCAGTACTCAATCTTTTCATCATTGTATGAGACTGAAATTGTAGATGGTGGAGTATAACCATAGCGTTTCTCAAAGCTCGTCCAAATCTTTATCTGACACAGTTAAGTGTTTGATAAACATCAATAACAGAACCGAAGCTCTGATACAAGTTAAATGTTGAGAAACACAACAAAGGGGGGTTTGAATTGGGTTTCACATTTCGTCCCAATTTGCTGAATTTAAATCAATTGCGTTAAGAAGTAAATAAAATAAATGAACGCAATTATTTTATCCTGGTTCACTGTTAACGAAGTTACTCCAGTCTACCCCTCAATGTGATTTCGCCTTATCACAAGGACTTAATCCACTAATCATCAACATGATTACAACCACAATGGAAACCTTTCATTGCCTTCTTGAGAATCCTGGCATTCATTTGCCTCTCAAGGAATCATTTGAAGGTGAGAAAAACACAAGAAATTGGGGGTATGAATTGGGGTTTTCAAAAACAAAAGCTTTTTACTCACTCAATAAAAATTACTGCTAATGAACAATAAAGAGAAATACACTTCAATTTTTTATAGTGGTTCACTTGAAAATCTCAAAGTTAATCCAGTCCACCCACCAAGGTGATTTCGCTTTATACCCAAGGACTTAATCCACTATAATTAACTGATTACAACTGCGCTAGCAACCTCTGGTGACTAACAACCCACAAAGACACACAGTCTATGTCTTTCCAAGGATTCTGACCTAATTGGTCCCTTAAGGAAATACAAACAACAGTTTGATTACAACTGCACTAGCAACCGCTGGTGACTGACAAACCACAAAGACACACAGTGTATGTCTTCTCAAGGATTGTGACCTAACTGGTCCCTTAAGGAAATACAAACAAAAATTTGATTACAAAGTTGTGTTTACAAAGATTGCTTTTACACAAGCAGGTATAAACAAGTTAAAAGAACAATACACTTAAAGAAAATTCTGCACAAATTTAGACAACAGTCTTGTAAAAATTCTTCGTTATTTCACTTGCTTGCAGTAATTCTTCAGGTCTTCAAGTCTTTATATAGCCTGTAAAAAAGATCCGTTGAAAGGTAGATCTGGTATTCTTTATGAATGAGCTGGCGACTTAAGTAACAGTTCGATACGGAGGGGACAAGAATCGTACTACCTCAATTTCCTTACTCCATGAAATCCGCTTTGTGGAAGGAATATTGGTTTGTACCATGTAGTATTTTTCCCACGTATAAACTCGTTCTTATCTTCTATTCTTCAGTGGCTTCTGGATAAATAGTGGTTTGAAGTATGAGTTAGAAGAGTTGATTTTGCTTAAGTTCAGAAACTTTAATCATCAATCAGAAGCATGATCACATCAATATCTGACTTGAGATTCTTCAGAGTTTTTAGAACCTTCAGCGTTTAATCTTCGAAAGCTTGAGCAGTCTTCAGAAGTGAATTGATCAGAGTCACACGTCAGAAGCAAGAGCCAAGAGAATGTTGCAGCAGCAACATACAGTTTTCTTAGAAGCTTCTCATCCGTGAGTTTGAGCAGAAGCGATTTAGATCAATATATTCAGAAACTTGTAACGTTTCACGTTCAAGAGTCAGAATCAAAGTTATTTGCTAAGTATACACAATAATAAACCGTTAGGGTACCAAAATTGTTCTCACACAAATATTGACTTGTTATCATCAAAACATAGAGATACATATGAAGAACCAAATCTTGTTCTAAAAATCTCCCACTTTTTGATGATGACAAAACATTGTATTTTGATGAACAATTTTTCTCGGGTAATCACCAAAACATATATCAGAAAGAAGCACAAAGCTCCCTCGGAGATGAGCAACTCTAAAAAGATAATCAGAATGAAAGAACACTTCCCTGATTAACCTTTTTATTGGAGTAGATGAACCTTTTGTTTAAAAGAACCAGTTTATCTTTCAGAAGTTTCTTGAACTTGTCCTTACTGTTGTTAAGCATTTCAACAAGGATTTAACACAAAGTAACACATATCAACTTCTGATGAGTTTTACTTCTGATTAGTTAGATAAACTTGAATAATCTTTGAAGTATTTCCTCACTCAAGATGATTTAGAACTTTAAGAAGCTAGCATATCTTCAGAGTTTGGGCTTCATACGTTCTGTTCTGATTTTTCAGGTGTTTCTGATATATAGTAAGTTTTTCCTGAAAGAAAACAACTAACATAATCTCCTTTTAAACAAGGGTTAGTGAAAATATTTGAAATGTTTGGGTTTGATTCAAGAGAAATTAGGTATATCAAAATCAATACTTTCTCCCCCTTTTTGTCAGCAATCAAAAAGAAAATATGTAATAACATGCAATCAGATACAACAAAAAGATAATATGTGGGTCTAAAGATTCTGAGACTTAGTGTATCATAAGCCACATCAATCATATCCAACCGAAAAGAAGTTCATTTAAGATTAACGAAGTTCAACTGAGTTATAAGGACATGATCAAACAAAAGACAGACAAGACACACAAACAAGACGGTTAACAAAACACAAAAACTGAGAGAACAGATTCTGATACACCAACAAGGACACCCGCCCAGCAAGCATAAAAAATCCTGCACCTTATCAACACTTTCACATCTTTCTTCAATCGCAACATTTTCTGGTCCAAGATTTTTGGCTAATCCAATGATTTCAGCCTTAAAGAACAACTCAGACAGAATTCTTCCATAAGGAATGAAGGACTTGTGTTGAATTATAGAAACTTCAACATAATACTTCAGATGATTGATGATAGTTTGAGGCAGGTTGACCCGGACGTTGTACATTATAAAGTAGATAAAGAGTCTGTCATCATGAGATAAAACATCTTTGGCCACTCCTCGAGGACGAAAGTTGGTTAGCAGGAGTTAAAACCACACTTTAGCAGTGGGAAAGAGCCCTTTAGGATTGTTGGATTCATATCTGGGAAGAGAATCATCATGAATGACAACGAGTTTCTCAACAAAGGTGTAGTTCAGATGAAAATATTCTATGGTGACTCTAGTTTGGACACAGTTGATGGCTTCAGCAATGGAGGTAGGTGTTATGATGAAAGGAACTCCATAAATAGAAGACCAGATAGTGTTGTCATTTTCGCCAACCCTTGCATATTTCCAAAAATCCTTCACAAGGTTAGGATAGATGGGTATGTACAAGATTGCATATTAACAAGACCATCCTTGAATCTGCATGCTTCTTGTTATGTTCAAACCCGAGTCTCTGAGTCTAGGAAAATTAGGCCTTTTCTCATTGATTACTTCCAAGATTTCTTCATTTCCATAAAAAGTTTTGAGAGACATAGTGACAAAAATAGGATAAGGAAGATTTGAGAGACTGAGGAAGAGAAATGAGGAAGAACTTGATATATATATAGAAGTAATGGATCAACAATAAATGGCAATAAAGTTTAGATGAATTGAAACAAAAATTCATCATTTCCCAGACAAGTGACGTAGGACATAAGCAGAGTAAGAGCAAAGATATCAAAAAATGGGAAAGGAGTGTAGCAGTCTCTTATTAAAGAGAATATCCAAAAGGTCAAAGAATAAGTATACGTTATTCAAGTCTTGACATCAGTCAATAAATATGAATATATGTATACTTAAAGGTGGCAAAAGAAATCTGACATGGAATAAAGATTGAGAAGAGAAATACTTAGTCTTAAGAATTCTTTAACTCACATAACTCTGATGAATGCATAGTTATAGGGGAAAGGCGTAAAGATTTAACCTATTCTCAAGAAGGTTACGAAACCCAATGCATCAAATCTTGATTACGCATGTTCATCAAATGGGACAGTTGTCACCACTAGCGTTCACACGTTCTCAGACGAAAAGACAACAATTAATGTTGTAACTGTTCATAATCCAGAAGAAACATAAAAGGATTTCCTTCTGAAAAGAAACGTTCTAATTCATGAACCACCCTCACTTTAGAAAGCTCATGTTTCAGAACCAAACGCGTGAGTTAAAAATAAAATAAACAAATAAACAAGTAAATTCATCAAAATCTTATTTCAAAAAATTTGGTAACTTGACACATTGAAATTTCATCAACGTATTCTGGACACGGTTTTATAAATAAAATTTTCAGAATGAATACGAATCTATCTCCAGCAACGGGTTTTGTGAAAATATCAGCCCACTGGTGGTCTGTATCTACAAATTTTAAATGAAAAATGCCCTTCTGAACATAGTCACGTAAAAAGTGATGTTTTATTTCAATATGTTTATCCCTAGAATGTAGAATAGGATTCTTGGATAGAAAAATAGCAGAAGTATTATCACAAAAGATAGGAATTTTACTCTCAGAAATCCGATAATCTTCTAATTGACTTTTCATCCATAGAATCTGTGTGCTACATCCGAAAGCTGCAATATATTCAGCTTCAACAGTTGATAAAGAAATTGTGGACTGTCTTTTGCTGGACCATGAGATCAGATTGTCTCCCAAAAATTGACAACTTCCAGAAGTACTTTTTCTTTCTATTCAGTCTCCAGCATAGTCAGCATCACAATAGCCTACCAGTTTGTACTCAGATGATTTTTTATAGAATAACCCAAGGTTAGAAGTACCTTTCAGATACTTAAAGATTCTCTTAACAGCTGTTAAGTGAGTTTCTCTAAGATCTAATTGGAAATAAGCACATAGGCACACGCTGAAGAGGATGTCTGGTCTAGAAGCAGTCAGATAAAGATCCAATCATACCTCTGAATAGCTTCTGTTCTACCGTACCACTTACATCTTCTTTCTCCAGAATACATGTAGGATGCATTGGAGTTTTTGCTGGCTTGCAATCTGACATGTTGAACTTCTTCAGAAGTTCCTTGTTATATTTGCTTTGATGAATATATGTTCCTTCAGTTCGTTGATCAATTTGAATTCCCAGGAAGAACTTCAGTTCTCCCATCAAGCTCATTTCAAATTCAGCCTGCATTAACTTACAAAATTCCTTGCACAAGGAAGTATTAGCATAACCAAATATAATATCATCAACGTAAATTTGCAAAACCAGAATGTCATTTTTATAGGTTTTGTAAAATAGTGTTGTATCCACTTTTCCTCTGGTAAAGTTATTTTTCAAAAGAAAGTTACTTAGCCTTTCATACCAAGCTCTGGGAGCCTGTTTCAGACCGTATAATGATTTCTTAAGTTTGAAAACGAAATATGGGTTTTCAGAACTTTCAAAACCAGGAGGTTGGTGCACACACACTTCTTCCAAAATATAACTGTTTAAGAATGCACTCTTTACATCCATCTGATATAAAGTGATGTCTTGATTTACAGCAAAAGAAACTAAGAGACAAATATATTCTAACCTGGCAACTGGTGCAAAGGTTTATGTATAGTCTATTCCTTCTTTCTGACTATATCCTTGTGCTACCAGTCGTGCTTTGTTTCTTACGACCTCACCTTTTTCAATGAGCTTGTTTCTGAATACCCATCTGGTTCGAATGACGTGGACACCTTTTGGCTTCTAAACAAGATCCTAAACATTATTTCTGGTGAATTGATTTAGTTCTTCTTCCATAGCCAGAATCCAGTCATTGTCTTGAAGAGCTTCATCTATAAAGGTTGGTTCGATGAGAGAGACCAAGCCAAGAAGAGTTTCTTCAGAAGGTTTGAATGATGATCTGGTTCTAACTTATGCATCTTTATCTCCCAGAATTAATTCTTCGGAATTAGAAGTTCTTGGCCTGCTTTTCTTCTAATGAGATGGACCAACAACAGTTTCTGATAGAGTTTTTTTAGTCTTTAGTTTCAGCAGTTACGTCTTTATCTCCAGAGTCTTTATCCTTAGGTTCTGAGAAGGTGATTTCTAAATCTGCAAGTTTCTCAACTAGCTTTGACTTTTCAGGGTCAAGCTTATCATTGAATCTAACATAAATTGATTCTTCAATAATTCGTGACTATGTGTTATAGATTTTGTAGCATTTTGAGTGTTCAGAATATCCTAACAACAAACACTTTTGAGCCTTAGAATCAAACTTGGCAAGATTCTCCTTAGTGTTTAACATAAAACATGTACAACCAAAAGGATGAAAATAAGATATGTTTGTCTTTCTGTTCCTCCACAGTTCATAAGGAGTCTTACCCAGAATAGGTCTAACCGGAACCCTATTCTGAATGTAACATGGTGTGTTTATTGCCTCTGCCTAGAAATGCTTAGCCATATCAGTTTCTTGGAACATGGTACGAGCCATTTCTTTCAAATTCCTATTCTTCCTTTCTATAACTCCATTTTTTGTGGAGTTCTAGGACAGGAGAAATCATGGGAAATTCCATGAGAATTAAATAGATCCTCAAAGTATCTATTCTCAAATTCTCCACCATGATCACTTCGGACTTTGACTATTTTGCAATTCTTATCTGTTTTCACTTGAGAGCGAAAGGTAGAGAACACAGAATGTGACTCATCCTTGTGTTTCAAGAAATTTACCCATATCCAACGACTATAGTCATCAACAATAACTAATTCATACTTCTTTCCACTGATTAAAGCAGTTTTCACTGGTCCAAACAAATCAATGTGTAGAAGTTCTAACGGTCTAGAGGTGGAAACAACATTTTTTGCTTTGAAGGAAGTTTTAGAGAACTTACCTTTCTGACATGCTTCACAAAGATCATCTGAAGCAAACTTCAGGTTTGGTAAGCCTCTGACTAGTTCAAGCTTATTTAGTTGAGAAATCCTCCTCATGCTAACATGGCCCAAACGTCTATGCCATACCCATTGCTCTTCATTAACAAACATTAAGCATTTGACATTCTGTTCACCGAAATCAGAAAGTCTAATCTTGTAAATGTTGTTTTTCCTCTTTCCGGTAAAAAGGAATGAGCCATCTTTATGACTGACAGCCATATAGGACTTTTGACTAAAGATAATATCATAATCATTGTCACTAAGCTGACTGATAGATAATAAGTTATGCATGAAACCATCGACTAGAAGAACATTAATAATAGAGGGAAGTTTATCATTACCGATATTTCCAGAGCCAATGATTTTTCCTTTCTGGTTTCCTCCAAAAACAACAAAGCTTCCTGGATTAAGTTCCAAACTTTGGAACATATGCCTTCTTCCCATCATGTGTCACGAGCAACCACTGTCCAGGTACCATGATTGGTGTTTCAATTGAGTTGCTAAGGTTTTCTGCAACATAAACTATCTTTTCCTTAGGTACCCACTTTCTGGGTCCTTTTTTGTTATTTTTCCCAGAGTGTTTAGCAACTTTTGGTTTATGTGCAACAGGATAATCAAGTGGAATTTGTGCATGATATTTAGGTTTAGAAACAGATTTCTGTGTCGGTGGAGGTTTCTGTGCAAGCTCAAAATAAACAGGTTCTGTACCAGCAGGTACAAAGTTATTGTAGAGAGGTTTTGGTTTTACCACGATACTTTCATCAATCTTAGAAGTATCTGTACAACCTAAACCTTTCTTGCCATTTCTACCAACTCCATAGATTAACGAAACAATTTTACTTCTATCTATGCTTTTAGTCAGGAAGTGCTGAAAAACTCTGTCATATCTAAATACACAGTTGGTACCGGAAGCATCTGGACCTATTTCTTCTTCTAATTTTGAGATTTGACTTTTCAAAGAAGAGTTTGTACTTTCTAAAGAAAAGATTTTTTCATTTAAAGAAGAAATATTCTCTTCATGCTTCTCACAAGTTTCAGAAGCAATTACTTGGACTTGTTTAAGGTCTTTGTATTTGCTTTGAAGACTTTGATACTTCTCGAGTATTTCAGAAAGACATGATTCTAAATCAGAACGAGAGAGATTAGAAAATACCTCTTTAGAATCATGATCAAATTCTGCTTCTGAGTCTGATGATACTTTGTCTCCGGGTTCTCCAGAGACTTCATCATCAGAGGTTGTTGCCATCAATGCAACATTAACTTGTTCTTCTTCAAAATCTTATTCTTCTGAATCAGAGTCGTCCTAGGTAGCCATGAGTCATTTATTTCCTTTGACGAAATTCTTTTTATGCTTTCTGTCTTTCTTGAGCATGGGAAATTCATTCTTGTAATGACCTGGCTCTTTGCATTCATAGCAAATAACTTCTTTTCTAGAACCCCACTTCCTTTGTCCAGGTGTTGAGTCAGAACGGCCAGCAGTCCTTCTAGCTCCTTTGAACTTTCCTTCACCATTTTGTATGTTCATCTAGAGTCTGTTGACCCTTCTAGAAAATAATGAAAGTTCATCATCTTCTGAGTCTTCATCAGAATCTTCTGAGATTTCCTCAGCTTGATAAGCCCTTGACTTTTCAGAGTTGGATTTCAAAGCAACTGACTTTCCTTTCCTTTGAGGTTCTTCTCCCTCAAGCTCTATCTCATGACTTCTTAAGAAACTAACAAGTTCTTCAAGACTGATATTGTTCAGATCTTTAGATAGTTTCAAGGCAATTACCATAGGTCTCCACTTCTTAGGAAGGCTTCTGATGATCTTTTTGACATGGTCAGCAGTTGAGTATCCTTTGTCCAGAACCTTGAGTCCCGTGACTAGCATTTGAAACCTTGAAAACATAGTTTCAACTGTTTCATCATCCTCCATTCTGAATGCCTCATATTTTTAGATTAGGGCAAGCGCCTTTGTCTCCTTAACTTGAGTGTTTCCTTCATGAGTCATTCTTAGAGAATCAAAAATGGACTTGGCAGTATCTCTGTTTGTTATCTTCTCATACTCGGTATAAGAGATAACATTTAGCAGTATAGTTCTTGCCTTGTGATGATTCTTATAATCTTTCTTTTGCTGATCAGTCATAGCACTTCTTGAAATTTTTTCTCCTGCAACATTAACAAGATGACTGTAGCCATCAACAACAAGATCCCAAAGATCTACATCATAGCCAAGAAAGAAAATTTTGACTCTATCTTTCCAATAGTAAAACTTGTCACCATCAAAGACTGGTGGTTTGGCACTGTAGTGATCTTTCTCTACTTGAATAGCGGCAACCGCCATTGTTTCTCACAAACACACTGGATAAGTCCTGAACACGGTTAAGTGTTTAATAAACTTTTATCACAATCAGAATTGGATCTCTGATGCCAATTGAAGGTGAGAAAAACACAAGAAGGGGGGTTTGAATTGGGGTTTTCAAAAACAAAAGCTTTTTACTCACTCAATAAAAGCTAATGAACAACAAAGAGAAATACACTTCGATTTTTATATTGGTTCACTTGAAAATCTCAAAGTTAATCCAGTCCACCCGCCAAGGTGATTTCTCCTTATAGCCAAGGACTTAATCCACTATAATCAATTAATTACAACTGCACTAGGAACCACTGGTGACTAACAACCCACAAAGACACACAATCTATGTCTTCTCAAGGATTCTGACCTAACGAGTCCCTTAAGGAAATACAAACAACAGTTTGATTACAACTGCACTAGCAACCGCTGGTTACTGATAAACCACAAAGACACACAATCTATGTCTTCTCAAGGATTCTGACCTAAGTGGTCCCTTAAGGAAATAGAAACAACAGTTTGATTAAAAAGTTGTGTTTACAAAGATTGCTTCTACACAAGCAGGTATAAACAAGTTAAAAGCACAATACACTTAAAGAAAATTCTGCACAAATTTAGACAACAGTCTTGTAAAAATTCTTCGTTATTTCGCTTGCTTGATTGCATGCTTGCTTGTAGTAATTCTTCAAGTCTTCAAGTCTTTATATAGCCAGTAAAAAAGATCCTTTGAAGGGTAGATCTGGTATTCTTCATGAATGAGCTGGCGACTTGAGTAACGGTTTGATACGAAGGGGACAAGAATCGTACTACCTCAATTTCCTTACTCCATAAAACTCGCTTAGTGGAAGGAATATTGGTTTGTACCATGTACTATTTTCCCCACGTATAAAATCGTTCTTATCTTCTATTCTTCAGTGGCTTCTGGATAAATAATTGTTTGAAGCATGAGTTAGAAGAGTTGATTTTGCTTGAGTTCAGAAACTTTAATCATCAATTAGAAGCTTGATCACATCAATATCTGACTTGAGATTCTTCAGAGTTTTTAGAACCTTCTGTGTTTAATCTTCGGAAGCTTGAGCAATCTTTAGAAGTGAATTGATCAGAGTCACACGTCAGACGCAAGAGCCAAGAGAACGTTGCAGCAACAACATACAGTTTTCTTAGAAGCTTCTCATCTGTGAGTTTGAGCAGAAGTGGTTTAGATCAATATATTTAGAAACTTGTAACGTTTCATGTTCAAGAGTCAGAATCAAAGTTGTTTGCTAAAGATACACAATAATAAACCGTTAGGGTACCAAAATTGTTCTCACACAAATACTGACTTGTTATCATCAAAACTTAGAGATTCAGATGCATAACCAAATCTTGTTCTAACATCATCCACTAAGCTGTTAGAAACACACTTAGTTTTCTCAAGCTTTCTGGTCTTTACTCGACCGCTCAAGGAATCAACCTCCAAGCCGCTAAACCCCGACTTGGCACTCTCGAGCATTCTGGTCATCATTCGACCGCTCAAGGAACATTACCTTTTTCAAGGATTTTCGTTCTGCACTATATATGCTTCTTACAAGATGATTACACAATTGAATTACAATAGCAAGTTGTGAGCAACAACTCCCTGCTTTCTAATACAAAAACTATCTAAAAATAAATCTCTAAGAGATTATAAAGCTCCCTAGTTCTGTATTTACTTAAAAGCTTTCTTATGAGTAATGCGGCTTCTTATCATTAGCTTTAAGCTTCTGCACTTCTTTCTGAGTAGTTAATGCTTCTTCCAGCTTAACTATCAAGATCAACTAAGTTACTATGCTTCACTTATTGATGATTCACTTGAAAAGTTTCACATGGCTTTAGCATGTTGCATCGTTGTGCGTTCTTCATCATTATGCTTCAGCTTCTTCTCTATTGAGCATTCTTCGTTTAAGCTTCAGCTTACAGCATCTTGTACTTTTTTCTTGAGCATATAATGCTTTTTCCAATTCAACCCTCAAGCTCAACTAAGCTACTATGCTTCACTTATAATGACTCACTTGAGTAGTTTTATATGGTGTTAGCATAATCATCGTTTGTGCACACTTGTAGTAGCAATTTCATCATTGCTTGCTACATGTTGATTTGTTTGATGTGTTGAGTAATAATCCTTTGTATGAACAGCAATCAACAATATTTTATCTTTCTCTCTTGTGATCAATGGCCGCTTCAATAATAAGCTATGAGTTTCTTAGCCATGAGCAACTGTTCTTCAAGCTTCTAAGTTTTCAAATTATAGAGCAGGAGAGAATATATCCGTTAAGGGGTATTCTTGGAAACATATTCCACCAACAATATCCCAACGTTCACATGAAGGAATGGCCAACGACACTGTACAAAAAGCTGCTTCTGCTCCACCTTCTTGAGGTAGAGGATACAAAGTTTTAATACTATTATATTCATCTTAAAACCATCCTGATCTTCAGTCTTCTAGCATCTTCAGAGGCTTCAGATATTGACTTGATGAAGTGTGTTATATAAGAGTCATTCTTTGTGTAGTATTCAGAAACTAAGTCTTCAGAATTTCAAGATCTTTGTTCAGCAAAATCTATCTTGAGAATCTTCAGAACTCGTTCTTTTAGAAGCATAATCTCCAGAGTCTTCAGAACTTGTTCCATTAGAACCTTATCTGCAGAGTCTTCAGATTTCAATAAGCACGTTTTTTGTCTTCAGAGTCTTCAGCACTTCGTTTAATCAGAATCTTGTCTTCAGAAACTCTTCAAAACTTGATCTTCATAAATTGTGTCTTCAGAATCTTCAGAGCTTTGTTCACCTGAACCACGTCGTCAGAATCTTCAGAACGTATAACATTAGAAGCGTATCTCATTAGAAAGTCTTGTAGACCTTTCTCATAAAGTCTTAATTAGAATGTCCAGAACTAACGTTCATTAGAACCATTGTATTAGAAACATTCATGAATCTTGATTTTAACTTGTACACACACATATGTTTTCTTCCAGAGTGTTGATAATGGAGTCTAATTACGTCACACGCATTCTTATCCGAATCAGAATCATATTGACAACAACCACACACTAGACAGAAACCATATCATACAAAATTGTTCTCTTAGATAACATGTGCAATTATCATCAAAACTTAGTGGCCAGATGTAGAACCAAATCTTGTTCTTACAGTCATAAATATCATTGAGAAACTTTTTGTTCTTTATTTTGAATCCAAAGCACAATAGGGCCGCCCATTTTGAGAGGTTTAAATTGGATAAGATTCTTTAGACCCCTGGCCCACAACAAGATTACCACAACGTTCCCTCGAGAAACCATTTGTCCCAACATTCTGGCCAATAACCACCACATGTTCCAAAACTAAAAGGGGCTCCAGACACTAATTAGGTGATCATAATTATCAACATTTAATGCCTCTGAACCAGCGACACGACTATGGGTTATATTATCTTTGACAATCCTTCCAAGTTTCCAATTTACATTAAGCTGCTCTGACTCGCCTAGGTTTGCCGCCTCCAAAGACTCACATGCAGTGCCAACTTCAATATGTTGTTATTTCTCATCAATTTACTTTTTCCAAGACTGCAAGGAATGTCACCATCTTGGTCAGAGCTGAGGTCTAGGATTTAATTTGAGCTCTTGGAATCCGTATCCTTTTCCCCATTGGATGACTCCTACTTGCCGTCGTCATCGTCGAATTCAAGAGAGGTTTCACTAGGAAATAATCCTCTCTGGGGAAATGAATTTCTTAGATAAATTTCTAGTAGTGACAGTCTTGAGAAAAGTTTCACCGGGAATAATTCCTTTCTCTATTCCATATTGTATAAGCCCAAGAGGAGGCAAGACTGTATCTGGAATTTCTTTTGGAGAACTAGTTTTGACTGTGTCGAAAGAGTGACCATTGGCTTGATCTAATCCTAGACCTAATTGCTGGGGAAAACTCTAAGCAAGTAATATACAGGCATATATATATATATATATATATATATATATATATATATATATATATATATATATATATATATATATATATATATATATATATATATATATATATATATATATACAGATGAAATATATAAATAAGTATGTAAAAGAAAGTTGTTAGAACTTACAGGTGAGCAAGCTTCCACTGTTACAGCTGTATGGTTAGTTATTCAAGAGATTTAAGAAAGTTTTGATAACAACTATGAATTTGAATCTAAATCCAAAGGGAAGTTATTTTGAAAAGAAGTTTGGGGCTTATACTTAAGGAGAGGCCCAGATGAATACTTTTGAAAAGGCGACGATCGCGTCGTAGTTTTGAAAACCACAGAGGGACTTATATAATGACTGAGGCCCAAATTATTGTATTTACTAAAGAGGTTGGGTCTTACACTCTATTAGAGGCCCAAAGTTATTTTTATACAAGAAATGGGGCTTACAACTCAAGGAGAGGCCCAAAAATAACAGTGATCACACCGTTGTTTTTGAAAATCGTACCGGGAGTTATACAATGACTGAGGCCCAAATTATTTACAAAGGGATGGGTCTTACACTCTATTAAATCCCAAAGAGTTTATTTTATACAAAAGATAGGGCTTACAACTCAAGAAGAGGCCCAGATGATTTTTGTTTTAAAAGCGGCGATCGCGTCGAGATTTTTTGAAATCGTATCGGAACTTATACAATAACTGAGGCCCAAAAAGGTTTTTATTTACAAAGGGGTGGTTCTTACACTCTATTAGAGGCCCAAGAGTTTATGTGAAGTTTGAAAAATCAAAATTTAGGGAAAACCCTATTTTTGAATTTAAAAGACATAATTTTCAAAGGAAATTAAATATAAAATATCAAATATATTCAAAAACCAATTGTAAACTTCAAAAAATGTTTTGACAAACCATGTTTAATCACGTAAAAGATTGAAGTTTATTTGAAAATGGGAAAATCAAAGTGAGAATTTCATTTTAAAATGTTTAAAAACAAATAAAATGAAATTAATTACAAAAACTCTAACTATATTAAAAAAATAATATAAATTGGATTTTTTTGTAAATTAAAATAATTTAACATTTTTGTGACTTTTTAAAAAAAAGAACCAATAAAAAATGATAAAAAATGAGAGAGAAATTAATTTTTGAAATCAATTAAAAAAAATATGAAAAATTCAAAAATTCAAATAAAATTTGAATTATGGCGCCAACGGTCACTTTCTTCTTCCTCGTGACCGCACCATGGGTGATTGGCAAGAACTCGTTTTTCTCTCTGATTAATCAGTGGTTTTGCACGATTCAAACACCAATCTTGCTCGTTTTTTAACAAGGATCACAACCATATAGATTAATTGCATTTATAGTAAGTGTGGAGTGAGAAATCAGAGGATTAACTCAAGAACCCTAGTTTCAGCATGAACACTATGAAATTCCACACACGATTCATACATACCAATTGATTGAGGGTTATCACTCTATATACATGCAGAAACAAGATGGTAACCCAAAAATTCATTTATGATGCATGTATTAGGGAGTTTGAAGGTTTCATGCTTACTTGAACTTGCGTGTGCAAGAGACTCTCGAATTTGGAGTTAGTGGTGTTCCAGATGAGTTGTGATGACTTAAACAGCTTCACTATACCCTATGGAGTGTGTTGAGAAGCTTGTACTTGATTGGAGATGCTTGGATCACTTCAAGACATCTCAGCTACATATGAGCTTCAAGTGGATTTCGAACTTTGTGATTTTGGTGTTACAGAAGTGTGAGGAGTGTTTGATCAGCTCACATATGTTGTATGGGATGTGTTAGAACAATTGGTTGTGATGGAATAGCTCTCTAATGAAAAATTCGATAGTGACTTGCAAATGAAGGTGTTTTTGGAGTGAAAGTGAGATTTTAAGTAAAGCATCAGTTTGGGTGCTTTGATGTACTCAAACTGATCACAATTGATGTCTATTTATAGTGCAACAAGTTTGTTTTGGCATCAATAGTGAATGGAAACTGGTACAGGTCTGTGGCCAATGGTTGCATAAAGGAATTCAAGTCTTCTTTGGTCATTGACTTGGGTCATTGTAGCAGGCCTATGGTCCTTTGTTGCAGGGCTAAAGCTTGACTCATCTTGGATAACATTGCCTTGATGCATGCCACCTCTATGCACTCATTCAATGCTTCTTGACAACTTTGAATATTTTGAGTAAGAACCTTGAATTTCCACATGCTTAAAGGATAGATCTTGGACTTGTGAGGCTTGTGGATCAAAGTGTCATACCCCAAATTTTGACCACCCATATTTCCCATCATTGTGCAAATCATTACCATAATATGGATGAACTTTCACACTTATCAGTTTCCCTAAAGATGGGTGAACATTCACTACAATCAAAAGATTAGGGTTTTGAGCCCTCTCATGACACTTATACAAAGTATCAATCAAGAAATGACATGATCTTCAACTTGTCTAACCTCTCAAGCACCCACAAAGGATCAAGAAGACTCCCACATCAAGAATCAAGCACAAAGTTGCAACATTCCAAGTGGATCAAGCCTCAAGATCACCAGTGTCACCAAATTAGGGTTTTGGTCGACTCAGGCCTCCAGATGAAAATTTTCATCTAGACATGAGCCAATGCTTCAAAATATAAATCAAGATACTCTAAGGGACCTAATGGACCCAATTATCAAGACAATTTAACCTCAGGGGATGCATTCATCAAAAATCAAGAATTAGAGTTTCTTGACCTAATTCACCCCTAAGTTGACTTTTGGGACAAAACGTGAGCCAAGACCTCAGGACATGATTTGAGGGTCTCCAATACACTACATTAATCCATTTGCAACAATGGATTGACCCAGGAAACTTGATTCATAAGTTTCAATTTCCTCTGGACCACAGTTAGGGTTTCGAGGGAAAAGTCAACTGTGCCTTTGACTTTTGACCAAGACATGCTCCCAAACCTTGGGGCATGAGTCAATACACCCTATAACACCTATGGAATCCATCCATTAAGTTTGATTTAGGTCAAGGACTTGATTTCATAAAGGATTACGCAGTTTAAATTTCATCTGCTGAAAAAGTCAACTGTACAAAAGTCAAAGTTTGACTTTTTGATTTTTTGGTCAACCAAGGTTCCCTAACCCTAAAATAATGTTAATATGTGATTTGAATCATCATTCATCAAGAAAAATCAAAGAAAATGGGTTAACTTGTAAAAGGGGTAACCATAAAATAATTAGAATTTTTCTAAGTTATAGAACAAAGTGGCTAGGGTACCAACTTCCAAGGATCATAACTTGAGATCCAAGCAACCATTTTGGGTGATCCAAAGCTGGATTTGTAGGTCTTGCTACACTCTACAAAAGCTTCAACTACATCTCATTCCAATTCCTCATGGATTTTTAGTTATGGAGTGATCAAAATGGCTAAAAACATGAAAATGACATTTTTCCAACACTTAGTGAAATTTTCACTAAGTCAGAATCTACCTTACTTTTTCCAAAATGTAGGGACATTTTTCACCTTGATCCAAGTCAAACCAGGTCTAGGGTTGGAGATCAAAGTTAAAGTATGCCATAAGGGCTTTCCAACAAGTGCCAGATCATCTCCAAATTCAATTTGAGCAGGGAGATACAACCCTTGAAACATGCCATCCTGAACTGGTTTTACAAGGCAGAATTTGTTCATTTTGCTCGATTTGTCCAAATTCGATAAATCTAAGACTTGTCATCTATTTGAACACATCTGAGGATCAAATCCAAGGGGGATGATCTGATCTCCAAGCCTCCCAAGTCCAAGATTCTACAAGTAGCCATGCCAAACCTAAAAAGGCTAAAAAGATGCCAAGACTTCAATTTTGTTTCCAAGCATTCAATGGGTGCACCAAGGTGGCATGAACCGAGTCTATTCCAACTGAATTCAGTCAAATCTCAAGTCAATGGCTAGAGGAGACTTGAGATTCCTTTTGATTAACATTGGCCAAAGGCCTGCTGCAGCCTTCATTCAGTATTGATGCCAAAACAAACTTAACACACTATAAATAGGCATCAATTGTGATCAGTTTGAGTACACCAAAGCACCCAGACTGATGCTTTCCTCAAAATCTCTCTCTTTAGGCCAAAATGCCTTCTTTTGCAAGGTATCTCTGAGTTTTTGAGTTAGAAAGCATTTCCATCACAACTCATGATCCAAACACCTCTAATATGTTGTATCTAAGCTGTTCAAACACTATCATGTGACCTGTAATGCCAAAATCTCAAAGTCCACCTCCAAAACCTCTAAAATTGGACTTTTTTGCATTTTTCAAGACATGTCTTGATTCAGTCACTTTCAAAACCAGATAAAACCTCAAACACACTCCAAATATCATCCTTGAACTGTCCCAAATGGTTCCCCACATTTGGAACACCATTTGAGAGAGTTGCCATATTGGTCACTTTTGCCCCTTTTGCAAGAAAGAGCTCAAACTTGTTCCTGAAGATTCCAGCTGGTGGTGATCATTCTAAAAACTTCTAAGGGATCAACTGAGAGTGGCTAAAGCATCAAATTACTTCTGGCACAAGAAACTTTGCAGATAGCACAAAAAGCTCCCAAAGAGGTAAGCATCACAACTTGAACTCTTTGAAATATGCATTTATTTGAAGTCCACTGCTCATACACATCTCATACATGTTATATATGTTGTGTTTTAACCAATTCATCATGTAATTCATGCCTGTGCCATGAGGTAGCATAGAAAATTCAAATGGAGGCCTATTTCAAAACCACTATCGGGTTTTAAAATGGGGACCTCATCTGAAAAAACCAAGGGCACCATTGGATTCCTTGTGAAATTCTAGGCAGGATAGACCTAAATTTTGTCCCAATCCATGGAGAAATGAGAAAGTTACAACCTTTACGTTTTTGGCCGAAAAACTTGCCTTGCCTTGCCTTGCCTAGGCCTAAACCAAGGCATGCCTCATGTATTTGTGGGGTGGTTTTGATACACGGATGTATCACCACCCCAGTGGTAGAAGGCGCGCGCTGTAACTTGGAGGTCTGGGGTTCGAATCCCCCTCGCCCCATGTAGCACCTCAAAATTTGCCCTACATTTTCCTGGCTTATGTTTCTTTCTCATTTTGAATCTCATTAGGTCATAACTCATAATCATATCAGCACATTGGATTTCTGAGACATGGGATCGAAGAGTTTTCATGGTATTGGTATCTTCCTACTCAGAGGTTCATCGGATTTTGAGGATTTCTTATTCAGTGGTTGACTTCTAAGGAAGTGTACATCAAGGAAATAAGGTTTCTCATTCATGGTTGAGCTTGTGGACTTTTGTCAGTTGAGGATCATTGAATCAGGGTTTTTATGTCAAGGACCTCTGGTTGATCATGTTTCTTTCTACTTCATGCCTTATCTTCATCTTCAAGTTTTCCTTGGGGAATTGTTCTTGTCTTGAGATTCTTGGTTATAAAGGCAGGATATTTGTGGATTGAATCACAAATCATTGGGTCATGGTCAATTGAGCTTACTGATTGAATTGTTGGGGTTCAATGAAGATGTAAGTTTAATGTGGACAAAGAGTGTGATTGGAATTAGAGATCAATCATGTGGGCTACTTGGAATTCAAATTTATACCATAAACCCATTATTCATTTCCCTTTTTCTTTAACCATTTTGGTCCAATTTCCTATCTAAATTTGTCCATATTCATTTTCTTTCCAGTCAAATATCCATTTTTACTTTTTATCCAAATCATTTTCATCTTATCCATTTCATATTTAAATATCCAACCCATTCATCTATTTTTAATCCAATTTAATCCAAATAACCATTTTAATACCCACACTTAATCCATATCCATCTTTGGATCCAAATCCAATTCAAAGTCCATTTTAACTCATTTTTATCCAATTCAAACCAATTTCCATTCAATATCCATTTTCCAAGTCTATTTTTCTTAAGCCATAACTAGTTTTTTAATCCCATTCTAAAGTCCAAATATCCATCACCTATCATTTGTTTTTTTACGTCTAAGGGATGCAAGGTGCCTTGTAAAGGAGAGGCACATGAGGCTGCGTCAGAAAATGAAAGGAAAAGAATAATGTATAACAGAAATCCATAAAATAGGAAAAAACTTAGCAAAACTGTCTGCAACAGAATTTGAGAGAAAGGAAATAATAATCGAATTTCTCACAACAGAAAATTACAAAAATTCCAAAACAGAAATTCACAAGCCCTAACAAACTCTAACAAAAAACAGAAAAACTTCTCAATCTCTATTTCCAAGCTTGATTCTCCTCACTTCATCTTCATCATCTTCAATTGATACTGCAGAAAATTCTCTCGAATTCAACACGTTCTTCATCTGCGAATCCTCATCACCAATTCATGCTCATCTCTACAATCTTCATCATCATCATCATCATCATCATCAATTCACTGATATCAATAACCTGCAAATTGATTCAAGAACAAGTAACAACAAATTCAATTATGAAAATTCGTTCACCAATCATCAATCTTCAAGAAGCTTCTTCAATCTCCAACTTCACAACAGTCTCTTGAATTAATCTTCATAACCTTAACAACCATCATCAACCAATTGAACCTGCAACAAAATTTAAAGGAAATTCATAAACTGAGAAAACAACATCAACGAAGCTTCAAGAAACCGCACATCAACATCACGGTACAAGCGGTGGATTCAAAAACGATCCAGAAGTGAGAAAAGCGGTGCGATCTAGAAGCAATCTGCATCGAATTCACAACACCACATTGTTCAACGATTCGCGGTGAAAATGAAGAAGATGAAGGTGAATTTTCATAAACAGAGTTCAAGAGCAATTAAGGAGTTTTACCTCAATCTTCACGTCGTGTGGTTGTAGCGGGTCAAATTACAATAGCGGACTTGGAGATCGCGGCAAATCACAAAATCTTTGTTCGTCGTCATCACACAAACACGGTAATCTCCTTTAAACTCTGATTTTGTGTTTGATCTGTTTGTGTGTTTGCGATATCGTGCACTTTGAGTTGTATTTGAGTCGTGCGAGAACATATTTTGATGAGTGTGAGTCGTTGAGAGGAGAAGGTTAAGGTCTCCGCCGTCGCCGGCACGATGCCATGGCGCGGCGGAGCGATTCATCTCCGACGATTTTGTTTGGATGGAGAAGAAGGAGTATGAGGCAAAGTGTGTAGATTGTTAGGCTAGGTGAGACGCGGCGCAGTGATTTAGAGTGAGAGGATTAGCGGTTGGAAGAAGAGAAAGGTGACGTTGGCGTGGTGAAGAGGAGAGTGATACGTCGCGAACGGAGGGAGGCGATTATCGTCGGTGATGTAGAAGATGAGGAAAAGGAGAAGACGACGTATAATGGAAAAATGACATGGTAGGGTTTGTTCTTATGGAGATCCTTAGGGTTTTGAATGCTGTGAACTGATGGAGTGAGCTTCTTAACGCCATGGATTTATTGTTACACTCCCTCAACTCAGTTTCTCACCCCCTTGTTCGCTCAAAAAGGCCCAGGCACCATGGATTTCTATTCACACCGCCAGACTTACTGCCTGCACCACCCTGAACACACAAACTCTAGAACCGAGTTGGGCTCAGGCCCATGCTATTTTAATTCCACACAGCCTAAACTTCATGGATACACCCCCCTCTGCGTATTGGGTTTTTTTGAGCTGTTTTTGGCAAGTCCAGTTAGAGTACTCTTCACACTGGTTTGCTCAATCATGCACCCCTCTGTTTTTACTTATTTTTATTAATTCCTTTTAGTTTTAGGTTGATTAGATTTTAAATGTTGCTTTAATTTTGGATTAGTGATTTAGGATAAATGGATTAGAAGTTTTAATTAGAAATTGCTTTTAATATTAGAAATAGATTCAATGTTAGAATTTTGAATTAAAATTGTTCTTGTTGAATTAGATTTCTTTTTTATACTAATTTTCAATTAGAAATTAATCGTGTTTTTAATTGGCTTTTCATGTGGTTTAGTAGTTAACTAATTGTAGAGTAATTCCGATTAACTATTGTTTAGATACTAATTTCAATTCGATTTAGGTATTGACTTTAGAATTGTTTTTGCATTAATTTCGATTAGATATTATTTCTCATTTAGTAATCTAATATTGACTTTAGTTAGATTTTTAGATTAGAAATTAACCGTGTGCTTAATTGATTTTTTACATGGTTTTATAATTGACTTTGTAGACTAATGTTGGCATAGATTTTTGACTAATTGTCGTTTACAACTTAGTATTGATTTCACTTACTCCTTATTGACAATTTCCATTTGACTTTTGACTAACTTTTGAGTTGTTTTATAGTTGCTTAAATATAGGAGTTGATGTAGCATACACTGCTGTAATGGACAAAGCGTGCTGTAAAATGTTGTTATTCTGCCTGGTTGCATGCATACCTGTCCTGTTCTGAAATAGTAGTTGTTATAGGCTATTTTTACTTGTTGCTGGTTTTTATAGCTATGCAAGTGCTGAAGCGCTGTTGTTTCTGTTGTTTGTGGCTTATTGCCTTGTTTTATTGTTTTTTTAAGAGCATTTGGTTCCATGTCTTTCACAGATCCGTTCCGCTTGCTAACACTTTTGCTCATTTATGCTAGGTTACTAAAAGTTTGCCGGTTGCTTATAATTTGCTTGCGTTGCTACGGATTGAGATCCGTTTGGTATTACTTCTCTTCTCTATTACTAATTCCGCATTTTTTCCTTTTGATGCCATGAGAAGTAGGATTGGGATTCCGTGCCACTTGGCCGACAATGCTGGAAGTCCTCAAAGGAGGCTCTGTTTGTGATTGTTTACTTTTGTGCCAAAGACCTCAAAGAGGCATCCCATTCATGTATCCCCTTGTAAGACCTTCAAGAAGGCAATTGACGGAAGGTAGGGTTCGCAATCGACCCCCGTTATTCTAGTTGAGTCGTTCTTAGCTCTCACTACATGATTGAAGCTTTGAACATCACTTACTCTTGTTATCGAGTCTGTCAAGTGGAAAAGGGTTTCACAATCAAACCCCCAAACCTTGTCTATAGCTCGCATTTACCGATGCTGATGCTTATGTGATCTGATTCACATCTTCCCTTTCTTACTCTGCTCTCCATGGTTCTCGATACCATTGGGTGAGTACCCCTATTCCCACAGCTAGCTTGTTTGCCTCGATTGATATGACCCCTTGGCTAAAGCTTCCCATTTTCTTACTTTGGTTGTGTGACATTATTATTGACTGACACTGTTTATTCTTTCATTTGCTTTTAGTTTATTTTGTGATTGATTTATCTTGTGTTTACTTGTCTGATGACATGATCCCGTAGGATTCCTCGCTCCACTTAATTTTTTATTAAGTCAGAGGTATGAGAGACATTAGGATAGCAATCCAAGCATGATAACAATAGGTTAGCTCCCTTCTAATCCTGACTTTAGGGCCACTTTGCATGCTAACTTGTAGGACTGAGTTTCCCCCTTAGACTTTCTGCGAGTCCCGACTCTTTTCTCTCGCACCCGTGCGATCGAGACTGATCCCGTTTTCCCAATCCGTGGTCGTTACCACGAACTACGGACGCTCTGACTTCCTCTCTCTGGATAGATTGAGGATACGTAGGCACAAGACGACGATGTCTTGGCGAGCACTCTTCTCTCGCACCCATGCGATCGAGACTCTTTCCACCCTTCCACCCCTTCCTTCCTTTTTTCACCGACCCGTTGGTCGAACTACGACTGCTCTGATTTCCTCTCTCTGGTTAGATTGAGGATACGTAGGCACAAGACGACGATGTCTTGGCGAGCAACCTCCCCCCTTTGTTCGTGTCCGAACTACGTTGACTCTGACTTTCCCACTGCACGAGGGAATATGTAGGCATAGGACTCCGACGATGTCCTATCGAGTCACTTCTTTTTCTTTTCTCCCCTATTTCTTCGTTCTTCTCTGTTCCCATTCCTTTTCCTTTCCAGTAGCAGCAGAGCTCTAGATGAGGACACCCTTTGATCGAGACAACAAGCGTGGATCCCATCGAGTACAATGGACGCGTGGGGGTGCTAATACCTTCCCCTCACGTAACTGACTCCATTACCCGTTCCTCTTGGTCGCAATGACCATGCTTTTTCCTTCCCTCAAGTTTACGCAGTGTTTCCTTTCCCTCTCTTGGGATAAATACACATTGCTGGCGACTCTGTTTCCGCGCCACTTTCACGTTTGTACTTGGATGAAAATATTGGGAACGACAGCTGGCGACTCTGCTGGGGATAGGTTGACCTCTTGCTGGTCCATCCCCTTTTGAGAGTCGATCCTAGCACTTGTTTGTTTATTTTCATTGGGTGTTTATTGTGGTGCTTTATTCTGTTGTATATTACTGTATTACTGTTTTACTATTTTACTGTATTTACCGCATTTATGGCATTGCATTTCATTATTATGCTGGACTGTGCTGTGCTGTACTGGATTGTCTGTTTGGAAGGTTGGGATTTCTGAGAGATAAGCCCACTACCCAGGCTTGAGCATACACATAGGTATTAGCGTGGGTAGGCGTGACGCTCCCGTAGTGTTGGCCACGTCGGGTGTTCACGAGACCTACAACCAGACGAGGTTCTATCGGGAGATATCTGCGATTGTATGTTGATACAGGCCAATAGTTATTCTCTTGAGGAACTGTCGACTCTGGTGACCATTCCTGAGGACTCAGTTGCGGCACTCCTCCCGAGATACGATAATGGCAGACCAGAAATGGAAAACCCATTACACTTCTCGATCCAAGGACCCAATGCTGGGAACTTTCTATAGGATATCCTTTTTGAGTGGAATCAGTTGAGGCCTCCTCGATTGATGATGATGCCAAACCAGAAATAGTGAACGTATCATCATTTCTCGACCTGAGAGTCCGTGATATTGAGGATCCTCGCCTTTTTAGTACCTACATGTGAGAGGGGGGGTTGTTTACATGTTTGCAGGTAATCTTGACCTTCAACCGACCCGGTATTTTGGTTTTCCTATCAGTGTGGACTCATCAGCCTGGTATTATGGTAATTTGACATTCTGACTATCCTGGTATTCTGATTAGGTCGGTACTCTGATTATGCTGATATTCTGGCATTTCAGTGTTCTGATTATCCTGATATTCTGATTATGCCGATATGCTAGCATTCTGGTATTCTGATTATTCAGATATTCTGGTATTCCAGTATTTTCTCCAGAGCAGACCTATGAACCTATTCAGTCATCAGCACAGTGATTATTCAGAATATATGGAAGCTTTGATCCCATGTCTTATTGTATCCATACCTCTGCATTGCATTTGCATCTTGCATCATTTTTCATATCTTTCTCCAGGCCAGAACAGTGAGCTCATCCATCCTTTGTCTGAACCACTGTTGATTTCCCGACTTTCGTATTGGACTTGAATCAGCTTTTGGAAAGATCATCATGAATTCAGGGGACCAGAATCAGCTTGTGACTAGGGCCGAAGTTGAATTGATGAAGAGTCAGTTAGATCATCTTGTGGAAGCTATGAAAGCCATGAATAAGGGAGAGGCTGATGTTCATAGGACTTCAGTTACTGGAAATGTCATTCCACCTCCAGTGAACAATGTTACTCAAGCTCAGCCTGTGCAAATCCCTGTTGAGAAGCCTGCTATACACGAGCATACCATCGTCCGAGATGGACATTCTTCTTCTCTTGATGCCACAGATTATCAGAGCTTTGCCTTCTCTGTGCCAGATTCCCAAGGGGTGGTTCCAAATATAAAACCTAAGGATCCAAGGGCCATTCAGTTTGATGAAAGATGTCGTGTGTTGGAAGAGAAGCTTGATGCCCTGATGAGGCGTGATATTCTGGATTTGAATGCTTCGAGCATGTGTTTGGTTCCTGGACTTGTAATGCCTCCAAAATTCCAGATGCCGAATTTTGAGAAATACAAAGGGGATAGCTGTCCGAAGCAACATTTGGTGATGTTTTGCAGAAGAATGACCTCACATGTCGACAAAGACAAGCTTAAGATTCACTGTTTCCAGGACAGTCTGAGTAGGGCATCACTGAGTTGGTATATGGAGTTAGAAAGTGGTTGCATCCAATCATGGTCAGATCTAGCCAACGCCTTTGTGAAGCAATATAGTTATAATCTTGACATGGCTCACAGCCGCCTGCAGTTGCAAGGTTTATCTCAAGCGGATAATGAATCATTCAGAGAGTATGCTCAGAGATGGGGAGAGTTAGCTGCTCGTGTTCAACCACTACTTTTGGATAGAGAATTGGTTGATATATTCAGGGATACTTTGCAAGGACCATACTTCGATAAGTTGATTGGGGCATCAAAATTCTCTGACCTGGTAATAATTGGAGAAGCCATCGAGTTCGGTATCAAGATTGGAAAGATCCAAAGCACCTCGAACTTCCCAGCCAATGAAAATGAATCAGTTGTCAGTTCTCAAGAGGAATGGGAGGAAGAAAGTAATTCCGTCCTAGAATCTCCGCTACCTCATCCTCAGTATTCAGGTGTTTCAACTGTTCAGAGTCAGTAATCTTCTGGGTCTTCATATCAGGGAGCTCCTAAGAATCAACGGTCATATCGCCGTCAGCCGCGTCAGCACGCCCGACAAAGACCAAGGAAGCCAGAGATGCACTTCACTTAATTGCCAATGTCATATCGTCATATGCTGCCTAATTTGATAAGAGGTGGATTGATAGTGCCGAAGGAATTGAAGCCAGTGTCTTTTCATTATCCACCAGGTTTTGATGTCAACGCCCATTGTGACTACCATGCTTGGGCACATGGGCATTCAACTGAAGACTGTAAGGTGCTTAGGAGCAAGATTCAGACACTTCTTGAATCCAATATGTTCTCATTCACGCCTCAGGGTATTCAGATCAACAATTCTCCTTCATCCAGTCAGGTGGGTTCATCAGTTCAGGTCATAGAAGAAGTCACCGAGAGCAGTTGTGCGGATGATTATCAGACTAATTTCGATGAGCAATTCTGAAGGTGGCTAGCTCAGTAGTAAATCCAGTTTGGAAAGCCTAGTTCCCCGGAGCTAACTATCTTTTAGATCATGTCATTTCTTTGCATTTGTAGTTTCTTTTCCTGTTAATGTGCAAACTCATTTGTAAAACTTGTCTGTTTTCAGTTGATAATGATAATGAAATGAATATGCATGTTTTGATTAAATCTAGTCGTGTTCACTCATACTTTTTATTTGATATCATGTGCTTGTTTAAGCAGGATCCGAGGGAGGATGATGAAATTCAAAGATGCAAAACTTCTGATTATGTGCTTTTGAACAAAACCCAGCTGATGATGTACAGGCATTGTTTCAAATCCCCAAACACCGGAGATATAAGGAAGATAATCCCTTGTCAACCCCGTTGAGCCTAGAAGTAAGAGTCTCTTTCTCAAAATTGAAAAATCCTCAATCTTAACCCGGGGCAGGGTAGGTGTCAGTTAATTTGGCCGAGCGTTCAAATTTCAAAAGGAGTGTCCAATTTGAGGATCAAATCATAGTGGTTATCCCTCACCAACTGAAGAGTGAGGCAGTCGCAACCCTTTCAAACAAGTCAGACAAGCCTGTGTCACACGATTTGTTCAAAAAAAGGGGAAAAAATCAAGAGAAAAAAAAAAGAATAGCCTGCTAAGTCGAAACTTGAAAACAGGTGACTTAGGCAAAAGTTAGGGCATCCCGCTGGACATCAAAATCGAAAAAAAGAATCAGTCCAGGCAAAATCATGGAAACAAAAATCAAACGAACGAAAAACAAAAGGATGAAACAAAAGAAAAATCCTCAAGCAAAGAATAAGTCGTGTGACTACAGACACCAAAGAGAAAAAGGGTGACTGTTGCTCCGAAAACCGTGTGGTTCCTTCTATCCTCCTACCATTCATTAACCTTTTTTAAAGGTGAGCGCTTGTGTCGAGTTAGCTGAACGTAGGACTGGAGAACATCAAGGAGATTGGGTGGGTTAAAACAAAACTTTGAGCCTTATATCCTTTCTTGCTCAAACTGTGAACCAGGCCACGTTACAACCTTCAAAAGACCTAATTGAAGCGTGGTTGTTTCGAAAGCATACTTCGGTAAAGATCGCGTTGAAGCTGACTCCTAAAAGGATCATCTTACCATTCATGTTGGTACCGGTGACATTCTGAACATTGATTCATTCATTATATGTCACAACACTTTTCCAGTGAAGAGACTTGGATTTCAAAACTGTCATATGCATTGCATTAAAATTGTCATTTTCAAAATGAATTGTTTTACTTGCGAGTAAGCACTTGACATCAGGAAAGTTGCTGCAATGGAAGGATTGATCAAGATAAGATGCAAAGTGCCCGAGTACTCCGTTGAGCAGGGGCAAGTCATTTCAAATGGGCAATTCATTCCAAGATTCAGCCAATCTGGGGAAATCAGGTCGAGATTCGATAAATCTCTCGAAGGTCAGTCAGTCAGAGGAATTCCTTCGCAGATCAGCCAGTCAGGGGCAAAATCACTTCAAGGCTGGGGCAGGCCACCCCAAAAGCAAAAGGATATTCTCTTTGGAGAACGGTTAATCAAGATCATGGGGCAAGATATGTCAGATCTTAAAGATAGGTTCCTTAATGGGTTATGTTGTATCAGGGAATCATTTGGTCATATCACATCTGCAGGGTTCATGTTGATAGTTAACACGTGATGACCCCAGTAGAGTCTCTCTCCCTAGCAGAGATAGCTGGAATTTTAGTACTCAGCAGAGCATCATGAAGTTTATTTCTCCCCAGCAAGAGTTCAAGAGTTCGCTCTCCCCTAGCCAGCTTGGTGAAGTTTATTACTTTTCAGCCAGAGTTTATATCCCAATACAGAATAAGAGTGTTGGGTTTGTGCTTACCCATTTTGCGGTAAAGTTGTTCCCATCTCCCCAACAGAGTAAGGGTAGAAGGTAAGTCTCTAACAGAGGAGTAAGCTCAATGATGTCCCCTAACAGAGTTGATACCGTCAATCATCGTTCCCCGAGCAGATTAGTTGGTGGTGATTGATTCTCCCCAGCAGGTTAAGGTTGTTTCCCCGGCAACAGGCTATGTTCGATGATATTCCTCGGCAGGTTCGGTATTATTGACTTCATTCCCCAAGCAGAGTTTGGTGCTAGTCATCTCAATGGCTTGGTCAATAGTGTTTGACATCCCCGACAGATTCCAAGTCCAATGGTTATTGGCACCTTTTCTGTAGCAGTTCTCTTCGGGTTCATATTCAGCAGTGGTTATATCCAGAAGGCTGTTTAGCGTGACTTCCTCAGCAGGGTTCGTGACCTCTGAGACATTTCAGTTTGTCATCCCTAGCGGAGTTGGCCTCGTCTCTTCAGCATTTATTTTGCTGGAGTGGTCCCGTTGCATATCATAAGCATTTTCATTTCATCCTCAAAACGTGTAGCATTTCCATTTCGTATGGAGCATTACGCCATAGAAAGAAAATTCAAACATATGCATGCGAAGCATAAGCCAGTTTTGGTATCTTGCGCAGAAACCCGAATCAATTTTCAGTCAAAATAGTGACATATCCCCAGAGAGAATGCCAAACCATTCCTTAGCAGACAGTTTCTTCCCGTCAACCCCTTGACGAAGTGTTCCAAGCTCAGGTTTTGTACCTTCGGATATGGTTTTCTTTCCGTCAACTCTTTGACGATGTGTTTCTTCGGATATGGGTTCCATCTTCTTTCCGTCAATTCTTTGAAGATGTGTACCTTCGGATTGTGTTCAGTTTCTTCCCGTCAACCCCTTGACGATGTGTTCCGAGCTCAGGTTTTGTACCTTCAGATATGTGTTTCTTTCTGTCATCCCTATGACAATGTGTCTCCTTCGTTCAGATTTTCTTTCCGTCACCCCCATGACAATGTGTCCCTACAGTGGAATTTTCTTTCTGTCATCCCTATAACAATGTGTTATCTTCGTTCAGATTTTCTTTTTGTCATCGCCATGACAATGTGTCCCTACGGTGGAATTTTCTTTCTGTCATCCCTATGACAATGTGTTATATTCGTTCAGATTTTCTTTTTGTCATCCCCATGACGATGTGTCCCTACGGTGGAATTTTCTTTCTGTCATCCCTATGAGAATGTGTTATCTTCGTTTAGACTTTCTTTCTGTCATCCCTATGACGATGTGTTCTCTTCGGTTGGGTTATTTTTCCGTCAATTCTTTGACGATGTAGTCCGTTGCGTATCTTTTCTTTCTGTCAATTCTTTGACGATGTTGGGCTGTCTCCCCTACAGAGTTATTTGTTTAGATTTCTCCTTTCCCCAGCGGAGTCATCTTTGTAGATCTGTTGATTCTACTAATTATTGGAAAGTACACCTTCGGCTTGGTCTTTCTTTTTGAGTTCGCCTTCGGCCGTACTCGTGTATTGTGGTTTGTTAGCCCACCTTCGGCCGGTCTACCTTTTCGAGTTCGCCTTCGGACGTCCTCGTAAACACTATTATATTTCCCCACAGTTTGCAAATTTCGGGTTCTTTTGGTATTCAATCACCTTCTACCTTGAATGTCTGAAATCCATTGCTATCATCCCTTCAGGTCCAAGTTGATTGAATAGGGGTAGCTGTAGCACCCCAAAATTTGCCCTACATTTTTATGGCTTATGTTTCTTTCTCATTTTGCATCTCATTAGGTCATAACTCATAATCATATCAGCGCATTGGCTTTCTGAGACATGGAATCGAAGAGTTTTCATGCTATTGGTATCTTCCTAATCAGAGGTTCATCGGATTTTGAGGATTTCTTATTCAGTGGTAGACTTCTAAGGAAGTGTACATCAAGGAATTAAGGTTTCTCATTCATGGTTGAGCTTGTGGACTTTTGTCAGTTGAGGATCATTGAATCAGGGTTTTCATGTCAAGGACCTCTGGTTGATCATGTTTCTTTCTATTTCATGCCTTGTCTTCATCTTCAAGTTTTCCTTGGGGAATTGTACTTGTCTTGAGATTCTTGGTTATAAAGGCAGGATGTCTGTGGATTGAATCGCAAATCATTGGGTCATGGTCAATTGAGCTTACTGATTGAATTGTTGGGGTTCAATGAAGATGTAAGTTTAATGTGGACAAAGAGTGTGATTGGAATTAGAGATCAATCATGTGGGCTACTTGGAATTCAAATTTATACCATAAACCCATTATTCATTTCCCTTTTTCTTTAACCATTTTGGTCCAATTTCCTATCTAAATTTGTCCATATTCATTTTCTTTCCAGTCAAATATCCATTTTTACTTTTTATCCAAATCATTTTCATCTTATCCATTTCATTTTTAAATATCCAACCCATTCATCTATTTTTAATCTAATTTAATCCAAATAACCATTTTAATACCCACACTTAATCCATATCCATCTTTGGATCCAAATCCAATTCAAAGTCCATTTTAACTCATTTTTATCCAATTCAAACCAATTTCCATTCAATATCCATTTTCCAAGTCTATTTTTCTTAAGCCATAACTAGTTTTTTAATCCCATTCTAAAGTCCAAATATCCATCACCTATCATTTGTTTTTTTACGTCTAAGGGATGCATGGTGCCTTGTAAAGGAGAGGCACATGAGGCTGCGTCAAAAAATGAAAGGAAAAGAATAATATATAACAGAAATCCATAAAATGGGAAAAAACTTAGAAAAACTGTCTGCAACAGAATTTGAGAGAAAGGAAATAATAATCGAATTTCTCACAACAGAAAATTACAAAAATTACAAAACAGAAATTCACAAGCCCTAACAAACTCTAACAAAAAACAGAAAAACTTCTCAATCTCTATTTCCAAGCTTGATTCTCCTCACTTCATCTTCATCATCTTCAATTGATACTGCAGAAAATTCTCTCAAATTCAACAAGTTCTTCATCTGCGAATCCTCATCACCAATTCATACTCAGCTCTACAATCTTCATCATCATCATCATCATCAATTCACTGATATCAATAACCTACAAATTGAGTCAATAACAAGTAACAACAAATTCAATTCTGCAAATTCGTTCACCAATCATCAATCTTCAAGAAGCTTCTTCAATCTCCAACTTCACAACAGTCTCCTGAATTAATCTTCATAGCCTCAACAACCATCATCAACCCATTGAACCTGCAACCAAATTTCAAGGAAATTCATAAACTGAGAATTCAACATCAACGAAGCTTCAAGAAACCGCACAACAACATCACGGTACAAGCGGTGGATTCAAGAACGATCCAGAAGTGAGAAAAGCGGCGCGATCTAGAAGCAATCCGCATCGAATCCACAACACCACAGTGTTCAATGATTCCCGGTGAAAATGAAGAAGATGAAGGTGAATTTTAATAAATAGAGTTCAAGAGCAATTAAGGAGTTTTACCTCAATCTTCACGTCGTGTGGTCGTAGCGGGTCAAATTACAACAGCGGACTTGGAGATCGCGGCAAATCACAGAATCTTCGTTCGTCGTCGTCACACAAACGCGGTAATCTCCTTTAAACTCTGATTTTGTGTTTGATCTGTTTGTGTGTTTGCGATATCGTGCGCATTGAGTTGTATTTGAGTCGTGCGAGAACATATTTTGGTGAGTGTGAGTCATTGAGAGGAGAAGGTTAAGGTCTCCGCCGTCGCCGGTGCGATTCCATGGCGCGGCAGAGCGATTCATCTCCGACGGTTTTGTTTGGATGGAGAAGAAGGAGTATGAGGCAATGTGTGTAGATTGTTAGGCTTGGTGAGACGCAGCGCAGTGATTGAGAGTGAGAGGATTAGCGGTTGGAAGAAGAGAAAGGTGACGTTGGCGTGGTGAAGCGGAGAGCGATACGTCGCGAACGGAGGGAGGAGATTATCGTCGGCGATGTAGAAGATGAGGAAAAGGAGAAGACGATGCATAATGGAAGAATAACATGGTAGGGTTTGTTCTTATGGAGATCCTTAGGGTTTTGAATGCTGTGAATTGATGGAGTGGGCTTCTTAACGCCATGGATTCATTATTACACTCCCTCAACTCAGTTTCTCACCCCCTATTCGCTCAAAAAGGCCCAGACACCATGGATTTCTATTCACACTGTCAGACTTACTTCCTGCACCCCCTGAACACACAAACTCTTGAACCGGGTTAGGCTCAGGCCCATGCTATTTTAATTCCACACAGCCTAAACTTCATGGATACACCCCCTCTGCGTATTGGGCTTTTTTGAGCTGTTTTTGGCAAGTCCAGTTAGAGTAATCTTCACACTGGTTTGCTCAATCATGCACCCCTCTGTTTTTACTTATTTTTATTAATTCCTTTTAGTGTTAGGTCAATTAGATTTTAAATTTTGCTTTAATTTTGGATTAGTGATTTAGGATAAATGGATTAGAAGTTTTAATTAGAAATTGCTTTTAATATTAGAAATAGATTCAATGTTAGAATTTTGAATTAAAATTGTTCTTGTTGAATTAGATTTCTTTTTTATACTAATTTTCAATTAGAAATTAATCGTGTTTTTAATTGGCTTTTCACGTGGTTTAGTAGTTAACTAATTGTAGAGTAATTCCGATTAACTATTGTTTAGATACTAATTTCAATTTGATTTAGGTATTGACTTTAGAATTGTTTTTGAATTAATTTCGATTAGGTATTATTTCTCATTTAGTAATCTAATATTGACTTTAGTTAGATTTTTAGATTAGAAATTAACCGTGTGCTTAATTGATTTTTTACATGGTTTTATAATTGACTTTGTAGACTAATGTTGGCATAGATTTTTGATTAATTGTCGTTTACAACTTAGTATTGATTTCACTTACTCCTTATTGACAATTTCCATTTGAATTTTGACAAACTTTTGAGTTGATTTGTAGTTGCTTAAATATAGTAGTTGCTGTAGCATACACTGCTGTAATTGATAAAGTGTGCTGTAAAATGTTGTTATTCTGCCTGGTTGCATACATACTTGTCTTGTTCTGAAATAGTAGCTATTATAGGTTGTTTTTACTTGTTGCTGGTTTTTATAGCTTTGCAGGTGCTGGAGCGCTGTTGTTGCTGCTGGTTGTGGCTTATTGCCTTGTTTTATTGTTTTTTTAAGAGCATTTGGTTCCATGTCTTTCACAGATCCGTTCCGCTTGCTAACACTTTTGCTCATTTATGCTAGGTTATTAAAAGTTTGTCGGTTGCTTATAATTTGCTTGCGTTGCTACGGATTGATATTCATTCGGTATTACTTCTCTTCTCTTTTACTAATTCCGCATTTTTTCCTTTTGATGCCATGAGAAGTATGATTGGGAGTCTGTGCCACTAGGCCGGCAATGCTGGAAGTCCTCAAAGGAGGCTCTGTTTGTGATTGTTTACTTTTGTGCCAAAGAATTCAAAGAGGCATCCTATTCCCGTATCCCCTTGTAAGACCTCCAAGAAGGCAATTGACGGAAGGTAGGATTCGCAATCGACCCCCGTTATTCTAGTTGAGTCATTCTTAGCTTTCATTACATGATTGAAGCTTTGAACATCACTTACTCTTGTTATCGAGTCTGTCAAGTGGAAAAGGGTTTCGCAATCAAACCCCCACACCTTGTCTATAGCTCGCATTGACCGATACTAATGCTTATGTGATCTGATTCACGTCTTCCCTTTCTTACTCTGCTCTCCATGGTTCTCGATACCATTGGGTGAGTACCCATATTCCCACAGCTAGCTTGTTTGCCTCGGTTGTTATGACCCCTTGCCTAAAGCTTCCCATTTTCTTACTTTGGTTGTGTGACATTATTGTTGACTGACACTGTTTATTCTTTCGTTTGCTTTTAATTCATTTTGTGATTGATTTATCATGTGTTTACTTGTCTGATGACATGATCCCGTAGGATTCCTTGCTCCACTTAATTTTTGATTAAGTCGGAGGTAGGAGAGACATTAGGATAGCAATCCAAGCATGATAACATTATGTTAGCTCCCTTCTAATTCTGACTTTAGGGCCAGTTTGCATGCTAACTTGTAGGACCGAGTTTCCCCCTTAGACTTTCTACGAGTCCCGACTCTTTTCTCTCGCACCCGTGCGATCGAGACTGATCCCGTTTTCCCAATCAGTGGTCGTTACCACGAACTAAGGACGCTCTGACTTCCTCTCTCTGGATAGATTGAGGATACGTAGGCACAAGACGGCGATGTCTTGGCGAGCACTCTTCTCTCGCACCTATGCGATCGAGACTCTTTCCACCCTTCCATCCCTTCCTTCCTTTTTTCACCGACCCGTGGGTCGAACTACGACTGCTCTGATTTCCTCTCTTTGGTTAGATTGAGGATACGTAGTCACAAGACGACGATGTCTTGGCAAGCAACCTACCCCCTTAGTTCGTGTCCGAACTACGTTGACTCTGACTTTCTCACTGCACGAGGGAATACGTAGGCATAGGACTCCGACGATGTCCTATCGAGTCACTTCTTTTTCTTTTCTCCCCCGTTTCTTCGTTCTTCTCCGTTCCCGTTCCTTTTCCTTTCCAGTAGCAGCGGATCTCCAGATAACGACACCCTTTGATCGAGACAACAAGTGTGGATCCCATCAAGTACGATGGACGCGTGGGGGTGCTAATACCTTCCCCTCACGTAACCGACTCCCTTACCCGTTCCTCTTGGTCGCGATGACCATGCTTTTTCCTTCCCAGGTTTACGCAGTGTTTCCTTTCCCTCTCTTGGGATAAATACACATTGTTGGCGACTTTGTTTCCGCACCACTTTCGCATTTGTACTTGGATGAAAATCCCGGGAGCGACACCCCAGACCCTTTTTTTACCACTTTTTACATTTTTTTAATATTTGTCATATTATTTTAAATGATTTGGAAAATTAATTTCTCTTTCAATTTTAATAATTTTTTATTGGTTATTTTTGTAAAAAATCACAAAAATGTTAAAATATTTTGTTTCACAAAAAAATCAAATTTGTATTATTTATTTAATATAGTTGATATTTTTGTAAATAAATTCATTTTTAATTATTTTTAAACATTTCAAAATGGAATTATCACCTTGGAAATCAAAACCAAATGAGTTTTAATTCATCTTGTGATTAAAACATCATTTTTCAAACCTCAACCAAAAATCACAAGTTTTGATTCAAACTTATTTGGTATTTTATCATTTTTTATTAATTTTCTTTAAAGAATTACTTTTAAAAATGATGAAATTAGGGTTTCTTTGATTTTCACCCTAACAAATCTTTTTCAAACACTCATGGGCCTCTAATAGAGTGTAAGATCCAATCCCTTTTTAACCAAAACCATTTTGGGCCTTAGATATTGTATAAGTCCCTCTGCGTTAAAAAAATCTCGGCGTGATCGCCATTTCAAAACGAAAATCATCTGGGCCTACCCTTGTGTTGTAAGTCCTATTTCTTTTCTCTTAAAACACTTTGGGCCTCTCCTTGAGTTGTAAGACCCATCCCTTTATACAGAAAATCTCTTTGGGCCTCAGTCATTGTATAAGTCCTAGTACAGTTTATAAAACAACGGTGCGATCACTATTAAACCCTGGGCCTCTCCTTGAGTATAAGCCCCAACAATCTTTTCAAAATAACTTCCCTTTGATTTAGATTCAAATATATAGTTATTTTCAAAACTTTCTTTAATTTCTTTGAACAACTAACCATACAGCATGGAAGCTTGCTCACCTGTAAGTTTTTATTCGCTTTCATTTACTTGCTTTTATATATATAACTGTATTGTGGGAAACTGCTCCACTATAAGTCTTCTTTCTTTATTTTAAATACATGTCACATATATGTAACTGTATTGTGGGAAGCTTCTCCGCTGTAAGTCTTCTTTCATACCATTTTAGATACTTGTCATATATCAATTGTATATATACTAGTATAGTTATTTAGAGTTTTCCCCGACAACTAGGTCTAGAGCTAGGTAAAGCCAGTTTGGTCACTCTTTAATACAGTTAAAACTAGATCCCCATAGGACTTCCAGATACAGTCTTGTCTTCTCTTGGGCTTAAACAATATGGAACAAAGAGAAAGGTAGTATTCTCGGTGAACCTTTTCTCAGGTTGTCACTATTAGAAATTGTCAAAGAAATTCTATTCCCAGGAAATGATTCATTCTCGGTGAATGACATCTCTTGAATTTCTTCAAATCCTAGAACTATTCAGAAATGATTCATTCTCGGTGAATGACATCTCTTGAACGTTTCTTTGGTTTGGTCCCACAGGCTTCTTAAAAGCATCCCCGCCTCTTCTTGGGCTTTGTACAAGGACCCTTCGGCTTCTTAGAAGTTCTCATGCCTTCTCTTGGGCTTAATACAAGGACCCTGAAGACCTCTTAAAGGTATAAGACAAAACTTAGTCATCCTTTGTTAGAGCTGTCTTTCTAAAAAGAGTCAAAAGCCTCAGACCAATTTTAGGGTTGATACTCATCCCTTAAAAGAGTCAGCTTCCTCTTGGGCGTCATACAAAGATAAATTCTTCCCATATACTTGGACAGTCTAATCACATCTTGAGTCTTAAAGATATTCTCAAGTTCCTTACAAAATATAGGAGAAACCCTGGATTCTGGATTAATCTCCAGCAGAGTTAAAACTTGTAGGTTCTAAAACCCAGTCTCTCTCTTAAAATTCCCCAACCAGGGTCGGTTTATCATCAGTATAACACTATCTCAAATCAAAACCTCAAGGTTTCTGATCTATCAACTCTTCTATATTCCCCTACAAGAGTTAATTCCCCCATTTGGACCTGCCTCGGGATCTCAATAATCCCCAGCAGAAGATAACCTCCTCTTTGGCTTTGTATAATGATCATTTCCTCGATATAATCAGCCTCCTCTTGGGCTTTGTACAATGATTCTCCCCTGCAGAGCTAACCTTTTCAGACTCTCTTGTTGAGTCAACCACCTTTTCAGACTCTCTTGTTGAGTCGATCACCTTTTCAGCCTCTCTTGTTGAGTCAATCTCGTTTAAGTACTCTCTTGTAGAGTCAACCATTTTAGCCTCAATCTCGGGCTTTGTACGAGACAGATAAAAACCATTCTCTTGTTGAGACAATCTTTTCCAGCCTCCTTTTGGCTTGGTATAAAGATTCCCCCTAGCAAAAGTTAGCCTCCTCTTAGGCTTTGTATAATAATTTCTCCCGCTTGTTCAGCCATAATCCTGGGCTTTGTACAGGACAGATAAAAGTATTCTCTTGTTGAGTCAAACCCTTTTAGCCTCCATCTCGGGCTTTGTATGAGACATAAACCTTCATAACCTTCTCTTAAGCTTGGGACAAATATCTTCCCCAGCAGAGTCAATTCCTCCCAGCCATCTTTTAGGCTATGAGAAATAATTCCCTAAACAGATTCAAACTCTTTTCATCCTCAATCTTGGGCTTTGTACAAGACAGATGATACTCTCCCGCAGACTCAAACTCATTTCAGCCTCCATCTTGCGCTTTGTACAAGATACCGTAAAATATCCTCAGTTGAGTTAGTAAAGTCTCATTTTAGCCTCAATCTTGGGCTTTGTACAAGACAGATAAAGATGTATTTCCCACTGAGTCAGTTTCTTTTCAGCCTCTATCTTGGGCTTTGTACAAGACACATACAAACCCTCCCCAAGAGAGGCAAAATCCTTTTTAGCCTCAATCTCGGGCTTTGTACAGGACAGGTAGAACATTTTCCCCAGAAAAGTCAAACTTTTAGCCTCCTCTTAGGCTTTGTATAATGATATCCCCAAAGAGTCAGTCTCTTTTAGCCTCCATCTTGGGCCTTGTACAAGATACCTATATAAGCGCTCTCTTGTTGAGTCAGTCGTCCCCAACCTCCTCTTAGGCTTTGTATAAGGACTTCCCTAGTATAGTCAATCAACCTCTTAACTTTAACCTTGGGCTTCGATTAAGGCACACAAAAATCAAAATCCCTCTGTAGGAAGTCATTTCTCTGTTTATCATATGTCAAAACGAAAAATTAAAACTCCCTTTCTTTCCTCTAATTGCTGTAAGCGGCAAGTCTCTGGATTATTTACATCCACGCCACTGTCCCTCTCTTAGCATGAGAAATTCCTAAGGAAAGATGGCATTGCTCAACACTGAGTTAAAGTCTTCTCCTTCAGGTAAAAAACCCCTATAAAGGAAATCATGGCATTACTGGATTCACATATCTCGGTTAAAGTAATTCTCCTTTATAATCAGTCACCTAACAGTTGTGATAAACAGACCAGATGTCTCCCTTTTGAGATGACAAATTCTCTCTCAGTCAAACCTTTTAGCTTCAATCTTGGGCTTTGAACAAGACACAAATAACCTTTTAGCTTCAAATCTTGGGCTTTGAACAAGACACCAAAACATCTTTTCCTCCCTTAGAATTTGAGGAACTACGATTGCTCTGATTTCCGTGTTTCATTTAAACGGGAATACATAGGCATAAGATTGCGAAATCTTAGCGAGCATACCAATAAAAAACTCTAGGTCTAGTACCTTCACATTAATCAAAGACTTTAGGTTTCATACCTTAGCCATCATCATCCCCATTTTCCACAGAAAACTCACTCTCTCTCTCTCTCTCTCATATTTCCCAAGAAATTTTCCCAACCCATTAACGGATAAACACCATCAAGTACAAAGCGAGACCTAATGCTAACAACCTGTGGATAACCACATATAGGATGGTTAATTGACAACTCCCCATTGTATAACCTGATCCCGAACTCCCCGAATCTCTTTAAGCATTTGTTCAATTAAACATTCGCGTGCAAGGTTAGTTTTAGATTCTTTTCCTTTCCCTTTCAGCTTCATGGGATAAATAAGAAATCAGAAAGTAGCACCCCTTTTCTCCTTGAGGAGGGAAACCCAATTCCGCGATAAGGTGGTCGCATCACCGACAAAAATCGCTCGCTACAGGAAAATGGCGACTCTACTGGGGAGTCATTGTCTGTATAGGACTAGGATTTTAGCTCTTAAGAGGTCTAGGATGTTAGTTTTAGGAATGAATATATATATTGTTTTTCCTACTTGATATTCGTGTTTATTATTCTGCAAATGGGATTGCGGGTGATGCCGCATCTGGAAAGTTTGAGTGCCACCTAAGATAAGTGATGGCATTAGACGGGTAATCTTATAGGGAGTGACTCCCAAATAAGAGATCCTGGTAGACCATCGAATCAGTAGAGATACCCTTTGCGGATTTAATGCCTATACGACTTCGATTGTTGAAAGCAGATTGTTCGATTGTGGTATCCATGAAACTAAGGATTTAGTAGACTGAGACCATGTGACTATTTAGTAGTGCGGAAGCTATCGGAAATAGTTGTCATGCGATACTACCCTCATTTGAGATTATTCTAAGATACAACAGCTCGCTCGGGTGAACCAGCCTGCTGTTGTTATCCCAAGAGGGGTCAATGATTTTGAGGACAGGTACAAAAAATACCAGAATACAACCTTTGGGGATGGATAGAGCCTTGACTTCATGACACCGAACCTTTGAACCCATGTTTTTTCTATGTTTTTGTGTGCTGCATTCATGCATTCATTTCATTAAAAACCTTTAAATAAAGAAAAATTGTCTCTTCTAGTCTCTCTTTTTCAAATTAAACTAAGACAATGATTGCAAATATCAGAGACAAAGATTGCGTTATGGATTTCAGTAGAAGGAAGACTCACAAGTACACCTTCAAGGTTCCAAAATTAGAGGATTTAAGAGGGTTGGCAAGGATGATCACCAACCCTGATGCTTTCACAGCTAAGTACGGAGGACTGCTGACTCTGTTAAGGGTCCATGTAATTGAAGGAATCCTGTCCATGCTAATCCAATTCTACGATCCGGTCTATCACTGTTTCACATTCCTGAATTATCAACTAGCACTAACACTGGAGGAGTACTCTCACCTGAGTGATTTACCTATCACTGACCAAGCTCCCTTTTCTGGACTGGAAGAAATTCCAAAGGATCAAACCATTGCAAGAGCAATCTGTTTAGACGAGTCAGAAGTCAGAACTCACATGACCATTAAGGGTGGAATCCAAGGTTTCCAGCCCAGTTTTTGATAAAGAAAGCCCTGTACTTTGCTGGTATAGGGAACGTGGCTGCATTCGAGAGCATCTTTGTCCTACTCACATACAGGTTATTTTTGTTTCCCAACATCGATAACTTCGTTGATATCAATGACATTAAGATTTTTCTGATTCGAAACCCCGTACCGACCTTGCTCGCGGATGCTTACCATTTGGAACACTTAAGAGATTTGTATGGCGGAGGAATGATCACATGTTGTGTACCCCTGCTATAAAAATGGTTCACTTCCCATTTACCTAAGTCTGCCACTTTTTGGGATCATAAGAGTACTTTATGTTGGTCACAGAGAATCATGTCTCTCACCAACTCTGACATCGATTGGTACAATCAGATCTATGACGGGATAAGAATCATTGACCGTTGTGGAAACTTCCCTAATATACCCCTCATAGGAACTAAAGGAGGAATCAACTATCATCCAGTTTTAGTGCGTCGTCAATTCGGATACCCGATGAGACATTTCCCACGTAATGTTCATCTGGAAGGTCTTTTCTTCAAGGAAGGGGAAAATGACAGGGCACTAAAGACATAAATAGTGCATGCCTGGAAACATGTTCACATAAAAGGAAGAGAGTCTCTAGGAAAACCAGATTGTGTCTTTGTGGAACCTTATCTCCACTGGGTACAAGCTAGAGCTCTCAAACTGAGGATGCTATACCCTCGTCACGAAGTTCTTCCGTTAAAGGAAGTTGTCCTTTATTTTATGTCCGATACGGAAAAACTCCAGGTCACTCTCAACAAAGTTCAATAGGAAAGGAAATCTTGGAAGAACAAGTACCGTATTCTCAATGTGGAGTGTACCAAAATACAACAACTATTAAAAGAAAAATATGATCTGATCGAGATTTGAAAGCAAAATGATGTAGAAAATCAAGAAGACCGAAGGAATTTGCTCGCTCCTTTCACTTGGCAAAGGAATGACAACCCGACAACGGCTCAAGAGCCCCGGTCAAAGAAAAGGAAAATACCAGAACCAGCACTTGAGCTCTCCTCAGAGAGGACTCAGGATCCATAAGCTTAGACATTTCCTTTTATAGCACTTTGTAAATTACTGTATTTCCATTTCCGAAATCTTTGAATTCAATAAAACGGGGTTTCCCCACTGTATGATATTTTTAATCCAATTGTTGACGTTTCTTTTGAAAATAACAAAAAAAATTAATCAATATAATTATTGCATATCATTCATCATTCTCACATAAGGCATTCTTTTTCCCTTCGAATCTCACGTCTGTATCTCGTTTCTAGCGTCAAACTATCTCATTCGTACAATACTCGGGCCAATCGAAAAAAGAAAATGGATGATCTCGAGGAAAAGAACAGAGAGTTGAGAGAAGTAATCGACACTCTGAAAGAAGATCTGAGAAAACTTCACAATGACATGCAATATCTGGTAACAGGTCAGAGGCAACAACAACGGACTGTGATCTCAGAGATCACATCTACGCCCATAGTGGAGACGTATGATCCTCGGTACAACAGGCCTAAAGATCGTCCCTGGGGCATGCCACTCAACTATACCCCAAAAGGATATATTCTGTCGATCACGGAAGATCCAGAAACTGCAGCAGGAACCATTGGGCCTAAAGGCTACAAACTTCGGGAAAGCGAAGATGTAAGGGGCATAACAGTAACACCTGAAGGTTACAAACTTCGGGATAGGGAAGCACCAAGAGTCACTGCTGTAATGACTATACCAGCACCCATGGTACACACTGTCCCAGAAGGACAGATTCCACAGATACCTTCTGGTGGAAATGAAAGTATGGATGACAGATTGAATGAGTTCCAGGAGCAATTCCTAGAGATGCAGAAGGAACTGCATGCCATTCGCGGTCAGGATCTGTTCGGAAAGGACGTCGCAGACCTTTGTTTGGTCCCCAATGTGAAAATTCCGCACAAATTCAAGGTGCCCGAATTTGAGAAATACAATGGCAACTCTTGACCTCAGAGTCATTTGGTGATGTACGCTCGAAAGATATCAACTCAGACTGAGAATCAACAGCTACTGATCTACTACTTCCAGGACAGTTTAACCGGTGTCGTACTCAAATGGTATATAGGTTTAAACCGCACTAAGATTGTCACCTTCAGAGATCTTGGATGCCTTCATTCAACAATATAAATATAACCTGGACATGGCACCAGACAGAGATCAACTCAGAGCCATGTCACAGAAGGACAAGGAAACCATTAAGGAATATGCTTAGAGATGGCGTGAAATTGCCGCCCAGATTTGTCCATCTCTTGAGGAAAAAGAGATGACAAAGATCTTCTTAAAAACCTTGATTTCTTTTTACTACGACCGAATGGTCGCCAGTGCGCCCAGCGACTTTACTGAAATGGTGAGCATGGGAGTTCGTCTTGAAGAAGCAGTATGAGAAGGACGTCTAGTCAAAGATGCTGGATCATCAAGCAGTACCAAAAGATACAGTAGTGCCTTCCCTAAGAAAAAAGAGCTAGATATTGGTAATATCTCTCTCGGAAAGCAAAGGCGACGGTACCAACTAGTAGCACCTGTAACTCCTGCTATCAACCCTGTGTCTGTTCTAATGTATCAACCTCAGGTTGCTCAGAGCCAACTGAATTAACAACAATATCAGCAAAGGATACAACAGCCTCTTCAGCAGGCTTGTCCTCAGTACAACAACAACCATACAAAGTGACCACCAGGGTTCGATCCTATAACAATGTTGTACGCAGAATTGTTTCCACTATTACTGGTCAAGGGGCACGTCCAGACTAGGTCTCCTCTTACAGTACCGGAAAATCTGCCTTTTTGGTTCAAAGCGGATCAGACTTGCCCTTGCCATCAAGGAGGACCAGGACAAAACATAGAAAACTGTCTCAGTTTCAAATCCGATGTGCAAAAGCTTATCAGGAGCGAGGTCTTATCCTTCAAAGATACAAATCCAAGTGTTCAGACAAACTCGTTGCCTCAACACGAGAAAGATGCAGTAAATTTGATAGAGGGAAAGTTTAATCATAACAATCAAATTCATGATGTACTCTTATTAAGAACCAACCTAGTTAAGATGCATTGCGGATAGAGAGGATAAGGGCATGTACCGTCTCACAACTATCATCAGTGTGATATCTTCTCCAAAAATAATCAAGGATGTTCTGTGGTGCAATCATCTCTACAGGAACAGATGGATCTCGGATGGATCCAAGATCACCGAATTCGTGAAGTCAACATGACTTATAGAAATTCCAACATCACTCAAAACCACGACATCCGTTTGATGAATGTCAACTTGGGGGAAATGCACTCAAGGCAAAGCCAACACCATGATCTGCCACGGCACAACTACAATTCCTGTCTGATATGCTCGGTAAACAATCAGGGATGCTCTTTTGTACAAGAGGCCCTCCAGCGTCAGATGGATCTTGGGTGAATCCAGGACTATCATGATAGAAGTCATTATCAAGTCAACATGATTCAAATCTTCGATATTCGCTTGATGAATACCAGCTTGGTGGAATTACACGCTACATAAGTCCAGCTCTGTTTTATGACTTCACATGATTATCTGAACTGTGAAGTATGTCGTGAGAGTGACCAAGGATGTGATCTCATTCAAAGAGCGCTGCAACACTTGTTGAACCACTGGTGGCTTCCGATCTATCTAGATAAAGACACACAACAAGTCAGTATGATTAACAGGAACCCTACTAGGCATTAATATCAGGATGTTCGATCAATGGAAATAGATCTAGTGAGGTTACACTGCGTACAAAGCGGACGTGGTCGGGTGCCACCAGACAACTATGAGCGTTGTAGAGTTTTCTTGGAGGATACCCAAGGATGCTACCTTGTACGGACAGCCCTTCAAAGTCAGTTGGACCACAAAGAGATTCAATCGTGTTCAAGCTTTGGGCCAATGTCAGACTATCTTCCCAATCGTGACAAAAAAGTTGTCTTAATCCCCAAACGAGAAGTGGCCAAAGATGTATGCGCCATAATCCCTTTACTCCATGAATCAAGAGTTCCTCTTGATGGTGGAAGGATTCTCAGCCTCGAACCAATTGAGGCCGGCTACGATGGTTAGAAAAGTCAAAAGGCTCCTGTAGTTATCTATTTGCTGGGACCAGTATCGTACAAATCCGATAAGGTGATCCCTTACAAATATGGTGGCACAACAATTGAGAAGGGAAAAGAAATTCCGTTACCCTCCGTCGTGAATATCGCAGACATCAGTCGACTAACACGGAGCGGTCGAATCTTCAACCGAGGAGTTGGAGAACCTAACAATGAAAAGGAACCTTAAACCGAAGTTCCCACTCAACCAGCCGGGAAATCCAGTGATCCCCACCTTTCAAAGAACAATGATGAGATGCTGAAGCTCATCCAAAAGAGTGAGTACAACATTGTAGATCAGCTGTTGCAAAATCCTTCAAAAATCTCTGTGTTATCTCTTTTACTCAGTTCAGAGGCTCACAGGGAAGCTCTACAGAAGGTTTTAGAGAAAGCCTTTGTGGAACAAGATGTAACAATAAGACAATTCAACAACATCATCCCCAACATCACTTCCAGCAACAACTTGGGGTTTTGTGATGAGGAACTGCCGGAAGAAGGCAAAAGTCACAACATGGCGCTTAACATTACAGTCAACTGCCAGGACGATGCTTTAGCCAGCATACTTGTAGACACCGGATCAGTCCTAAATGTTATGCCAAAGTCTACTCTAATGCGACTATCATTTAAAGGATCTCCGATGAGGGGCAGTGAGGTCATCGTCAAAGCATTTGACTGATAACGGAAAACAGTTATCGGCGAAATTGACCTTCCCATAACTATCGGTTCTCACACTTTCCAAGTCACTTTCTAGGTCATGGACATCCGGGAAGCATACATCTGTTTGTTAGGAAGACCTTGGATACACGAGGCTGGGGCAGTCACTTTGACACTTCGCCAGAAGCTGAAGTTCATCAAGAATGACCAACTAGTCACAGTCCGTGGAGTACAAGCCTTGAACGTGAGCAACTTATCGTCGTCCACTTGTGTAGAACCAGAAGAGGTTGTTGGAACCTAGTTCCAAGTACTTTCAGTGAGCCATGACAACCAATCAGAAAAAGGAACATCGATTTCCTCGTACAAAGATGCTCTCGAAGTGATCAAAAGTAACAAAGCAAAAGGATGGGGACAGCTTATCATTCCTACTAACAACAAAACAAAGAAGGGTCTTGGTTTTTCCTCAACCTATACCCAGACTACTACTAACGATGAAAGTTTTCATCCCATTCAGGACTTCTTCCACAGTGGAGGTTTCCTTCACCCAGTGTCTCAAGAAGTGCATACTATCAACGAGGGTGACTCCTCCAATACAGATGAAGAGTGGAAGTCCTATCTCAAAGAGGACGGTTATATGTCTCAGGACGAAACGCCTACGCCATTTTTCTTTCCTGCGCAAAGTACGAGATATATACCAAGATCATACGTCAAAATGATATACGGAGATTGTGATCCAGAAGGATGTCGTGCTCCGCCAAACTCATTAGAGGAGGACACTCTGATGAAAGACAACTTTGACCACGACTATTATGGCCCAATGGATGGCCTGCCTATCTGGAAGCCATATCCATGAGACGTGGGGCAAAAGAATCAGCCCAACGACGCATATCAGCTTAGCATCATTGAAAAGAATACATGCGTCCCCACCATGTCATGGGATCAACACTCAGGGCATTTAGAAAATATCCAGCACGACGACGAATTTACAAAGATTACAGGGCTAGAGTTCCTTAAGTACGCTTTTCCTGAGGTCAACGTCATCGAAAGGGATGACTCCTCCAGTTCCAAAGAAGTGTGGGACACCTTAGGACAAATGAGTGGAAAATATGACTACCTGGTCAAGTCACCGCTCCTGAAAGCTCTCGTATCAGGCTCGAAGACATCCAGCCAACTAGATGGGAAGATCCACCTGAGAGTGCAAACACTGTGCAAAATACAACAGAAGAGTTCGTCTACAACAACTCTGCCTGGGAGACAGATTCCAACGATCCTGCTCCACCAGAAATCAGCGTCATTTCTGAAGATAAACCAAGAAAGAAGGTACCAGACTTTGTGATTCACCGAGAAGTTCACCTCTAATGGGTTGCTGTCGATGTCCCGAAGATCGTCCATAAGTCTAGGTAATTTCCGTCTTCGTCTTTACCTTTCACCCTGCCCAGGTGAAACAGATGTTTTGATAGGGCTCACTTTCTGTAAATGTCTCTCTTCGCTTCGTCCAAAGTGAGAGAGTTTTTGTTTTATAGGGATGTAGTTTCAAGAATCGACAAGATCATAAATAAAATAACGTCATTCTGTAATTTCCACATTTATTGCTATTTTCTCTTTTAGCTTTTTCAGAAAATGGTAATCCTAAAAAGCAACTCAAATAATAAAAAAGATCATTTTTCAGAAAATACACTGCACGCACTCTTGCATTTCTCTCTATCTTTTCTAAAATCAATCATCACGTCATGCAGATTGCTTGTTTTAAACCCCATCGAAACATAGGATCCAATGTCTTCTCCCAACTTTGAATTCCCGATATTTGAGGCTGAAGAAGAAAATGACGAAGAAATTCTAGAAGAGATCTCCCAATTACTCAGACAAGAGGAAAGGTCTATTGAGACTCACAAAGATCTGTTGGAAACGATCAACTTGGGTTCAGAAGAAGAGAGAAAAGAAGTCAAAATTGGGGCACTTCTCAATCCCTGTCAAAGAAGATTTGGTAAAGCTTCTCAAAGAATTTCCTGATGTGTTCGCTTGGTCCTATCAGGATATGCCAGGGTTGGATACCAGCATCGTGGAACATCCTCTACCGTTACGATCGGAATGTCCGCCAGTAAAATAGAGATTGAGAAGAACTCACCCAGACATGGCCATCAAAATCAAAGAGGAAGTATAGAAACAGATTGACGCTGGTTTCCTTGCCACATCAGAATATCCTCAATGGCTGGCCAACATAGTACCAGTTTTGAAAAAGGACGGAAAGGTCAGAATGTGTGTAGACTATAGGGATCTGAACAAGGCCAGTCCAAAGGACGACTTTCCTTTCCCACACATTGACATGCTGGTAGACAGTACAACAAAGTTCAAAGTTTTCTCCTTCATGGATGGATTCTCGGGCTATAACCACATAAAAATGGCACCAAAAGACATGGAGAAAACTTTGTTCATCACCCCATGGGGTACCTTTTGTTACAAGGTAATGCCATTCGGTTTGAAGAACGCTGGGGCAACCTATCAAAGGGCCATGACTACTCTCTTTCATGACATGATCCACAAAGAAATAGAAGTGTACGTAGATGATATGTTGCCAAATCTAGGACAGAAGAGGAGCATGTGACCCCCCTGTCAAAGCTATTCGAGCGTCTAAGAAAGTACAAACTCTACTTGAATCCTAACAAATGCATATTCGGTGTCCGTTCAGGGAAGTTGCTAGGGTTCATCGTCAGCCAGAAAGGAATTGAGGTTGATCCTGACAAGGTCAAGGCCATACAAGAAATGCCTTCTCCAAAGACTGAAAAACTAGTCAGGGGATTCCTGGGGCGTTTGAATTACATTTCCAGATTTATATTTCTCATGACCGCGACATGTGCATCGATTTTCAAATTACTCAAAAGAATCAGGACTGCATTTGGACAGAAGACTGCCAAACCGCCTTCGACAGTATCAAGGAATACCTGTTGAAACCACTGATACTATCACCGTCGGTGGAAGGAAGACTACTGATCATCTATCTAACAGTCTTGGAAGACTCAATGGGTTGTGTACTTGGCCAACAAGACGAAATAAAAAGGAAAGAGTCTGCCATCTACTATTTAAGCAAGAAATTTACCGACTGTGAGACTCGGTACACTATGCTTGAGAAAACTTGTTGTGTTATGGCTTGGGCAGCCAAACGTCTTCGCTAGTATATGATTCGTCACACTACTTGGCTAATCTCCGAAATGGATCCAATCCAGTACGTTTTTGAAAAGCTTGCTCTCACCGGGAGAATTGCCCGTTGGCAGATGTTGTTATCAGAATACGACATCGAATACCACGCTCAGAAAGCCATCAAAGGAAGTATTTAGGCCGATTATTTGCCTCATCAACCAATTGACGATCAGGAATTAATCGGGTTTGACTTCACAGACGAAGATGTCATGTACCTGAAAATGAAAGATTGCGATGAACCACTACCCAGTGAAGTGCCAGAACCAGGTTCCCAATGGGGACTAATTTTTGGCAGAGCTGTTAATCATTAAGGAAACGGAATTGGGGCAATCATCATAACACCTCAGGGTACCTATGTTCCTTTCACTGCCAGATTAACATTCAAGTGTACAAACAATGAGGCCGAATACAAAGCTTGTATCATGGGTCTCGAAGAAGCGATCGACTTAAGGATCAAGAACTTGGATGTATATAGCGACTCGGCTCTGGTCGTCAATTAGATCAAAGGAGATTGGAACATATACCAATCAAGACTAATTTCTTACAAAGACTACGCAAGAAGGTTGTTACCTTTCTTCAACAGAATCGAGTTTCATCACATCCCTCGTGAAGAGAATCACATGGTTAATGCATTAGCCACTCTCTCTTCCATGATTAGTGTAGGTCAATGGAATGACGTACCTAAGATTGACATAATGCGCCTTGAATGGTCCGCCTACATATTCACAATTGAAGTAGTCATAGATGACAAACCTTGGTATCACGATATCAAATGCTTCCTTCAGAAACAAGAGTACCCACCTGGGGCATCAAGAAAAGACATAAAGACTCTCAGGAGACTGGCTGGCAGCTTCTTCCTAAGCAGTGATTTGCTCTATAAGAGAAACTTTGACATGGTCTTGCTCCGATGTGTAGACAAACCAGAAGCAAACATGTTGATAAAAGAAATTCACGAAGGATCCTTTGGCATTCATGCCAACAGACACACAATGGCGAGAAAAATTCTGAGAGCAGGGTACTACTGGTTGACCATGGAATCCGATTGCTACAAGTACATGAGAAGTTGTCATAAGTGTTAGATATACTCAGACAAAATTCATGTACCACCAACGCATCTCAAAGTTCTTTCTTCCCCATGGCCTTTTTCCATATGAGGAATCGACATGATTGGCATGATCGAACCCAAAGCTTCGAACGGACATCGGTTCATCCTAGTAGCCATTGACTATTTCATCAAGTGGGTCGAACCAGCATCATACACCTATGTAACCCGACAAGTGGTGGTCCGCTTTATCAAGAAAAATCTCATCTGCCGTTATGGTGTTCCAAGCCAGATCATTACTGATAATAGATCTAACTTGAACAATAAGATGATAAAAGAGTTGTGTGCAGAGTTCAAGATCGAACACCATAACTCATCTCCCTACCAACTTAAGATGAACGGAGCGGTAGAAGCGGCTAACAAGAACATCAAGAAGATCATTCAAAAGATGGTTGTAACCTACAAAGACTGACACAAAATGCTGCCCTTTGCTCTTCACGGTTATCGCACATCCGTATGCACTTCAGCAGGGGCAACCCCTTTCTCTCTAGTATATGGCATGGAAGCAGCGCTCCCCATCAAAGTAGAAATCCCATCAATCTGGGTATTGATGGAAGCTAAGTTAACAGAGGCTGAATGGTGTCAAAGCAGACACGACGAACTAAACCTGATCGAAGAAAAGCGAATAATGTCTCTATGTCACGGTCAGTTGTATTAATAAAGAATGAAGAAAGCATTTGACAAAAAGGCCCGACCCCGTGTCTTCAGGAAAGGAGACCTTGTGCTCAAGAAGATACAATCATTTCTCACTGATTCTCGGGGCAAGTGGACTCCGAACTATGACAGTCCCTATGTGGTCAAGAAAGTTTTCTTAGGCGGTGCCTTGAAACCCGCAACCATGGATGGAGAAGAATTTGCCTATCCCACGAATGTTGACATAGTCAAGAAATACTTCACCTAAATAAAAAAAAACGTCTCGATGGATTGAAAACTCGAAAGGGCGGTCCAGGCAATAATTAAAGACATAATAAAAAATCATCCCGGTGGATTGGAAATCTCAAAGTACAATCCAGGCAAAAGTTAGGGATTCATGGCAAGTAACTACGTCCAACAAAGGGGCAAATCCACCAATAGCAGTCATGTCATCCATTCGAAAAACTTCCAGTCAAGGTCATCTTCGACAGAAGCTCAGGATGTCCAGAATTCAAAGTTGGTAAAAGGATAATGGTCGTTATGTTTCAATGTAGCCTTTTTCCCATAAATTACCATTTTCTAAACTTTGTAATGCTCTATGGTATCACGCACTTGGCTGATTTCCATCCTATCAATAAAATTTGAGCCCTTGTGCCTTTGTTTGCAATTCTCATTTGTTTTAGCTTTACAAGAATCACATTTTAACATGATTAACGATTCTTGAAATAAAACAAAAATGAATTTACTTGTCAAAAATTTTCTGCTTTTAAAATAAAGATGGCAATTTCTTTTGACTGTTGAACATCAAAAGAACATCGATCGCTTCTCCCAAAGGTGATTAAGCTTCAAAGTGCAGAATCAAAGTACTCCTTCTCGGACCAGCATGACTGAATGAAGGATCAGCCGTGTCAGATGCGAATATTCCATCTGACATCCCTGGCAGAGTTCTTACCTCCTAAGCCCGACCAGCGTTGTTCCCCGTAGGAACTACTCTCTCCTAAGCAAGGCAAAATTTCTATTTTGGACCAAATGGTACTTCTTTGTCCCCTGCAGTGGCCAGGTATCCAGTCGTGTTCATCACTTAGTCTGTATGTCATGTCAGTTTTGTCTGCATAGGCATACATCATGCATTATTGATTTACATTCATAATCATATTGCATCACTATCACTCTAGTCGGTCTTGTTCCCAAGTGATAAAAGTTCTCTCATTCGAGTTGTCATTTCTTTCCCAGTCAGGAAATGCATCGTCTGAAAAAATTTCTCCCCTAGTTTATTTATGGATTGGAGCCGGTCCTCGACCCCTTTGATAACTTGAACCTCTGATAAACAAGGAGACATTCAACAAACATCACTCTTCACCATCGAAGATGATATTTTTGCTTTCCCAGATTAAGGAAAATCCCCAGAGAAAGCTTCTTAACCGAAGACTCTCGGCAATACAGTAGTTTCTCTCCGAAAGGTTTACTGTCAATGAGGTCATCAGCATCTTCAAATTGGATTACATCACATGGCATTTCTCCGAGAAGATCTCGAAGAAATGTATGATGTAATATCCCTAAGCAGGAAACAGTCTCTCAAGAGACTCGTTTTCCCCAGTAGAGTCAACAAATGGCATCTCCAACAGAGAAGTTTGAACACCTCTACAACTCAGACAAATGGGTACCCCCGGAAAGTCTGACATCAAAAATCTTTCCATCAAATGGCGTCTCCGCAGTAGAAAACTCGGTGAGAAGTTTGATGAAGATCGCTACACATAGCGTCCCTTGTCAAGGAAGTTTATTGACAAAAGAAACTGAGACCAGTTCCGTGGATAAAGACCAGGATCGAGGGGAAGTTTATTGACAAAAGAAACTTAGACCAGTTTCGTGGCTGAAGACCCGGACGAGAGAAAGTTTATATCAAAAACTAAGACCAGTTCCTTGGTAGAAAACCAGGATCGGGGGGAAATTTATTCACAAAAGAAACTAAGACCAGTTCCGTGGATAAAGACCAGGATCGAGGGGAAGTTTATTGACAAAAGAAACTGAGACCAGTTCCTTGGTTGAAGACCAGGATCAAGGGGAAGTTTTTACCCTTTTCTAAGTATCAACGCTTAGTAAAAGAATATGGACGGGCAAACTTCCATTCATAACCACCATCAAAATTTTGGGCATTCCGATATTTAATACTCTTTTACCCCAAATGCCCGAATACCTTCGCCATTCACACCTTCGGGTCCAAGAAGATTAAATAGAGGCATCTGTCATACCCCAAAATTTGACCACCAAGATTTCCCATCATTGTGCAAATCATTACCATAATATGGATGAACTTTCACACTTATCAGTCTCCCCAAAGATGGGTGAACATTCACTACAATCAAAAGATTAGGGTTTTGAGCCCTCTCAAGACACTTAGAGAAAGGATCAATCAAGAAATGACATGATCTTCAACTTGTCTAACCTCTCAAGCACCCACAAAGGATCAAAAAGACTCCCACATCAAGAATCAAGCACAAAGTTGCAACATTCCAAGTGGATTAAGCCTCAAGATCACCAGTGTCACCAAATTAGGGTTTTGGTCGACTGTAAAGCCCTGTATAATATATATCTAGTATAATACCATACAAGCATTTTATTTGGTAATGACACATCAAAAGTGCCTAATGGCATAGTTCACATACTTGTCCATTTCTAACATAAATACAATACATGGCACAAGTCATGGAAACTAGCCAACATAATTAAAACTAAGAGTGATATACAATATCCTCAATTGTATACAACAAGATAATACACAGCGAAAAAAAGCTTAACTAAGCTTCTCTTGAAACATCTCTGCATCGCTCTTGTAACCAAACCTGCACCTGAAAAATAGCAACTATAGTGGGGTGAGATACATCAAATCTCAGTGAGTTCCCTATCTTATGGATTCTCTCGGATTAACAAGGTTCTAACAATCCTAACTCAAGTCCGGGAAAAAGGGGAAAGGACTCTTGAGTTCACACTTCAATTCTCACACTATATGGAAACATGCCATGAGTTCATCAACTCAAAAGTATCACTAATCGATAACCATACCAAGCTACCTCCTGTTCCCGTCCGCTTCTACGTCTAGAAGGCGATCCGAGTCATAGATCCTTGTAATCTACTTGACATACGAATGGATTCGAGTTCTACGGGCCTTTTACCATTATGAACCGTCACTTCACACGGTCCTTTTACCGTCACAAGCATACGCTCCATGGGAGCCATTCGTACAACACGGGGAATCAAACCTGCCAAGTAGTTGTGCATTCGTTTCAAAGGAGTCTGAGACTCATGAAACTACACTCAAGATAAACCGGTTACGATTACATGATCACATACAACAATACGATTGTATTCGACAATCACAAGGCTATAATGCCTTAAGGCCTCTCATGCCTTTCTAAAACAACAAAGTTAACGACATGTTCCATACTAGTGTTTCACTCTCAACTAGGCCAATACTCGGCAAGGATGTATCTTCCGACAACACGTGCCCGAGCATCGCCATCTAGAGTTGTCTACAATTTCTAGTTCCTTACTAGATTCTCCTATAGTTCAAGTTTGAGGTTTCCTCCCTCTTCCTATATCATTTTCATATTTGCATGCATATTCACTTACAACCATGCTAAACAATAGTAGGATAGGCAAGAAATATCATAATTGCATAGTAGAATAATATATAACCATTAAAACATAAATATATCACTTTCGGAACTTTCTCGATTATTTAATCGGTCAGTAAAATTGACATATTTCATCTCCATTGCATAGAATATTTCCTCGACTTTACATCGATATAAAGAATGATTGAATCCGATAAACGAGCCAAAAGTTATGAATTTCTCACTTAAGGGATAAAATCCCAAGTCCCAGGTCGCGCTAAGCGCCCCCCTGAGCGCGCTGAGCGCACTTCTCTCTGCCATCTGAGGTTGTAGGATTTCAACTGCGCGCTGAGCGGGCGCCTGCGCGCTAAGCACGATCTACAAAACTCAGAAAAATGTCTCAGCAAAACAGAAAACTCCTGCACTTACAACCCTCTTACAAACCACAATCAACCACCAACAGAGGTACAATAACATAGTTTGAGCATGGTTTGAACAACAACATTCCAAAAACATGGTTTTTTCTCAAGAACACAAGTTCTACAAAACCTAACATTTCCAATCAAACCAAAATCAACCAAAACATTAAAACAAGCATCAATATATGTTTCTACAAGCAAATTGATCATTCATTTCGATTTATATCAATTTCCAACCATTAAAACATTGTTTTCAATATTCTAACCTAAAAACTCATACTATCCAAAAACCTAAAATGAGGTTTCTAACTAGAACCCACCTTGAGATGAGCAAGATGAAGATGATGAGAAGATTGGGCAAGGATTGGATGATGATTTGTTCTTGGGTTTTCTTCAATTTCCTATTTCTCCACTTTCTCTCTTTTCTTCCTTTTTCTCTTCTTCTTCTTACTATCTTCTTTTTCTTTTTATTTTTATTCTCTTTCCAAATATATATATATATATATATATATATATATATATATATAAATATAAACCAATATTATATAATATAATCCAACCGGGTAGAATATCTCCAAATTGATATTTTGTCATCTCAACCCAATTAATCAATTATTAGAGTTATCTTAAAATACTCCCTTAAACTAATAAATATCACTCTGTCTTTTAATAAAATAATTGATCTCTTCTGATGTCCAATTGAGTACTTAATTAATACGGGGTATTACACTCTCCCCCCCCCCCCCCCTTAAATTGAAAATCGCCCCCGAATTTCCTTCATTCAGCAATAACCACCAATTGCATAATTATCTTAGTTCCACACTCACTTCACGTCCGTTAACCTTTCTGTTCAATATCGAGTTAACTTCCAACTTTGCTTCCCCAATTCATCTGTTGTTTCTTATTAAAACACTTGGTCGCATTTTACCTCGGAAAGAATGTACCATTCTACATTCCTCTACTGAGTCACAAACCAAACCATAATACCTTATCTTGATTCAGGATAACAAACACTCAACAAACCCTTATGAGGTAATTCGGTGATTCCTTTCCTTTATGCAATTACTGACAACTATCCTTTCATAAATCCTTTAACATTAGAACCATTTCATATCTAGTCAAACGACTTCCTTATCAGTTTCATCTGGTCTGATACTAAACATTATAACCATTACATCTGTTAATTCATCTCTTTCGTATCACACAAAAAGGTAACACACTTAGAACAAAACCTTCTTATATCCATACTTACAAGCAACAACCTTCAATCCTTATTATTCTGACCGACTCTTTCATTTGTCACCTTCCACTGTGCAATTCAAATTTTAACAGTGGAATACCACGAATTTTCAAGCACTACCAAGTAGCTAACAGTCCACAGAAAACACACTTATCCACTGGGTCCTTACTAACCAACGGTATAAGAAACTTACTGACGTCTTTTGGTAGAACAATTTCCTCGCCAACACACAATATAATAACATCCGTCCAACACTCTCTAGACGATAAAGATGCATGAGTTATACTGTTACAACCATAACATATACAACTCCAATTCCATTCTAAATTCGAAATCAATATACCCAAAATAGTTTAACAACCTCCGGTTCTGGTTACCACATTCCAAAATCGATTCTTCTTATGGTTTCCGACTTACTCAGGGTTTCTTGCTGATTCGAGATCTCAACCAATAACAGCGTAACATCAACATAGAACTTTAATCACACGCGAGATACCACTTATCAAAACTTGAACCATTCAATTCGAAATTGTGAGTTTCCATACCACTCACAAATTCTCATACAACACTCCATATGCACATACTTCGTCGAAGTCCATACCACGCTTCTCGGTTGAATCCACTTCTCTTAATCGTTACGTTCCATATACGATTCCAAGTCACATACTTAACTTCGAATCGCCCAAATCTTACTCGTACTTGGAAAGATAACTTTTCAAATTTCCTCCTCTGGGTAAAACACCACTGCACACAATTGGTACCACTCTCACGGTCTAAATCTGATGTCGTGAACTCACAGAAGATAACAAATACTGACTTACCAACCGTTTATACCTCACTAACACCATAATTTCACACGGAAACGATCTTACAAGATCAAAACTTTGAGAGTATCCTCTAACTTTGCCCTTAAGGCTTTTAATAGTAATACACTTATAACTTTCTCATACTCAACACAATTCACAAGATTACTTCCCAAAAGTCAAACTCTTTCGCTGTTTGAACAAATGGTCAACTACACAACACCTTTCTGAAAGTTATGATTCCAAAAACACAAATCTGTCCTTCATTTACTCATGATCCTGTTTTCCATTCACACAATACTCTCCAATCGGAGCAACACAAAGCAACAAAATGCAGATGATGGTTCCTAAGGGATTTCACAAGTTACACACACGTTAATTGATTAACCATCTGAGCTAATCGGTTAACTTCTCAAAATTTAGCACAAAATACCATCCTTGCACGTGTTAATCGGTTAACCCCATTGTGTGTTAATCGGGTAACACTGCTGCAGAATCTAAACCCAGTTTTCCCCTTAATTCAAAGCCATCCATACTCAAACCATCAATCCGATTTGTTCTAACTTGGAATATCCTTCTCAACTCACGGCTTCTTAACTTGTATTACATTCACCAACCATGATCCACTCAAGGTAATACCAACAAAGTTGACAACACACTTCAACCAAGTGACAGGAAAAATTCCAAATTCTCTCGCGGTCACCCCACAAATCTTTAGTGGGGTAGTTCATTTTTCTACTCAAACAACTACACCAGCAGAAATTCAATAATGACGACATTCTAGGGTTTTAGCCACAACTCATACTTGATTCGTCCATAAGCAAAACCCAACACCCATCCATCACACGATACTACGAAAATGATGGACATCTCATGTCAAGCATACCACCTTATTCTCTCACTTGAACTCCCTGGTGAGAAATAAAACAACAACTTTCTTAGTCCAACAAAAGGTAGATTCCGAATATTCCGATTATCCACAAATACAGAAGTTCTCTCTATACTTGAAAATAAATCGGGGTAATGCATCCTCCTGAAGAACCTGTCCATCGCTTCGTACACAGTAACCAGAATTCCTTATTTCCCATTATCCATTGCACACCACACTTACACAAAATTCGCTTAATGAAATACTCGCATCCAACAATTATCATTAACTAACTACAAGACCTTTCCGGTATGACCCGTCCCATCATTTACACTTAATCCGTAATAAGTCCTGATTTGCTTCACATCGTTTTACCATAATCTTACTTCTTAAAATACCACATTCACTGTTCAACAGAGTATGTCTCTTCACACTTGTCTCGAAAATGAGAATCCCTCACGTACACTTGTGACCACGGTGCTACTACCACGCTCGTTCTTAATACCAAAGTGTAACTTTTTCATTTCACATCATACTACTAGAGTTCTCACGGGCGAACCATCCTTGATTACACTTCCTTAACTTAAGCCTCCGCAACTACTCAATAGCTCTATTGCACACTCGTCCAAAAATACATTCCGTTATCACTGCCCCATAACATACCGTTTCCACACCGCGTTTTACTTCGCTCTCCATTGTAATCCTCTTATGTCCGAATATAAAATCACCATAGTAAGATTCCCTAAATCCAAGGTACTTACTCTGTTTCTTAATACAAAATCCTCCTGGTCCGTAACACTACACTTCCTGTTACTAAATGAAGCTCATTCTTTCTCCAACACAATACCTTATATTGTTCCTTGGGAAGTTTAACATTTCCAAATTCCAAATTGGTCTCTCATCGAATATAGAAAAAATCCCGATGTATTATCTCGAACTTAATCTCTCTACATAACTGAATATACGCAATTCATCACCCACTCTTCGTCCGACACATATCTGGTTCACTTGAAGCATGTAAACACCTCCTTGTGTTCCTTCACACACTTCACCACCACTTAGGTTTCTACCAAACCGAACTTCCTTAACCCTCAACTTTTAACCAGTCGAAAGATATTGTTCCGAGCACATTCCTTAAGGTACTCTCGTCCATTCAAGATACCATAGCGACCTTAGAAATTGAAGCACCAAAATTTATCTCACCTCTGGACCTTACGTCACACATTCCACAAAACAACTTTCTTTTTCCACGGAATGAGATTACTTGAAATCCTTATCCGTATTAGGGGTCAATCCAGCTCTAGTAGCGATTTTTACATATTCCCCCATACCTTAACTAATCGTCCGATAGCGATCCTTAACTTTCAGAATCCATCCTTTCCAAATGATTGCTTAACAACACAACACTCTTAAATTCCATGTTACACAAGCACAACTTCTACTAAAACCTCACAGAGCTGACCAAACTCCACACTACCAACTCTTGGCTTGAGCCTACCCTCACAGCACAAGTTCCGACAACACTACGGAGTCCTCATGGTCGCTCAACCATGATTCTACCTATCATATACATAGTATTAGGTTGATCAGGCCCAACACTACATAGTATGATATTAAGTTACATGATGGCAAGACACACTTAAGAGGCAGGAATAGAGTTACTTATGATGTTTCAAGGCTAGGTCGAGGACACGACCTGCTCTGATACCAACTGTAAAGCCCTGTATAATATATATCTAGAATAATACCATACAAGCATTTTATTTGGTACTGACACATCAAAAGTGCCTAATGGCATAGTTCACATACTTGTCCATTTCTAACAAAAATACAATACATGACACAAGTCATGGAAACTAGCCAAAATAATAAAAACTAAGAGTGATATACAATATCCTCAATTGTATACAACAAGATAATACAAAGCGAAAAAAAGCTTAACTAAGCTTCTCTTGAAACATCTCTGCATCGCTCCACTTGTAACCAAACCTGCACCTGAAAAAAAGCAACTATAGTGGGGTGAGATACATCAAATCTCAGTGAGTTCCCTATCTTATGGATTCTCTCGGATAAACAAGGTTCTAACAATCCTAACTCAAGTCCGGGGAAAAGGGGAAAGGACTCTTGAGTTCACACTTCAATTCTCACACTATATGGAAACATGCCATGAGTTCATCAACTCAAAAGTATCACTAATCGATAACCATACCAAGGTACCTTCTGTTCCCGTCCGCTTCTACGTCTAGAAGGCGATCCGAGTCATAGATCCTTGTAATCTACTTGACATACGAATGGATTCGGGTTCTACGGTCCTTTTACCGTTATGAACTGTCACTTCACACGGGCCTTTTACCGTCACAAGTATACGCTCCATGGGCGCCATTCGTACAACACAGGGAATCAAACCTGCCAAGTAGTTGTGCATCCGTTTCAAAGGAGTCCGTGACTCATGAAACTACACTCAAGATAAACCGGTTACGACTACATGATCACATACAACAATACGATTGTATTCGACAATCACAAGGCTATAATGCCTTAAGGCCTCTCATGCCTTTCTAAAACCACAAAGTTTACCACATGTTCCATACTAGTGTTTCACTCTCAACTTGGCCAATACTCGGCAAGGATGTATCTTCCAACAACACGTGCCCGAGCATCGCCATCTAGAGTTGTCTACAATTTCTAGTTCCTTACTAGATTCTCCTATAGTTCAAGTTTGAGGTTTCCTCCCTCTTCCTCTATCATTTTCATATTTGCATGCATATTCACTTACAACCATGCTAAACAATAATAGGATAGGCAAGAAATATCATAATTGCATAGTAGAATAATATATAACCATTAAAACATAAATATATCACTTTTGGAACTTTCTCGATTATTTAATCGGTTGGTAAAATCGACATAATTCATCTCCATTGCATAGAATATTTCCTCGGCTTTACATCGATATAAAGAATGATCGAATCCGATAAAAGAGCCAAAAGTTATGAATTTCTCACTTAAGGGATAAAATCCCAAGTCCCAGGTTGTGCTAAGTGCCCCCCTGAGCGCGCTGAGCGCATTTCTCTCTGCCATCTGAGGTTGCAGAATTTCAACTGCGCGCTAAGCGAGCGCCTGCGCGCTAAGCGCGCTCTGCGAAACTCAGAAAAATGCCTCAGCAAAACAGAAAACTCCTACACTTCCAAACCTCTTACAAACCACAATCAACCACCAACAGAGGTACAATAACATAGTTTGAGCATGGTTTGAACAACAACATTCCAAAAACATGGTTTTTTCTCAAGAACACAAGTTCTACAAAACCTAACATTTCCAATCAAACCAAAATCAACCAAAACATTAAAACAAGCATCAATATATGTTTCTACAAGCATATTGATCATTCATTTCGATTTATATAAATTTCCAACCGTTAAAACATTGTTTTCAACATTCTAACCTAAAAACTCATACTATCCAAAAACCTAAAATGAGGTTTCTAACTAGAACCCACCTTGAGATGAGCAAGATGAAGATGATGAGAAGATTGGGCAAGGATTGGATGATGATTTGTTCTTGGGTTTTCTTCAATTTCCTCTTTCTCCACTTTCTCTCTTTTCTTCCTTTTTCTCTTCTTCTTCTTACTATCTTCTTTTTCTTTTTCTTTCTATTCTCTTTCCAAATATATATATATATATATATATATATATATATATATATATATATATATATATATATATATATATATATATATATATATAAACCAATATTATATAATATAATCCAACCGGGTAGAATATCTCCAAATTGATATTTTGTCATCTCAACCCAATTGATCAATTATTAGAGTTATCTTAAAATACTCCCTTAAACTAATAAATATCACTCTGTCTTTTAATAAAATAATTGATCTCTTCTGATGTCCAATTGAGCACTTAATTAATACGGGGTATTACATCGACTGAGGCCTCCAGATGAAAATTTTCATCTGGGCATGAGCCAATGCTTCAAAATATAACTCAAGATACTCGAAGGGACCTCATGGACCCAATTATCAAGTCAATTTAACCTCAGGGGATGCATTAATAAAAAATCAGGAATTAGGGTTTCTTGACCTAATTCACCCATAAGTTGACTTTTTAGATAAAACATGAGCCAAGACCTCAAGACATGATTTGAGGGTCTCCAATACACTACATTGATCCATTTTCAACAATGGATTGATCCAAGAAACTTGATTCATAAGTTTCAATTTCCTCAGGACCACAGTTAGGGTTTCGAGGGAAAAGTCAATTGTGCCTTTGACTTTTGACCAAGACATGCTCCCAAACCTTGGGACATGAGTCAATACACCCTATAACACCTATGGAATCTATCCATTAGGTTTAATTTAGGTCAATGACTTGATTACATAAAGGATTGCGCATTTTAAATTTCATCTGCTGAAAAAGTCGACTGTACAAAAGTCAAAGTTTGACTTTTTGATTTTTTTGGTCAACCAAGGTTCCCTAACCCTAAAACAATGTTAATATGTGATTTGAATCATAATTCATTAAGAAAAATCAAAGAAAATGGGTTAACTTGTAAAAGGGGTAACCATAAAAAACTTAGAACTTTTCTAAGTTATGGAACAAAGTGGCTAGGGTACCAACTTCCAAGGATCATAACTTGAGATCCAAGCAACCATTTTGGGTGATCCAAAGCTGGATTTGAAGGTCTTGCTACACTCTACAAAAGCTTCAACTACATCTCATTCCAATTCCTCATGGATTTTAAGTTATGGAGTGATCAAAATGGCTAATAACATGAAAATGACATTTTTCCAACACTTAGTGAAATATTCATTAAGTCAGAATCTGCCTTACTTTTTCCAAAATGTAGGGACATTTTTCACCTTGATCCAAGTCAAACCAGGTCTAGGGTTAGACATCAAAGTTAAAGTATGTCATATGGGCTTTCCAACAAGTACCAGATCATCTCCAAATTCAATTTGAGCAGGGAGATACAACCCTTGAAACATGGCATCCTGAAATGGTTTTACAAGGAAGAATTTGTGCATTTTGCTCGATTTGTCCAAATCTGATAAATCCAAGCCTTGTCATCCATTTGGACACATCCGAGGACCAAATCCAAGGGGGATGATCTGATCTCCAAGCCTCCCAAGTCCAAGATTCTACAAGTAGCCATGCCAAACCTAAAAAGGCTAAAAAAATGCCAAGACTTTAATTTTATTTCCAAGCATTCAATGGGTGCACCAAGGTGGCTTGAACTGAGCCTATTCCAACTGAATTCAGTCAAGACTTATCTCTGAACCAAAGTTACAAAGCCTGTGCTCTAATCTCAAGTCAATGGCTAGATGAGACTTGAGATTCCTTTTGCTTAACATTGGCCGAAGACCTACTGCAGCCTCCATTCACTATTGATGCCAAAACAAACTTGACACACTATAAATAGGCATCAATTGTGATCAGTTTGAGTACACCAAAGCACCCAAACTGATGCTTTCCTCAAAATCCCTCTCTTTAGGCCAAAATGCATTCTTTTGCAAGGTATCTCTGAGTTTTTGAGTTAGAAAGAACTTCCATCATAGCTAATGATCCAAACACCTCTAATATATTGTATCTAAGCTGTTCAAACACTAACATGTGACCTGTAACACCAAAATCTCAAAGTCCACCTCCAAAACCTCAAAAATTGGACTTTTTTGCATTTTTCAAGCCATGTCTTGATTCAGTCACTTTCAAAACTAGATAAAACCTCAAACACACTCCAAATATCATCGTTGAACTGTCCCAAATGGTTCCCCATATCTAAAACACCATTTGAGAGAGTTGCCATATTGGTCACTTTTGCCCCTTTTGCAAGAAAGAGCTTAAACTTGTTCTTGAAGATTCCAGCTGGTTGTGATCATTCTAAAAGCTTCTAAGGGATCAATTGAGAGTGTCTAAAGCATCAAATTACTTCTGGCACAAGACACTTGGCTGATAGCACAAAAAGCTCCCAAAGAGGTAAGCATCACAACTTGAACTCTTTGAAATATGCATTGCTTTAAAGTCCACTGCTCATACACATCTCATATATGTTATATATGTTGTGTTTGAACCAATTCATCATGTAATTCATGCCGTACCATGAGGTAGCACAGAAAATGCAAATGGAGGCCTATTTCAAAACCATTATCGGGTTTTAAAATGGGGACCTCATCTGAAAAAACCAAGGGCACCATTGGATTCCTTATGAAATTCTAGGCAGGATAGACCTAAATTTTGTACCAATCCATGGAGAAATGAGAAAGTTACAGCCTTTACGTTTTTGGCCCAAGAACTTGCCTTGCCTTGCCCAGGCCTAAAACAAGGCATGCCTCATGTATTTGTGGGGTGGTTTTGATACACGAATGTATCACCACCCTAGTGGTAGAAGGCGTGCGCTGTAACTTGGAGGTCTGGGGTTCGAATCCCCCTCGCCCCAGACCCTTTTTTTTACCAATTTTTCCATTTTTTAAATATTTGTCATATTATTTTAAATGATTTGGAAAATTAATTTCTCTTTCAATTTTAATTATTTTTTATTGGTTCTTTTTGCAAAAAATCACAAAAATGTTAAAATATTTTATTTCACAAAAAAATAAAATTTGTATTATTTATTTAATATAGTTTTTATTTTTGTAAATAAATTCATTTTTAATTGTTTTTAAACATTTCAAAAAGGAATTATCACCTTGGAAATCAAAACCAAATGAGTTTTAATTCATCTTGTGATTAAAACATCATATTTCAAACCTCAACCAAAAATCACAAGTTGTTTTTTTTTTATGATAAGTCTATTCATTTAAAAAGAAGAACCAGCAACACCAGGAACAAAGACCAGATTTGGAATATGCCCAGTCCAAGTTCTGGACCCTAAGCTCCTACCAATACCAACCATACTATGAGCCTCCCTATTTTGGCATCTATTAACATACATGACAACAACTCTATCACACCTAGCCATCAACTGTTTACAATCGCAAATGATTGGTTGCAACTCAGCACTGCGAGTTAAACCATTAATACAATCGACAACAAATAAAGCATCGGACTGAATTGTAAAATTTCTAAGACCCAAATCCACAGCCATTTGCAAAGACCATCTAATTGCCAATAACTCCGCATTTGCAGGATCAGTCGCACTAATCAGTCTCTTGGAAGCAGCCAGAAAAATGTTACAGTAGGATCCCATATAACACACCCAAAAGCTACAACCCCCCCTTCAAAACAACCAGCATCAGAATTAACCACCCAACCATTGTGATCCTCCACGTCTCTTCTCATCGCAACAGCCCTCACTTTGCCACCTCTCCGGTACTCTCCCCCCTCCACAAAGGCTTCCCAAATCTCAGAAGCCACCCTACAAGGATCCAGCTTAGCATTATTAAAGATGACACAATTGCGGACCTGCCAAATCTTGCTTAGGAAAGTTGCAATTAACTGACCAAGCAGAAAATCCTTCTTGGAAAGGACCTCACTCAACCAGTCCATCACATTGCCCTTCTCAGGAATGCGAATACCTAAAGGAGATGAAAAGAAAGTTCTCTTGGCAAAGTTACAGTGGAGAAAAAGATGAGACTGTGATTCCACATCAGCGAAACATAAGGGGCAGGAGTTGTCGATAAGCATACCTTTCTTGCATAAGTTATCTTTTGTTGGAAGGATGTTCCTCAATATTCTCCAAACCGTGCTCTTTGTTTTGGGCGGTACATTCAGGTTCCACAAATCCTTCCAAAATCTCCTCAAATTATTAACAGACGGGCCAGGCTGCAGCTTCCTCCTTTGGTTACCCAACCAGTGATAGGCAGATTTGACCGAATAATCCCCATCCTTTTCGTAATGCCACAGCAGTTTATCTTGAGGGAAGTTGGCCGAAAGTGGAATGCTCCTGATATGAAGGATGTCCTCATCTCCAAAGTTATCCTTAAGTTTGTCCAAGTTCCAGCACCCCTCCTCCCTGTCAATAAACTCCTCAACCTTAGCATCAGGAGAAAGAGTATTAGCCATAGAGGAAGGACGAAAATCAGGAAGAGACGGAATCCAATTATCCAGACCAATTCTTATTTTCGAACCATCCCCAACACGCCACCGGGAGCCACCCATAACCAGATCCTTAGAACTAAATATACTACACCATGCATAGCTTGGTCTATAGCCGATAGGTGCTTCTGCAATAGAACATCTAGGATAATAACGCCCCTTAAAGAATCTCTCAAAGAGGGAACCATCCTCCTGCATTAACTGCCAAAACTGTTTTCCTAACAAACTGATATTAAAATCTTTTATGCCGCGAAAACCTAAGCCACCTTCACCTTTGGAGTGAGCTAACCTCTCCCAACTCAACCAGTGTATTTTCTTCTCTCCTTCCTTCGAACCCCACCAGAATTTGGCCAACATCGCCTCAATCTCATTGCAGCAAGTATCCGGAAGACGGTAACAGCTCATGATGTATGTAGGTATCGCCTGAGCCACTGCTTTTATAAGAACATCTTTCCCTGCTTTTGACAAGAACGACTCTTTCCAACCTTTCACCTTCTTCGAAACTCTCTCAATAACCAACTTGAAAACCTCTTTTTTTGACCTTCCAAAAACCACCGCCAGGCCTAAGTACCTCGAATGATTGATCACGAAACGGAACCCCAATTTCCTTTTGATTTTGTCTTTCACTTCTTGCGAGATATTGCTACTAAAGGAGACCTCAGACTTCTCAATATTAACCACTTGCCCCGACGCCTTCTGATAATCGCTGAGAACACTAAGGACTCGGACAACTTCTTCCTCACTGGCTCTTGCAAACAGAAGGCTATCATCTGCAAAAAATAGATGAGAAATGTTAGGCGAGTTCCTCGCCACCTTGATGCCGTGGATTCTCTTTGTGACCACCTCCTGCTTCAGCAAACCTGAAAGGACATCTGCACAGATAACAAATAAATAAGGTGAGAGAGGGTCTCCTTGACGGAGACCCCTTTCCGGGACGAAGCGAGTGGATGGTTGTCCGTTAATCAAGACCTGGTAGCTGACAGTTGTAATACAATTCCTGATAAGGGAAATCAGGGAACGGGGGAACTCCAAGCATTCCAAAGTCATCAGCACAAAGCTCCACTCCAATCTATCATAGGCTTTCGACATGTCGAGTTTCAACGCCATGGTTCCCTTCCTTCCTTTCTTCTTATGCTTCATCCAATGAAAACATTCCATCGCCACGAGAGCATTGTCTGTTATCAGCCTCCCACGAATAAATGCACTCTGCTCTTCACTGATAATATCAGGGAGGATCATCTTGATTCTGTTTGCCACTGCTTTGGTGACAGCCTTCATTATGACGTTGCAGAGGCTTATCGGCCTAAAATCCAAAGGAGTAGAGGGGTGTTTTTTCTTGGGTATGAGGGTAATGAACGTATTATTGATATCACTGGGATTCTTGTTGTTATTCAAAATATCAAGAGCAAACTGAACGACATCCTCTCCAACAGTGGACCAATATTTTTGGTAGAACAGCGCCAGAAGACCATCCGGGCCTGGGGACTTTAAAGGATGCATCTGAAAAATTGCATTATTCACTTCATCCTTCGTGAATTGGGAGGAACAGATAGTTTTGTGACTCTCAGAAAGTTTACCTGGAATAGACTTACATATGGCCTGCAGATTCACAGGTTGGGATGAAGTGAAAATGTTCTTGAAATAATTGGTGAGGATTTTCTCGCAGTTCTGATGCCCACTCCTCCATACACCACACTCATCTTTCAACCTCTTGATTGCATTAACCCTCCTCCTTTGGTCAGCTTTTTGGTGAAAAAATTTGGTATTTATGTCCCCATCCATAAGCCACACAGCGCGACTCCTCTGTCTCCAAAGAGTTTCCTCAATTTTGAGAAGTGAATCCCTCTGTCTCTCCGCATCCTTATACTTTTGAATCTCCATCTCATCCCCGGACCATCTTAAATCCTCTTTGAGAAAATCTTGGATTCTGAGAATCTCCTTTCTAATCTTGTTTGTTCTCAAATCTTTAAAATGATGTTGGATTCCCTGCACTGAGTTGATTCTTTGTTGAATTGAATGTGTGTTTCTATTCCACAGTTGGCGAACAAGCTCTCCACACTCCTTTTGTTTGGACTAGGCCTCTTCAAAGCGAAACAGGAAAGGTTTCCTGTGACTTGGCTCATCTTTCTTAAGTAGAATACGAAGGGCAGCGTGATCAAAACCATGTCTCTCCAGATGAGTAACCTTCGAGAGAGGATAAAGTTGCTTAAAAGTATAGGACACCAGAACTTTGTCTAGCCTGCACTGAATATTGTCTTCTCCCTTTCTACCATTAGACCAGGTGAAAGGATATCCCTCGAAACTGACTTCCACCAAACCACACTTGTCCAAAGTCTCCCTTCCCCATTGAAATTGAGAATACGATCTGCTGTTTCCTCCTTGTTTATCAGCATCTTGTAGGATGTCGTTAAAATCGCCAAAAAGGATACAGTTGTCTCCATCTTCATCGCAAATCTGTTGGACCAACTCCCACATTTTCTTCTTATTTATCTCTTCCGGGAAACCATAAATACCAGCAAAAGACCAATCACCTTCATCTTCTTCGACTAGACAACTCCCAGCTATATGGTTTTGAGACCAAGATTTGACAGAGATCCCAATAGTATCATTCCACCAAAGACTAATTCCACCCGCTCTATCTTTCCCAGTACCCCTGCAATCAACAGTAAAATCAAAACAAAATCTACATTTCTTCTTAACTGCTTGCATTTCCTCTTTATTTAGCTTGGTTTCCATAAGGAAAACCAGCTGGGGATTTTCTGATCGAATGAGCCAATTTAAGGCTCGAACTGCACGGGGGCTCCCCAGACCCCTGCAGTTCCAACTGATGGCCTTCATTGGGGAAGGCGGTGTTGGTCTTCCAACACCACCTCTGGTTGAACATTTGGACTTGCATTAACCATAGTTGAACTCTTCCTCTTTTTCTCTCCTGCTATGCCTTCCTCTATATTCCCTTCTGTTATGGTTACTTCAACCAACTGCCTCTTTGATAGCTTGGGTCTGACACTTCCTACTGCACCCTCCTTTCCTTCCTTCACATTCTTCTTTCTGGTCCATTTCCGTTTCACAACGCCTTCTTTACTTCCACCATGCTTTGGAGATTTTTTGTCAGTTGAGATAAAATACTGCACCTAGCGACTCCGCTACCCTTTCTACTTCCGCAATCTGAGGTTTTTCCTTCTCTCCCCTCGGCCCAATCTTTACTTGTTGCTTTGAAGATTGTAGCTTTTGTTGGACTTCAGCATCATCATCGTTGCCTTTCCCTTTCACCTCACATCTGCTTTGTCTCGAAGACGCGTTGAAAAGTTCTCTGCTACACAAACTGGAACTTGAATCCTTCTTCTTTGTTTCTTCGGCCATTTTTGGAAGTGGAGACGCTCTTAACCATTGCCCAAAGGATAAGTCATGTTCCTCAATATCCTCTAGCCCTTTGTCGTTCAGTTCCTCCACCGCTTCACAGTCCTTAATTTGGTGCCCCATTCTTCCACACACGTAACAGAAGGTTGGGAGTCTTTCGTATTTGAAATGGACTCTCAAGGTTTTCTCTTTGAACTTCACCACTGTTCCTCTTTTGAGCGGATCTTTGAGATTGATAATCACTTTGATAGGAAGGAATCTACCATTCCTATGCGCTTCTTTGGCATCCATCTCCTCGAACTGGCCAATGATATTACCGATTTTTCTCTCCATAGCTTCAGATCTCAAATTAAGAGGTAGTTCGTATATCCTTACCCAGAAAGAGCTGAAGTGCATGTTAAGATCCGATGGTTGTTCTTCCCCTGAGATGCGATTAAGAACTAACAACGCCCTGTCGAAGCTCCAAGGTCCCGACTTGAGAACAAATTCCATATCCCGTTTGGAGTTGAACTTGAACAGAAAAAGATTTTTACCAAGGTCTTGTATATCCACTGCATGCTTCAACTTCCACGCGTTAGACATAGTTGTCTTGAAAGCCCTAGAGTTGAAATTACTCTCCGTCCACAGCTTCCCGGCCAACGTTCTTTGAAATGAGTCATCAATACATAGCTCCTCCTCATCCGCCACCACTCCTTCTTCTTCTTCTTTTGACAAAGGGAAAGCTTTCCACTTCTCCATTGTACCTCTTCAGCACACCAGAGACTAAGGAAAGGAAACGAAAACACCCAACACGGATAAGGGAGACCAGAAGACGGGGAAGAAAGCCACTACACAGAGGGCGTGGGGGACACGATAAGACCTAGAGAGAGAAGCTCTACCTTCTCTCTAGAAAGTCACGTGGATCCAGTTGTCATTGTTGTAAAATCACAAGTTGTTTATTCAAACTTATTTGGTGTTTTATCATTTTTTATTAATTTTCTTTAAAGAATTACTTTTAAAAATGATGAAATTAGGGTTTCTTTGATTTTCACCCTAACAAATCTTTTTCAAACACTCATGGACCTCTAATAGAGTGTAAGACCTATTCCCTTTTTAACCAAAACCATTTTGGGCCTCAGACATTGTATAAGTCCCTCTGCGTTAAAATAATCTTGGCGTGATCGCCATTTCAAAACGAAAATCATCTGGGCCTACCCTTGTGTTGTAAGTCCCATTTCTTTTCTCTTAAAACACTTTGGGCCTCTCCTTGAGTTGTAAGACTCATCCCTTCGTACAGAAAATCTCTTTGGGTCTCAGTCATTGTAAAAGTCCAGTACAGTTTATAAAACAACGGTGCGATCACTGTTAAACCCTGGGCCTCTCCTTGAGTATAAGCCCCAACAATCTTTTCAAAACAACTTCCCTTTGATTTAGATTCAAATATACAGTTATTATCAAAACTTTCTTTAATTTCTTTGAACAACTAACCATACAGCATGGAAGCTTACTCACCTGTAAGTTTTTATCCGCTTTCATGTACTTGCTTTTATATATATAACTGTATTTTGGGAAGCTGCTCCATTATAAGTCTTCTTTCATTCTTTTAAATACATGTCACATATATATAACTTTATTGTGGGAAGCTGCTCCGCTGTAAGTCTTCTTTCATACCCTTTTAGATACTTGTCATATATCAACTGTATATATACTAGTATAGTTATTTAGAGTTTTCCCCGACAACTTGGTCTAGAACTAGGTAAAGCCAGTTTGGTCACTCTTTAATACAGTTAAAACTAGATCCTCATAGGACTTCCAGATACAGTCTTGCCTTCTCTTGGGCTTAAACAATATGGAACATAGAGAAATGCAGTATTCTCGGTGAACCTTTTCTCAGGTTGTCACTATTAGAAATTGTAAAAGAAATTCTATTCCCAAGAAATGATTCATTCTCGGTGAATGACATCTCTTGAATTTCTTCAAATCCCAGAACTGTTCAGAAATTTTTCATTCTCGGTGAATGACATCTCTTGAACCTTTCTTTGGTTTGGTCCCACTGGCTTCCTAAAAGCATCCCCGCCTCCTCTTGGGCTTTGTACAAGGACCCTTCGGCTTCTTAGAAGTTCTCATGCCTTCTCTTGGGCTTAATACAAGGACCCTGAAGACCTCTTAAAGGTATAGGACAGAACTTAGTCATCCTTTGTTAGAGTTGTCTTTCTAAAAAGAGTTAAAAACCTCAGACCAATTTTAGGGTTGATACTCATCCCTTATAAGATTCAGCCTCCTCTTGGGCGTCATACAAAGATAAATTCTTCCCATAGACTTGGACAGTCTTATCACCTCTTGAATCTCAAAGACATTCTCAAGTTCCTTACAAAATATAGGAGAAACCCTGGATTCTGGATTAATCTCCAGTAGAGTTAAAACTTGTGGGTTCTAAAACCCAGTCTCTCTCCCAAAATTCCCCAACCAGGGTCAGTTTATCATCATCGGTATAGGGTCAAATCCTGATGGTCGTGTCGCACGATTGTTGATGTTATACTATGGACGAGCCTACTGAAGAGGCTGTTGTGTTCTTTGTTAATACTATTGTTGACTTGGTTGGCTCTGAGCAACCTGAGGTTGATAAGTCGGAGCCGGCGTTGGGTTAATAGCGGAAGTTATTGCCGCTACTGGTTGATACTTTCGCCTTTGCTTTCCCAGAGAGATGTTACTAATATCTTGCTCTTTTTTCTTTTGGAAAACACTACCGTGTCTCTTAGTACTGCTAGATGGTTATGAATCTTTGACCAGTTGTCCTTCTCGAACTGCTTCTTCAAGGCGTACTCCCATGTTCACTATTTTCAGTGAAGTCACTGGGCGCACTTGCAACTATTCGGTCGAAATAGAATGGGCTCAAGGTTTTCAAGAAGATCTTTGTCATCTCTTATTCATCAAGAGGGGGATAGATCTGGGAGGCAATTTCACGCCATCTCTGAGCATTTTCTTTAAAAGTTTCTTTGTCTTTTTGCAACATTGCTCTGATCTGATCCCTATCCGGTGCCATGTCCAAATTGTACTTATATTATTGAACGAAGGCTACGCCGAGATCTCTGAAAGTACTGATCTTGGTGAGGTTTAAACCCATGTACCATTTGAGTGCGGCACCGGTTAAACTGTCTTGGAAGTAATGGATCAGTAGCTGTTGATTTTCTGTCTGGGTAGACATTTTTTTAGCGTACATCACCAAATGACTTTGAGGGCAAGAGTTGCCTTTGTATTTTTCAAAGTCAGTCACCTTGAATTTGTACGGTATCTTTACATTAGGGACCAGACAGAGGTCTGCGGCGTCCTTTCCAAATAAGTCTTGACCGCGAATGGCATGCAGTTCCTCCTGCATTTTCAAGAATTATTCTTGGAACTCATTCATTCTTTCGTACATGTCTTCGTTTCCACCAGAAATTGCTTGCGGGATCTGTCCTTCTGGGACAGTGTGTTCCACTAGTTGTGGTATAGACATTACATCGGTGATTCTTGGCGCTTCAGTGCCTTGAAGTTTGTAACCTTCAAGATTTGCTGTTGTAAACCTTGCATCTTCACTTTCCCGAAGTTTGTAACCTTCAGGTCCAGTGGTTCCTGCTGCAGTTTATTGGACGATATTTGGGACATCGACAGCAACCCATTGGCGATGAACTCCTCAGTGAATCACAAAGTCTGGTACCTTCTTTCTTGGTTTGTCCTCAGAAATGACGCTGACTTCTGGCGGAGTAGGATTGTTGGAGTCTTCCTCCCATGCAGAGTTATCATAAACGAACTCTTCTGTTGCATCTTCCCTAATGTTTTCACTCTCAAGAGGATCTCCCCATCCAGTTGGCTGGATGTCCTCGTATCTGATGCGAGAGCTTTCAGGAGCGGTGTACTTGACCAAAAAGTCGTACTTACCACTCGGCTGTCCTAAGGTGTCCCATACTTCTGTGGGGATAGAGGAGTCATCCTTCTCAATGGCGTTGACCTCAGGAAAAGCATAGTTGATGAACTCTTGTCCTGCAATCTTTGCAGATTTATTATTGTGCTGGATATCTTTGGAATGTCTTGAGTAATGATTGCATGACTTGGTGGGGACGTGGGTATTCCTTTCAGTATTACTCAGCTGATAGGCATCGTTTGGCTGACTCTTTTGCCTCAAGTCTTCTGGGTACGGCTTCCAGATAGGCAAGTCATCCAGGGGATCATAATAATCTTGGTCAAAGTTGTCTTTTATTAGATGATTTTCTAATGAGTTAGGTGGAGCACGACATCCCTCAGGATCACAATCTCCATAGATCATCCGAACGTATGATCTTGGTATATATCTCGGGCCCTGCTTGGGAAAATAGAATGGCATGCGCGCTTCTTCCTGAGGCATATAACCATTGTCGTTGAGATAAGATTTCCATTCCTCATCTATATCAGAGGAGTCACTCTTATTGATGGTGTGTACTTCTTGAGACATTGGGTGGAGGAAGCCTCCGCTGTGGAAGAAGTCCTGAATGGGATGAAAAATTTCATCTTTAGTAGTCTGGGTACAGGCTGAGGAGAAACCAAGACCTTTCTTTGTCTTGTTATCCATAGGAATTACGAGCCGTCCCCATCCCTTTACGTTATTACTCTCGATCACTTTGAGAGCGTCTTTGTATGAGGAAATCGATGTCCCTCTTTCTGATTGATTCTAATTGCTCACCGATAGAGCTTGAAACTGGGTTCCAACAACCTCCTCGGGTTCTACACAGGAGAATGATGATAAGTTACTCACTATTAAGGCCTGCTCTCCGCATACTATGACTAACTTATCATTCTTAATGAACTTCAGCTTCTGGTGAAGTGTCGAAGTGACTGCCCCAGCCTCGTGTATCCAAGGTCTTCCTAATAAACAGCTATATGCTTCCCAGATGTCCATGACCTAGAAATTGACTTAGAAAGTGTGAGGACCGATGGTTATGGGAAGATCAACTTCGCCGATAACTATTTTTTTGGATCCATCAAAGGCTTTGACGATGACCTCGCTGCCTCTCATCGGGGCTCCTTGAAATGATAGTCGTATCAGAGTTGATTTTGGCATGACATTCAAAGACGATGTTGTGTCTACTAGTATGTTGGTTAGAGCATCGTCCTGGCAGTTGACTGTAATGTTAAGCGCCATATTGTGATTTTTGCCTTCTTCTGGCAGTTTTTCATCACTGAATCCTAAATTATTGCAGGAAGTGATGTTGGAAATGATGCTGTCAAACTGTCTTACCGTCATATCTTGTTCTACGAAAGCTTGCTCCAAGACTTTCTGCAGAGCTTCCTTGTGAGCTTCGGAACTAAGCAGGAGAGATAGCACAGAGATTCTAGATGGAGTTTGCAACAGTTGGTCCACAATGTTGTACTCGCTTTTCTGGATGAGTTTTAGCATCTCATCATTGTTCTTTACCAGTTCTGGATTACTAGATTGTCCGACTTGTCAGTTTGGAACTTTTGTTTGAGGTTCCTTTTCCTTGGTGGGTTCTCCAACTCCTCTGTTGAAGATCCGGCCGCTCCGTGTTACTCGACTGATGTCTGTAATGTTCACGACGGAGGGTAATGGAGTTTCCTTTCCATTTTCGATGGTTGTTGAACCGTACTTTTAAGGGATAGCCTTTTCTGATTTGTATGGTATTGGACCTGGCAAGTAGATAACCACAGGAGCTTTTTGGTTTCTCTGACCGTTATAGGCAACCTCAATCAGTTCCTGGTTGGGAACTTTTCTACTATAAAGAGGGATTATTGATTCATTGAGTAGAGGGATTATGACGCAAACGTCTTTGGTCCTCCCATGATCAGAGATTATGACAACGTCTTTGCTTTGATTAGGGAGATAGTCTTGTATCACATTGATTGACCCAGAACTTCAACATGGTCGAACCTCTTTATGGTCCCACTAATTTTGAAGAGCCGCTCGTACGAGGTAGCATCCTTGTTTATTCTCGGAACAAACTCTACAACACTCATAGTTGTGCGGTGGCACCCGACCACGCCCGCTTTGTATGCAGTGCATCTTTACTAGATCTGTTTCCATTGAGCAGACATCCTGACTTTGATGTCTACCAGGATTCCCGTCAATCATACTAATTTGTTGTGTAGCTTCATCCAAGTAGATTAGAAGCCATCAGTGGTCCAACAAGTGTTGAAGTGTTCTTTGGACAAGTTCACACCCTTGGTCGTCTTCATGGCATTCTTCATAGTCTTGATAATCATATAAAGCCAGAAAGCCGAGCCTGACTTGCTTAGCATGTAATTCTACCAGACTGGTATTCATCAAGCGTATGTCAAAGATCTGAACCATATTCACTTGATGGTTATTTCTCTCACGGTAGTCTTGGATCCATCCAAGATCCATCTGACGTTGGAGGGCCTCTTGTACAAAGAGCATCCCTGATTGCTTGTTGAGCAGATCAGACAAGTGTTGTAATCGTGCTGTGGCAGATTATGGTATTGACTTTGCCTTGAATGCATCACCACCAAATTGACGTTCATCGCCAGAATGTTGCGGTTCTGAACAATGTTGGGATGCGCATGGGCCATGTTGACTTTGCGGATTTAGTGATCCTGAATCCAGCCTAGATCTATATGTTCTTGTAGAGCTGATTCCACTACGGAACACCTCTGATTATTCTTTGAGCAGGTATCACACTTGTGATAATTGTGAAGCGGTACATGACCGTACCCGCTCTATCTGCAATGTATCCTGACCAGATTGGTTCCTAATAGGGGTACATCGTGAATTTGATAACTGCGGATAAATTATTCCTCTATTAAATTCACTGCAACCTTCTCATGTTGCGGCAACGGGTTCGCCTGAACATTCAGATTGGTATCTTTAAAAGATAAGATCTCGTTCCTGATAAGCTTCTGTACATCAAACTTGAAGCTGAGATAGTTCTCAATATTGTGCCCCGATCCTCCTTGATGGTAAGGGCAAGTTAGTTCCGCTTTGAACCAAAAACGTGGATTTTCCGGTACTGTAAGAGAAGTCCTGGTTTGGACGTGCCCCTTGGCCAGTAGAAGTGGAAATAGTTCTGCGTACAACATCGGTATAGGGTCAAATCCCGATGGTCGTGTCGCACGATTTTTGATGTTATACTGTGGACGAGCCTACTGAAGAGGCTGTTGTGTTCTTTGTTAATACTATTGTTGACTTGGTTGGCTCTGAGCAACCTGAGGTTGATAAGTCGGAGCCGGCGTTGGGTTAATAGCGGAAGTTATTGCCGCTACTGGTTGATACTTTCGCCTTTGCTTTCCCAGAGAGATGTTACTAATATCTTGCTCTTTTTTCTTTTGGAAAACACTACCGTATCTCTTAGTACTGCTAGATGGTTATGAATCTTTGACCAATTGTCCTTCTCGAACTGCTTCTTCAAGGCGTACTCCCATGTTCACTATTTTCAGTGAAGTCACTGGGCGCACTTGCAACCATTCGGTCGAAATAGAATGGGCTCAAGGTTTTTAAGAAGATCTTTGTCATCTCTTTTTCATCAAGAGGGGGATAGATCTGGGCGGCAATTTCACGCCATCTCTGAGCATTTTCTTTAAAAGTTTCTTTGTCTTTTTGCAACATTTCTCTGATCTGATCCCTATCTGGTGCCATGTCCAAATTGTATTTATATTATTGAACGAAGGCTACGCCGAGATCTCTGAAAGTAATGATCTTGGTGAGGTTTAAACCCATGTACCATTTGAGTGCAGCACCGGTTAAACTGTCTTGGAAGTAATGGATCAGTAGCTGTTGATTTTCTGTCTGGGTAGACATTTTTTGAGCGTACATCACCAAATGACTTTGAGGGCAAGAGTTGCCTTTGTATTTTTCAAAGTCAGTCACCTTGAATTTGTGCGGTATCTTTACATTAGGGACCAGACAGAGGTCTGCGGCGTCCTTTCCAAATAATTCTTGACCGCGAATGGCATGCAGTTCCTCCTGAATTTTTAAGAATTGTTCTTGGAACTCATTCATTTTTTCGTACATGTCTTCGTTTCCACCAGAAATTGCTTGCGGGATCTGTCCTTCCGGGACAGTGTGTTCCACTAGCTTTGGTATAGACATTACATCGGTGATTCTTGGCGCTTCAGTGCCTTGAAGTTTGTAACCTTCAGGATTTGCTGTTGTAAACCTTGCATCTTCACTTTCCCGAAGTTTGTAACCTTCAGGTCCAGTGGTTCCTGCTGCAGTTTATTGGTCTTCAGTGACCGGTGGGATATATCCTTCAGGGATAAAGTTGAGAGGGATGCCCCAGGGGCGACCTTTAGGTATGTTGTACCGAGGATGATTCTCATGTGTCTCCATTATGGGCGTAGATGTAATCTCTAAGATCACAATCCTTTTTTGTTGCTTCTGAGCTGCTGCCAGGGATTGCATGTCACTGTGAAGTTTTTCCAAACTTTCCTTTAGAACGTCGATTTCTTCTCTCAGCTCTCTATTCTCTTCCTCGAGATCGTCTATTTTATTTTGTCGATTGGCCCGAGCATTGTATGAGTGAGATAGTTTGACTCTAGAATCGTGACACATACGTGAGACTCAAAGATAAGAAGAACGCGTTATGTGAGAATGATGAATGATATGAAAAGACATTTTTTTTATTTTTTATTTTAATCAAAAAGAACTTCAACAAATAGATTGCAAATATCATACAGTGGGGGATACCCCTTTTATTGAATTTGAAAGATTGTAGTATGTTACAAGGAAAAGTACAATATTTTACAAAGTACTGTAAGGAAAATGGCAAGCTCGTGGATCATGAGTCCTCTCTGAAGAGAGCTCAGATGTTGGTTCCAGTATTTTCCTTTTCTTTGACCGGGGCTCTTCAGCCGTTGTCGGGTCGTCAGTCCTTTGCCAAGTGAAAGGAGCGAGCAAATTCCTTCGATCTTCTTGACTCTCTATAGCATGATGTTCTAATATTTTAATCAGAGCATCCTTCTCTTTTAACAGTTCCTGAATCTTGGTACACTCCACATTGAGGATTCGATATTTGTTCTTCCAAGAGCTCTTCTCACGTTGAACTTTGTTGAGAGCTACTTGGAGTTTTTCCATATCAGACATGAAATAAAGGACAAATTCCTTTAATGGAAAAACTTCTTGGCGAGGGTAAGGCATCCTCAGCTTGAGGGCTCTAGTTTGCACCCAGTGGAAATAAGGCTCCATGGAGGTACAACTTGGTCTTCCTAAAGACTTTCTTCCTTTCCTGTGAATATGTTGTCAGGCATGCACTATTTCCTTCTTTAGTGCCCTGTCATTTTCCCCTTCCTTGAAGAAAAGACCTTCCAGATGAACATTATGCAGGATATTCTTCATCAGGTATCCGAGTTGACGACGAATTAAAATTAGATGATAGTTGATTCCTCCTTTAGTTCCAATGAGGGGTATGTTAGGGAAATTTCCACATCTGTCGATGATCTCTATCCCCTCATAAATCCTATTATACCAATCTATGTCAGAGTTGGTAAGGGACATAATCCTTTGTGACCAACGTAGAGTACTCTTGTGATCCCAAAAAGTAGCAGACTTGGGTAAATGGGAAATGAACCATTTGTAGAGTAAGGGTACACAACATGTGATCATTCCTCCGCTGTACAAATTCCTTAAGTGTACAGAATAATAAGCATCTGCGAGCAAGGTTGGTACGGGGTTTCCAATCAGAAATATCTTAACAGCGTTGGTATCAACGAAGTTGTCAATGTTGGGAAAAAGGAATAACCTATATGTGAATAGGACAAAGATGTCTTCAAAAGCAGGTACGTTTCCTATACGTGCAAAATACAGAGCTTTCTCTATCAGGAATTTAGCTGGTAAACCATGGATTCCTCCTTTGGTGGTCATGTGAGTCCTAACTTCTGACTCGTCCAAAGAGATCGATCTTGCAATGGTTTGTTCCTTTGGAATTTCTTCCAGTCCAGAAAATGGAGCTCGGTCAGTGATAGGTAAATTAATCAGATGAGATTACTCCTCCAGTGTTGGTGCCAGTTGGTAATCCGGAAATGTGAAGCAATGATAAACCGGGTCGAAGAACTGAATCAGCGTAGACAACATTCCTTTAACTAAGTGGACCCCTAACAGAGATAACAGTCCTCCATGCTTAGCTCTGAAAGCCTCAGGGTTGGTAATCATCCTTGACAACCTCCTTAAACCCTCTAGTTTCGGAGCCTTGAAGGTGTACTTGTGCGTCTTTCTTCTACCGAAATCCATTACGCAATCTTTCTGATATTTGCAATTATTGTTTTAGTTTATTTTGAAAAAGATTTTTTCCTTTGTTTAAAAAGAGTTTTTTAGATGAATGCATGAATGCAGTACACAAAAACATCGAAAAAACATGGTTTCAAGGGTTCAACGTCACGAGCATGGAGTCATGGCTCTACCCACGCTTAAAGGTTGTACTATTCTAGTCAATTTTTGTACCTGTAGAATGGGTTCCAGGTTCCCAAAATCATTGACCTTGTCATACCCCAAATTTTGACCACTAAGATTTCCCATCATTGTGCAAATCATCATCACAATATAGATGAACCATTATACCTCATTAGTATCCCCAAAGATGGGTGAGCATTCACTACAATAAAAATTAGGGTCTCAAGACCTCTCAAAGTCCTTAGACAAAGGATCAATCAAGAAATGACATGATCTTAAACTTTTCTAACCTTTCAAACACCCACAATGGATCAAGAGGACTCCCACATCAAGGATCAAGCACAAGGCTGCAGCATTCCAAGTGGATTAAGCCTCAAGATTGCCAGTGTCACCAAATTAGGGTTTTGGTCGACTGAGCCCTCCAGATAGAAATTTTCATCTGAGCATGAGCCAATACTTCAAAGCATCACCTAAGGTACTCCAAGGGACCTCATGGATCCAATCATCAAGTCAATTTAGCCTCAGGGGATGCATTCATCAAAAATCAGGAATTAGGGTTTCTTGACCTAATTCACCCCTAAGTTGACTTTTGGGACAAAACATGAGCCAAGACCTCAAGACATGATTAGAGGGTCTCTAATACACTACATTGATCCATTTGCAACAATGGATTGATCCAAGAAGCTTGATTCACAAGTTTCAAATTCATCAGGACCACAACTAGGGTTTCGAGGAAAAAGTCAACTGTATCTTTGACTTTTGACCAAGACATGCTCCCAAACCTTGGGACTTGATTCAATACACCCTATAACACCTATGGAATCCATCCATTAAGTTTTATTTAGGTCAAGGACTTAATTTCATAGAGAATCGCACAGTTTGGAATTCATCTGATAAAAAGTCAACTGTGCCCAAAAGTGAAAGTTTGACTTTTTGATTTTTTGGTCAATTATGGTTCTTTAACCGTAAAATGATGTTAATGTGTGATTGGAATCATCATTCATCAAGAAAAATCAAAGAAAATGGGATAACTTGTAAAAGGGGGTAACCATAAAACTTAGAAATTTTTCTAAGTTATGGAACAAAGTGGCTAGGCTACCAACTTCCAAGGATCATAACTTGTGATCCAAGCAACCATTTTGGTTGATCTAAAGATGGATTTGTAGCTCTCATGGTATACTTCAAAAGCTTCAACTACAGCTCATTCCAATTCATCATGAATTTTAAACTATGGAGTGATCAAAATGGCTGAAAGTATGAAAATGGCATCTTTTTCAACACTTAGACAAATTTCTGCCCAAGACAGATTTTGTTGAAAACACCAAAACTTGTGAGGTTTTTTCACATGGTTGCAAGGGAAATCAACTCCAACTGTAAACATCAATGTTGTTGCAAATGTTGCTAAAAATTTAAAGAACTTATTAGCATGAATTGATTCAACTTGAGCCAAGAGAAATCCATGACCAAACATGCCTTGTTGCAGCTGTTTTGCAACATATTTTGTTGCATAACTTGATGAAATTGATTCTTATCCAAAGAGCATTGATCACAAGACCTGCTACACTCACTTTGATGACTATAAGCTCTGCACCACCTGCCAATTCAGTTCAAGGCCAACCAATGGGAGCATGAACATAAGAGAATATGCTTGGAATCCAATGTGCGTTTAAGAGAAAATAGTGAATATTCAACATTCCCTTTATGATCACTCAAGCTGCCTTCATAATCCACCAATAAGAAGACTCCAGAATGTGAAATTTGTCAGACCATAGCTGAGCTATTTGGAGTCTCCTCTATTCCTTGTGAGTGAAGATATTTTTCAAACCTTGACCAAGAAAACTCAGAGCATATCTCTTGAGCTCGAGCTGGCAACTTCAGGGCAACATATTTGCCTATAAATAGAGTGCACATTTCATTTTTCAAATCACACCAAAGCACAAGAATTCTTTACTTTCTTTCTTTCACTCTCCAAGCACAAAAACTCCATAGTTGTGTAAGTCACTATCGGGTTTTGAGTTGCAGAGCCAAGCAACTTAAACCACCACTTCAAACACATCACACATGATGTATAGAAGCTGTCCAAACACCTAAACCACTTCTAAAACACCTCCATCAAAATCTCACTCTTCAACCTAGCTATTATGCAGTTGGGATACCACAACCTGATCCAAAGATTTTCAAAGTGTTCTAAGTCTTTCAATCCACTCCATATCATCCAGTGAAGCTGTAGAGATCATCATCCACCTTCTGGAACACACTTTGTGCAGAGTTTCAATTCTTCTTGCAGCAAGGTAAGCCTCAAACTCTCATAACATGATCCATGCATATTTCCTCGCATGATACTTTTTCCAATTGCTTATCATCATATGTTGAATGTTTTCCCTCAAAAAATTTGATCATAGCACTCACAACCATGTATGCACGATTGCTTTTGCAAAATTAGGGTTCATACACTCATGTTAATATAACTGGCTGCACACTAAAAATAAATGAAATCAAATATTGCCATCATGTACCTTGTTAAAAAACGCATGAATTTGGTGTTTGAATCATGTCAAATGGTTGAGAAACGAGTGAGATAGAGAGCTTCACGCATCTGGCCCAAGGAAGAAGATGACCATGGCGCCATTCTTCAGGTTTTCTAACCAAACTTGCCTTATGTTTTTTCCTTGCCATATGTTTAATGAATTGGCATTGCGCCCCAGTGATTGATCAGCTGGTTTGTAGGTATCAGTGAGCGAGAGGTCTGGGGTTTGAATCCCCCTCGCCCCAGACCCCTTTTTAATGCGTTTTCCACTTTTTTTAATACTTTTCATATTATTTTTTATGATTTGGAAAATTAATTTCTCCTTCAATTTTAATGATTTTTGATTGGTTCTTTTTGTAAAAAATCACAAAAATGTTAAAATATTTTATCCCACAAAAAAAATCAAATTTATATTATTTATTTAATATAGTTGGTATTTTTGTAAATAAATTCATTTTTAATTGTTTTTAACATTTTAAAAGTGAATATTTATCTTGAAAATCAAAACCAAATGAGTTCTAAATCATCTTGTGATTAAAACCTCATTTTTCAAACCTTAAACAAAAATCACAAGTAGTTTATTTAAACTTCTTTGGTATTTTTATCATTTTATTGATTTTCTTTAAATAATTACTCTTAAAGGAAAATGAAATTAGGGTTTCTTTGATTTTCACCCTCATCAAACTTTTTCAAACTCTTTGGGCCTCTAATAGAGTGTAAGACCCAACCCATTTTTGAAACCAAAATAATTTGGGCCTCAGATATTGTATAAGGCCCACTGGGTTTTCAAAAACCTCGGCGTGATCGCCGTTTTCAAACAAATAACCTTGGGCTTCTCCTTGAGCTATAAGTCCCATTTCTTTTATTAAAACACACTTTGTCGTCTTAATCTTAACCTTTCACCTTGTCCAGGTGAAACGGATGTCTTGATAGGGCTGACTTTCTGTAAATGTTCCTCTTCACTTTGCCCAAAGCGCCAGAGTTTTGTTTTATAGGGATGTAGTTTCAAGAATTGACTAAAAGATAAATAAAATAATGTCGTTCTGTAATTTCCGCATTAATTGATGTTTTCTCTATTCGCTTTTTTAGAAAATGGTAATCCTAAAAAACAACAAATAACAAAAAACAAGCAGTTTTCCAAAAAAAAATACACTGCACACACTTTTGCATTCTATCGATTTCTTCTAAAAATCAATCATCACGTCATGCAGATTGCTTGTTTTAAACCCCATTGAAACATACGATCCAATGCCTTCACCCAACTTTGAATTCCCGGTATTCGAGGCTGAAGAAGAAAATGACGAAGAAATTCCAGAAGAGATTTCCGGTTACTCAGACAAGAGGAAAGGTCCATTGAACCTCACAAAGAGCTGTTGGAAACGGTCAACTTGGGTACAGAAGAATAGAGAAAAAAAGTCAAGATTGGGGCAATGCTCAGTCCGACTGTCAAAGAGGATTTGATAAAGCTTCTCAAAGAGTTTCCCGATGTATTCGCTTGGTCCTATCAGGATATGCCAGGGTTGGATACCAGCATCGTGGAACATCATCTAGCGTTAAGATCAGAATGTCCGCCGGTAAAGCAAAGGTTGAGACGGACTCATCTAGACATGGCTATCAAAATCAAAGAGGAAGTACAGAAATAGATTGACGCGGGTTTCCTTGCCACATCAGAGTATCCTCAATGGTTAGCCAACATAGTACCAGTTCCGAAAAAAGACGGAAAAGTCAGAATGTGTGTAGACTACAGGGATCTGAACAAAGCTAATCCGAAGGATGACTTTCCTTTACCACACATTGACATGCTGGTAAACAGTACCGCAAAGTTCAAAGTCTTCTCCTTCATGGATGGATTCTCGGGCTATAATCAGATAAAAATGGAGCTGAAAGACATGGAGAAAACTTCATTCATCACCCCATGGGACACGTTCTGTTACAAGGTAATGCCGTTCGGTTTGAAGAGTGTCGGGGCAACCTATCAAAGGGCCATGACTACTCTGTTTCATGACATGATACAGCAAGAAATCGAGGAGCATGTGACCCACCTGTCAAAACTATTCGAGCGCCTGAGGAAGTACAAACTCTACTTGAATCCCAAGAAATGCACCTTCGAAGTCCATTCAGGGAAATTGCTAGGGTTCATCGTCAGCCAGAAAGGAATTGAGGTTGATCCTGACAAGGTCAAGGCCATTCAAGAAATAACTTCTCCAAAGATTGAAAAATAAGTCAGGGGATTCCTGGGACGTTTGAATTACATTTCCACATTTATATTCCTCATGACCGCGACATGCACGCCAATCTTTAAACTACTCAAGAAGATACAATCATTCCTCACTGATTCTCAGGGAAAATGGACTCTGAATTATGACGGCCCCTATGTGGTCAAGAAAGCCTTATCAGGCGGTGCCTTGAGACTCGCAACCATGGATGGAGAAGAATTTTCCTACCCCACGAATGTTGATGTAGTCAAGAAATACTTCGCCTAAATAAAAAAATAAAGAAGAAAAAAAAAACGTCTCGGTGGATTGAAAACCCGAAAGGGCGGTCCAGGAAAAAATTAGAGACATAATAAAAAAATCATCCCGGTGGATTGGAAACCTCAAAGTACAATCCAAGTAAAAATTAGGGATTAATGGCAAGTAACTACGTCTGACAAGGTTGAATCCCTCAGCAGTCACGCCATCCATTAGAAAACTCCAGTTAAGGTCATCTTCGACAGAAGCTTAGGATGTCCAGAATTCAAAGTTGGTAGAAGGATAGTGGTCGTTATGTTTTAATGTAGCCCTTTTCCCGTAAATTACCATTTTCTAACTTTGTAAATACTCCATGGAATCACGCGCTTCGCTGATTTCCATCCTATCAATAAAATTTGAGCCCTAGTGCTTTTGTTTGCAATTCTCATTTCTTTTAGCTTTACAGAATGATGTTTTTAACATGGTTAACGATTCTTGAAATAAAACAAAAATGAATTTACTTGTCAACCTTTTTCTGCTTTTAAAATAAAGATGGCAATTTCTTTTGACTGTTGAACATCGAAAGAACGTCGATCGCTTCTCCAGAAGTAATCGAACTTCAAAGTGCAGAATCAAAGTGTTCCTTCTCGAACCAGTACACCTGAATGAAGGATCAGCTATGTCAGATGCGAATATTCCGTCCGACACCCCCGACAGAGTTCTTATATCCTAAGCTCGACCAATGGTTTTCCCCGCAGGGACTATCTCTCCTAAGCAAGGCAGAATTGCTATCTTGAACAAATGGTATTTCCTCGTCCCTAGCAGTGGCCAAGTATTCAGTCGTGTTCATCCACTAGTTTGTATGCCGCGTCAGTTTTGTCAGCAAATACATACATACATCATGCATTCTTAATTTACATTCATATTCACATTGCATCACTATCACTCTAGTCGGTCTTATCTCCTAGGGATAAAAGTCCTCTTGTCAATCGAGTTGTCCGTCCTTTCCTCGTCAGGAAGCGAATCAGCTAAACAATCTCTCCCCCAATTTATTTCTGGATTGGAGATGATCCTCGATCACTTTGATAACTTGAACCTTTGAAAGGCAAGAAAAATTTTGACAAACGTCACTCTTCACCATTGAAGATGATATCTTTGCTTTCCTGGATTAAGGAAATCCCCAGAGAAAGCCTCTCAACCGAAGCTTCAGCAATGTAGCAGTTTCTCTCTGAAAATTTTCTATCAAAAAGGTCATCAGTACCTCCAAATTGGATTACATCAAATGACATTTCTTCGAGAAGATCTCCAGGAAAAGTATGATGCAATATCCCCAAACAGGAAAGTAGCCTCTCAAGAGACTCGTTTTCCCCATTAGAGCCGACAAATGGCGTCTCCAATAGAGAAGTTTATACACCTCTACAGCTCAGACAGATGGGTTCCCCCAGCAAGTCTGACATCAAAATTTTTCCCATCAAATGGCATCTCCCCAGGAAAATTCGGCGAGAAGTTTGAGGAAAACCGCTACAAATAGTCCCTTGTCAAGAAAGTTTATTGACAAAAGAAATTGAGACCAGTTCCTTGGGTGAAGGCCAGGATCAAGGGGAAGTTTATATCAGAAACTAAGACCAGTTCCTTGGTAAGAAACCAGGATCGAGGGGAAGTTCACATCAGAAACTTAGACCAATTCCTTGGTAGGAAACCAGGATCGAGGGGAAGTTCACACCAAACTGAAACCAGTTCCTTGGTAGAAAACCAGGATCGAGGGGAAGTTCACATCAGAAACTAAGACCAGTTCCTTGGCTGAAGACCAGGATCGAGGGGAAGTTTTACCTTTTCTAAGTATCAACGCTTAGCAAAATAATATGGATGGGCAAGCTGCCATTCATAACCCATGTCAAAATTTTGGGTATTCCGATATTTAATCCTCTTGCACCCCGAATGCCCGAATACCTTCGCCATTCACACCTTCGGGTCCAAGAAGATTAAATAGGGGCATCTTCCATACCCCAAATTTTGACCACTAAGATTTCCCATCATTATGCAAATCATCATCACAATATGGATGAACCATCATACCTCATTAGTCTCCCCAAAGATGGGTGAGCATTCACTACAATAAGAATTAGGGTCTCAAGCCCTCTCAGAGTCCTTAGACAAAGGATCAATCAAGAAATGACATGATCTTCAACTTGTCTAACCTCTCAAACACCCACAATGGATCAAGAGGACTCCCACATCAAGGATCAAGCACAAGGCTGCAACATTCCAAGTGGATTAAGCCTCAAGATCGCCAGTGTCACCAAATTAGGGTTTTGGTCGACTGAGGCCTCCAGATGGAAATTTTCATCTGGGCATGAGTCAATACTTCAAAGCATCACCTAAGGTACTCCAAGGGACCTCATGGACCCAATCATCAAGTCAATTTAGCTTCAGGGGATGCATTCATCAAAAATCAAGAATTAGGGTTTCTTGACCTAATTCACCCCTAAGTTGACTTTTGGGAAAAAACATGAGCCAAGACCTCAAGACATGATTTGAGGGTCTCCAATACACTACATTGATCCATTTGTAACAATGGATTGATCCAAGAAGCCTGATTCACAAGTTTCAAATTCATCAGGACCACAACTAGGGTTTCGAGGAAAAAGTCAACTGTATCTTTGACTTTTGACCAAGACATGCTCCCAAACCTTGGGACATGATTCAATACACCCTATAACACCTATGGAATCCATCCATTAAGCTTGATTTAGGTCAAGGACTTGATTTCATAGAGAATCACACAGTTTGGAATTCATGTGATAAAAAGTCAACTGTGTCCAAAAGTCAAAGTTTGACTTTTTGATTTTTTGGTCAATTATGGTTCTTTAACCCTAAAATGATGTTAATGTGTGATTGGAATCATCATTCGTCAAGAAAAATCAAAGAAAGTGGGATAACTTGTAAAAGGGGTAACCATAAAACTTAGAAATTTTTCTAAGTTATGAACAAAGTGGCTAGGGTACCAACTTCCAAGGATCCTAACTTGTGATCCAAGCATCCATTTTGGCTGATCCAAAGATGGATTTGTAGCTCTCATGGCATACTTCAAAGGCTTCAACTACAGCTCATTCCAATTCATCATGAATTTTAAACTATGGAGTGATCAAAATGGCTGAAAGTATGAAAATGGCATCTTTTTCAACACTTAGACAAATTTCTGCCCAAGACAGATTTTGTTGAAAACACCAAAACTTGTGATGTTTCTTCACATGGTTGCAAGGGAAATCAACTCCAACTGTAAACATCAATGTTGTTGAAAATGTTGCTAAAAATTCAAAGAACTTATTAGCATGAATTGATTCAACTTGAGCCAAGAGAAATCCATGACCAAACATGCCTTGTTGCAGCTGTTTTGCAATAGATTTTGTTGTATAACTTGATGAACTCGATTCTTATCCAAAGAGCATTGATCACAAGACCTGCTACACTCACTTTGATGACTACAAGCTCTGCACCACCTGCCAATTCAGTTCAAGGCCAGCCAATGGGAGCATGAACATAAGAGAATATGCTTGGAATCCAATGTGCATTTATGAGCAAATAGTGAATACTCAACATTCCCTTTATGATCAGTCATGCTGCCTTCATAATCCACCAATAAGAAGACTCCAGAATGTGAAATTTGTCAGACCATAGCTGAGCTATTTGGAGGCTCCTATATTCCTTGTGAGTGAAGATATTTGCCAAACCTTGACCAAGAAAACTCAGAGCATTTCTCTTGAGCTCGAGCTAGAAACTTCAGGGCAACATCTTTGCCTATAAATAGAGTGAACATTTCATTCTTCAAATCACACCAAAGCACAAGAATTCTTTGCTTTCTTTCTTTCACTCTCCAAGCACAAAAGCTCCTTAGTTGTGCAAGTCACTATCGGGTTTTGAGTTGTAGAGCCAAGAAACTCAAACCACCACTTCCAACACATCACATATGATGTATAGAAGCTGTCCAAACACCTAAACCACTTCTGAAACACCTCCATCAAAATCTCACTCTTTACCCTAGCCATTGTGCAGTTTGGATACCACAACCTGATCCAAATATTTTCAAAGTGTTCTAAGGCTTGTAATCCACTCCATACCATCTAGTGAAGCTGTAGAGATCATCATCCACATTCTGGAACACACTTTGTGCAGAGTTCTAATTCTTCTTGCAGCAAGGTAAGCCTCAAACTCTCATAACATGATCCATGCATATTTCCTCGCATGATACTTTTGCCAATTGCTTATCATCATATGTTGAATGTTTTCCCACAAAAAATTTAATCATAGCACTCACAACCATGTCTGCACGATTGCTTTTGCAAAATTAGGGTTCATACATTCATGTTAATATAATTGGCTGCACACTGAAAATAAATGAAATCAAATATTGCCATCATGTTCCTTGTTAAAAAAACGCATGAATTTGGTGTTTGAATCATGTCAAATGGTTGAGAAACGAGTGAGATAGAGAGCTTCACGCATCTGGTCCAAGGAAGAAGATGGCCATGGCACCATTCTTCAGGTTTTCTAACCAAACTTGCTTTATGTTTTTCCCTTGCCAAATGTTTAATGAATTGGCATTGCGCCCTAGTGGTTGATCAACTGGTTTATAGGTATTAATGAGCGAGAGGTCTGGGGTTCGAATCCCCCTCGCACCAGACCCCTTTTTAATGCTTTTTCCACTTTTTTTTAGGCTTAATACCCTTTTTGGTCCTTTAGCTATAGGGGTAGGTCCAAATAAGTCCTCTAGCTTTTAAAAGTTCCAAATTGGTCCTATACGATTTTAAATAGGTCCACGTTAGTCCTCGCCGTTAGAAAAGTTAAAATTTCAAATAAAATATTGATGACATGGCATGGGTTGTGCTGAGGTGTACGTTTCTGAATGGGGATTTGGCGCGGTGGTTATAGGCTCTTCATTTCCCACCTATTTTTCATCAAGTCATTTGTTCAGTTAGTCTTCCATCTTTGAAACCCTAGCACAGCCAGACGAAGAAGAAGAAGCTCGCGTGTGAAGACGAAGACGACTATTACGTTTCCAGGACATACGATTCAAGACGAAGATTTATCCTGGTAAGTATCTATGTTCCTTTCGTAGAACAATAGTTTTCGGTAATCTAGGGTTTATGTGTTGAAATTAGGGTTGTTTCAATCTTCTTTTTGTGAAGTTTCTGCTTGTTTATGATATTAGGTTGAAATGGAAGAAATGATAACCCTCAACATTCATCATAGTGGGGAATTTATGGATTCTGAAAAAACGAAATACGTGGGGGGTAAATGTAACGAATTAAAGGTAGATGTTGATAGGTGGTCTTATTTTGAGTTGATAGGTGTTTTGAAAGATATAGGGTATAACGAGGTAAACAACATCTACTACAGGGATCCTACATTTGGGATTAATGAGCTTACTGATGATAGAGGTGCGTTGGACATAGCTGACCTATGTAGGGTACACCTCAAGGTTGACATATACATTGAACACCCATTATTCCAACCTGATTATGTTGATGAGGGTGACACATTACATGAAGAACCTATTAACATGGAGGAGGATATATTAAATGAAGAACCTTTGGATGTTGTGAATGAAGAACAATATGATATTGTTGCTGAACTTGTTGAACAAGTACTTAAGGATGTAAACACTTCTGTTGATAGTGCTGGTTAGGGAGTGAATTCTAGTGAGGGTGTCAAGGCTGGTGAGGGAGTGCATACTGGTGAGGGTGTGACTACTGGTGAGGGTGTGACTATTGATGAGGTTGTCTTGGATGGTGAGAATGTGAATTCTGATGAGGGTGCCTTGGATGGTGAGAATGTGAATTCTGATGTGGGTCTTGAGAAAGAGGGTGTAGAGAAAGAGAGTGTTGAGAAAGAGGGTGATGGGAATGGGGATGGGATTCATGGTCAGGTGCATGATACTTCATCTGATGACAGTGAGGATTCATCCTATAACTATGATAGTGCCTTGGAGATTGATTTCAGTGATTCTGATCCTAGTCTGGATTATGAGGAAGAACATGTTGCCAAAATGGTGGCATATGATGAGAAACAGGAAGGAACAAGTAAATTGAAGAAAAGGAAAGGGGGTGCAGATAGTGGAGAGGAGAATGAAGCTGTGTATGATAGTGAAGAGTTGGAAAGTGGAGGTGACACTGAGGATGAAGAAGAACCAAAGAAGAGGAAACATCCAATCTTCAAGGCAATGAAAGACATGCAAAACTATAAATGGGAGTTGGGAACCTATTTCAATACCAAAACTGATTTTAAAGAAGCCATTCAAACATATGCTGTGCAAAATGGGAGAGGTTTGAAGCTTCTAAAAAATGATAACATAAGAGTGAAGGTGGTATGTAAGCCTGGATGTCAATGGGAGGCATACTGTGGAAAACTTCCTGATGAGGAAACTTGGCAGCTTAGGAAACTAGTTGACACACATAACTGTGCTAGAGAGTATAATGTTAAGATGATGAGCACGAAATGGTTAAGCAAGAGATTGCAAAATACATTGAAAAATAATCCTAAGCTTAAGCTAAAGGATATTAAGGAGAAAGCCCTCAAGAAATGGAATGTAGGTGTTAACAAGACAAAGGCTATTAGGGCTAGATTTGCAGCCAGGGACATGGTAGATGGATCTTATTTAGGAGACTACACTAGGATTTATGACTATTGTCATGAAATTTTGAGGAAAAATCCTGGGTCAACTGTTAAGATACATGTCACACCAGTTCAAGAGGGAAGTGAGGATGCAAGACCTTATTTCAAGAGAATGTATGTTTGTTATGATGCTTGCAAGAAGAGCTTCAAGATGTGTAGACCAATAATTGGGCTTGATGGCTGTTTTTTAAAGGGTCTATGTGGTGGCCAGATTTTATCTGCAATAGGAACAGATCCCAATGATCAAATGATGCCTACTGCCTTTGCTGTGGTGGAAGGGGAAAATAGAGAATCATGGACTTGGTTTTTAAAGCTCCTCATTGATGATCTGGGTGGAAGAGAAGAGTGTAGGACCTACACTTTCATTTCTGATCAGCAAAAGGTACTCCTATATTTATTGCCTTTATTTAAGTTTGAATTATTTTTTTATTTAGAATTTAATCCTGAATTTATATGCATTTGCAGGGTCTTCTCCTAGCTATGGATGAATTGTTACCAGGTGTTGAACAAAGGTTCTGTGTGAGACACCTGTACAACAATTTCAGAAAGAAATTTCCAGGAAAAGTGTTGAAAGAAATCATTTGGAAGGCAGCCGGAGCTACTTATCCACAGGCCTGGGAAAAAGAGATGAGAGACATGAGGAGGATAAATGAAGAGGCCTACAAACACATGATGCAAACCCCACCACGATTTTGGAGCAAGTCCTATTTCAGAACCACAACAAAATGTGATACTGTCTTGAATAATATGTCAGAAGCATTCAACAGTGTAATTGTGGAAGCAAGGTCAAAACCTTTGGTTACAATGTTGGAGGAGATAAGAGGATACATAATGGAAAAATGGGCGGCAAATAAGCTAAAGTTCTCTAACTTAGGTGATGATGAAGTCTTGCCAAACATTAAGAAGAAGGTGGAGAAAATCAGCAGTTTCACAAATTCATGGATTGTAAGGTAACATGATAACCTTTTAATAGGATATAGACTGACTGTTGTGTTTTTGTAGTATGAGGTTCTTTTGATGAGATATAGACTGACTGTTGTGTTTTTATAGGATGAAATTCTTTTGATAGGATATAGACTGACTGTTGTGTTTTTATAGGATGTCATCTGAACACATTTTTGAGGTGAAGCACTTTGAGAATCAGGGAGACATATTCTCTGTCAACTTGAAGGAACATAGTTATTCTTGCAGAAAGTGGGACCTGACATGTCTCCCATGTGTCCATGTGATTTCCTCAATCAAGAGTAGAGGTCTTGATATTGACCAGTTTGTTCCTGAATATTACAAGAAGGCTAGGTACATTAGAGTGTATGAACCAATCATTTACCCTCTAAATGGTACAAATCTATGGGTGAGAACTGAATACCCTGATGTGCAGCCTCCCAAATTCAAGAAAATGCCTGGGAGACCAAAGAAGAAGAGGAATAGGGAACAGGGTGAGATTGATGGTTCTGACAGGAAAATAAGAAAAACTGGTATGATTATGAGGTGCACTAGGTGCAGACAGACTGGCCACAACAAATCAACTTGTAAGATGGCTCAGCCACCACAATAGTCAACACAGGCCACCCAGCAACCAACTCCTTCTACTCAGCTCACCCAGCAAGCATCTGAAGCAAATCTGGCAACACAGACAAGTCATGCAACAAACTCAGTCAAGCAACCAACTCAGAACAAAACAACTCAGTCAACTCAACCAACTCAACCAACTCAGACAAGCAAACCAACTCAACCAACTCAGACAAGCAAACCAACTCAACCAAGTCAAGCAAGCAAAACAACTCAGACTACTACCATGAAGCCTCCAACACAAGCTAGGCACAAGTTGCCTTTTAAGAGACCAGCACAACTTTCACAGAGACCCACCACCAGATTGAGTGCATCACAGAATGCAGTGGGTCCTACTACTAGGAGGACAACACCAACTAAAAGGATCATTCAAAAGAAATCCTCTTAGGGTCTGTAGTTTGTGTTGTATTGTGTAATGAACAAGTTCTACTATTTTGTGTAATGTTGTGAAGTTCTTTGGAAAACTTCTGTTATTTTGTGTAATGTTATGAACAACTTCTGTTATGATTACTTCTGTCATGATGTAATCAGATTATCCTATTTTGGGCAATGTTGATGTAATCAGATTATGGTATTTTGTGTAATGTGGATGTAATCAGACTATGTTATTCTGTTATGATGTAATGATTACTTCTGTTAAGCTGTTATCATATAATTGTCATAAATTATGGTGTACAAACTGTTACAAACTGCTAGGCTAAACTGTTAAATTAAGCTGCTAAATTAAGCTGCTAAACTGTTAAACAGGTGCAACATTTCAGGTTCACAAACTGTTTTATACCAACTATTATTTAGTGTAAACACTGAATTACTAGATTGGTAACTGAATTACAGGTGAACAATTTCATGTCCACAAACACATGAAGCAAACACTGAATTACTAGATTTGGTAACAACTGGTACATCAATCCACACAAATAACACAACTTCAACATTCACATCAACTTTTTTATACCAACTGATAAACCAAATTGTACACGTCATGGAACCAACTTTTACATCAACTTCAATATTCACAACACCTTAACCACTAAAACAAATAACACAATAAAAAACAGGGACTTCCAGATCATCTTCCTTTTCCTAGTGTTCTTCAAATCTTCTTCTAGAAGTAGATTATTGTCCTTCAACACTTCAACTATGCTTTTTGCCTCAGCCAGCTCTTTTTGGGCTTCTTCCAACTCCTTAAATTGCATTTCAATCTTCCATTGCAGATTCCTCGTGCGTTCCTCGTTCCCATCTCTTGAATCATCATAGAACCATTCAAAAAAACCGCATCTGGCATTCGTGTGTCCCTATACATATATGCAGCCAACTTGTTAACAGTGAAGCTGTAATGGATGGAATGCATGTGTTTAACAAAGAATATTACCTTAAAATGTTTACAACCCCAGAAAACCTTTCCATAATTTTTGACGGTTCTTGCCTTGCGAAGTACACACAGGTCTCCACAAGCACACATAACTTGCCCAAAACTGGTATAAACTTGCGATGAAGATGAAGAAGAAACGTGACCAGAACTCATTATTGGGAAGAAAATGAAGAACAAAAGCCGCCCAGATACTTGATTTCCCTTTCAATTTGGTGAATTTAGGATGAATTGTGAACCTAGGGTTTGAGATTGGGATTCAATTTATAAAGATTCAGATAAAACACTGTACCTAGCGAAGAAGATGATGACAATGCTTCACTCCCCAGCCAACTCAGCATACACATCAGTTATTTTAACACCGTTAGCATGTATTTAACGGAAAGGATCAATACGAAACTATTTAAAATCGTATAGGACCAATTTGGAACTTTTAAAAGCTAGAGGACTTATTTGGACCTACCCCTATAGCTAGAGGACCAAAAAGGGTATTAAGCCTAAAATCTAATATTAAAACTAAAATATTATTAGGAAAATAAAATTAATAACAATAAAAATCTGACAAACTAATAGAAAAAAAATGACAAAAACATAAAAGAAAAAAAAAAGTGCCAAAATGTGAGAGAGATGTTGGTAAGGGTTAGTGGATCTTTTTGTGTTTGATCATGTCAGTCCCCCTATTCCATCACGCCATGCCTTCTATATCTAATACTAGGTTTTCAAGTGGATCAAAAAACTTCCTAAAACCTAGGAAACACATATATTAAAAGAATTAAAACAAAATGTTTGTCAATGCAATAATTAAATTAAACACAAAATCAATTAATTAAAATAAACCTAAACTAATTCCTAATTAAATAAATTAAAATGATTAGTTAACTAAAAATTAAAAATAAAAAGATAAAAAATAAATAAAAGTCAGGTACCAAAGTACTCGAAAAATGAAAATGGACGTACCAAAATTATCAGTGCAAAATATAAGTATTGGAAAAAATACAGCGTTTGGTCAAATTCCGAAATACATTTTATCCAGTTAAATGCCTTAAGCCGTCTAAAAAGCGACCGAAAAGTGGTCGGAAAATTCAAACGAGCGTGCCATGTTAATCTACGCAAAACATCGATTAATATCACTGACGTTTGTAGACTTGATCTTGAAATTTTCCGTCCACTGATTTTACACACAGTTGACTTTTATTTGACCAATTCGATCGTAATTCTAACAAATTTATTTCAGCTGATAAATTGAGTACTATGCATGATGAAATGCGTGGTATGCTATGCAGATGATGCAAAACGAAAATACAGAATCTTAGGGTAAAAAATTTGGGTATGACAGATACCACGTGCATTGATTCAAGTTGTTGAGTCTCATTGCATCACATATGTGTTGTGTTGTTGTGTTTGGCTGTATGGAAGTGTGATTGGTGGAATGGTGATTGAGCATGAATAATCTGATGCATACTCATTATTATGCTTTTATTTATATAATTATGATATCTCACCCCTTATGTTTAAATGTTTCCTTTACATGGGCATCGTGCAGATAATCCGCAGTAGAAGCGTGGATTTGTGTGGAAGATGGTGTCTTCCTTTTGTTTTATAGAGTCGGCGTCTACTCTAATGTGTAACACTGGGAAAAGGGAACGCTTATTATTTGTTTATGTTTGTTGGAGATTTTATGGATATCTCCTAAGTTGTTATTTCTTTTGATTACCTTAGATCATGATTTATGATTTGATTAATTAAATTATGAGTTGTTGATGTTTCCGCTGCTTAATAAAATTGAAGTTTAGACATGATCAATGTTGTTATTTTTATTAATAATTTTTTACAGTATTATGAATTACATATCTGATTGCATGAGCAGTTTTATTTGTAGTGTAGCATCCTAAATATTTATGTTTCAATTTACTCTGATAGTTTTATTAAATTACGTAGGGGATATTTTGGGTGTTACGGGTAGAGGAAGAGGTAGTGGTCGAAAACCTAAAAAAAGTCACATTCAGTGTTACAATTTTCAGAAGTGTGATCACTATTCTAGTGATTGTCCTAAAAAGTAGAAGAATCAAGAAATTGATACAAAGCTGGCGAAACATGAAGAAAAAGAGATGTTGCTGATGGTCACAAGAAGAGATGGAGAAAGATTCCAGGACCAATGGTACTTGGACTCTGGATGCTCATCACACATGGCTGGTAGGAAAGATTGGTTTGTCAACATAAAGCCCTCAATGAAGAACATGGTGAAATTTATAAATGACAATACTCTAGCATCTAAAGGTATCAATGATGTTCTGATTATGAGGAAAGATGGAAAAGGGTTAGTAATTTCCAATGTGTTATACATACCATACATGAAGAGCAATTTGGTCAGCACAGGGAAGTTGGTCGAAAAAAGAACAACAAGGTGTCGATTGAAGATAAGATTATCAGAGTTCTCAACTCAAATTAAAGGTTGATCTTGAAGGCTCTAATGTCTCATAATAGAACCTTCAAGATTGACCTTAGTGTGATGGAGCATAAGTGCCTTGCAATTTCAGCTAGCAGGGATGAATGGATATGGCACTATAGACTTAGCCATCTAAACTTTAACGACATAAGAGATCTAAAAAGAATAAATATGGTTTCAGGAATACCATAAATCAATGTGAAGTCAAGCTTCTCTATGATGAATATGTTTTGATGAAGCCAAGACTCTTAGTGACAAGAAGGCAAAGATGATCTTCAAGATAAAAGCATCAAGTTCAAGGATTTGGATTCAAAGGATTTAAAATGTCAAGAAGGTATAATGACAATACTTATCTTCACTAAAGTCTTAGATGCTCAAATGATCAAACACCCTTGCATAACTCAATTTTTTTCATGGCATAAATCACTTGGGCAAAAATTTACAATTTTCACCATATGCAAATCGATTTGCATTATGTAGCAATCGATTTGCACCTGAGCCATGCCTAAGTTTCCTTTGCAAAATTTCATATTTTACCTTATGCAAATTGATTTGCACTTTATGTAAATCGATTGCATATTGAAGCTTTTCAATTTTTTTATAATGTTACTGTCGCTCCCAGGATTTTCATCCAGGTACAAACGCGAGAGTGGCGCGGAAAAACAGAGTCGCTAGCCGTGTAAATTTATCCCAAGAGAGGGAAAGGGAACACCGCATAAACCTGAGGAAGAGGGAAAGGAATGGTCATCGCAACCATAACCTGGGTTTGGGAGTCGGTTACGCGAGGGGAAGGTGCTAGCACACCACGCGTCCATCGTACTCGATGGGATCCACGCTTGTTGTCTATTCTAAGGGTGAGTTATCCTATCATCTATGGCTGTACTAAGACGGGAGAGGGGAAAAACAAAGACAGACTCGGTAGGACGTCGACGTCCTAGGCCTACGTACCCCCTTTGTGCAATGGGGAATTCAGAGTCAACGTAGTTCGGACCAAGTTCTTTTTGTGTTTTTTATGAGCGACGTTAAGTTCGCGTCCGGCAGTTAGGGTCGATGCCTGTTTGCGACTCAGACGGAAAGTAACGTGCTCTTTTTGAAAATAGCCTTTAGTTTGACAATCCCGAAGGACAAAAAGGTTTGAAGTTTGTTTGTTTTTTTTAGGACAGAAGTGACTAAAGTTAGTTCATAACTTGCATTGCACCAAACTCTAAGGCACAGGGGCGAATACTTAACGCATCGTCCCAAGACAGGACGCTCGCTAAGCACTATAGAAAGATGAGAGGAAGCCCCTCATTTCTCATTCCCCACGCTTAAGGCTCGTGCGCAATACACTTTATCCTTATTAAGAGTTTTCAAGAAGTTTCGAGATGAGAAGAGAGAAGACACAAAGGAAACTCTAAAGGGAAACTAAGAGTCCTAATGTTATCATGCATGGGTGACCTACGGTGAGTGAGGTTTGACGACAACCTAAGCCTAAAGAAAAGAAAAAATGAGATGAGGAAAGAGTAAGGGTGAATATGGATGATTATCCACACCCTTAAATAACTTACCTCGGTCCCTGCATAAAAGGTTAGTACGGAGCAGACATACGTAATATTAAGGCAACTAAAAACCAAACAATGACATATAATAATGATTAAATGACCTATAACAATCCAAACATGAATTAAGTAGTCAGAGACACAATCCCAAAACAATGGCACAAGTGCCTTCTCAAACAAAAACTCAGGCATGATCAGAAATATGCATACAAGAAGATCTCAAATGAAAGCAATCAAATAATTAGAGAAACAACTTCTAAAATTGCCAAATTAATTATCAACATTGCTCAACTAAAGACAAACAGCATATCAAAAACTCCTGCAAAAATTCAAAATGTAAGTCACTCAAACAATTATGCAAAGACAGGTGAGAAACATGGTTCAATGTACTAAAGAAAAGGACTGAAATGCAATATGAGATGATTTTAAAAATGAGAGAAAAATATCTTAATGCACTTCAGTGTGTTGGTGAAATGATACGAAAGGAATGAGTCCAAAATAGTTTGTGGATGCAGAGATATAAAATAAACAAGTTCAGGTATGCACGATATGAATAATGCAAAAAGAAAATAAACCAAATGATTATTTCAGATGCTAAAAATAAAATAAAATAAAATAATAAAATAAAATTTGTGAAAATTTTATAAAATCATAAAAATGATGCATGAATTTTCTTGTAATTTTTTAATGCAATTAACTATTTTAAAAAAATTAAAATGAAATGTAATGATTAAAATAAAAATAAAAATATGAAATGTGCCAGGGGTGAGAATAGCAGCTGGTTCACGTTGAAAATGCTAGTGGGCTGAAAGGGAGGGGTGCGAATAGGAAGGCCCAAAGTAAAAAGTCCATCAGCGAAATAAAATAAAATAAAGAATTACACATGGGCTTCAGTCAACTGATTGACTCCATACTCACCTTTAGATCCATCCTACGCTTATTATTAAGTCAACCAAAGAAAAAGTAATAAAGATTAATGGCTATGATTACCAGACACACCATAATAACCATGCATGGACACACACACAATTGGTCAGAAAATAAAAAAAACACGTGTGTCTCATACTCCCTCATTAATGCGTTGGCCTTATAATGGCCATCAGATTCATCCTACGCATGGCATTGAGTCAACAAAAAAGAAAGTAGTTAAGATGAGAGAACATGATATGATGCACACGATAGTAACCATGGGGTAATGAACACGCAATCATTAAAATAAAACTCAAAAATAAAAAAACGTGGCACAATATGGAACGCACGATCAAGCAGATCAACGGCTAAGAACTCACCACCAACCTCCAAACCCTAATCTCGCTGGAACCCTTACCAGTCGCCGGAGCTAGGGTTCCGGCCACCACTTCCGGCCACCTGCAATGAAAAATGCACCAAAACACGCAAACGAATACACTACCTTGGCCAGAATTTCACCGGGATCAATAATATCACGTTAAAAATAACCAACAATCAACACACAAAGAGATTCGCACGAAACAAGTTAGGGTTCCAAAACTTAAAACTCACGATGTGCACATGATACACGTCTAAACTCAAAATAAACCACATCAGAGTCATCAGCAACAATCACAGATCATTATGCATGTAAAAAAATAGAGTTTTAGGATCATGGAAATTATCACCAACCTGAGATCAAGCAATCCTAATCCTTGTTGTTAGCTTCAAACGATGGATGATTTACGTTCTATGGATGCCAAGGATGAAGGTTGTGAAGGAATCTTGTGAAAAGCCCTTGTGGATTGAGAGATTTGAATGATTGAAGTTTTAGGGTTCAAACTTGTGTTCTCCTCAAAATCACGTGTGTTCTCTCCAATGAGTGTATGAGTTTTGGTTTTTTGATCTTGTGAGAGTTGAGAGAAAAATTTGAGAGTTTTTGGTGTTTGTGAGAATGAGTGAAATTATGGGAAATGAGAGAGAGTTTTGAATATATCGTAGAGTCTAAAATGAAGGGCAAAAGGTAGAATTTTGGCTTAAGTGAAAATAACACCGTCTTCGGCAAGGAATTTCGACTCTGAGCCTTCCACAATATCGTCCGCCTCTGAATCACGGTCGCAACGCAAAAATAACGGACGTTATACGATCAAGATCGAGTGCGATCGATATGTTTAAGCTGCAAGACGTCACTGAATAAGTTGTTTTTTCAGCTTATTTGGTGTCCGCTACTCGAAAACGTGACGAGGTCAACCTCTTCGGAGCATAATCTCGACTCGAATTTGTCAGTAAAGTTGTAGATCTATGAGTCAGTGACCTCGTGTAAAAATATGAGCATGATTGGACAAAAAACAAGTGAGATATGAATTTTCCCGTAAAATAACTTTCAGCCTTTTTCTTCGGTTCAGCACTTCCGTTTTGCGAAATAAACCAAAATGATGATCTTCGGAGCATCGTTCGAACTCGAGCTTGTCTTCAATCTTAAAGAGCACAAAATTTGTGAACCGTAGCTTCGAGAATGGACACAATCCGGTAAAAATTGACCGAGTTATGAATTTTACAAAATCTGACAGACATTGCACTGCATCAAAGAACCCCACTGGTAATTCACATTTTCGGGGTCCTTCCGCTCGGACCTGACCCAAACTGAATTCACAGCACGAAGATAACATCTAAATGGAATTTTAGGCACCAGAACGACATCAATCTGACGAACGAGCTGAGAGTTATGAAATTTTTTAGTGTCCGAAATACACCGGTTCAGCACTATTTTTCACTCTTTTTTGCACTGTATCGACTCTGAAAACTCGCGTGTTCAGAGATCTTCCTCAAAGAATCAGCCCTCGGTCCAAATACAAAAGTTGCAGATAATTTCAATATGGAACTTTTTAGCATAGGAATAGCTTAGAAATGATGATCCAATCAGAAGTTAAGCCCTTTTGAATACCACTGACGCAATTATCCAGCGATACCGAAATTCCAGAAACAAATAATTCCCACCACTTTCCTTGATGAATTGACTTCCGAGCCGAACATAAAAGTTGTAGAGAATACCAAGATGGTTCTAAATGTTGAATATCCAGCCAAAACGAGTTCCAGAGCAAGAGTTATGAATTTTGAAAATTTGCACAGCAAACTGATTTTCTGCTCAAACTGTTCTAAATCGGCTGAAAACTTCAACTTCCTCTGAGATTCTTGACATGAAAAATTATGTTTGATAAGAGCTTTGCTGACCCGTTGATTACGTAACCCGGAGAAATACTTTGCGCATATGTCGAGTGACGAAATAAACGTCTGTTGCAACCTGATGATGCTTGAACAGAGAACCTTGATCCCATAACCACAAAGCCAAATGATATGCATGTATGTACCCGATGACCTAGCTAAAATGCAAATGAAGCATAAGACACTTGAGTTAGAAAAGTGAAGGCAAATTTTTGGGGTGCTACAGCTGCCCCTATTCAATCAACTTGGTCCTGAAGGTATGATAGCGATGGCTTTCAGACATTCCAGGATGCACGGGGATTGAATACCAAAAGAGCCCCGGAAATTTGCTAAAGGTGAGAATAACGAAATGGAGCGTGCTGAAAAATAAGGAGTATGACCTCAATCATGCCCAAAAAAATAAGATGAATACGACCTCAATCGTGCCCGCAAAGGAAGACTGACCTCAATCACTCTACCCACAAAGAAAACATGAATACGACCTCAATCGCACCCACAAAAACATGAATACGACCTCAATCGCACCCACAAAATGAATACAATCTCAATTGTACCCGCAACGGAAGACTGACCTCAATCACTCTACCCACAAAGAAAACATGAATACGACCTCAATCTCACCCACAAAACGAATACAACCTCAATTGTACCCTCAAAGGAAGACTGACCTCAATCACTCTACCCACAAAGAAAACACGAATACGACCTCAATCGCACCCACAAAACGAATACAACCTTAATTGAATCCGTAAAGGAAGACTGACCTCGATCACTTTACCCACAAAGAAAACACGAATACGATCTCAATCGCACCCACAAAATGAATACAACCTCAATTGCATCCGCAAAGGAAGACTGGCCTCAATCACTCTACCCACAAAGAAAATAAGAATACAACCTCAATCGCACCCACAAAACGAATACAACCTCAATTGCCCGCAAAGGAAGACTGACCTCAATCACTCTACCCACAAAGAAAATAAGAATACGACCTCAATCGCACCCACAAAACGAATACAACCTCAATTGCATCCGCAAAGGAAGACTGACCTCAATCACTCTACCCACAAAGAAAATAAGAATACGACCTCAATCGCACCCACAAAACGAATACAACCTCAATTATACCCGCAAAGGAAGACTGACCTCAATCACTCTACCCACAAAGAAAATAAGAATACGACCTCAATCGCACCCACAAAACGAATACAACCTCAATTGCATCCGTAAAGGAAGACTGACCTCAATCACTCTACCCACAAAGAAAATAAGAATACGACCTCAATCGCACCCACAAAACGAATACAACCTCAATTATACCCGCAAAGGAAGACTGACCTCAATCACTCTACCCACAAAGAAAATAAGAATACGACCTCAATCGCACCCACAAAACGAATACAACCTCAATTGTACCCTCAAAGGAAGACTGACCTCAATCACTCTACCCGCAAAGAGAACACGAATACGACCTCAATCGTACCCACAAAGGATAACCAACATAAAGTGGACTTCACTGGGGATAACGTGAAACAAGACTCACAAAAGAAAAAGGCCAAAATGAGGCAAACAAAGACAAACTTCTAACGGACTCCTGATCCACAGATAAGATGACTCCGTTGGGGAAGGTGAAGTCTAAATAAAAGACTCTGCCGGGGAGCACAAGTATGAGGAACGCATCCCTCCAAAATCTCCTGAGTTATGCCATCTCTGCTGAGAAAGAGAACTGGCAAGGAAAGTATCAAACCTGGCTTATGCTTTGGAATGCAAATGTTTGAATTTTGCCGTAATGCTCCACACGAAGTGGAAATGCTACGCGTTTTGAGGATGCAATGCTTATGATATGTAAAAGGGGTCCCTCCAGCAAAATAAATGCCGGAGAGAAAAGATCAATTCGGCCGGGGATGACAAAAATAAATTGTCCTCTGAATCTGGGGTCTCTGCTGAGAAGGGTCATACTGATCGACTCTTCGGATCAACAACTTCTTCTAGGGATGAAGTCCCAAAAGAATATCCACACTACCGAGGATTATACATGTCCTCTACTGAAGGTAACATCCAAAACCTGAGATTTCCTCTCTGCTGGGGGAGTTGAGAATGGACGCCAATAACGGAACCGGAAGTTTGTTGCCGAGGATTGCCAACAACAGACGGGCTTAATACCTGCTGGGGGATACCAACCCATAATACCATCCTGCTTGGGGGATACTTCTGAACTTAGCCTGCTGATGGGGAGAATGATTTTACTCCCACCTTGCTGGGGATTAGAATATGACGTCGTCGGCGAAAGCACGCTTCCTGACTGGATGGGGAAGGTGAACACCCTGATTCTGTGGGGAAATAACGCCTTGACCCGGAGCAAATACTTTCCAGGTCTCCTGCTGGGGAAGGTCTGCTCTGCTGAGGAAAGGTGCAATCTCAATGCTGGGGGGAGCCAACTGCTGGGGAAGTACAATCTCGTTGCCCTGCAACCTGACTTGTCTTTATGGTCATAAGCGGCTCTTTGAACTTTTCACTTGCCCCATACCACTCGGTCTAATGGAAGAAATCATCTCAAGAGGATTTTACAGAAGATCGGGCGTTCGCACTGCCCCAGGGTCTTCATACTCTTGGAGAGATTTATCATATCTCGACATAACTGCCCCAGTCTTCATAATCCATGAAGTACATTACCTCGAAAGGGATTGTAATGACTTGAAAATACTCTTCTTTAGTACCTTGAACCTCGAGGAGGTGTTTTCAATTAACCATTTTCAGGAGTGGACAACCTCCCACGCTCTAGAAGTGGCCTGCCCCAATATGAAGAAACTTTTCCCCTGACTGATCTTACCGAGATTTGTCAAATCGACCTGATTGCCCCTGTTTGGCTGCTTTAAGGAGAGTTTTTAGCGCGACTGCTCCAGATTAGCTGCATCTTATCACCATTTATTGGGAACCCCCAAGCCGCACACAGTCTCTTGGCCACCTACCCCTTGCCATGATTGTCCTTCGGAGTTTTCACCATCTCAACTTGGCATGATCGAGCTTCTCGACTATCGTTCATCGTGTAAGCTTCTTGGATATCAAACACATGCAAGCAGAAAATGTTTATTATGAGAATGACAATTCTAATGCAACACTCATGTTAACCTTGAAGTTTTATTGAAAATGCGTCGCCAAGCTTCATGAACGAATCACTAGCTGGGATGCGACCTTGATTTTTGAATGGAAAAACAATGCGCACATGCAATACCAACCAATCTTATAAGCGCAACTCATAGGAGTCAGAAACGTTATCCTGTTGAAGTACACTTTCGGAATAAACCCTGTTTCAATTAGGACTTTTAAGGGTTGTAACGTGGCCTGGTTCACGGTTTCAGAAAAAAGGATTTATGGCTCAAATTTTATCGGTGCCCACCCACTCTTCGTGATGTTCTCCAATCCTATGTTCCGTTAATCTTACACAAACGCTCATCTCTCAAAAGGTTTATAATCTTCAAGGAACCCATGCAACTAATGGTTTGACACCTAAGGAGGCTTTGGAGTGACAGTCATCCCTTTTGTGTCTGTAATCACACGAATTTGTTCTTATCGAGGATTTTCTTTTGTAACGCTTTTCGCTTTTTCTGTCTTTTGCTTTTTTTATCCCTAATTTTGCCTGGACTGACTCTTTTGAATTTGAAGTCCAACGGGATGCCCTAAATTTTACCTAAGTCGCTTGTTTTCAAGTTTCGACTTAGCGGGCTTTCTTTTCTTATTCCCCCTTTTTAAACAAAGAGTGTGACACTGGTTGTCTCACTTGCCTGAAAGGGTTGTGACTGTCTCACTCCTTGATTTTTGATGGATGACCATTATTGTTTCACATCTTTTGACCTCTTGACGGTGGGATAGAAGGTAATGAATCCTCAGATGCATACTCTCCTTGAAATTTGAACGCTCGGTCAAACTAACTGACGCCTACCCTGCCCATGGGTTAAGTATGAGGGTTTTTTCATACGAAAGAAACTCCTACTTCAAGGCTCAAAGGGGTTAACGAGGGTCTATCTCCCTTATATCTCCAGTGTTTAGGGGTTTGAAACAATGTCTGTACATCCTCAACAGGGTTTTATCCAAATGCGCACCATTAGAAATCTGCGCTCTTATTTTGTCATCCTCCCTCAAGAGTTCTAAACAAGAAAATTGGTATTGCAGTGCATATAAACATTTAAGAGTGAACACGAATGGATTACTTCAAGGAAAACATGCTCATTGTATTATGATCGTCATTAAAAACAAACAAGTTTCTACATGCATACAATGCTTTAACGAGAAATGAAAAACTACAAATGAAAATGCAGTAAAGAAACTGATGACTGCCGTTGTTGAGAAGACTTGACTCCGCTTGGACTACTGGCTTTAGGAGACGCCCCTTGAAGTCTTCAAACAGATGAGAGGTCGACATGCACAACCAAGTTTCCTTCTGGAAATGATATATACCCTTTGTCAATCAATTGTTGCACTTTGGCTTGAAAGGCTTTGCAATCTTCGGTTGAGTGCCCCATAGATCCTCCATGATATCCAAATTGCACATGGGGATTGTACCCCGGAGGGGATGGTTCTGGAACGGGCTTCAAAGTCTTAGGCTCCACCAATGAGCTTCGAACCAGGTGTGGTAAGAGTTGACTGTACGACATGGGAACTGGATGAAGAGGAGCATTCCTTCTTTCCAAGTTGTTGCGCGGCCTATGCTGATTCTGACGCTGATACTTCTGTTGTTGAGGAGCATAAGGTCGTTGGTACTGAACGACATTAGTCTCTCCTTCTTCTCCCCTGTAACGTTTCTTCACATTTTCAGAATAACCGGGAGCAACTTGAATCTTTCCCGTTTTGATGTCGTTTTCAACTCTTTCTCCTGCCAATACAAGACCTGAAAATCCAGTTGACAAAAATCCAACCAATTTCTCATAATAATGCCCCTGAAGTGTATCCATGAACATATCAACGAGCTCTCTTTCCAACATCGGAGGTTGAACTCGGGAAGCCAATTCACGCCACCTCTTGGCGTCCTCTCTAAAGCTTTCATTGCTCTTTTGAGACATATTCTGCAGCTGTGTACGATTGGGAGCCATATCAGTGTTATATTGATAGTGTCTAATAAATTCCCCTGTCAGCTCTCTCCAGCTACGAACGTCTTTCCTCTCTAGCTGCATATACCATTCCAGGGATGCCCCAGATAGGCTATCTTGAAAGCAATGCATCATCAACTTTTCATTCTTTGCGTGAGCAGCCATTTTACTCGTGTATGCCCTGACGTGAGTCCTTGGGCAAGTCATACCATTGTACTTTTCGAAAGTAGGAGTCTGAAATTTGTGCGGCATAACAACGCCTAGAACCAGCCCCAAATCCTCTAAATCCATACCCACAGAATCTTGATTGGCAATACCCCTCAGTTGTTCCTCAATCAACCTGAATCTCTAATTAGTGTCAATCTGGGAACTAGCATCCCCACCTGGCACAGAGAATGCATCATCTTGAATATCATCAAACTAACGGCCATGAATAGCACAGACACCAATACCACCTCCCCCTACATTTTCAGCCCCGCCCGGAGGGATCACAACACCAGAAACAGGAATACCTCCGCCGGGAGGGCCATTCTGAACATTAGTACCAGTAACACCAGTATGGACTCCTCCATGAAGGACAGCTTTGTCATCAATCCTTGCAATCAGTGGTTGGACAACAGTTCTTAACTGCTCTTGGCCCTGAGCAATCCCCTGCATTAAATCTATGAATTGGTTCATGCGGGTCCGCATCTCAGTCATCTCAGCTTGTAGTTGATCCATGAGTCTTTTCTGATCTTGTCTGGTAGAATACCGGTGAATGTGTTGATCCGCAATCCTGTACTGAGGAGGAGAACCAAGTAAGAATGCCAGAGATGAACACCTGTTATGCAAAATGATTATGGATATGCGAATGCAAATGAACATGTTTAAAAATTCGCAGGGCGATCCACCCCTTGATTCCAGTTTAACAATAAGATAGAACGGGACTTCTGCTCATATATTAAGAAAACCAGAGGAAAACCAGATGTCAACGATCACAGCTTGAGATAATAAGTTTGAACACAATAATCATGGATCCCAACCAACAAACCTGGTGGTGATCCTAATACAATAGATATAAGAGAACTACAGCATGTCATCAAAGTCCACAAGTGCCAATTCCCCAGGTTCTGCCATAGAAACAACCTTGTGAACAGGATCCAGAATAAGTGACGGGAACTTGTATCCTATGATATTCTTTTTCTTCTCAGTACTCATCCTCGATAGTCTTCAGAAACCAGAATCAAGGTTAGGATGCAACCCTGCAAATGAATAAACATGTTAGGATGCAAAATGATGATGCAAATGCACACATGGGATAAGGCAACACTACTGGATGTGTTGTGCTGTTAACAAAACGAGAACCACAACCCAGAAAACCAGAATTCTGAACCACTGAGGAACCCAAATAATCAGACATTGATGAGAAATCCAGAAAAATAGGGTAGGTTGAAGGTTTCGGTTACCTGCAAACCTGCAAATGCCCATCCCCTCTCACATGTAGGTACTAGGATGTTCAGTATCCCGGGCTCTCAGGTTGAGAAACGATGATACGTTCACCATTTATGGTTTGGCATCATCATCAATCGAGGAGGCCTCAACTGATTCTCCAAAGCGGAAGGTCCTCAGCTTTGGCACTGAGGTCGAGAAACAATAGTACATTCATCCCTCGGGGTACAGTACTATCGTCAATCGAGGAGTGCCTCCACTGATTCTCTTCAAAATGTAGGGGCCATCCTATGCGAGTTCCAAAGCGGGCCCTCGGGTGCGAATGGGTTTGCCACAGGATGTGGTCTGCCACTGTCACCACTAAAGAGGGATGTTTCCACTAAGGTCCTCAATGATCGGTCACCAGCGTCGACAACTCTCTAGATCGACATCCCAACATGCGCAAGACACACATGTTAGAATGCGTCCCAAGATAGCCTCGTCTGGTTGTGAATTTCGTGAACACACAAACGTACCAAGCGGGCACGTAGGTCCCACTACTTTCCACTCTAGTCCTAGGGTATACTCAAGCATGGGTATTGGGCTTATCTCTCGGTCCCACCCAACCTGCAAAACAAAGACAACCAGCACAGCACAGCAGCATGACAGTAATAAAAAATGAAATGCAAAAAATGCGATAAAAATAAAATACAACACATAAAGCAAAACAAAAACAAAGTACCCAAAGAGAACAAAGACAAGCAAGCGTTGGGATTGACTCGCTTAGGGATGGACCAGCATAGGTCAACCAGTTCCCCAGCAGAGTCGCCAGCTGTCGCTCCCAGGGTTTTCATCCAGGTACAAACGCGAGAGTGGCGCGGAAAAACAGAGTCTCCATCCGTGTAAATTTATCCCAAGAGAGGGAAAGGGAACACCGCATAAACCTGAGGAAGAGGGAAAGGAATGGTCATCGCAACCATAACCTGGGTTTGGGAGTCGGTTACGCGAGGGGAAGGTGCTAGCACACCACGCGTCCATCGTACTCGATGGGATCCACGCTTGTTGTCTATTCTAAGGGTGAGTTATCCTATCATCTATGGCTGTACTAAGACGGGAGAGGGGAAAAACAAAGACAGACTCGGTAGGACGTCGACGTCCTAGGCCTACGTACCCCCTTTGTGCAATGGGGAATTCAGAGTCAACGTAGTTCGGACCAAGTTCTTTTTGTGTTTTTTATGAGCGACGTTAAGTTCGCGTCCGGCAGTTAGGGTCGATGCCTGTTTGCGACTCAGACAGAAAGTAACGTGCCCTTTTTGAAAATAGCCTTTAGTTTGACAATCCCGAAGGACAAAAAGGTTTGAAGTTTGTTTGTTTTTTTTAGGACAGAAGTGACTTAAGTTAGTTCATAACTTGCATTGCACCAAAGTCTAGGGCACAGGGGCGAATACTTAACGCATCGTCCCAAGACAGGATGCTCGCTTAGCACTATAGAAAGATGAGAGGAAGCCCCTCATTTCTCATTCCCCACGCTTAAGGCTCGTGCGCAATACACTTTATCCTTATTAAGAGTTTTCAAGAAGTTTCGAGATGAGAAGAGAGAAGACACAAAGGAAACTCTAAAGGGAAACTAAGAGTCCTAATGTTATCATGCATGGGTGAGCTACGGTGAGTGAGGTTTGACGACAACCTAAGCCTAAAGAAAAGAAAAAATGATATGAGGAAAGAGTAAGGGTGAATATGGATGATTATCCACACCCTTAAATAACTTACCTCGGTCCCTGCATAAAAGGTTAGTACGGAACAGACATACGTAATATTAAGGCAACTGAAAACCAAACAATGACATATAATAATGATTAAATGACCTATAACAATCCAAACATGAATTAAGAAGTCAGAGACACAATCCCAAAACAATGGCACAAGTGCCTTCTCAAACAAAAACTCAGGCATGATCATAAATATGCATACAAGAAGATCTCAAATGAAAGCAATCAAATAATTAGAGAAACAACTTCTAAAATTTCCAAATTAATTATCAACATTGCTCAACCAGAGACAAACAACATATCAAAAACTCCTGCAAAAATTCAAAATGTAAGTCACTCAAACAATTATGCAAAGACAGGTGAGAAACATGGTTCAATGTACTAAAGAAAAGGACTGAAATGCAATATGAGATGATTTTAAAAATGAGAGAAAAATATCTTAATGCACTTCAGTGTGTTGGTGAAATGATACGAAAGGAATGAGTCCAAAATAGTTTGTGGATGCAGAGAAATAAAATAAACAAGTTCGGGTATGCATGATATGAATAATGCAAAAAGAAAATAAACCAAATGATTATTTCAGATGCTAAAAATAAAATAAAATAATAAAATAAAATTTGTGAAAATTTTATAAAATCATAAAAATGATGCATGAATTTTCTTGTAATTTTTTAATGCAATTAACTATTTTAAAAAAAATAAAATGAAATGTAATGATTAAAATAAAAATAAAAATATGAAATATGCCAGGGAGTGAGAATAGCAGCTGGTTCACGTTGATAATGCTAGTGGGTTGAAAGGGAGGGGTGCGAATAGGAAGGCCCAAAGCAAAAAGTCCATCACCAACCTCCAAACCCTAATCTCGCCGGAACCCTTACCAGTCGCCGGAGCTAGGGTTCCGGCCACCACTTCCGGCCACCTGCAATGAAAAATGCACCAAAACACGCAAACGAATACACTACCTTGGCCAGAATTTCACCGGGATCAATAATATCACGTTAAAAATCACCAACAATCAACACACAAAGAGATTCGCACAAAACAAGTTAGGGTTCCAAAACTTAAAACTCACGATGTGCACATGATACACGTCTAAACTCAAAATAAAACACATCAGAGTCATCAGCAACAATCACAGATCATTATGCATGTAAAAAAATAGAGTTTTAGGATCATGGAAATTATCACCAACCTGAGATCAAGCAATCCTAATCCTTGCTGTTAGCTTCAAACGATGGATGATTTACGTTCTATGGATGCCAAGGATGAAAGTTGTGAAGGAATCTTGTGAAAAGCCCTTGTGGATTGAGAGATTTGAATGATTGAAGTTTTAGGGTTCAAACTTTTGTTCTCCTCAAAATCACGTGTGTTCTCTCCAATGAGTGTATGAGTTTTGGTTTTTTGATTTTGTGAGAGTTGAGAGAAAAATTTGAGAGAGTTTTTGGTGTTTGTGAGAATGAGTGAAATTATGGGAAATGAGAGAGAGTTTTGAATATATAGTGGAGTCTAAAATGAAGGGCAAAAGGTAGAATTTTGGCTTAAGTGAAAATAACACCGTCTTCGGCAAGGAATTTCGACTCTGAGCCTTCCACAATATCGTCCGCCTCTGAATCACGGTCGCAACGCAAAAAGAACGGATGTCATACGATCAAGATCGAGTGTGATCGATATGTTTAAGCTGCAAGACGTCACTGAATAAGTTGTTTTTTCAGCTTATTTGGTGTCCGCTACTCGAAAACGTGACGAGGTCAACCTCTTCGGAGCATAATATCGACTCAAATTTGTCAGTAAAGTTGTAGATCTATGAGTCAGTGACCTCGTGTCAAAAGATGAGCGTGATCGGACAAAAAATGAGTGAGATATGAATTTTCCCGTAAAATAACTTTCAGCCTTTTTCTTCGGTTCAGCACTTCCGTTTTGCGAAATAAACCAAAACGATGATCTTCGGAGCATCGTTCAAACTCGAGCTTGTCTTCAATCTTAAAGAGCACAAAATTTGTGAACCGTAGCTTCGAGAATGGACACAATCCGATAAAAATTGACCGAGTTATGAATTTTACAAAATCTGACAGACAGTGCACTGCATCAAAGAACCCCACTGGTAATTCACATTTTCGGGGTCCTTCCGCTCGGACCTGACCCAAACTGAATTCACGGCACGAAGATAACATCTAAATGGAATTTTAGGCACCAGAACGGCATCAATCCGACGAACGAGCTGAGAGTTATGAAATTTTTTAGTGTCCGAAATACACCGGTTCAGCACTATTTTTCACTCTTTTTTGCACTGTATCGACTCTGAAAACTCGCGTGTTCAGAGATCTTTCTCAAAGAATCAGCCCTCGGTCCAAACACAAAAGTTGCAGATAATTTCAATATGGAACTTTTTAGCATACGAATAGCTCAGAAATGATGATCCAATCAGAAGTTAAGCCCTTTTGAATACCACTGACGCAATTATCCAGCGATACCGAAATTCCAGAAACAAATAATTCCCACCACTTTCCTTGATGAATTGACTTCCGAGCCGAACATAAAAGTTGTAGAGAATACCAAGACGGTTCTAACTGTTGAATATCCAGCTAAAACGAGTTCCAGAGCAAGAGTTATGAATTTTGCAAATTTGCACAGCAAACTGATTTTCTGCTCAAACTGTTCTGAATCGGCTAAAAACTTCAACTTCCTCTGAGATTCTTGACATGAAAAATTATGTTTGATAAGAGCTTTGTTGACCCGTTGATTACGTAACCCAGAGAAATACTTTGCGCACATGTCGAGTGACGAAATAAACGTTTGTTGTAACCTGACGATGCTTGAACAGAGAACCTTGATCCCATAACCACAAAGCCAAATGATATGCATGTATGTACCCGATGACCTAGATAAAATGCAAATGAAGCATAAGACACTTGAGTTAGAAAAGTGAAGGAAAGTTTTTGGGGTGCTACAGTTACTTGATGCAAATTGATTTGCACCTGAACGAAATTGAAAAACAATAGCTTTTTGTTAGACACCTTTTCATGTCTCTCTTCTAAACCTTTTTCATTATATCTTGGCATTTGTTCATGATAATTTTTGTTAACTTCACATTGATTCAAAAGGGCGTCATACTCATATAAATACATATATTTTTAGATTACAAATCATCTCTTCCATTCAAACTCTTAGATTTTCAAAATTCACATTTCAAGTCTTCAACCTTTATTCAAGAAATTTTCTGCATACTTTCACACCATCTTAACCAGAAATTTCTTGAACAATCTAACACTTTAGTGTTAGTGAATTATTGTTATTGGAAGAGAAGATCAATCAAGAGATTGATACATTGTACATTTCATTTAAAACTCTTGTAAAATTCAGATTATTTGTTGTAATCGTTGTTGTCCAGGATTATTGGAAATAAGAGAGTCATTAAGGGAGGATTGTTCTCTTAGTGTACTTAGTGAAAATCCAAGAGGATTGTTCTTGGTGGTTTTTGTTAGATTCTGTATAGAAAGACTAGGATAATCTTGTATAAGTCCTAACAATAATAAAATAGGGGTCTGGAGTACTCTCGGATTGTGAGGGGAACCAGGATATATCATTGTGTCTTTTATCTTTTTGCATTTTACAGCTTTAATCACTTAGAAACTAAATAGGAAAAATTATAAGACTTAAGTTAAAAACCGGAAAAATATTCTAAGTACCTAAATCACCCCCCTAGGGGCATACATTGGCATCAGAGCAGGTTATAGGTAACATGTTCCGATAAGATCCAGTATGGCTTCTGCAAGTACAAATCTGATTTTCAAAGATGGTGGTAGTAGCAACAAATGCCCATTATTTTCTGCCGAGTATTTTGATTTCTGGAAAATACGCATGAAGGCTCATTTAGAAGCACGAGGACAAGGAATTTGGGAAACCATAAAAATGGTCCACATAATCCAGTTAGTGCCGCTAATGGCTTCGGAACTCCAAAGACTAAAAGTTATTATGATAAAGATGATAAGAAGAAAGTCCTAAATGAAAAGAAAGCACTCAACATACTTCAAAGAGCACTTAGTATGGATGAATTCTTCCGTATATCTCAATGTAAATCGGCAAAATAAATTTGGGATACTTTTGTAGAAACTCATGAAGGAACCGCTGAATTTAAAAGGTCAAAATTGAATACATTGAGTCAAGAATACGAGATGTTACGAATGCATCCCAGAGAATCTATCGTCGCGTTGCTGAAGAGATTCGTGCACTTAACAAATCATTTTATCGCTCTTGGTAAGAATTTCACTAACGATGAATTAAATTTGAAAGTTCTTAGATCTTTAACTAGGGAATGGCAACCTAAAGTGACGGCAATATCTGAGAAGAAAAGCTTTTCAACTATGACGTCCGCATCATTGTTCGGAAAACTCCAAGAACATGAACTTGAACTTGGAAGACTTGAAAAGAATGAAAATCAAGAAAAGAAATCCAAAAGCATCGCTTTAAAAGTCGAATTAAAAGAAGAACAAGACAATGATACTCTTGAAGAATATGAGAACTTCATGCTTCTTGTGAAAAGACTCGGTAAGTTCTTTGGTAAAAATGATAAATCTTTCAATTATGCAAAAAGAAAGAAACATTTCAGGAAAAATGAGGCTTCCACTTCAACACCCGATGTCACTTGTTATGAGTGTGGAAAATAAGGCCATATAAAGACGGATTGTCCGAAACTCTCCAAGAAAGGTGGCTTCAAGAATAAAAAGGAAAATAAGAACAAAAGAGCCTACATAGCATGGAAAGATAATAAGATAAGTTCTTCATTAGATTCAGATAGCGACGAATGTGCAAATCTAACATTGATGGCTTCTCGCCATTCTGATGATGAAGAAGAAGTTAGTAATGAATTTTCCATTTATGATAATCATGCACAAGGTGCTATAGATGAACTTCTAAATGAATGCAAAATTTTGTACAAAACAATATCAACACAAAAGAAACAAATTTCATCTCTAGAAGAAAAAGTTCATACAATGGAAAAAGATTTCAAAGATGAAATACAAAAGATAATAAGTGAACAAAAACATAATTTTTCATGCAAAGAATGTGAATCTCTTTCTGTTCAAATTGTCCAACTAAAAAGAGTTCTTGAAAGATATGAAAAAGGAAAAATTGGTTTGGAGGGTGTTCTTATTCAACAAATATATTCTAACGATGAAAGTGGTCTTGGTTATTCAAAGTTTAGTAAACCAAGTTCAAGTAAAACTATTTTTTTTTAAGCTAGTGATCAATCTCCAAAAGAGAAAGTTAACAAAGCCATAGTTGTTTATCCTTATCCTAAAAGGAAAAGATTTGTTAAAAAGAAATCATATGTTCCTAGGTATAAAAGTAATTTTTTCCTACATGCTTTTACTGTGGAATAATTGGTCATACACCTAATGCTTTCTATGTTAGAAATTTTAGTGTGGCAAGTTGGCATTATTTGTGGGTCAAGAAAGGAACTAATTATGAAGGACCCAAGGCAATTTGGGTACCTAACAAAATTAATTTGTTTTGTAGGTATGCTTGAAGACCACTTCTAATTTATGGTATCTTGATAGTGGTTGTTTGAAGCATATGATGGGAGATATTAACAAATTTTCAGATCTAGTGCTTAAGGCAAAGGGTTATGTCACATATAGAGATAGCAATAAAGGAAAAATTATTGGCATAGGAAAAGTTGGAACACCACCTTTCACATCCATTGAAGATCAAGTTCACCAAGGATGAATGCTTGATTGAAGTTGGAGTCACACATGAGGTAAAATTCAAAGGTAAACGAATAAATAATATATTTATGATTTCCCTAGATGATCTATCTTTGAAAGTAAAATATCTAATGGTAAATAACAATGATTCATGACTTTGGCATAAAAAGAGTTGCTCATATTCATATGGAACATTTAAATAAACTAGTCAAGCATGATCTTGTCATTGGATTGCCTAAGATAAAGATTGTCAAAGATAAATTATGTGCTGCTTGCCAAAAGGGAAATCAAATAAATCCATTTTCAAACCTAAGAATGTGGTGTCCACTTCAAGGCTACTACAAATGTTGCATATGGACTTATTTGATCCATCAAGAAAAAGAAACTTCAGGGGTAGTGTATATGCATTAGTTATTATTGATGATTTTTCTAGATTTTGTTGGACATTCTTTTTAGTGCAGAAAAGTGATGCATTTTCAAGGCATTCAAGAAGTAATGAAAGCAAATTCAAAATGAAAAATCTTTAAAGATTGCCTCCATAAGAAGTGATCATGGTGGAGAATTCCAAAATGCTTCCTTTGAAGATTTTTGTGAAGAACATGGAATCCTACATAACTTTTCAGCACCAAGAACTCCTCAACAAAACGGAGTGGTGGAGAGGAAAAATAGGTCTCTTATTGAACTTGCGAGGACTATGCTTAGTGATTCAAATCTTTCAAAATACTTTTAGGCGGATGCGGTAAGCACGACATGATACATAAGTAATAGAGTTATTATTAGACCTATTTTGAAAAAGACCCCCTGTGAACTTTTTAAAGGAGGAAACCAAATATTTCTCATTTTCACATTTTTGGTTGTAAATGCTTTGTCCTAAGCAACGACATAGATAATCTTGGTAAGTTCGATGAAAAATTCGATGAAGGAGTTTTTCTAGGATATTCTCTTACTAGTAAAGCATATAGAATATATAACAAAAGAACTTTAATAATTGAAGAATCTATGCATGTGTCATTTGATGAATGTAACCCCTCCAAGGAGAAAATTGTTTTGTGTGATGATGATGATGATTTTATAGATGTTCCTAAGGAAGATACTCCAATAGCAAATATTGACAATCAACCGAAACATCAAGAAGAAACAATTCAACAAGAATCAAAGGATAATGATCTACCTAAGGAATGGAGAACCCATTGGGATCATCCAATTGATATAGTCATTGGTGATATAAGTCAAGGTGTTTCAACAAGGTTGAATCTTAAAGATGCATGTCTCAACATGGTGTTTGTCTCACAAATTGAACCTTCTAAAGTCAAAGATGCCCTATATGATGATAAATGGATTCTATCCATGCAAGAAGAGCTTAATCAGTTTGAAAGAAATCGGGTATGGGATTTAGTTCCTAGACCAAAAGGTAAACATGTTATAGGAACTAAATGGATCTTTAAAAATAAGCTAGATGAAAATGGCATCATTATTAGGAATAAGGAAAGATTAGTAGCCCAAGGCTATAATCAAGAGGAAGGTATAGATTTTGAGGAAACATTTACCCATGTTGCTTGACTATAAGCAACTAGATTATTGTTAGCATATGCTTGTTCTTTGAATTTTCAGTTGTACCAGATGGACGTTAAAAGCACATTCCTAAATGGATACATACTTGAAGAATTTTATGTAAGTCAACCTCTAGTTATTCAAGACTTCAAACATCCTAATCATGTGTACAAAATCAAAAAGGCCTTCTACGGATTGAAGCAAGCACCAAGGGCGTGTATGATAGGTTAAGTAATTTTCTTTGTGAATACAATTTCGAAAAAGGTAAAGATGATATTACTCTTTTTATTAAAAGAATTAACCATCATACTATCTTAGTGCAAGTCTATGTAGATGACATCATATTTGGATCAACAAATGAATCCTTATGTGAAGAATTCTCATCAATCATGCAAGGAGAATTTGAGATTTCCATGATGGGTAAGTTAAACTACTTCATTGGATTTCAAATCAAACAAACAAAGAATGGAATATTCATCAATCAATCTAAATATTGCAAAGAGCTTCTCAAAAGATTCTACATGGAAAATTGCAAAGGTATGTCTACTCCTATGGGATCTGGAACTTACATTGATCAAGATGAAGCATGTGTTTCAATTGATGTTACAAAATATTATAGAATCATTATTACATTTGACAGCAAGTCGTCCTGACATAATGTTCAGTGTATGTCTTTGTGCGCGGTATCAAGTCAATCCGAAGGAATCACATCTTGCCTCGGTGAAGAGAATCATGAAGTATCTTAAGGGAACAACGAATGTCAGCTTATGGTATCCTAAAGGTAGTGTATGTAACTTGATTGGATTTTCTAACTCATATTATGGAGGATGTAAAACAGATAGGAAAAGCACAAGCAAAACATGTCACGTCCTAGGAAATACTCTTGTATCATGGTCCTGCAAAAAGCAAGCACGTGAGGCTCTCGGTACGAATGAAGCGGAATACATTGTTGTAGGAAGTTATCATGCTCAAATTCTATGGTTAAATCATTAACTTATCGATTAAGACGTGATTCTTGGATGCATTCTGTTAAAGTGTAACAACAAAAGTGCCATAAAGATCACTAAAAATCCAGTCATGCACTCGAGGATAAAACATATCGACATTCGACATCATTTTCTCTGCGATCATGTGCTTAAAGGCGATGTTGAAGTCTCATTCGTGGATACTCATAATCAACTCGCAGATATATTCACCAAACCGCTTGCAAAAGAATCTTTTTATAAAATAAGAAGGGAATTAGGCATCTTCGATGAAAGAAATGTGTAAAGAATCTCAAAGTTCATTGGTTGGCTTCAATAATATTCCTCCAAAAATTTATCAAAGGTGCACACATGTCCTTAATTCTTTAATTTTATTTCGAAAGTCTTTTTTATCGCATCTCTACTTCGACTCCTTTCTTATATGTGTTTATGCTACATCCTCTACTTAAAAAACATGTTTATGTTGTTGTACTTTAAAAAATTTCAAACATTTCTTAGGACCAATCAATTGCTTCTTGGTGCAAATCGATTGGTGTCTGTAGCGTTGCTTCTGTTTTTTGTTTTTGGCCTTTTTTAAAGTCAAGTAATCAATTGCTTCCATATGCAAATCGATTGCTACCTGATGCTTTTGTATTTTTTTTTTTTGCGTTTTACTATCAAGCAATCAATTGCACCAAAGTGCAAATCGATTTGCACCTGGGCAAAATCAGATTTTTTAATTTTTTTTGTTGGTCCAATCATCACTCACCATTTAACACTTTAAAACAATTTTTTTTCTTATCCCCTCATTCTTAACCTAGCAACCATAGTTCCTTCTCTTTTCTCTCAAAACCCACAAATTTCATCTCGCCCAAATCACCCAAAAACTCCATTAAAGCTTCCTTCAAACCTTTCTTACTCTCCATCCATGGCTTCGAGAGGAAAAAGGAAGATTTCTACTGCTGCAAAAGGAAAGGAAAAATCTTATTCCTCCATTGCAACTCCTCCACTCTTCAAAGATATCACTAATGAGAAAATGGAAAGATATGAGAAGTTCTACCAAAAAAAGCATGTCCAAACCCAAAATACGACGATCTTACTACTTTTCCTTCGAAATGCTTTAAGTTTCAGGATATGTTAACTTCTTTAGGATTGGATTTTGGTATTGCTTCTTCTGGACCATACTATCCAGATTTGGTTAGGATTTTTTATCGTAATATAGGTATAGAAAATGGTAATTTGTTACCTATGTTAGAGACAAAAAGATTGCTTTTACTGCTAAGAGACTTGGAAATTTTTTGGATATCCCTTATGATGGTAGTCTCTTATATGATCCTGAAAATAAGGTTTGGAAGGATTATAATAAGAGGGAATTTTATTATAGCATCGGTAGTGTGTCTGAAGTGGATCACTATAACAAAAAGGTTAAATCACTGGGTGAGGTGAACCGGAAAAAGTGTTGTGGTCTACTGGAAATTTTTCAATTGATAAAAGAACGTTCCATTGCTTTTTGGTGTATATTCTTATTCCTAGAAATAGAAACCATTGTAATTTTACTGATGTTAAAATGCAATTTTTGTATGCAATAAAGAATGATATCAAGTTAAATTGGGCTCCTATAATTATGCATCACATGTTGTATCACATCGCTAAGTTCAAATCCTTACCTTATGGATGGTTTATTACGTGCATTTTACATCACTTTGACATGGGGTTGGAAGGTATTGAGTGTAGTCTCATGAACACAAGTGGTCACAAAATCACCATAAAGAAAGTGGACAAAAGAATGGGTGTTTGCTATGATTTGGAAACCCAAACTATAACTTATCTTGGTAAAGACAATGAAGAAAGTGATCAAGAAGATGAAGACAGTGAAGATGTTCCTCCTTCTCATGCTCTAAGTGGACTAAGCAACCAAGCCTTCTATGAATACATGACTTCACAATTTTCCAACCTCAACACTAACAAGAATGATCAATGGACTCAATTCAACATTTTCATTCATAATCAAATCTCTCAGAATCATGAAGCAACCACCAACCAAATCAATGATTTTAGAACCGACATGAATCATCAACTTTTATATCTTTACTCACACCTCCATATTCAACCCTATGATCCTAACAATCCATCCAACCCTCTTCCAACATTTACACCCTTTCAACAATTCAATCTATTCCAAGACATCAACAACAACAACAATCATGATATGGAGCAACCCTAGTTGTTTATTATATCTTGTTGTTTTAAGTATTATGTTGTCTTTTGGCATGTAACTGTAAATATGATCTTAGTAAGCTTTTGGGTTATTTATGTTTTATGTGTAAGGTACTATGTACCATAACATTTTACTTGCCTATGTTTTATTTTGAATGCATGTATGGTTGTTTTATTATGAGACAATGATTAGGTATTATGTTACATGGTTAATGCTAGTTTCAATTTTAATTTTTTCTTGTGATTTTGGTTTTTCCCTTTAAACATGCATTATTGCCAAATTATTATCTTTCACCCATATTTCCCTTCTTTTTTATAAAGTCAAAGGGGGAGAAAGGTGCCATGTGTTATGCTTGTATATTTCCTTGTCTTAATTTTTTAAAAGGTACAAATTCTACAAATACTCCTTCAAGATGATCAAGTCCAAATATTTCTAAGCTTCACATATAAAGGGGGAGTTATACATCTTAGGGGGAGAAGTTTTCCGGAAATTACAACGCATCAAAGATGAATGTTTGTCGTCATAAAAAAGGGGGAGAATGTGATGTCAAGCTTCTCTATGATGAATATGTTTTGATGAAGACAAGACTCCTAGTGTCAAGATGGCAGAGATGATCTTCAAGATAAAAGCATCTAGTTCAAGGCTTTTGATTCAAAGAATTTAAAGTGTCAAGAAGGTATAATGACAATACTTACCTTCACTAAAGTTTTAGATGCTCAAATGATCAAACAACCTTGCATAACTCATTTTTTTCATGGCATAAATCACTTCGGCAAAATTTTCAATTTTCACCATATGCAAATCGATTTGCATTGTGTAGAAATCGATTTACACCTGATCCATGCCTAAGTTTCCTTTGCAAAATTTCACATTTTACCTTATGCAAATCGATTTCATACTAAAGCTTTTAAATTTTTTTATAGCGTTACTTTATGCAAATTGATTTGCACCTGAACGAAATTGAAAAACAATAGCTTTTTGTTAGATAGTTTTCCATGCCTCTCTTCTAAAACATTTTCATTATATCTTGGCATTTGTTCATGATAATTTTTGTTAACTTCACGTTGGTTCAAAAGGGCGTCATACTCATATAAATACATATATTTTCATATTACAAATCACCTCTTCCATTCAAACTTTTAGATTTTCAAAATTCACTTTTCAAGTCTTCAACCTTTATTCAAGAAATTTTCTTCATACTTTCACATAATCTAAAACAGAAATTTCTTGAGAAATCTAACACTTTAGTGTTTGTGAATTATTGTTATTGGAAGAGAAGATCAATCAAGAGATTGATACATTATACATTTCATTAAAAACTCTTGTAAAATTCAGATTATTTGTTGAAACCCTTGTTGTCCAGGATTGTTGGAAACAAGAGAGTCATTAAGGGAGGATTGATCTCTTAGTGTACTTAGTGAAAATCCAAGAGGATTGTTCTTGGTGGTTTTTGTTAGAGTCTGTATAGAAAAACTAGGATAGTCTTGTAGAAGTCCTAACAATAGTAAAATCTCTTACTGTGTAAGGGGACTAGAGTACTCTCAGATTCTGAGGAGAACCAAGATATATCGCTGTGTCTTTTATCTTTTTGCATTTTACAGCTCTCATCACTTAGAAACTAAATCGGAAAAATTATAAGACTTAAGTTAAAAACCTGAAAAATATTATAAGTACCTAATTCATCCCCCCCCCCCCCCTATTAGGTGCATACTCTACTTACAATCGACATTCCAAATGAAGTGTGTAAATAATGTGTGCAGGAAAAACAACACAAGATTAGCTTCAGCAAGGATGCAGGAGGCAAGTTGAAGGCAATTCTTGAAGTCATATACTCTGATGTATGTGGTCCTATCCAGGTGGATTCAATTGGATGTAATATATACTTTGCCATTTTCATAGATGATTTCAGTCGAAAACTATGGACTTACCTAACTAAGAAGAAAAGTGAAGTTATTGAGGTATTTGCCAAATTTAAATCTATGGTCAAAAGACAAAGTGGTCGAAAGCTAAATATTATGAGGACTGATGGTGGTGGAGAGTATGTGCCAAAAGATTTTGATGCATTATGTGAGAAAGAAGGGGTTGTGCATGAGGTGGTACCACCCTACACTCCACATCAGAATGAAACTGCAAAAAAGAAAGAATAGAACCATCATTAATATGGTGAGAAGTATATTGAAAGGAAAGCATCTACCCAAAGAGTTATGGGGAGAAGCTGTGGCGACTACAACATACATCTTGAATATATGTCTGACGAAAAGGCTAGAAGGAATTACACCAAAAGAGTGTTGGTCTGGTGTCAATCGTAGCCTAAGTCATTTGAAGGTGTTTAGATCTATAGCACATAAACATGTGCCAGATCAGTCGAAAAGAAAACTTGATGACAAGTCGAGTTAAATGATCTTGATAGGATATTATTCGACTGGAGGATACAAGTTGTTCGACCAAGTGAACAAGCAAGTAGTGATCAGCAGGGACGCAATCATATATGAGTGTAAAGAATGGGATTGGACTGATAATGTTAAGAAGGATTTAGTAAGAATCTTATGTGAAGAACCAACTTGTGAAGTCGAAAGAGAAGTTCGACAAGAAGAAGTCAGAGGTGAAGCAGGCCCAAGAAGACCTCAACAAACAAGACACATGCCTGCAAGACTGCAAGAATGTGTGATTACATCAGATGATGTGGTCAATGAAGAAGGTGAGCTGGTACACTATAATTTCTATGCAGGTGTCGAACCAGTCAATGCAGTCGAGGCATTGAAAGATTCGCAGTGGGTGAAAGCGATGAATGAGGAACTGAAGTCCATCGAAGTCAACAACACTTAGTCACTTGTCGAATTACCTCAAGGTAAGAAGGTAATCGATATGAAGTGGGTATACAAGGTAAAGCTGAATCCCAAAGGAGAAGTAACTTGACACAAGGCAAGACTTGTGGCTAAAGGATATCTTCAGAAAGAAGGAATCAACTTCGACAAAGTTTTTGCACCTATTGTTAGGATAAAAACAATCAGGTTGGTTGTTGGTTTACCAAACATGAACAATTGGTACATACATTAGATGGATGTGAAATGTGCATTCCTGAATGACCCCTTAGATGAATAAGTTTATGTTGCACAACCAGCTGGGATTGTGAAACAAGGTGATGAAAGCAAGGTATACAGGTGTCGCTCCCGAAAGATTCGCATCCAACGGTACAAACGCGAGAGTGGCGCAGAAAACACAGAGTCGCCATCAATGTGTATTTATCCCGAGAGAGGGAAAGGAAACACTGCGTAAACTTGAAGAGAAAGGGGGAAAGACATGGTCATCGCAACCATAGTCCAGGTTCGGGAGTCGGTTATGCGAGGGGAAGGTGTTACACCCCACGCATCCATCGTACTCGATGGGATCCACGCTTATTGTTTAAACGGAGGTATATGGCTGAACAAAAGAAAACGGGGATGGGGATGACTAAGACGGACTCGGTAGGACATATTCGATGCCCTGGGCCTACGTACTCCCTCAGTGCAATGGGAAAGTCAGAGTCAATGTAGTTCGGACGGGAACTATGGAGGAAGGTTTCTCGCTAAGACAATCGTTGTCTTGTGCCTACATATCCTCAATCGGACGAGAGAGAGAGGAATCAGAGCTAATGTAGTTCGTGGGTACGACCACGAAAGGGTAAGTGTTTTTTACGTGAGCGACGAGCTCTTTTCAGAAAATGAAATTTGAAACCCAACAATCCCGAAGGATAAAAAGATTTGAATTTGTTTTTGTGTTTTTTAGACAGAAGTTTTTTTTTTAAGTTAGTTCATAACTTGCATTGCACCAAAGTCTAGGGCACAGGGACGAATACTTAACGAATCGTCCCAAGACAGGACGCCCGCTAAGCACTCTAGAAAGATGAGAGGAAGCCCCTCATTTCTCATTCCCCACGCTTAAGGCTCGTGCGCAATACACTTTATCTTTATTAAGTGTTTTCAAGAAGTTTTGAGATGAGAAGAGAGAAGACCCAAAGGAAACTCTAAAGGGAAACTAAGAGTTATAATGTTATCATGCATGGGTGACCTATGGTTAGTGAGGCTTAGGAGGGAGAACTACCTAAAACCTAATGCTAATCCTACTCCAAGCTTAATCAAAAATTAAATTTGACTAGGTAGCTCTAAATGGAGAGAATCCAAGACTTAAACAAGTCTTGAGATTCATGGGAGAAAGAGAGTGAAAGAGAAGAATGAGAAAGAGAAGGATGAGATAAGAAACAAGATAGGGCAGCAAGCACGTCATATCAAGTACATCCAACTTACATCAATAAACAAGTCTCAAAGATCATGCAAAACATCTCAAGTAAGCATGCAAAGGTAATCATGAAAAAATGCAAGCATACTTATATGAAATGCACAATTAAGCACCAATGAACTTCATATCAAGATGAAATGAGAAAAATAAGATGAAGATGAAAGCAAGTCAGAATCAAAATCATGCCATCATCAACAATTCTCATGTGCAATATAAGATCAAAACATGAAACATTATGCACCAAAGAAAGTCCACAAAAGGAAATCAAAGTACAAGCACTTAAAGCATACCCAAACATGATCCACAAATTGTAAAATTTGGTCATAAGGGACCTCAACCAGAGGTAAACATCATATCAAATACTCATGCAAAGAATCACAAAGAAACTCAATCAAACAAGCATGGCAAAGCAATTAGGGTTAAGAGATGTCAAGAGATGATCATGCATAATTCACTTAAGCACAAATAATCAAACATATATCAAATGACATTCAAATATTGTGGAATTAAAACCCAAGTGACCTAAGTCAGAAGCTAGCAACATGCCAAAAGATCACACAAAAATTCATAGGTTAAGTACCTCAAACAATGCTTCAAAGTGGCATAAGAACAAAGAAGAACAATGCACCAATAGAGGGACTAAAATGCAATATGAAATGAGTTTAAAAACATGAGAAAAATGTTTTTAAGGACCTAAATATGTCTTCTGAAATATGCAAAAAGAATGGGATGCAAATCATACACCAATGATGAGAACAAAAATCAACAAGATCAAGTGTGCACAAGTGAAGAAATTCACAATGGAAATTAATCAAACAATTAATTCAGATGCACAAAATAAAATAAAATGGAAAAATAAAATTTGAAAAAAATTTATAAAAGTATAAAGATGATTCATGATTTTTTTGGTGATTTTTAGATGCACAAATCTATTTTTAAAAATTAAAAATGAAAACTATGCACAAAGAAAATAAAAATGCAAAGATATGATGCTAAGGGTGCAACATAAGCAATTTCCACGTTTAAAACAAAATGGGCTCAGATAAAGGGGGTGGGAAAAGCAAACAGAGGCCCAATCCAAACCCAGCGCAAGTCAACACATTCATTTGTGGTATTCAGTCAACTAAAGGACTTAATCTACACCACCAGATCAATCATGCGTTCCACAATCAGTCAACAAAATCAAAGGTACACACGATTAAAGGCTCAGATCACACGCGCATGGTAATTAATGTGGGGAGACACACAACAATCATGACCTGGACTAACTAAAACTCACGTGAGAAGCATGTGGAAATTTTAATGCGCTGGCAAACCATAAACCATCAGATCAAATCAACGTGCCAGATCAAGTCAACAAATCACAAAATCATGCAAGATCAAGGGTCCAGATCCGTGTGTGCACAATAAGAAGCATGGATTAAAAACACACAATTAATAAAATAAGTGAAGATTTTAAATGATCTGGCTGAACGTGAACCATCAGATATGGACCACCAACGGTCCAGATTTCATCTTCTTCCTCTAAACCTTCACCTGCCTGAAAACAAACCAGACGCCGGAGCTAGGGCTCCGGTCGTCTTCTCCGGCGACCTCAACATCAAAATTTCCCAGAAATCACAAACAAGTACACCATTCCACTCAAATTTTAACAAGGATCAAGAATATCACCTTCATTTCAACAGATCATACATATATAAACCAAATCGAAGGAAAAAAGTTTGGATCTAAAAACTTTAGATCCACGATACAGCCATGATACACGTCCAAAATCAAAACAAAACACATCAGGATGATCAGCAAAGCATGAGGAACATTATGCATACAAGAAAATCAAGTTCTAGGATCATGAATTTCACACTAACCTAAAACTTGTAGAACTCAAAATACACTAAGAAATCCTTCAGAAAGCTGCAGATCTACTCCTTGGAACTTCTGATTGCAAAATAAATGCAATATGAGGCTTGAATCGGGCTGGATTTTGAAGTTTGAATGTGAGCAACTCAAATTCGAATCTGATGAAAATCTTACTTAGAGCTTCAAACGATGGTTGATTCTTGTTCTATGGAGTATGTGGATCAAGAATATGGAAAAAGTTCTTCAGAAACCCTTGTGAGGAGTGAGTTTCGAAGAAGGAAAATTTTGAGTGAAAAATGAAATTCAGAGAAAATGAGAGTGCATGAGGTGTGAATGAACGTGTGAGTCTCCTTATATACACTTGGTTAGAGCTCTGAGCATGATTAGGGTTTGATTAATCCCTTGATTAAGGCTATCCAAAGTGATTTGCAAAAATGCAAGTTGTGATGAAACCACTAATCCACACGTGCATTGTCATGCTTTTCATCATGAGTCATTCACATTTCCCTTGCTGATCACATCTGAATTGGGTTTGGGCTTTGTAGTGGTCTGATTTGTGAGATTCAATCCATCTTGCAAATTTGCATTTTGTGAAATTCATGAAGTACATGGCACGGATTGGAGTGACTCAAGGGTCAAAAATGGTCCTTAGGATGTGTACGTGGATGTTGCAATATGACTTGAAGCATTAGAAACAATTACAAGTCATTTTGAACCAAAATACAAAAGGTGGAAAAATGGATACAAGTGAAAACCCTAAAAAACACCTTGCCTTCTTTTGATCATAACTTGAGTTTCACAAATGGTATGGAGATAATCTAGTACTTTTTGAAAAGGGGAGAGAGAGATCTTCAACTTTTATGTCTGAGGAAAATTCATTTGAAGCTTCTCTAATGATGAAAAGTCAAGTTGAAGATGGTTTGAAAAGTTGCCAAAAATGGAAGTTTCACATTATAGGTCATTTTCCAAAAATAGTAACTTTTGCACAAACTCTTGACTCTTGATGAATAGTATGAATCCTAGCCTTTGAGGACCATATGAGGGCCTAAGACCTTAAAAATCATGAAGAGGACCTCAAAATTCCATGGTTGACTTTCCTTCTTACAGTTGACTTTTCTTGGTTCACAAGCAACTGAACATCTTCCACAATGAACCACTAGCCAAGCCTTCCTCTATGAGTGTTTGGGAGCATATGGAACCCATGAGAGCATGCTTGAATCCACAAAGTTTTCTCAAGAAGCTCTTTGAACCCAAGAACCCTAATTTGGTCCCTCTGGTTAGGAGGGAAAAATTCACTTGAAAACTCTTGCCACTCTTGATCTTATAGTGATATGATGAACCCCTCAAAATACCTTGAGGCTTGAGACTCCTTTGAGATGAACCAAGTACCTTGATCCCATGCTAAGAACCAATGTTATGCACAAATGCTAATGCAGGAAATGCAAAGAAACATAAGTCGGTTAGCCTCAAAACAGAAGGGCAAATTTTGGGGTGTTACAACAGGCTGCAGAAAGCCTTGTATGGACTTAAGCAAGCTCCAAGAGCTTGGAATAAGAAGATATATATCTTTCTAAGGGAGAAGGAATTTGTGAAGTGCACAAATGAGCATGAAGTATATGTAAGAAGAATCAAGAGTGAATTGTTAATACTATATCTCTATGTCGATGACTTGTTGATAACAAGTAGCTGCAAGAAAGAGATTGAAGACTTCAAAGGTGATCTTAGCATGGAATTTGAAATGTATGATCTGGGTGAAATTTAATATTTTCTTGGCATCAAATTCTACAAGAGTAGTAGAGGTTTGATGGTGCATCAAAGAAGACATGCAAGTGAAATTCTGAAGAGATTTGAGATGGAAGAATGTAACTCGACTTCGACACCTGCTGAACCAAGACTGTAACTTTCGAAAGATTCAGATGAAGATGATGTCAACCCAACCCAATATAGAAGATTTATTGGGTTACTAAGATACCTATGTCACACAAGGCCTGACTTAGCATACAGTGTAGTATGGTAAGTAGATTCATGCAGAAGCCAAAGGTATCACACCTAACAGCGACGAAGAGGATACTAAGGTATCTAAAAGGAACTCTTGACTATGGCATTTTGTTTTATGCAGCTGATGAAGGAAAATAATGAAAGTTAGTGGGATACACCGACTCAAGTTGGTGTAGTGATCGTGAGGATTGAAAATCCACAGCTGGCTATGTGTTTATGCTAGGTGGTGCACCAGTTGCTTGGAGTTTGAGAAATGAGCCAGTAGTGACATTGTCGTCATGCAAAACAAAGTACATAGCTGCTTCTCTCTGTACATGTCAAGAAAAGTGGATGGTGAACTTGGTCGAATAGATTACAACGAGGAGTCATGGAGCAATTACCATGAAGATCGACAGCATGTCTGCTATTAATATGGCGAAGAATCCGATAACACATGGACGAAGCAATCATATTGAAATGAGGTTCCACTATCTTCATGAGGAGGTAGCAGGAGGGAAAATGAACATGGAACACTGTAGAACTGAGAACCAGATTGCAAATATCATGACGAATAGAGTGCGGGTCAAAGTGTTCAAAAGACTAAGAGATATGATGAATATAGATAGCTTAGACACAATGAATTAGGAGGTCTATTGAGAATATAATTCCTTGTGTCGAAGCAGGTAGTGCTCGACAAAAATAAGGATGTGTCGAAATTAGTCTAGTGTGTATGTGTGTGTTGAAATGTCGAAACAGGTTGCTCGACAGGATTCGACTTAGGTATATTTTCGTAGTGTTATCTAAATTGGATATTTTGGGCTTTTGTGTTTTGAGCTTGGCTTAGGGAGCAATCTAACCTAAAACTATAAATAGAGGGAGTAACCCCTATTCTTGTAACAACTTGAATTCACATAATTTTGTAGTTGCAAAGTGAATAAGTTTTTCACAGTTTGTGGGCAGAGTTACTCTGCAGAAATCACCATTTTCTTCTATATTTTGTCAAACCCTAATTTTATTTCTTTTCATTGTTATTGTGTATTGATAATAATCTTGTTCATCGAGATTGATTCGGAATTCTCAAAGTTTTGAGTTAATTTCAACAAAAAAACACTAAGTATGTGCATTCTAGCTACAACATTTTTCAGAAGTAGTTTTTGTACCATGCTAATTGATGGTATCTAGAATACCAAATGCATAATAATTAGGAGTGATAAAATGGATTGTGGTCCGTTTGGCCGGTCCATGCACCTGCTAAAATATGGCGGGTTGAGTTAGAATTTTGGCCATGCCCACTCGTTCAGCCCACCCTGCCAAAGCAAAAAAATCAGCAGGCTAAAAACATAATGGAACGAGGTTGGGCCGCCAGCCCGTTAAAAAAAACTTTTTAAAAGAATATTCAATTTTAAAAAACAGTGGTACTAAATAGCCCAAAACTTGTGAGCCCAATTAAACTTATTAGCTCAAAATTATGGTACTGCTGAATTTACCCTAAACTAAACATGTGAGAGTGAAACCTCTCTATTTACAAATTACAATCACGCTATACGCAACAACTGCAACATGCTTCCACCAGTCAACCACCAACCAAGTACCAACATCAATTCAAATTTCACTCTCTCCGCGGCATAGATAACATCTTGCTCTTTTTTTTAGATATGGTTTGTTCCTGAGAATTAGGTAGTAAATGGAGTTTTAGTTTGACTATTTGTGTTAATCTTTTTTATCTGGCATGTATCAACGTGATCCAAACCATTATAGAAACTAAATAATGTTGTATTGTAGAATCTTTTCGGGAGGATTTGATTCATTTAAGTAAGTAATCTATTTTAGATAGTAACACAAGACACATTAACCATTGATTACATTAACAATGGAATACTTGTCAACAAATTGATTATTTATTATACATGTGCAAGCGATATTCATAATTAATATTCATTGACATTTTTGCCAACATACTTACAAGCTACTTAAGAGAGAAACTTGTCATTACTTAAGTTTACTTATTTTGTTTGATCATGTTAAACTCAACTATTCCTTATAGTAATTACTCTTACGTGACAATCCTGTTGTGTTGTAGATACTTGAGTCTCTTAATTCTTTTGCCGGTGATTCGATTTCTGGTTCGTGGATACAGAAAAATATACATTGAAAGAGATTAACTCTTTCAAATATTATGTTTAGTTGATAACTTATGATTGATAAAGTTGTGTTGGCATTTTCTTATATACTATTTTTTTTCAAGCTTTGCTAGTAATTTTCCTATTTGCTTTGATGTTATATCTCACCCCTGTGTGCTTATGTTCACCAGGCAGTTTAAGTTCTGATACAGCTTTGAATGACAAGAACGATTTGGAACTAGAGGTACTTGTCTAAACTCGGTTACTGTTGGGGTGATATATTGAAGGCTTGAAGCTATAGTAGTTCGTGTACTTTTCAATTTAATCTGCATATATTAATCGTTTGTTGCTTGAGTCTATCCTTGTGCCTAATCTAATGAGAATTGCATGATATTTTTCTGTTTCTGTTTAAACTATTGTGTCCTTTTGTGTGGGTGTAAATATCTCTTGATGTTTATTGTGTTATAGGATTTAGTTTGGATATGGATTTCGTAACTTCAATTCATGAGAGTGATGATGTGGATTTGGACCTAACCATTGAATAAGATGGTGAGTCAGTGGAACCTAATAGTAATGTGTTAGGAGAACCTAGTAAAATAAAGAACACTAAGAGAAAGCATAAATCCCAAGTATGGAATTTTTTTACTATGATAGAAGGGTTGGATAGTGAGGGAGGACAAAGAGCAAAACCCAATGCATGTGGTTCATCATATGCATGTCGAGGAAAACGATATGGGACATCTTCTCTAAAACGTCATCTTGAAGTTTGTAATAAATTTTAGAGATGTTGGTCACATAATGTTAACATGTAAGGAAAGCTCAAATCCTTAAAGGTTGATAATTTGATATTTCGTGAAATGTGTGCTCGGTTAATTATCAAGCAGGATCTTCCTTTTAAATTTGTTGAGTTTGATGAGCTTACAACTTGGCTTCAGTAGTTGAATCCTTATTACATTCCTATCACTAGAAATACCGCCAAGGTTGATGTTGTGAAAATATACAAAAGGGAAAAGGAAAAGATTAAGATAGAAATGGCCAACACTCCTTGTAGGATTTCTTCAACTTCTGATTTATGGACATCAATTAATATGGAGGGCTATATTACTTTAACTGGTTATTATGTTGATAAAAATTGAAAGTTAAATAGTAAAATCCTCAACTTCTATTACATGCCTTCTCCTCACATTGATTTTGAGTTATGTAAAATAATATATGAGTTTTTGACTGATTGGGGAATAGAGAAGAAGGTTTTTACCATTACTTTGGATAATACTTCTGCAAATGATGTCAAGAGCAAACTTTGAAGAGTTAACTAGCCTTACAAAATTGGTTGTTATGTAAAGGGGAATTCTTTCACATCAGTTGTGTTAGGACAATATTTGATTCTGCATCTGGCCTAATGTTTCGATGATAATAATACATAGTGTTTTAGAGAACAATTTTGTACACTACATATTTTACTTAGTGTGCACATTTTATATTCAAGTTTTGACTCTGACTAAATGACGTGTGACATCATCAGACTCTGAAACTATCACATTCTACCTCTAGGTTATGTGTTTACAAAGTTGATCAAGCTCTAGATTCTGTACTCAACGCTTCTGACATTTACTTATCCAAGGCTTTAATACTCTAAAACTTTTGAAGTTGTTATGATCTGAAGCCCTGTGCTCAAATCAATTTTGAACTATGTCAACAGACTCTGAAGACCAGGTTCTGAGGAACTGAACCAAGACATTAAAAACCAAGTTTCTGAAGATTCTCTCAACTAGACTGTTACTCTTCTCTTATGCATGCTGCATCACCAACTTATCAGAATCCTTTGAATATTGAAAATAAGATCAAAAGGTTTTACGTGAGAAAAATAGTACACAGTACAAGACCAAATATTTCTTCCACTACACTTATTTTGTTGGCTAAGGATTGTACTATTGTACCATTTTGTCTCCCATTTTCACACACCATTATGCAATGATACAATTGCATTTTGGTATTCTAATTCTACCCGCCAAGGAATCTCTTCATTGCCTATATAAAGAAGACTTGGAAGAATTGAAAAGCGCAAACTCTTACTACGCTATTATCATACGTGAACAATGTTATTTGTGAATATTTTGAGAGAAAAGAAACACTCACACAAGAAATTTTGTTCATACTCTTCATTGTAAACCTTTTGTGTGATACTTGTATTTCATTTGTGTATTCTGTTTTCTTAGAAGCATCATGTAAACACACTTTGCATCAATCTGTTTGATTGTATTTTTTGTTCCTTGAGTGACTAGGGTTTAGTTTGTATACTCAATAAGACATTGACTGTTGGTCTTTGTGTTGTAATCAAGTTTGATTATAATGGATTAAGTTCTTGTTGATAAGGAAAAATCACCTTAGTGGTTGGACTGGAGGTAACTTGTGTTATAGCGAATCAGTATAAAAATAATTCTTGCATTATTTTTATTCTTCGTTCTCTATTTGTTGTATTGAGTTGTAAAAGATTTCATTTTTAGAAACGCAATTCAAAGCCCCCTTTCTTGTGTTTCCCTTCACCTTCAATTGGTATCAGAGCTCCGATTCTGGTATTAATTGCATATGAAACACTTCACAGTGTCAGATAAAGATTCAGTTTGTGAAACACAATGTCAAGAGTCCCTTCACCAGGTGCACCTGCATTTTTTTTTACTTTAGCCACACTAATCTCATAACAGCCCAGTTCATAATTCAATAACATTGTCATTCGTAACCTAATGTCATTACTTGATAAACATATTTCATTTTTAGTTTGACTAACAAGTTCTCCCTAATTTCAACACAATCTACAAAGCAAGCCAAAACTCAACAAACATGTTGTTGCGGATTCATGGATTAAGCATTAGAATTGAGAGAAAAGTCATTAATGGCAAAATGCACAGCAAGGTAGAAATCCGAGTCAACGAAGAACAACATAGTTACGCATTATTTTCCCTATTTCCTACGCAAAAAACAAAGGGACCAAAATTTGTACCTTGTGTTGGTAATCCTCGAGCTTTTATTTCTTCAAGTGTGCCGAGCTTTCACCATGGTTAAACATTACTCCAAAATAGGCACATGAAAAAGGGAGGAATAAAAAAAAATCAGATGGCAGCAACATCAACCATAAAACTTCAATTAGTCAGTCTCAGTCAACAATCATGAATCGTGGTGTAGCATTAACAACAGCGTGTAATTCATAATGGAGACGTAAGAGGAAGGTTCAGAAATTCTTGACAAGAAATATCACACAAATGGAAGGACATTTACAAAGAAATCACGTAATCAAAGTGAGCAGCACAAGAGGAAAGTTTCAAAAATGTTTATGGCATGAAATCAAACGCATTCAACACATGATATCACATTTCCAAAACAGTTTTAGACGTGATAATTTGAAACGGAAACCTATCCGTGTGTTCAAGGAAAGAATCAAGGACTTTAATAATCATGTAATCACAGGCTGTTTTCTTTCCAAAACATCCACAAGCATGTCTACCTAAAGATGGAAAGCATTTATCATAATATCAGCACACAAAGAATCAACAACATATTCTCATAATCAATTCAAAATTTGAAAATCACCTATAAAAGGAGGAATCCATCAGTGAGGAGGATAATATGCAGAAAGAGCAAAACAATATCCCAGAAAAACCACACGACTTCAAAATCAGTATTCACATACACGCACAGTATCACCACACAAGTTGAGAAAAGTGGAATCATACACACTCAAGAGCACGCGGTGTGCTGAAGCAGAAAATTGAGTGGGATACAAACACCGCAGATTGTGAAGCATCAACAACATTCATACCTGATCGAATTTTACGGCTGCAGAAATCCTATCGTGAATGAACCGGAGCGAGACGAATCGTGACGAGAGACCGATTTGAAGCAAAACAGAGCGATTGCGACAGAAACACCACGAAGCAAATTGTTATCGTGCATCAATCGTCAGAAAATCCAATCACCTCCGACGCCCAGCCTCCGTCGAAACTGCTCATTGCCATCATCACCGGAATCACACGTGTAGCTGCTATCTACCGTCGAATCCCGTCCGGCTTCGTTCTTCGTCAATTTCCGCCGAGAAATCGCCGCTGTGGCCAAAATCGTGACGCCCTACATTTTTGATCGGTAATGTTTTTGGTTCTCCTTGAGTTTCCTTTAAACTAATGTGGTGTTCTTGATATGTGTAAACTAGGTTGTTTTTTTTTTGTGAAAGATTGTTGTCTTAATTGATTGTTTTGACAAAAATGGATGAAAATGGCGATGCGAGAAGTTGCGAGAGAGAGAGAGAGAGAGAGAGAGGGAACGAAGAGCATGCGAGGGAGAGGGAGAGGGAGAGGGAGCTGAGAGGAAAGGGAAGTGTGATAGTGAGAGGGTAACAGCGCAGGAATGGGTTACTACTGACCCTTAGGGTGCGGTTGGTTGTGAAGTGAAAATGAGAAGAGAGAAGTAAGTGAGAGAGAGTATAAAAAGAGAGAAAGATGTGAGAAATGTAGTAGATTTGATGGATTGTTTGGTAAAAGAGAAAAAGAAGAGAAATAGAGAAGAAAGAAGTGTTGATGGTTTTTGAAAGTACAAATATATCCCTAAATTAAAAATAACTTGTTAATTTTTTAAATTATACACAACAATTTTTAATAATTAACCTTTTGTTAGTTAATTAAATATATTGATTGAATTTTTTAATGTAACTATTAATTATTTATACCTTTTATTTTAACTTAACATATAAATTAAGTCAAATATAAGAGACATACATTTTAGATGTGACATTATTTAGTCTCAAAGTAGTAAAGATATTAATATAAGGTGAAGGATACAATTGGAATAACAAAAAAAATTACACAGTCTTTGAGCTTTCTTCGCATGAGAGGAGAGATTGCAATTTACATGGGACCCACCTCAATTTAATCAGTTTTCTGTACTTCTCTGCTAAACCAAACAAGAGAAGTTTCTATCTTCTTCTCAACTTCTCTCTTAGCAACTTCTCTCTCTCCAACTTCTCACATACCAATCATACCCTTAATGTTTTTTATTTTTTTTATTTCATGATGCTGTGCGTCGGACAAATGAGGATTGATTCAGCCCAATGCTTTTGATTTTTGTCATTTAGTGCTGCTTCTTAGAATGCATGAGTTGCTCTTCGGTCCATTTGTTTTTGTCACTTTTGTTATAGGTCCACGATAATGTTTCTTCAAAAAGATACACCCCCTGCGATTGGAGACTAAGTCCAATGGGCTTAATAGCAAGAGACCCTGCTCCTATCACTAATATTGCCTCTTCAGTGGATTAATTTTTGAATTGTGATTAAATTTTGATGATCTTCCTTGGATTAATTTTTGGATGTTGGATTTGTTAGTCTTTATTTCAATTTTGACTTTTGATTTTTGATTAAGTGTGGATCTTTGATTTTGAGATTAATTTGTTCTTATTTTTCAATTAGATTTTTGATACTGGACCTTAATTAAATTTTAATATTAGTTTTGATTAATTGTAATGTTAGTATTAATCTGGATTAAATTCTGTCGTCATTTTAATGTTGATCTTGATTAAATCTCGATACAAATTCTGATCATGATGTAGATTACTCTTAATGTTAATTGTGGTTAAATCTTGATATATATTTGTTGATGATTCTTGCCACGACATGGATGGGTTATTACTTGTTGTGATTTCCATGTTCCCCTAGATTTCCTAATTCACCTTAATTCTTGATTGATTTGAATTATGATAAACATTAGGTCTTGATCCAAGCATGACAACATGATTAGGGTTTCCCCTTCTAATTTTAAATCCATTTCGCATGACAACATTATGATAGAACTTCATCCCTTGCTCCTTGTTGTTGCTTGTATTCCAAGATTCCAAAGGAAAGGATCCCCTCTGTTGACTGTCATGTCATACTTAGCCTAACTTTATATCTTTCCCTTTATCCTAGCCTTAGGATTATAGTCGTCGTGCTCTACGTAAGTGTTCTACCATGGACACGTTACTTCCCCTTTTATCTTAGCCTTAGGATTAGAGTCGTCGCACTCTATTTAAGTGTTTTGCCATGGAAACTTACTTCCCCTTTATCCTAGCCTTAGGATTAGAGTCGTCGTACTCTATATGAGTGTTCTTGCCACAGACACTTATCTACCCTTTTAACCCAGCCTTAGGTTTAGAGTTTCTTAACTCTATGTAGGTGCTCTGCCATGAACACTTCCTCTCCTTTTCTAACCTAGCTTTAGGTTGAGAATTGTCGCACTCTATGTAAGTGTCTTGCCATGGATACTTACTCCCCCTTTGGAACCTTGACCATAGTCAAGAGTTCCTCACCCTTATTGAGGGGAACTACGAATACTCTGATTCCATTCCCGTTAGGATACGTAGGCACGAGATGCGATGTCTTGGCGAGCATACTTAGAAATAACATCCTAGGTCCTTACCTTAGCACATTTCCCTAGCAAGCAAACAATAACAAATAATACAAATACTAACAAGAGGTTCCTATAGAGTACTACAGATACTTAGGATGCTAGCACCTTCCCTAAGTATAACCAACCCCCAAACCTTAGATTCTCTTAGCTTTGTTGTTACATAGCACACTTAGGGTTTTCTTCGATCTTTACCCTTTCCTTTGGATAAATCAAAGCTCAGTGATGAATTTCATGATTTGTGATTCAAGTTAATCAATAGCTTGATATCCGATTCTCACCACAACAAACCATATTAAATCACTTTCAAATATAATCTATGGAATTGGATAAATCAATAGATGTTACATAAGATTGGTTCAAATACTTAGACAATTTTTCAATTTTTCAATTTTTTCAAACATTCTGTTTTTGGTAAATTGTGGTGTTTGAAACCGTCGTAACAGCATGAAAAACCGCCACATTTCACACCTATCTGAAACAGTATTTAAAATTTAAGATTTGAAAAATGTTGCGAACTTGTTAAGTCAAGTATCTGTTTAACCGACTTAACAAGTATTGTAGCAGAATTGAAAAATGCTTTGTTTGAATTCACATTTTCATCATATCTTTTCATGGCATCCCTTACATCATTTCTCTTATTAAATTTCATAATTTCTCTAACCATTGCCATGATTTTTGAATGAGTGTTTATATCATTATGAATTCATTTCAAGTTTCATTTTTTCACTCACCTCTTTCATACAAATATTAAAATCTCTCTACAATTATTTTCTACACAACTTTCATACTTAGATACTTTTTTTGAAATACATTTTCACATTGTTATCATAAAAGTATCTTGAGCACTTAGAGAGAATTTGTCTTGAATCTTCATACTTGAAAGAGAAGAAGCCTTTGTTATAAGTCTTAAAGAATTCTACAAACTTCATTTATTTAAATCTATTGTAACTGTTACAAGTTCCTTAGTATCAAGGATTGTTTGGTACTAGGACGGATCTATAGGAAGATGAACTGTATCTTCTTGTAGAGACCTTTACTTATTATCCAGGATTGTTGGAAATAAGTGTGTTGTAAATCCAAGAGGATTGTTCTTGGTGGGTTTTGTTAGTGTCTGTATAGGAAGACTAGGATAGTCTCGTATAAGTCCTAACAATAGTAAAATCTCTTTCAAGTTGAAAGGGGACTGGAGTACTCTCAGACTGTGAGGGGAACCAGGATATTTCTCGGTGTTCTTTATTTTTCCGCAGTTTATCGCTTTCACCACTTAGAATCTAAATCGAAAAAAATAAGAAAGTCCTTAATGAAAAGAAAGCAATAAACATTCTTCAAAGTGCACTTAGTATGGATGAATTTTTCAGTATATCTCAATGTAAATCGGCAAAAGAAATTTGGTATACTTTAGTGGAAACTCATGAAGAAACTGTTGAATTTAAAAGGTCAAGATTGAATACCTTGAGTCAAGAATACAAAATGTTTCGAATGCTGCCTGGAGAATCCATCGTCGCGTAACAGAAGATATTTGTGCACTTAACAAATCATCTTATTGCTCTTGGTAAGACTTTCACTAACGGTGAATTAAATCTTAAAATTCTTAGATCTTTAACCAGGGAATGGCAACCTAAAGTGACGACAATATCTAAGAAGAAAATCCTTTCAACTATGATGTCCGCATCATTGTTCGAGAAACTCCAAGAACATGAACTGGAACTTTGAAGACTAGAAAAACATGAACATCAAGAAAAGAAATCCAAAGGCATCGCTTTAAAAGTCGAATCAAAAGAAGAACAAGATGATGCTCCTGAAGAGGATGAGAACTTCATACTTCTTGTGAAGAAGCTTGGTAAGTTCTTTAATAAAAATGATAAATCTTTCAATTATGCAAAAAGAAAGAAACTGTCGTACCTCGAAAATATGATAGACAACCTCGCGAAGCGCAGTCGTACGCCCGCGAGATAGACTAACAGAGTCGCCACTGAACTTTATTTATTCCCATAAAAAGAAAGGGAAAATATTGATAAAACCACTAAACGAAAGGAAAATACATGGTCGTCGCAACCAAGAGTCTGAGTCGGGAGTCGGTTACGCAAAGGGAAGGTACTAGAACCCCTCACGTCCATTGTACTCAACAGGAAATGTTAGGTTAGGTGTGCGTGTTAATGTTGGCTTCTAAGTGTTAGGCTTCTCAAGTTATTAGGTAGGAAAGAGGATAGGAACTAGATGGTTTATTTTCCTACGGTGCTCGCCAAGATCATCGAAATCTTGTGCCTACGTATCCTCATAGTGCAATGAGGAAGTCAGAGCAATCGTAGTTCGGGCACTACGATTAAAAAGGTCTCGATCGCACTGGGGCAAGAGAAAAGGTTGGTTAGTTGTTAGTTGGCTCGCCAAGGAATGTGTTCCTTGTGCCTACATATTCTCAACGGGAATGAGAAATCAGAGTGTCTGTAGTTCAGGGACAACGATTTGTTGGTTGATTTTAGGATGACGCAAGCTCGAATCACGAAAAACTACATCTTGGATCCTCATTCTCGGGGAAACGTGGACTACAATCCGCTCCTTTTTCATCTTTTATTGAAAAGTGTCTAAGTATGACTAATTGATTAACTTGACTTAGAAAACGTCACTTGACGTTAGATCAAGGGTTTATTCATGGTGCAAGGATTTGAACTAAAGGAAAAGAGATCCTAAGGGTATAATAGGGTAAGGTCGATGGCGATGCACAAGCCAATTGGCTTACAAGAGTTGGTAGGGCTTGATATATGGATCAAGTAAGCTTTAGGGTTTGGAATCCATTCATCATACAAGACAAAACAAGCAAGGAAAAGTAAAGGAAAGCAATCGAATTGAATTTTAATCGTGTATGCACTAGCAAAATGGTCTCACTATAAGAAAGTCCAGGAGTAAACTACGAATGTTGTGTATGGTGACCATGAGGTTGATGGCAATGCACAAGGCAATCGATTTACAAGGGTGAAAACGGCTCGATATGATTCGAGAATTATTTAGACGATGGCAAGACATAAACAAAAGAAAGGAAAGTAATAAAATTATTACACTTCATGGGAATGGGGGTACATTTTAACGAATGGAGGATATGAATAAGGCAATTAAAAGCAAACCAATCAAACAAGTTCATGAAAATAAAAGGTACACATTGTAAGAAGGCCAAGAGTAAGCCATGTGAAGAAAATAGCAACACACAAGTTATATTTACAACACATTCAAAAATTAAATCGAGGGAAATAAAATCGAAGCGTGCACGGATTAAAATTGAGATGTGAGGATGTGAACCCAAGTCACATAACACAAGAACGTGCAAAGCAAAGTGAAATCAAGAAGTGCAAACAAAATCCTGGGTAATGTGCTTCAAAGCCGGTTTGTGCGTATCGAAAACAAGTTAAATGTCGCATGCAAATGTCTTAACACGACGAAATACCATCAATATATCGATAAAAATAATTGGGGAATAAAGACATGGGAAGTGTCGAATCCATATATTAAAATATGATGTTTAAAAATGAAAAGATTCAAAGAAACCAAGCAAAAATCCAACAAGTATTGCATTTTTTACACAATCAAATGGTGGTTTTGCAATGGCCGTAATCGGGGCACAAATAAGTGAAAAAAAATAAAATAAAAATTGAATTGTAAAGATAATGTCACAAATAAGAAGGAGGCATAAAAAAGAATCAGAAAAAAAAAATCATTAGGATGGCTAAATAATATAGGAAAAAGGTGAAAAAATAAGGGTGAAAAAGATATAAAATATAATGATAAAAGGGAAAAGTGGCAAGAAGGGTGTTGAACCTAGGACATAGGGGTGAGAGGCATAAGCTTCAACCAATCCCCCCATGTCCTATAGATGATAATTACTTGAAATCAGAAATATATATTATATAGTGTCTTCTAAAATTGAAAATAAAGGAAAAATGGTGAAAACAAGAAAATGTATGCGACTGGATTTAAACCCCTCACCTGGCATTTGGGAGACTACTCAACCATTGTGCCAGGTGCACTTAGTTGTTATTAAAGCTCGTTCAACATTATATACGCTTAAATGTGACGCTGAATGGAAAGAACAAAATAAAACATTGCTACTATTCACTGTTACTACACCATGAAGCAAAACATGTATTCTTAAAAAACAATCGCATGCGATGAGATATATATACATCAATCTTAACAAAATACATTTATTATGCATATAAACATAATATCAAACCTTAACTTATCCTTCAAACATGCAATTAGCAAACTTAAAAAACACACACCTTCCAAATGATGCTCGTTATTATTATAAGTGTCAAAATATACTAGAAACAACAGACAATACAAACTATATCACAATAGAGTATTAAACACAAAAATAGAAATCAATATCAATTAAGAGGGAGATAGAAAAGGACCAATGAGCTTACTATCGTGAGTTGCAAACTGCTTTGTGGTAGTTCATAATTGTTGATGTAGCGTCGAATCCTTTGCAGTTTGGAAGGCGGATCGGAAGAGAGTGAGTTTATAGCTGCAAACGTATGGAGGAGCTGAATATTGTGACGGATCTAGTGTGAGTTTGTTGTGAGATTTCATTGTATGAAGTATTTACATGGGGGTTTGTGTTTGAAATCGATGGAGGGTGTTTGCAAGAAGTACGCGAGTGTTACACAGTGAGTTAGAAGGTAATGGACCTGTGATTTATGAGCAATGGTATGGTGGAGGGATGATTATGGAGTGGTTGTGTAGTGAAATGTTTCGGTGGAGTAAATTTGTTGTCGTATTGTTATGCGAGTGGATAAAGATGAAAATGATTTAGAGGTTAGGATGTAGCTGAAAATGAGAAAAAAAAATATGGTGGCTTGTGTGCTATGGGAAGGAAGATAATCTTCATATGGTTCACTCTTATTGGGGTGTATAAATGAGAAAAATTGATGTGGTATACAGGGTTTCACGTTTTGTTCTTTTTGGAGAACATGAAAGTTGGTGGCTGGAGTTATGGGATGGTGGTGTTAAATGAATAATAGTGAGAGGGTCAAAGATGAATGAAAGGTGAGGTAGAGAGAGATGCAGAATTTTTACGAAAAAATGTGTGTTGAAAGATGAAGAATGTTGGATTCAAAAACACGAGTGGGGGCGGCTGTTCGCACGGGATTTCTGGCGAACAACCGCTAGCCTCTTATTAAAGTTTATGTGTAGGGTCGGCTACAAAAATCCTAGACAATGTGTTAAATAGAAGTTGAACGTTGGAACACTTAGGTTTGGCAAAAACTGTAAATAAATTGCTTAAGTATAAAAGTGGGCGAATGCATACATTTGCAGAGTTTTGACTCGTTTCTCTTACACTAGTACTTTGAGTATATTCTCTTAATGCTGAAAAAATTCGACCCTAAAAATTGACATTGACACTTCCTTAAATAGGCCTAAAAGTGACGGTTATTCTTCTGCCCACCTTCCCCGGTCTACCACGTGTCCACCCACGTCGTCCACTAACTTTGCAACTTCTCATATTTTCGTCTGCAATAAGATTTTAAACTTCTTTCGACTTCGACTGGGATAGATGTCTGTCGGAACTGCCTCAATGTCCTCCTGACAGGTAGGCTAGTGAGGGTACTTCAACCTGGCTTCGCAAGGATTTCTGTCGACCCTTACTTCTGCTTCTTTGGTCAAAATTTTCCAGCCAACAAATTGCCCCCCTAAAAGGCCAGTTTCGACTGAGACTTTCTTCAACTGAGAAATTGGAGTTTTATATTCAGCCAAATTTCACCATTATGTCACGTCTATTGACGTCACGCATCATGAAGACACCTTTCCGACGCTTGTGATTTCTAAGAAAAACCCCCCATTATTTGCCATGATTTTGGCTACTCCCTAGGTCGTGGGCTTTCAATTTCCGCCACTAACTTTCCCGCTACAGTGGAGTGGAACAGTTATAACGCCATTTTTGATTGCCACTTGCCATTGTGACTGTTTGAATCTTGGCGTGTATGAATACTAGTTTCACTACTTTCTTTTCTTCTTCATTTCCACTTATGCTTTCTGAAACTCTAGCATTCTGCACCTTCAACCTTCTTCCCGCATTTTCAATTTTTTTTACCCTCTTCACCTTTCATTCTTTAACATCTCAATGGATCCCACTGCCCTAGTCACTGGTAACAACCCCATTGCTATAACTCTTACTGATGAAAAGGGTTTGCCAACTGTCCCTCAACCATCATCTACGGACAAAGCTGTGGTGGAGAACTGAGAACATCAAATGTTGATACCCTTCGTGGTGGCTGACAACCTTCTAGCTTTCCATGGGTCGTATCCCACCAAAATGCATCCTAAGCAAGTTTAAGAGTTCTTCCCTTGTTTCACTCCTACTATTCCGCCTGCTTTCAAGAAAGATGACATCATCGACCTAAAATTCATAGATCCCAACGCTCTAGTTTTCCGGTCACTGCTAACTCCTGGCAACAAAGAATATTTGGCCTTGCTCGACAGAGTTCAAAATAAACGTAAAACCTAATGGGAGAAGGCTAGCATATTCGATGCCATCCAGATCTCGAGACAGGCTCATAAGGTCAATCCTTGTCAGCTCATCGTGTCGATCTATTTCTGGGAGGTTTCGACTAACACCTTCCATCTTCCGTGTGGCATGATGACGTCCACTCTATTCGACGTGGCGACCATTACTAGTTTCTCTCCTCTTGGTGAGACTTTCGACCCTACCCTTTCCACTGAGACCTCCTTCTCTTTCAGTCGCGCTGCCTTCAAGTACTACTGTTAACCCACAATTTCGACGCTAGACAAAATCAAAGCTATTTTATGTTAAAAAATTATTTTTAATATAAAGAAGGCTTTTACCTAGTTTTGGAGAGGCCTGAGTCGAATAGAGGTGTAGGAACCTCAAAATTGGCTAAGTGCTGAAAGGGTTTCGACCATGAGAATGTAGTAACAAGCGCTGCAGTGGTTATATTATGGTTGGAGGGAATTTCCAATATTTGAAATTTAAATAAGAGCAGTTGTGAACGTGGGAACAGTTGAGATCAAGGGGAACGTGTTGAAATACAAATAGAGTTCGGGTTTTGTGTTATCGTTCCACAGAGATTGTTCGTGATATTACCGTTGTTCGACAGTCGTAACGTTTCAAACTTTAAAGTAACAAGGGGTTTTAGGTTGTTTTCGTAACGGTTGCATTCAAAGTTAATTAAAAGCGGTAAAGAGATTGTTTTAACAGTTTATAAAAGCATGTCAAGGTTAGGGTTCGACAAACCACTTTGCACATATATAATCGAAAAGCTAGTGAACTCGGTTAAATGATAGATACAATCACATATCCTCCCAATATGTTTATCTCTAACACATATTGTGAGTTTTGCCATTTTGATCCTTTGTTGATTTCTCACACAAACAATCAAAATGACAACATTAAAGTTCAATATTTGGTGAACATCAACACACATTTCTATCTCTAGCCAATGTACCTTGATGGATGACAAACCTAGGTAAAGAGTTGGATCATATTTCTCAATCATGAACCAACACAAAGAATAAACATAAAAACAAGGTTTATCATCATACATTCATCATCCAAGAGTTCACAAGTTAGGATCAATCCATATACATACAAAGTAAAGGTTTATTTACATCTAACCTTGACACAAAAGAGAAATTAGCTACACATATTCATGGTAACTTGATCAACAAGAATCGGTAGAAGAGAAACGAGCATCAACGACGATTTTATCGACAAAATGATGCTTTTTATCTTCCACAAATGAAATGCTACAGTGTAATATCTTTTGATCTCAGAATGTAATAGTGAATCCATAAAAAATATGATCAAAACCACTTTATAAGGGGGCTGAGTGTCGCGAAGCGCGCTGAGCGCGCAGACGCCCGCTGAGCGCGCTCAACTTAAAAGTTAAACCGCTAACACGCGCTGAGCGCGCTTATGATCCCGCTGAGCACGCAAGCTACTGTAAGTATCTCCACCCTCGCGATGGGAGCGCGCTGAGCGCGCTCAAAGCATGCTCGAAAAATCCAAATTTCTTCAAACTATTTTAGTGGGATCCTCGAGGCTCCATTCCACACCCTTCCATGTAAAAATCTGAAATAAAAACACAAAAGATAGATAGATACCATAAATAACGAAATTAACTAAAAAACAGTTATAAACGGAAACAATGGGAAAAGGCATGGATTTACGAATAAAGCTCACAAAAAGGTGCTAAAAACTAATCTAAATATAAACATTTTTTAGCACCTAACAACTCTCCCCAACTTGTCTCTTTGTTTGCCCTCAAACGAAGATAATTTAGAATAGAAGCAAGCGGAAAACAAGGAACAAACACCAACAAAACATAATGGTTCAAACCAAATAAACACGCACGCAAGTACCGTTCGTCCTTACGAAGAATGAAAATATGTAACTGAACTAAATTCTAAACATAATTAACAAGCACAAGTCATAAGCAAACAAATGTTCAAATTAGAATCACCTACTTTATTCAAATGAGCCTAGCTCAAAATATCCAAGGGACAAAACACACTCATAGCAAAAGTGTCAGCATCCAGAACAATTCATGCATTCATCAACTCAATTTAACAAGAAAACCAAGGAAACAAAGATCACTTAAGGGCTTCTAAAGGTTGTAACTAGGCAAGGTTAAACAAGAAAGGGATATTTGTAAAAGGCCAATGAATCAAGGTGGTTAACAAAAATTATCAACAAATGAAGAACATGCCAATAACCCACTTAGACAAACCTCATAACAATTCAATTCAAACCTTTCTTTTCTTTTCTTTTCTTTTCTTATGGTGCACTCTTTCATTTTCTTTTCAAACAACTCCCTTTGGAGTGCAAAGTATAGCACAAAATAGTGCTTCAAGTTTCTTTCTTTCTTCACAAGAGGCACCAATTTACCACACCATTTTCTTTTTCACAAACTAGCATAACTCTCCCCAACTTTAAACTATACTATAATTAATGGGCAATGTTCTTCAAAAGTATGTTCAAACAAAGGGTTAAGTGTAAAAACAAAAGAACTAGAATGAATCACAATGATTTTCATTTAGCATCAACAACCCACAATAAAGTGCATTCTTTTGATCATATGACGGGTAGATACAAGATTCATTCCAATTCACGACTCAACATGGCTAGCAAGTGCTCACACCTCTCATAAGGTAAAGTTGAAGGTTATATGGATTGGTGGTTTTTCTCACAATCAAAAATTTCCTAGATCATTTCAATGTTTCCACGGTTTGCACATGAATAAAAGATTAAACATGAATCATACGAGCTAAACAACATTTACAAAATCACTCAATATTTATGAACAATGGAGGGACTCACATTTGTGGTTGTGTCCTACTTGATTCCAAAATGAACAAAAATGCAAAATGAAGAAAAGCTTGAAAATCATGTGAAGCACAAAGTTCAAAAACATACTAACATTCTACCAAGCACAAAACAGAGTACCTTTGTGTGCACCAACTTAGACTTATATCATCACTATCATCACCATCAATGAAAGGTGAAGTGCAACACTTAATGTTCAAAGAAACAAACTTGCTTCAACCATCCATTACCTTTCAAAAAATAAAGTTGGCAAACAACAAAACTTTCTATACAAACTAACCATATAAACATAAAACAACATCCACCCGGATGTTAAATTCATTAAATCAACCAAGAAAAATTTTTAACACCAAATTCAAACTCACATCCGCCCGGATGGAGACTACAAAATTCCTAGTAGTCAATACAAAATCCAACCATAATAGTTATACCAAGTAAAATAATAAAAACAAAACAAAATAACATAAAAGAGTAGTCAAACCCCAACGTCAATCAGAACTAGAGCTATCCACATCATCATCACCGCCATCGTCATCACGGTCGCCTGCCCCCTCCGGAAAACCAGGCCTGCCCTCAGGCCAACGAGCATAAGCAATGAGTTCCTCGCGAGTCCTCAGTCGGTGGTCCACATGTGGCTCCCGAATCTGCAGCTGCAACTGTATCATAGAGTCATGCATAAATAATAAAGCTCGCTGATGAGCCTTGTGCATGTTCCAATTAGCCTCAGCACTCAGATCAAAAGCGTGCCCGCGTCCGCGCCCACGGCCACGAGCAGGAGCAGTAACAGCTACAGGGACATCCTGCTCAAAATCAATCGCCCCCATACAATGTCGAGTGACATAGTTATCATCAACAATCTGGAGCTTCACATTCGGGTGGGAAGGCAATGCAACTTGCGCCTCATGGCATAAAGCCATAATCAAACCTGGATAAATGAGAGCGCAAGCCACACGATCTCCAAGTGGTGTACCACTGGTGGCAGTCCTCTTTAATTCATTAGAAATAATCTGCCCGAAGTCCACGGTATGTCCCGCTGTGCACAAATGAAAAATTAGAGCCGCGGTCTCCATAGGAATAGATGAGGTGTGGCTTCTCGGTCGAAGGTTGTATAGAACAACCGACATGACAAGCTGAGTGACAGAATCTAACACCCTCCTAGCAAACTTTATCGGCACACCAGCAGCACTTAAAATGTAAGTGCCCCCCTCTCTGCACAAAGACTCCCTAAGTTGGTCGGCATTCCAGTTCCGCCGAGCCAACGTCCGTGAAAAATCACATAAATCATCTTCCCCCAGCTGAGGTGGTCCCCCAAGATAGTTATTGATGGATTCCCTCGAGAAATTTATTACCTTCCCCCGAACCCATGTTTGAAAAGTGAACGTCTCCCCATCAGCCGGCAATGCATTAGCATAGAACTCCCTAACAATATCAATGTTGTACTCAGGGAAGGGAGAACCAAGCTTATCCCATGGCCCACCCTGCACAAAATGACTCATGTTCCTATGTGGACCATCAGGATCAATCATGATTAACCTGTCCGGCTATATTGATCTTTTTTCAAGCTCCACATATCTTTGTTGATGCTCGAGGCCAACAAAACGCGTTGAATCAAATTGGCCCGCGGAAGCTCTTCTGTTAGGATTCGACGTCGAACCAACACGTTGCTTCTTCCTTCCTGACATCTGAAAAACAAAAAAGAAAAACAACGTACAAACAAAATAGTACCACAAGTTAGTGAAAACAGCAAGGTAAAATTCCTAAATTGTTTAAACAATAATAAGAACAATAACAATATATCATAACAGAATTGGGAAAAGGGGGAATTTTTCTGAAAATCTCAGAGCGCGCTGAGCGGGCTCTGCGAAATGCAAAAAAAACCCCCTATGCATAGATGGTTCAAACAGATAACACAACCCCTAATTTCACTACACAGCCTGTTACAGAGAACTAAACATCAAAAATCAAAGCAAATAAACCTTTCTACTAACCCTAAGTCTAAAATTGCATACCCTAATTTCCACAATTCTAACTTCTAACAACATTCAAGCATACTAAGTAAACACCCACAGAAATTCGTCATTACAGAGGCAAAGGAAAGAAGAAAAACATGACATCCAACAACTACTAACAATGTCCCAAAAATGGGTTTCTAATTGACAAATTAAAATATTGCTAAAACAAAAACTTACATTGCTTGATGATGATGGTGGTCAGCAGAAAATGAAAGGGAGATGATGTAGAGGAGAGAAAATCCAAGGAAATTTTTGGAAAATTTTTGAAGGAGAGAAAATGAAGGAAAAATGAGGGAAATGAGAAAAAGAGGCAAGGTTGTAAAACCCTAGCCACTTTAACACTAATCTGGGCCGGGTACATCATGGTGGGCCCAGAAATTCAAATATATTTTTTTTCCAAAATTCGCAACCCGCGCTGAGCGGGCAAAGAGCGCGCTGAGCGCGCTAGCCTCTGGAAGTATAGGTTCATTTTTTTCAAAAGCGCGCTGAGCGCGCAGAGCAAAATCAAAAATTCTCCCAGCAGCAAAAAGACATCATCCACACGTTCAAAACATCACCCTAAACATCATACAACATCAATTTTTCACAAACCATGTCTAAACAGCAAATTCACTAGTAAAGACGATAAAAGCTTACAGTGTTGGGGTGCCTCCCAATGAGCGCTTCTTTAACGTCGGCTAAGCTCGACGGTCCAAGATGCTCAATTAAGAACATCAAGGAGAACAGTACTGGAAGCTCGATCGAAATTCCCTAGAAGGTAAATTTTTAGACGCTGGCCGTTTACGGTCCAAGAGTCCTTCATTTCCAAGTCTTCGATAACAACCGCTCCAAAATCCTTCACTTCCTTCACACGAAAAGGCCCGGACCACTTGGACTTTAATTTTCCTGGAAAGAGTCTTAACCGAGAGTTAAACAGCAATACCAATTGTTCGGCCTTGTAGTCCTTTTGCCGGAGCTTCTTGTCGTGGTACTTTTTCACTTTTTCTTTATACAACCAGCTTGAGTGGTATGCGGCATTACGCATTTCTTCCAGTTCAAGTAGTTGTACTTTTCTTTTGGTCCCGACCAAGTCCTTGTCAAAATTCAGCATTTTTAAGGCCCACAAGGCCTTGTGCTCCAATTCAACCGGTAAATGGCAAGTTTTACCATAAACCAATTGAAACGGAGTTAGACCAATTGGCGCTTTGTTAGCAGTGCGATATGCCCACAAAGCCTCATCCAATTTTTGTGACCAATCCTTTTTTGAACTAGACACGGTTTTTTCAAGGATTCTTTTTATTTCACGGTTGGATACCTCAGCCTGACCATTCGACTGTGGGTGGTAAGGGGTCGCCACCTTATGTGATACACCATAGTGTTTTAAGACATTTTCGAGAGGTGTATTACAAAAGTGCGACCCACCATCGCTAATGAGCACCCGAGGAGTGCCAAAACGGGAAAAGATATATTTCTTTAAAAAATTTATCACCGTTTTGCCATCAGCCCTCGGTGAGGCAATCGCCTCAACCCACTTCGAAACGTAGTCAACGGCAACCAACATGTATTCATTTCCAAAAGATGGTGGAAATTGACCAACAAAATCGATGCCCCAACAATCAAAAATTTCTACCTCTTGTATGTTTTGGAGAGGCATTTCATCTCGTTGTCCAATTCCACCAGTTCTTTGGCACATGTCACAACTTTTGGCATGAAGATGTGCGTCTTTAAAAAGAGAAGGCCAATAAAAGCCCGATTGAAGGACTTTAGTGGCCGTTCTCGCACCATTAAAATGGCCTCCATACGGCGAGTTGTGGCAATGCCAAAGAATTCTTTGAGCCTCATCACTCGTGACACACCTTCTCAAAAGGTTATCACTTCCTAACTTAAATAAATACGGGTCGTCCCATACATAGTAACTAGCATCCGAAAGGAACTTCCTTTTTTGGTTCCAAGTTAGGTCTTCGGGCACCCAACCAGTAGCTTTATGGTTAGCAAAATCTGCAAACCAAGGCCTAACTTGGACTTTAAAAAGTTTTTCATCAGGAAATTCCTCTTGGATTTCCTTTTCAGCAATGGTGACCTCAACATTCACAAGGCGAGACAAGTGATCCGCCACCAAATTTTCCGAACCCTTTTTATCTTTTATTTCTAAATCGAACTCTTGTAATAAAAGGATCCATCGGATGAGCCTTTGCTTCGAATCTGGTTTGGTTAGCAAATACTTGATCGTCGAATGGTCGGTGTAAACCACAACTTTAGACCCGATGAGGTAGGATCTAAATTTCTCAAGCGCATACACAATAGCAAGTAATTATTTTTCGGTTGTGGCATAATTAACTTGTGCCTCATTTAAAACTTTACTTGCATAGTGTATGGAATGGAAATTTTTTTCCTTCCTCTGGCCAAGTACCGCTCCAACAGCATAAGTTCAAAATTTTTGGTCCAATTTGGAGCGATTATTATTGGAGCGGTAACTAACTTTTCTTTTAAAATTTCAAAAGTGCGAAGACATTCATCGTCAAAAAGAAATACCTGGTCCTTGCTTAGCAAGTTGCTCAATGGTCTAGCCACCTTTGCAAAGTCTTTGATAAACCGCCGATAAAATTCGGCATGCCCAAGGAAACTTCTGATCCCTTTCACGTTGGTCGGAGGAGGCAATTTTTATACCACTTTAACTTTCGCTCTATCCACCTCAAGGCCTTTGGACGAAACTTTGTGGCCGAGCACAATTCCCTCCGTTACCATAAAGTGACACTTCTCCCAATTCAACACTAGGTTTGTCTTCACACACCTCTCTAGCACAGTTTCCAAATTTGTCAAGCATAAATCAAACGACCCTCCAAAAACCGAAAAGTCATCCATGAACACTTCCATCGTCTTTTCTATTAAGTCGGAGAAGATGGCTTGAACGCACCGTTGGAAAGTTGTCGGCGCATTACATAAACCAAAAGGCATCTTACGATACGCAAAAATACCAAAGGGACACGTAAAGGTCGTCTTCTCATGATCCACCGGGTCAACCACAATTTGGTTATACCCCGAATATCCATCCAAGAAACAATAGAATTGCTGCCCGGACAACCTCTCTAACATTTGGTCCATAAACGGTAATGGAAAATGATCTTTTCTTGTCGCGGTGTTGACCGTCTATAATCAATGCACATCCTCCACCCCGTCACTGTTTTTGTTGGAACCAACTCATTGTTTTCGTTACGAATCACGGCCATTCCTCCCTTTTTTGGCACCACATGGACAGGACTAACCCAAGGGCTATCGGAAATCGGGTAAATCATACCGGCTTCCAATAGCTTAACCACTTCTTTTCTCACCACCTCTTTCATTGTTGGGTTCAAGCGGCGTTGCGGTTGGGATACCGTCTTGAAATCTTCTTCCATCAAGATACGATGCATGCAATAAGCCGGGCTGATTCCTTTTAAATCGGAAAGGACCCAACCTATCGCATCTTGGTTTTTCTTCAAAACATGAATTAGACGGCCTTCCTCTTTTTTTGACAACACGTTACTAATGATAACCGGCTTGTTACCACCGTCATCAAGAAAAGCGTATTTTAAATTGGAAGGCAAGACCTTTAATTCAAGTGGTGAATTCTCAACTTCCACATCCTTTTTTAACTCTTCCGGTTCTACCTCCCAAGGTTGCAACTCTTTGAGGGATTAAAGCTCTTTTAAGCACTCTTCAAGAGCTCTTTCTTCTTCTTCGGAAAACACTTCAAAAGAATCATTAAGAGCCATTTCCAAAGGAGAAATCCCATGTACATGCTTAGAAACCTCCACAGTTGCCTCTTCAATCGCATCGATCCTAAAGCTATCATGTTTATCCTTTGAATGTTTCATAGCTTCGAAAAGATCAAAACAAACCTCTTCATTTTGAACCCTCACCTTCATTAAACCGTCATCCACATCAATCATCATACGGGCGGTTTTCATGAAAGGTCGGCCAAGAATTAAAGGTGCATCTTCATCTTCCTCCATATCGATAACAACAAAATCAACCGGGAAGAAAAATTTGTCAACTTTTACCAAAACATCTTGAGCTAACCCATGAGGGTGAGTTGTGGACTTGTCGGCCAATTGCAAAGTCATACGAATGGCTTTCATCTCAATGTTCCCAAGCTTCTTTACAATGGACAATGGGATTAGATTAATGCTTGAGCCCAAATCAATTAACCCCTTTCAAACATAGACGTCACCAATGGTAACCGGCAAAGTCACACGCCCCGGATCAACTTCTTTTTTAGGAAGAGTTCTTTGGATAATTACACTACAACTCGCGTCAAGAACAATAGTTTTCGGTTCCGAATACCTCTGCTTCTTCGTGAGAATGTCTTTCATGAACTTTGCATACTTTGGCATTTGTTCCAAAGCTTCGGCAAACGGAATGTTAACTTGTAATTGCTTGAAGATGTCCATGAACCGCGTATAGTGCCTCTCATTTTCCTTCTTTGAAGGAGCATGAGGATATGGTAAGTTTTGGATCGGAATAGCGCTCACTAATTCCTTTCCCTTCTTCACTCTCCTAAGTCTCTCTTTTTTCTTCAACTCCTCACCACTATTATTTTCAACTTCAACCATGTCTTTACTTTTATTTTCAACTACACCTTCACTTTCACGTTTATTTTCAACTACTTCCTCATCACTACAATCCTCCACAAGACCATCAAGTTTTTCTTCCTCCACTTTTTTCTCCTTTTCTTTCTCCAACTCCTTCCTACTTCTAGTAAAAATCGCCTTGCAATGCTCCTTAGGATTCACTTGAGTATTCGTGGAAAAGGAAGGACCCGATTGTTGTTCGGCAATTTGCTTGGCAAGTTGCCCCACTTAGTTTTCAAGATTCTTAATCGCCGCATCACTACTCTTTTGATTGGCCATAGACATTTGCATGAATTGAGTCAAAGTGTCTTCTAATTTAGAGCTAGCAACCAGAGGTGGTGGAGGTTGATACGGATTTTGCTGGTTTGAAGGACCGGCGCCATAACCTTGATTATTTTGATAATTTGCTCGCGGTTGAAATCCTTGATTTCCTTGATAATTTTGTTGAGAATTGTGTTGTTGGTAAGGTTGTTGTTGTCTACCTTGATAATCCCTTTGATTTGCCATATAGTTCACTTCTTTAAAACCCGGAGGAGGACAAAATCCGGTGTCATGCTCCCCTTTACACAGTTCACAACAAGCTACTTGCTTACTTTTGCTCGGCTCTTCTTTGATTTATTGAGTCAAAAGCTCCACTTGTTGAGAGATAAGCTTGTTTTGCGCGAGGATCGCATCGTTAGTTCCCAATTCAAGGACACCGGGATTCTTTTGAGAGTTGCCACGGCTTTGACTTTGAAGATCGTTTAGAGCCATTCTATTGATAATATCAGTTGCTTCCTCGGCATTCTTTGCCATCAAACTTCCTCCCGCAGTGGCATCCAACAAAGTCTTACAATTCGGTTGGAGACCATTCTTGAAGATATGAATTTGTGTTAACTCATCAAACCTGTGACCTTTACATTTGCGAAGCATGGACTTGAATCGTTCCCATGCTTCATTGAGGGATTCATTGGTGCCTTGAGAGAACACTGAAATTGCGGTTTTTGACTCCATGAAACGGTTATGAGAGAAGAACCGTTCAATAAATTTTTCCTCCAAGACATTCCAATCGGTCATCACGGCTGGAGTTTGATCGAGGTACCAATCCTTTGCCTTGCCAAGCAAAGCATGCGGAAATAATCTTTTAAAGAGAGGTAACTCTTATGCTGGATCTACACCGACCGCTAATGCAATCTCATAGAATTTTGTGAGAAACGCAAAAGGGTCTTCATGGTCCATTCCGGTGAATGGACTTCCATACAACAAGTTCAAAGTTCCAGTTTTCATCTCGGTTTGCCTTCCTTGATTGTTGTTGGCAAACTGAGCGGTATGTCGTGGACTGTTCACACAAGGTGTGGATGCGGGAGGTGGAGGTGGTTGCGCCATGATTGGTGTGAATGGTGGTGGTGGTGTTGTAGTAGAACTTCCTTCTTGCCCTTGTCTTTGTCTCGCAAGTTGCCTCCTCCGTCTAGTCCTGCTATTGAGCCTACGCGCGGTTCTTTCAATCTCAGGATCGAAAAGAAGTTGGTCCGCCGGTAGTTTCCCTCGCATAAACCAAGTCTGCACACTTAAACAAAACAAATCAACAAGCACAAGAAAAATTGTAACAAGTCGAAAACTTCACAACTATTGCAATGCTTGCAATATCAATTCACAATCCCCGGCAACGGCGCCAATTTGTTGAAATACAAATAGAGTTCGGGTTTTGTGTTATCGTTCCACAAAGATTGTTCGTGATATTACCGCCGTTCGACAGTCGTAACGTTTCAAACTTTAAAGTAACAAGGGGTTTTAGGTTGTTTTCGTAACGGTTGCATTCAAAGTTAATTAAAAGCGGTAAAGAGATTGTTTTAACGGTTTATAAAAGCATGTCAAGGTTAGGGTTCGACAAACCACTTTGCACGTATATAATCGAAAAGCTAGTGAACTCGGTTAAATGATAGATACAATCACATATCCTCCCAATATGTTTATCTCTAACACATATTGTGAGTTTTTCCATTTTGATCCTTTGTTGATTTCTCACACAAACAATCAAAATGACAACATTAAAGTTCAATATTTGGTGAACATCAACACACATTGCTATCTCTAGCCAATGTACCTTGATGGATGATAAACCTAGGTAAAGAGTTGGATCATATTTCTCAATCATGAACCAACACAAAGAATAAACATAAAAACAAGGTTTATCATCATACATTCATCATCCAAGAGTTCACAAGTTAGGATCAATCCATATACATACAAAGTAAAGGTTTATTTACATCTAACCTTGACACAAAAGAGAAATTAGCTACACATATTCATGGTAACTTGATCAACAAGAATCGGTAGAAGAGAAACGAGCATCAACGACGATTTTATCGACAAAATGATGCTTTTTATCTTCCACAAATGAAATGCTACAGTGTAATATCTTTTGATCTCAGAATGTAATAGTGAATCCATAAAAAATCTGATCAAAACCACTTTATAAGGGGGCTGAGTGTCGCGAAGCGCGCTGAGCGCGCAGACGCCCGCTGAGCGCGCTCAACTTAAAAGTTAAACCGCCAACACGCGTTGAGCGCGCTTATGATCCCGCTGAGCGCGCAAGCTACTGTAAGTATCTCCATCCTCGCGCTGGGAGCGCGCTGAGCGCGCTCTAAGCATGCTCGAAAAATCCAAATTTCTTCAAACTGTTTTAGTGGGATCCTCGAGGCTCCATTCCACACCCTTCCATGTAAAAATCTGAAATAAAAACACAAAAGATAGATAGATACCATAAATAACGAAATTAACTAAAAAACGGTTATAAACGGAAACAATGGGAAAAGGCATGGATTTACGAATAAAGCTCACAAAAAGGTGCTAAAAATTAATCTAAATATAAACACTTTTTAGCACCTAACAGAAGGCGCCAAAATCAACACGTTCGAAGCAGTAACCACCACTTAGTAGTTATTTCCTAGCACTATAAATAGGAGTTAGTTCTATGTAAATGGGGTGTTCATATATTTTGTGCAAGTTACTCTAAGAAACTCAAAGTACCCACGTGTAGAGAAACGAGTTCGTGAGAATGTACGTAATGTAACACCATTTTCTTCATCAATATAATTTATCTTCAACATGTTTAAGATTCACCCATTTACTTTCCATGCCTTTACAGTTTCTTGAACTTTATCTTCCATGCCAAATTTACTTTCAAAACCATTTAAACTTCCTGCGTTTACCTTCGACTGTACTTTTACGTTCAAACAGATAATCTTCAAGCCTTTACTTTTCAAAGTCTTTTATTTTCGAGAACGTGGAGTTCTCCTTTAAATCCACTTGCATCTATTTTCAAAGTCTTTTACTTTCCTGCACTTTACTTTCGACAGCACTTTTATTATCCCAGCCTTTACTTTCCAAGAACGTGGAGTTCGTTGCATTTTACTTTCAAAGCTTTTTATTCATTGTCATTTCTTTTCGACGCCTTTAATTTTTGCACCCTTTACTTACGTCCCTTTAAATTTCAAGTCTCTACTTTACTTTATTGCACGTAGTCGAACATGGAGTTCAGGTAGATTTTATTTCAGCATTGTCGAACGTGGAGTTCAGTTTACATTTTCTTTAATTTACACTTTTCTCTCAAATTTAGCACATGTCCTAGGATTTGTGTGGTCGATCCTGTAAGTTAATCAATTTGTGTTTAGATTGATAGACCAGAGGTTGTTTACCAAAATTCACAGTAAACAAATTGGCATGCCCAGTGGGACCCAGTGCTAAGTTATACCTTTTTGTCAACCTTGTCTTTCTTGGTGAAGAAGTACTTTCGTTGTATGTTACTGAGAAGTGGGAAGTTAGCCACAGCAAACGAAGGAATACCAAAGAAAAGATACACTCAGAAAATGGCAACCAATGCCAACCAACAAGTTGATCCTCAAGGGAGTATTTCGAACGCTCAGTCAAGTAGCAGTATGGGGTCTCAAAGCACACCATCACCAGTGTCTTCGACGGGAGGACAGGCGTCACTTCCATTAGTAGTGTCTGAGCCAGGATCAACATATACAAAATCATATACTCAACCTGTGTTGGAGTACATGGGACCACAAATTTCTAATTCACCAACACCCCCAGGAGGAAATTCAATGTACAGGCATGTTCCTCCTCCAGGTTTTCCACATCCAGGGTCAAGAAGTCAACCCTATGGTATGCCTACATCAATGATGCAAAATCTGCAGAATGCTCCGCCTGTATTTTCAGAAACTGTTGTGTCTTCGCCACTACAAGGGTCAGGATCAGGAGGGCGAAACAACCAGAATATAGGTGTTGGTTACTCTGTTCAAACGCCTAGCCTTACAAATACATCCATAAATTGTTTGAGACAGTAGATGGATGAAAGTAACATGCAAATGGTACATACGTTGTCTCAGACAATGGGAGAAGTTTTTCAACCTTTGATTCAAAATACGACACAAACCAACCAACAATTGGCTGCACAAGTGGCACGCATGGTTGATTTCATGGGAGTACCAGCGGTAGATCGAAGAACTACTTTTGTCGAAGATATCCTAAGACGTCATCCACGTCAGACACCTGATGCGAATTTGGAGGACCAAGAAATGATTGATCATTTTAGAGTCGAACCACCGAGAAACCAGATGCCTTACCAGATGGAGGAAGAACCAGTAGTGATGGTGAACAGGAACCAAAATGCAGATCAACTACTTAGACAGGTTCGACACCAAAATCAAGCAGAAGAAAATAATCTTGAAGCCATGGTTGAAAGGATAATGACCAGAAATGGTATGAATTTTGGCTTCGCCAGGCCAAATTATACTTCGCCTATAGTGGATTACATTCTCCAAGCGGAATTACCCCTTAGGATGAAGGTTCCAAAATTTAGCAAGTTTTCAGGAGATACTACTGAGTCTACTATCGAACATGTGGCTAGGTATTTAATCGAAGCAGGCAAAATTGCAGCTGACGAAAACCTTAGGATCAAATATTTCCCAAGTTCCCTTACCAAGAATGCCTTCACATGGTTTACTACTTTGCCTCCAAATTCCATATATAACTGGACCCAACTAGAACGTTTGTTTCATGAACAGTTCTACATGGGGAAAACTAAGATTAGTCTGAAAGAATTGGCTAGCATCAAACACAAAGTCACTGAGCCAATTGATGATTACCTGAATAGGTTTCGACTTCTTAAAGCCAGGTGCTTTACTCAAGTGCCAGAACATGAGTTGGTCGAAATGGCTGCTGGGGGTCTTGATTATTCCATTAGGAAGAAATTAGATACCCAATATCTTAGAGATATGGCCCAGTTGGCTGATAGGGTTCGACAGCTAGAAAGGCTAAAAGAAGAAAAGGCTAAATTCAGCAGGGGTAAAAAAGTAGCCTTTGTTGAATGCAATGAAGATGTGGAGAATCTGTATGGTGAACCATCTTATTTCGACGGAAATGAGGTTGACGTTGCTGAGTTAAAGCAAGGTCCACCTTATGCCTGCAAATTATTAGCTCCTTCAGAAGGAAAAAATCCTGTCGAGTCTAACGACAAATTTCCTAAGAAAACATATACTTTCGACGTCACTAAATATGACGAAATTTTTGATTTGTTAGTTAAGGATGGGCAAATGATAGTGTCTGCTGGCGCTAAAACGCCACCTTTAGAACAAAGAAAGAAAAGAGGTTTTTGTAAGTACCATAATTTTTTGGGTCATAAAACTTCTCAATGTTTTCTTTTCAAGGATTTGGTGCAAAATGCTATCCAAGAAGGAAGACTGAAGTTTGGTGACAAAAGCAAAGCCCAGATGAAGATTGACTCTAACCCATTGCAAATTGCAGAGGCTAACTACACAGAGCCTCACGAGGTTCAGATGATGGAGGCCACAGAGGGATTCGATGAGTCAGTCAACATGGTGGAGGTTACTGAAGACTTCGCCACCAGTTCTGTGATAATTGAAGGTTCTAGTAAGGCTGCAAGTGGCCTAAATGTTGATGGTACCAGTCTAGCTCAGATAGTGTCGACACCAATGAGGCTATAAGCAGAAATGCCCCCAAAATTCAATTTGTTAAGGAATTGGAAGATGACATGCTCTTGGTAGGAGAGATGCTAGACATGGATGGCTGTCTGGTGGAAAACTGGATATGTATGGTTGTTGAAAATTTTTTCAAGACATCTCCTAATGTCGAGAGAGTCAATGCTGAGGAGATGGTTGAGGCTGAGAAAGCTGCTTGGCAAAAAGCTTCCCAAAGGCTGCAAAGGCAGCAGTAGGTGGTAGCTGCTTGGCGAAGACCACTAAAAGTCTGGAAGCCCGTTTCTCCAAGATGCACCTAAAGGATAGAATGGATGTCAACATGATCGAAATCACGGATCGAAGAAATGAACAAGTGAGTCAGGTAGATGAGCAAGAGAAGCACAACAAAATGGCTTATCCTAAGCCAGAAGAGACAATCGTGGACTTCTTGCATCGTTGCCAGAAAAAAGGCTCTGGAGTAATGTTGTGTCCCAGGTGCAGCGCCATTTTTGATGAAAAAGCTACCCACAAGCTAGAAGGTGTCAAGAAGGCTGGTGAAAGCTGGGGGCAGAAGGTGAACAAAGGGCACAGAGGTTTTGACCATAGGTGACTTTCGACAGGGCTAAAAAACCAAGCACCAGGAATTAGGCCAGGTACGTTCAAACCAGCTGCGAACGTGCCAACAGGTAGTTGGATCAAGCCTATCGAAGGGAGAGGATAGAAGAAAAAGTGGGAGAAGTTTGATGTGGAAAGAGGTTCATCATTTGAGTACAGAAAAGAGAATCACACCACAAATAAATCAGCGTACATTTCTCAGAGTTACAAGGGTAAAAACCCCATGTCTAGATCACAATGGCGAAGAGAGCAGCGCAGACGAAAGGTTGTCAGGGAGGCCCAGGTGCAAGGAGAATCAAGCACCAATGTGGATAATCAAGCTGGGGCAATGGAGAAGATGCCCACACGACGAAAGTTGTTCACTATTCAACCAGAAAAGAAGGTCGAAGAGGATGAGGATATGACTGATAACTTCGACAATGAGTCAGCGGCTTCCCTAGACATTCTGGTAAATGTGGTGTCAGTGATGCCAAGAGAATTTGGTCAAGTCTCAGAGGTCGAAGACTTAGACCAAACTGCTGAATTGGAAATGATGGCACACAAGCCTGTGTGCTATTACATCATGAATAATGGGTGCGTCGAAGAACAGAATGCTTTCTTTGAACGTTCCACAGAGGCAATGAAGGGTCATTTGAAGCCTCTTTACATTACTGGAAAAGTAGAGAATGTCCCTGTCAACAAAATTTTGGTAGACTGTGGTGCAACGGCTAATTTGATGCCAAGATTTTTGCTAAGCAGGATTGGAAAATTTGAGACCGATACTAAGCCCCACAAGATGGTTCTGTCGAACTATGAAGGAAAAGTTGGTTCCACTCTGGGAGTAATTCAGGTGGATCTCACTGTGGGAACTATTACCAGACCAACAGTGTTTATGGTCGTCGAAACAAAGGCTAACTACAATCTACTCTTGGGTAGGGAGTGGATTCATGGGATAGGAGCGGTACCCTCGTCTATGCATCAGAGAATCACAATTTGGAGACCAGATGGGATAGTGGAAAACATTGAAGCTGGTCAAGGGTACTTCAAGGTGCCTGTTAATCATGTGGATAGTAGGCAATTTGAGAAACATCTGGCGAACATTGCTCCATGTCCTCCAGCTGATTTTGAGTTTACACCTGACGAGGAAACGTTTTATTACTCTTGGGTAGGGAGTGGATTCATGGGATAGGAGCGGTACCCTCGTCTATGCATCAGAGAATCACAATTTGGAGACCAGATGGGATAGTGGAAAACATTGAAGCTGATCAAGGGTACTTCAAGGTTCCTGTTAATCATGTGGATAGTAGGCAATTTGAGAAACATCTGGCGAACATTGCTCCAAGTCCTCCAGCTGATTTTGAGTTTACACCTGACGAGGAAACGTTTTATTCGTTGTACTTACACCCTGTTGAAGGTTTCAGATGGGACAGGGAAGTACCAGGAGGAAGATTGCCATGCTTAGGCACACCTCCAATAGAGCCCACAGGGTGAGGAGATGAATTCAATGATCATGACTGAGTTCGACGCTTTGAAAAGAATTTCGGCCTATGTGGCCGAAACAAAACTACAAGCGGCTTTGGAAGCCGCCAATGATTATATGGCTGGTGAAGCCATTTCTGAAGTATATCAAGAAGGTCCTGGTAAGGACTTTGACCCAAAACCTCCAGATAAGGTTGAAACTGGAGAGCAAAGCCAGAGGCTCGACGCCATCTATGAAGATGAGCCTTTGGGATTTGAGAAGGATCCGTTGGCAAATAATATAAAAATGCTAGCACAAGATCCTTTAGAAGAAGTGGACCTCAGTGAGGGGACAACCAAAAGGCCTACCTACATCAGTGCCAATCTTGATCCCCAGTTGAAGGTCGAAGTAGTTCAGCTGTTGAAAGAGTTCAAAGACTGCTTCGCCTGGGATTATGATGAGATTCCTGGTTTGAGCAGGGAGTTGGTCAAACACAGGTTGCCTATGACACCTGGGAAAAAACCAGTCAAGCAGAATCCAAGACGGTTTGCACCAGAGATATTGTCAAAGATCAAAGAGGAAGTTGAAAGACTGCTTCGTTGCAAATTCATTTGCACTGCAAGGTATATCGAATGGTTGGCTAATATAGTACCTGTTATTAAAAAGAATGGGTCTTTGAGAGTTTGCATTGATTTTAGAGATTTAAACTCTGCAACTCCCAAAGATGAATATTCAATGCCAGTAGCAGAAATGTTAATAGATTCTGCAGCAGGACATGAATATCTTAGTATGCTAGATGGATATTCTGGCTACAACCAAATACTCATTGCTGAGGAAGATGTTCATAAAACTGCTTTTAGATGCCCTGGAGCCTTAGGCACCTATGAATGGGTAGTGATGCCTTTTGGTCTCAAGAATGCTGGTGCCACTTATCAAAGGGCAATGAATTCAATTTTCCACGATTTTATAGACACATTCATGCAAATTTATATTGATGATATTGTTATAAAATCTATTTCTGGGAAAAATCACATTGACCATCTTCGACAGTCCTTTGAAAGGATGAGAAAATATGGTCTTAAAATGAATCCTCTTAAATGTGCTTTTTGTGTGCAGGCAGGGGATTTCTTAGGCTTTGTGGTCCACAAGAAAGGGATTGAAATAAATCAGAATAAAACCAAAGCCATAATGGAGGCGAAAGCGCCATCAACTAAAAAGGAGTTGCAGTCATTGTTGGGCAAAATCAACTTCTTAAGAAGGTTTATATCCAACCTGAGTGGCAAAACACAAGCTTTTTCGCCATTGCTTCATTTTAACAAAGATGGTTTTGAGTGGGGGCAATTACAGCAGGAAGCCTTCGACAAGATCAAGGAGTACCTAAGCCACCCTCCAATTCTTTCACCACCTTGTAGAAACAAGAGTATGAGATTGTATATAGCTGCATCAGATAAAACTCTAGGGAGCATGTTAGCTCAGGAGGATGAAAATGGAGTCAAAAGAGCCATTTATTACCTTAGTCGAGTTTTAAATGATGCAGAAACTAGGTATAACATGATTGAAAAGTTATGTTTATGCTTGTATTTCTCTTGAACTAAGCTGAAGCAATATATAAAACCCGTTGATGTGTATGTTTCATCTCACTTTGATGTTGTAAAACATATGTTATCTAAACCTATTTTGCATAGTCGAATTGGCAAATGGGCATTAGCATTGACAGAATTTTCCTTAACATATCAACCTTTAAAAGCTGTGAAAAGGCAAATAGTTGCAGACTTTATAGTCGATCACTCCATAAATGAAAATGATTTGAATTACGTCGAATTAAAATCCTGGAAGTTATACTTTGATGGATCAAGTCATAAAAATGGAACAGGAGTAGGAATACACATTATTTCTCCTAAAAAAATTCCAACAAAATTCAAGTACAAGGTCGAAGGACCTTGCTCTAACAATGAGGCTGAATATGAAGCATTAATTGATGGCCTTGAAATTTTGTTAGAATTGGGGGCAACTAGAGTCGAAATATTGGGAGATTCAGAATTGGTTATAAAACAAATCACAAAGGAGTATAAATGTGTTAAAGAAAATCTCATTATGTACTTTGTGATAGCCAATAGATTATTAAAGAAATTTGAGGTAGTGGCCATCTAACACATACCTAGAATAGAGAACCAAGTTGCAAACGACTTGGCTCAAATTGCCTCTGGATACAAGGTGTCGAAAGGAAACCTTCAAGAAGTAATTGAAGCAAGAGGTAAGGTGGTGGCTGTTGGATTATGCCCATCAGACTTAGAAACAACTAAGCTTGGGTGCATAGATGGTGAAAATTTTGAAATTTTTGCCATAGATAATTTAACAGATGAAGATTGGAGGAAGCCCATAGTTGAATATTTGCAAAACCCAACGGCTTCGACAGAGCGAAAAATCAGATATCAAGCTTTAAGCTATGTACTGGTGGGTAATGAATTGTTTAAAAAGACCCCTGAGGGAATCTTATTGAAATGCCTTAGTGAATCAGAGGCATATTTGGCCCTTTCGACAGTACATAGTGGGGCATGTGGAGCACACCAAGTTGGCCAGAAAATGAAATGGCTGTTGTTTCGACAAGGCATGTATTGGCCCACTATGCTGAAGGATTGCATAGAATTTGCTAAAGGGTGTCAAGAATGTCAAATTCATGCTGGCATACATCAAATCCCTGCAAGTGAATTACATTCCATAGTGAAACCATGGCCTTTCAGAGGATGGGCTTTGGATATAGTGGGAGAGATTCGACCAGCATCTTCAAAGAACCAAAGATATATTTTGGTGGGAATTGATTATTTCACCAAATGGATTGAGGCAATACCACTGGTGAATGTAGGTCAAGAGGATGTTATTGAATTCATTCAAAATCACATTATTTATAGATTTGGTATTCCTGAAACAATTACTACAGATCAGGGATCAGTGTTCACTGGTCGAAAGATGCAGGAATTTGCCAAAGAAATAGGTTTTAAGTTATTAACTTCGACACCTTATTATGCTCAGGCCAATGGGCAAGTCGAAGCTGCCAATAAGATAGTAATTGGACTAATTAAGAAGCATGTGGGAAAAAGGCCTAGGAGTTGGCACAGGATGTTAGACCAAGTTCTTTGGGCGTGTCGAACATCCCCTAAAGAGGCTACCAATACTACCCCATTTCGACTCACTTTTGGTCACAATGCAGTACTGCCTGTTGAGATTTATCTACAGTCTGTAAGAGTTCAAAGACATCATGAGATTCCCTCTGAGAATTATTGGGAAATGATGATGAATGAATTAGTGGATTTGGATGAAGAAAGGCTCAGAGCCTTAGAGTTGTTAAGAAGACAAAAGAAGAAGGTCGAAGAATCCTACAACAAAAAGGTTAAGTCTAAATATTTTGCATGTGGGGAATTGGTTTGGAAAGTGATTTTGCCCATGGATCGAAAGGATAGAACATTGGGCAAGTGGTCCCCTAAGTGGGAAGGTCCATTCCAAGTCATACAAGTGTTCTCTAATGGAGCTTATGAAGTGGAAGAGTTAAACAAAGATAAAAGAGTCTTGAAAGTAAATGCCAAGTATTTGAAAAAATATAAGCCTGTGCTACAAGAGATTCACATTAAAACATAAGCTTTATTTAATAAAAGAAAGCCAAAATAGGCCAAGTCAGGCTAATATGGCATACAAAGCAAAGAGAAACTAGCACAACAATGTTTAATCAAGGAAAGGTTATTCATAATCTCTCCAGTCTATGGATTTGAGGAAGTCCATATAATCTGCATCTGGCTCATCATCAGAGTCTTGGGTGTTGGAGCGCCCTTTCTTAGAGATCTTCATTTTGGTTTCTTTCTTCTTGGCTAGAGAGGTTGCTCCAATGGAGGCTTTAGGTTGCTGGGGCGCCTTCATCTCTTTTGTGTCCTCAATTGCCTTGGCCTTTCCAGCCATCTTCTTGGTTGAGGATTTCTCCGAATTATTCATGTTTGCTTCTACGCAAAACGTGGTCAGGTGGGAGAAATTTATAGAGGCTAGTGACTGATTGGATTGGCCAGCCAAACGGTGGAAACACGTGAGTTATTCTTGGAGGTAGGCCTGAGGGCTATGCTATAAATGTTGCTTTAAAAGCTAGAGGCTTATGCCTTGGAATTTAAAGCTGGAAAGGTGACTTTCCAAGGAAAAGATAGAATGCCTTAATTGCAAATTTGACTGATAAAAGACAACAATAAAGTACATCATCATGCAGTATGGGTCGAAAGCAGTTAAAGGCAAAATAATAATGATTAATTAAATCAATGCCAACAGGCATAAAAATTGTCATTACATAAAAAGCCTGAAAAGGCCAAGAAACAAGTGATGATTAAACAAACGAAGGTGTCGAAAGTATTAGAAGGGAAGCCTCGACGCTAATTGAGAAAAAGATTCTATGTGATGTTTGAGGCGCGCGTTGCACAAAGATTCGTCAAGTTTTGCTTCTGCGAGCTCTTTCTCATATCTTTGGGCCGCCTCAATGCGATCAATAGCAGTCTTTATTTATTTAGCTATCTCAGTGTCGTCGAAATGGTGCAAATCACAGTTGCATTTTTCAGCATTTTCAATTTTGGCTTGTAGCTCCGTGATTTGTTGCTTCCAGGTTTCAATGTCCTTCTGGTTGGAGGCTATCTCATCTTTCTTTTTCCTTTGATCAGCCTCCAAACGTTCGATCTCTTCATACGCCTCTTTTGCACCATACCAGGCTGCACTCTCACAGCCAGATGTTCTCTCTATGGTGTCCCTGATCGAGGGAAGCAGCTTTATTTCTGCAGCTATTTGGTTTACCACAGCAGTTAGCTCTATCAGAAAACCAGAAACATCTGGATTGAGAGTGGTGACCTCAATCTTTGCAAGGGTGTCCTTCAAGTAAGCAGTTGCAGTTAGATCTGAAGCCAAAACTTTGTAAATATCCCCCCTGAAGAATTTTTTCTTGATGGCCTGGAGAATTGATTGGGCGAAGTCATCTGATGCTGGGGTCGAAGAGACAGAAGAAGAACCATACCTTTGCTCAAGAATCAATTTGGTAAACTCACGTGGGTTCGACCACTTGAGTGCCGTCAGTGAGTCCCTAGGTAGTGGAGTGACCATAGGCGAAGGAGTATGGTGGGGGCGAGGCTCAGCTTGTTCTTCTTCCTCCTCTGCTAATTCTTCCCCTTCTTCATCTTGGTCTTCTCCCATTTCTTCATCAGACTCTTCAGCAGCTGGTTGCATATTCTCCTGGTCATTAGCTGGTGTATGAGATAGTTCATTTGTCTCCTCGGGCGCAGCTGGATCAGGATTGGCGTTATGTGTTTGGACTTCAGGTTCATGAATTTCTTCTTCGACCAACTGACCTTTATCCATGGAGGTACCCAGATTGAAAGGTGGTGGGCTTGAGGCGTCATCCTCATCAGAGTTGGCTCCATCAGCCTGTGCGTTTTGAGTTGGGGTTGGAGCTGGTGCTGCAGTGGGTGCTGTAATATGTGGAGTAGGTTGATTAATCTCACTCAAACCAGAGCCAATATCAGAAGATGGGTGATAAGTTGGCCCACCTTGACTGTTGAGGAGCGTGGTGGTGAGGCTTTCTGAAGTTGGGTGAGGAACAGAATCGTCGATTACAGTGGTGGCGAAGTTGCTTGGAGTTGGTCGGGAATCTGGATTGTTGATTATAGGTGCCTAAAGAACACAAGTGGAGAAAGTGAGAATGAAATAATAGGCGAAAGATGTCAAACATAATAGAAAAGGGTAATGGTGCACATACCTGAGTTTGTTCAACAGCAGGACTTGATTTATCACTCCCATGGTCACCAAGAGGGGTTCTCAAGGCCACCTGGGAGGTTTCTTTCTCGACACCACTTGTGGTGGATGCCTTTTCGAGTATTTTGGCCACCTTCGAAGGAGGTGGGCCAGTGGGTCCAGAGGCCTTTGTGGGTTTTTTCCTTTTCCTTGTAAGAACCTCCTCAGGAGATTCATCCGAGGCCTCTGAAGCTATAACCACAGCTGGGGTATCCTTCTTACCTTTCTTGGAAGGTGTTGGAGGTTTTTGACCAGTCTGAAGAGGCAGTATAAATATAAGAAAGAAATTCACATAGTACAAGCAGAAACAGGGGAGATGAAATTTACCTGTGTACTCCCTTGTTCCTTGCCACTTTGCAAGGTGGCAGCTCTAGTCGAAGCAGCTTTCCTAGGCACAGCTGAAAGATAGCATACAATTGTTACAAGTTAATGATTACATGGTTAGTCATAAAGCCATGGATTACGGATTTCAAACCTTCATATATTTCAGATTCGACACGAACGTCCTGAATTCCTATATGAAGGTGCCCTTTATAATTGTCTAACGTATGCTTAGTCGAAACCACTCGTTGAGCCTTTGGCTGAGACTGCTGTCGAAGAAGTTTTAAATGCTCCCCACAGACAAACCAATCTGGAAATGGAGGGGTAAGCGCCACTCCAAAATCAACATTAGGAAGTCGAGGGAACTTTGGAGGAAAAAGTTTAAAAGCTACCTCATAACGTTTCTCACGAGGGACGTTGGGAGGAATTTTTAGTTGGTCCAGCTTTTCTAGAAATTTTCTCTTTAGAGTAATAGCAGCCTCATGAATGGTTCGACTAAGATCATCTGGTCGATAGATAGTTTCAAAGTATTTTTGAAAAGCCTGTATTTCTTCGATGTGAGTGAACTTACTTTTTTTCGTCTTGTCCTGCACATGGAGAAAAGCTTGGTCAAGTAACGAAGAAAATGTAGCCACATCAAGAAAGTGCTCACTATAATGCTTCGACCACCATTGGTGAAAGGATGAAGTGCATAAAAAGGAAGGTTCAAAAAACACAGGAGAAAGGATTCTTCTTTTTTCACTCCAGTTGTCGAGTGTTTGGGAGACGTTTTCCTCGTCGAGGCAAGCAGTGTGAAGAATTACTTGGCCCTTTCTCTCATTCAGGCACTGAGGGAAGCTCTGGGCCAGCCCAAATTGTTGAGAGACCAAGTTTGGTTGGTAGGCAATCAATGCTGATAGACCTCTCCCTAAGTTCAGCCTGTGGATGATGAATCTAGGAATTAAAAATGCTTCCCAGATAGCAACAGATTCTGGATCAAGAGGTTGAAGAGGATTTGGAAATGGTCTTTGAAACCACCCAGGGCCATAGCTTCGTCGAGCAAAGGGTGCCATGCTAGGAGTGAACTCATAGCGTTTGGCGAACATCATAATATAACTGGTGAAAGCCCTTTGAAGGTTTTCACCATCATCATTTGGAGTAAGTTTGGCCAGACGTGTCCCTTCGACACTCCTTTCCTTGATCTCAGCAGAGGCTTCATCAACTATGCCTTTTCTGGGGAGGCTAGCCTCAAATGTAGCATTGAGCCACAATTGAAGTAGCCAAAGAGGGTCGTTCAAGTGCATAGGACCTTGGGCTTCCACATTCTTAAGTCGAGAAGCCCCCTCGCTAATAGATTCGTAAAGGTTCGCCAGAATGAGTTCACTCAGGCAGGTCCCTCTGTTGTGGTGGAGTTGGTTCGCCAGGGGCAGGTACTTCTTAGCCACCTGCAAAGACTTTGTACAAAAAACATACCTCGACAACCAGACTGTGAGGAAAGTAATGTGTTCTTCATCAGACACCTCATCATCTTCTTGTTTGAAGTGGTGCTTGATAAAAAGGGTGTAGGTCAGTTTGGAGCCTGAAATGTTGATGGTATCCTCAGCATCAACCTCAGGATTATAGACAAGGCCATCTGGAAGAAGCCCCGTGATGGCAGCTACGTCGAAAAGGGTTGGAGTAACCATTCCACATGGCAGATGGAATGTATAATGGGTGCTGTCCCAAAAGTATAAAGATGCTGCCAACATGTTCAGACAATAGGGTATGCTGGTCTTCGACAGCATAAGGAGGTCATAAATCCCTATCTCCATCCAATGGTCAGCTTTAACCTTCTCTATCTTTGCCATCCATTGGTCGAATTCCTTTAAAGGATTGACAGCTCTCACCAGCCTGGTGCCATCAGTGAGATAGCCAATGTTAATTTTGGGTAAAGGGATCTCTTCAGGGGAAGTTCCAGCAGCGGGATTAATTTTAGGGAAACTCTTTTGCCCTAATGGTCTGGTTCTCCAGTACGAGGGGAAAAACTCACCCAGCCTCTCGTTAGAAATGTCCACATCAGCCAAAGGACCAGATAACGCATAAGTTTTATCAGACATAACTATGGGAATCATTACCTGAGATTGGTATATGGCTCTTGATGTTTCAGAGGTGGGTTCTGGTATGCAGTGGCGATTATCTACCAGTTGGGGGCCTGGGATGTTAGCGAACGGAGGGATGGTTTGCTTAAATGGAGTGGCCTTGCCCCTTTGAGTCTTCTTTGCTTGAGGGTTAATTTGGGTAGATGCCTTGTTGAAGAAGATGAAAAGATAGTGTCTTCGTTGGGTTTGCGTGAGAAAACTGAAGAGAAGAAGAGTTTGCTTGAGAATACGAAAAGTGTGGAAAGATCACAAAGTGGCGGAAATGGGTATATATAGATATTTGAAAATCTCAAGGGACTTGGATTCACCGTTGAAGCTGAGGGGTTAGTGGGACGCGTGTCTTTCTCCTGAAGGCGTGATGAAAAGTAGCAGTTATGTGCAGACTGTTAACGTCTGTTTTCAAGAAAGGTGTTATGATGAATACGGCTGAAAGGACGTTTTAAGGATTTGTCATGATGGTTTGATGTCAGAGGCGTGGGTTAAAGAAACTGAACAGTTCAGCCATTGAGTAATTAGTGGGATGTTCAGTTAAGGCCATGCAAATAGGCGTCGAAATGGTTATTATATCAAGAAATGGCCTTCCTACCAATTCTGGCGAAAGGACATTCCTTGGGGGCAATTTGTTAACCCTCAATTTCGACGCTAGACAAAATCAAAGCTATTTTATGTTAAAAAATTATTTTTAATATAAAGAAGGCTTCGACCTAGTTTTGGAGAGGCCTGAGTCGAATAGAGGTGTAGGAACCTCAAAATTGGCTAAGTGCTGAAAGGGTTTCGACCATGAGAATGTAGTAACAAGCGCTACAGTGGTTATATTAAGGTTGGAGGGAATTTCCAATATTTGAAATTTAAATAAGAGCAGTTATGAACGTGGGAACAGTTGGGATCAAGGGGAAGGCGCCAAAATCAACACGTTCGAAGCAGTAACCACCACTTAGTAGTTATTTCCTAGCACTATAAATAGGAGTTAGTTCTATGTAAATGGGGTGTTCATATTTTTTGTGCAAGTTACTCTAAGAAACTCAAAGTACCCGCGTGTAGAGAAACGAGTTCGTGAGAATGTACGTAATGTAACACCATTTTCTTCATCAATATAATTTATCTTCAACATGTTTAAGATTCAGCCATTTACTTTCCATGCCTTTACAGTTTCTTGAACTTTATCTTCCATGCCAAATTTACTTTCAAAGCCATTTAAACTTCCTGCGTTTACCTTCGACTATACTTTTATGTTCAAACAGTTAATCTTCAAGCCTTTACTTTTCAAAGTCTTTTATTTTCGAGAACGTGGAGTTCTCCTTTAAATCCACTTGCATTTATTTTCAAAGTCTTTTACTTTCATGCACTTTACTTTCGACAGCACTTTTATTATCCCAGCCTTTACTTTCCAAGACCGTGGAGTTCGTTGCATTTTACTTTCAAAGCTTTTTATTCATTGTCATTTCTTTTCGACGCCTTTAATTTTTGCACCCTTTACTTACGTCCCTTTAAATTTCAAGTCTCTACTTTACTTTATTGCATGTAGTCGAACGTGGAGTTCTGGTAGATTTTATTTCAGCATTGTTGAACGTGGAGTTCAGTTTACATTTTCTTTAATTTACACTTTTCTCTCAAATTTAGCACATGTCCTAGGATTTGTGTGGTTGATCCTGTAAGTTAATCAATTTGTGTTTAGATTGATAGACCAGAGGTTGTTTACAAAAATTCACAGTAAACAACTACATCGAGGATCATCACGTCAAGGACTCGGAGGAAGTTTGCGATAAATAACACATTGCTTTTCTGACCCTCTAGCTTTCTTACTATGTGTTTTTCCCTAGGTATTTGGAGATAGCCAAGAGCTACATTAGTGTGGCGATTCAGATTCATGAAGGCCGACAAGTTTCTCTGGAAAAACTCTTGTTGGCCTCTCTATACCATTCTTTAGGGCTTACTTCATTGAAGCTAAAGTTGTTACATTCCACCCCCAAGGCGCTAAGTCTGTCGGGTCCTTTCTGGTTGTTGCAACATTGGCTGAATGCCACCTTTGAATACCAACTTGGTGCTCCTGTGACGGAGCGCATTATGTATCTGACGCAGGATCGACCTATCGAAGGTTTAAGGCTAGCATTGACCACACATCAAGAGACTCCTGGTAAATTCATCCTCCTAAAGTACATTAAGTTGTTTGTCAACACCACCACCTTCACTGCTGAACTAGCCCCCTTCACGGATCGATGCTTTGGTTTGACGTGGTTTAGGGATCCTTTCCCTGGCGTCTCCCCCAAGTCTGTGGCTCTGTCGAATATTGTATAGAGGGCTTTTCTGACTCCCACCATGTTGTCTTTCAGGATCGAGCCTGGATCTAAGGCTTATGGTTTTGTGAACTATCAGCCCAATTTGGTGGCTAGACAATTTGGCTTAAGCTAGATGCTGCCAAAGTCTTTAGTGTCCCGCTTGACAGGCATCGTGTGGGCCGGTCGAACTCTGAATGCCGACGGCCATGTAGCTTGCCTTAAATTCCACAAGGCTCAACACCTTGAGCTTCTAGTTTTCAAGTTTCAAAATTCTTTCTTCACCACTAAAGAGTTCGACACATGATGGTCAAGCTACCAGGGCCGGTACTTCGACAGCTCTGTCTTCATGCATAAATTACATGATGCCTTCGTCGTTCTGGGCGGCAAAGTCCCCCCTGCACAACCAACTAAGGAGGTAGCCACCGAAACAATCCAATTCTATGATACTGAGGTTACTCTTTAGAAGAAGGTAACTCTCTTTTTCCTTAACTCTTTGTTTGGGAATTCGTCCACGTTAACCATTTCGTGTACTTGTTCTTCAAGATCGGAAGCATGCTTCAAACACTGTAGCTGCTTCCCCCCAACCTTCCAAAAAGACAAAAGTGGTCTTTTCTTTAAAACCACGGGTATGCCAAGTGTTTTGATGCTGCATGAACTATCCTTTTGACGGTCCCTTGACATCCCTTGTTTTAAGGTTGTGGAAGAAGTGCAGCCTGAAGACGAAGCTTTTGAGAGTAGTACCCACTCTCAAGTATTCCCTTCTGTCACGACTTCGATGCTTGTTACTCATGTGAAGAAAAAACCAATCATCTGTGTCAAGAAGATGGCCTTGAAGGTCGTTTCGTCGAGTGACCAAACTGCTGGTCTTTTTATCTCGACTCCTCCACATGAGGTCTTGACTCTGTCTCCTCCTCCCTAGCCAACGACACCTGAGGTACCGACTGTTTTTTGTCGTCCAGTCTTGTAACGATTTCTTGATATTGACTTAAAGGTTCTTTTTTTCAGGGACCCCTGCTGACGAATTGAAGGAAACTCTTACCAGTCCGAGCCCCCAAAAACAGGACGAATTTTAAGGTCTTTCCACTGAAGACATCCAGAGTATCGACATACATGCTGACGCAGATCCGGAGCCCTCCACGGCTGCTGCTATCGATCCAGAAACCCAGGCTGAAGCGGCTCACGGGACTCCAACAGCCGCTGCTTGCAACATGCCTAGGGAGGACGATCCGAACCCCGACCAAACTTTGTAAAATGACAGATCCAGCAGCCCTCTTAGTCCTGGTGAGATTATGTCCATGAGGGAAAAGAATCCAACTGAGACTCTGAGAAGGCTCCAAAAGCTTCGACAAGTGTTTAATGATTATGGGCCTTCTGCCTCAGTCCCTGTACCTCGGCCAGAAGTGGATTTCGTTGTCGCCCTCAAGCCTAAAAAACTTAAGTCCTACTTGTTTGAGAAAGAATTCTTGGTCGTTGTTGAAGAGGAATCTTTGCTGGGGGCTGATGTGCTCAAGCTCGTTGACGAGATTTCCCAATATCCCATTCTCGATTCACTGTCCCAGTACTTGATTGAGTTTGAAGCCTTCTTCAGTCAGCTCAATAGGGACCTTGCCTTTTGACATCATGATGATTTCTGGATCAAGACCAAGCGAAATGATATGAGGATGGAATGAGATAAAAGCGAGCTTTGTGTGTAGAAGCTGACCAACTTTGAGACCAAACATCAAGAGCTTCTCGACAAACATCAGGCCTTCGACCAATAAATATCGACCTATCAGGCCTAGATAGATGAGCTAAACAAGAAGATTGTCGCAGTTTAACAACAAAAGGTTGAGCTAGATTCGTATGAACCTCTCCCGACTCAAGACGTCATCAACCAAGAAGTTCATCAAAGAATTGCCCATGGCGTGAAAGTCCTCCAGATTAAGGATAAGATTGCGTAGTTGGTCGAGAAGAAGGCTCGTTTGGACTTCCGGATTGCTTATGAAACCACTATCTTAGAGGATTTTAAGTCTAGATTTCCAGCCTAGCTGTTGGTTTTGGAATGATGTAACTTTGAATTTTATTTTGGCCGTTTTGTAAGCCGTCTTCAACCTTTATTAATGAAAAGTTTCATTTTTCTTTAATCTGAACCTCTTGGAGCATGGGTTTATGTTAGACGATAGCAATTGATCTAGAAGGGGGGGGTTGAATAGATCACTACTTTTGAAACAGAGTCGGCACTTAAAAATTTGTTTTAAAATGTTTGCGGAAGCGGCCGAGGAACTACGTCGTCTAAACGAACCGTTATCGAAAAGATCGGATATGCAACAAGCCAACTGGAATGACAAGCTCAATGAGAATTCGAATCACTAATTTGAGTATTAATCAATACACTTAAATTCACTTAAGTGTAAACCAAAATTGACAATTTCACAAACAGTTTGTGAGCGATTAATTTATTGAACACTTGGTGTGCAAAACACCCCAAATGTTAATTTATATGTAACTGTAGTGCAAATTTTTTCCAATTACAATCAAAGTGATTGTAATGAGTTTTCAAACCAGATTTTCAGCACTACACTATAACAAAATTGTATCGATCAATTGATCTTGCACAAACATAAACAGTTTAAAATTAAAGAGATAAGGAAAGAGAGAACAACAGCGAATTTGTTTAGGCAATTCCCCTTTCGTCCTCGCTTCGGGTACGTCTGCCCCCAATTCTAAAACTAGAATTGAGATATGTATTATCTTGTTGCAAATGTTTTTACAAGAGAAGCCATAGTCACCACACACTCAAGAATACTTGTTGATGATGATACTATGCCTTCTCTCCCCTAGATTTAAGTCGAATTAAGTACCTCGAACATGTTGAATAAACCTTCGTTTACCGCTACTAGATTGAATGAACCCACCGGTCTTCAATCACCTTCGCTTGGCTGATTTCAATCACACACAGTTTGAACCCAAATCTTTCTTGCACAATCCTCCGATTATCGCTATTAGATTGAAAGAACCCACCATTCTTCAATCAGCTTCGCTCGGCTGAATCTATGAAGCAAAAATTTGCCCAAAAACCCCAAAATCTACAGGATCTTGGAGGACAAAACCCTAACGGTTTTATTCAAGAAAAAACCCACCGAAAACTCACCCCAATCTAGATACACAATCCTACGTTTGGACGTTATCCCCTCAATGATGCAAAAGATCAACAAAAATTGTCATGTGTAATTGCTGAGAAAATGCAAGAATGAGGATGATGATGGGATAAAACTTCAGTGTATATCTTTCACTTTTTCTTGTTGTTGTGAAAATGATGAGGTACAATGTATATATATAATCCCATGACCAACTAACAAACATAATAGCAATTGAGAAAGATCAGAAAAATGACAGGAATTTAGCGAACAGACGACTAAAAAATAAAGGGGGTCGACTTGAGCAGACCCAAGAGCAAAACTGTGCAAATATTGAAGTTATGCGTCGACCGGAACAGGGTCCATGCGTCGACGCAAGCTTGCTAAAAAAATGCAGATACAAAGGCCAACAGTGTGAGTCGACCCAAGGGTCGACGCGAGCACACCCGAGAGCAAATGACTGAAAATTAGTTTTCATGAGTCGACTATAATAGGGTTTGAGTCGACTCAAGCACCTTAAGCTCCCAAAAATGCATTTTTTATCATAGTTTGTTCCACCTAGGCTATGTTTATGCATTCCTAAGACTCCCAACATGATCAAACACACACAAGAAATATATGAGACTCTTCCTATATGTATAGACACATGATTTTGGGATATTTGTGCATTGTGAAGTATGAATGCAGGCTATGACGCGATGGTACCATCCAAATTACAAAGTACGAGCTACTACACGTTTTGACATCATTAAAATAAAGACTAAGTATTAAGACACCTTGCCCTCACATACTACCCCTTTTTGATGATGGCTTTCTGCTTGTCGAGTAATTTTAGACTCATCCTCCCTCTGACTTTGTGCATTCTTCCGAAATACAATCTGATCAATCTTTATGAAATGAAGTGTTGTTTCTTGCAGAGTATATACTCTTCTCCCCCTTTGACAACATCAAAAAGAGAGAAGCACAAAGTCAAAGAATAACATAATATATCCATATGAACATAATCATATATTTTGTAACAGAGACACATTAACAAACATTCACATAAAATGATGTTAATGCAAGAATTTTAAGGATAAATAAGACAAGAAGCATATAAATAAAATTAAAGTGCATTACATAACCATAATATTCCAACAAAACTTCAAGTCACAAGACATACATCAAAAAACAAAACATAAAATGATATGCGAAAAACAAAATATGAAATGCACTACAACTAAACAACTCAATCCTGAAGGTCCCCCCTCCCCTATGTGGATAGCACCTTCCTCTGAAATAGTAATCTGGAGGTGGTGGTGGTGGTTGTTCATCTAATTGTTCCATAAGTTCCAATACCGCCCGGTTGAGAGTGTTGAAACTATTTGTTAGAGCACGATTCTGACCCTCAGTAATTTCAGCCAAATTATCAAACCTTGTTATCACTGTGGAGGCAAACAGGTCAAATTTCTCACTTTGAGCTTGAATATGATTCGTGAGAGCAGTGTACCTATCTTCTTGAGCAGACACAAAGTTTTACTGTTGAAGCTGCATGGTTCTTAACATTTCCAGAACATTATCATTATTTTTTTGAGGTCGCGGTGGAGAATGAGGAGTGTAGTGTGCATCTTGATAACTCCAGTCATTTGCTGGAGGCATGTAGGATGAACTTAGATTTGTCCAACCCGTGTGTTGCCACTCACCCCATCCTTGATTTGCATATGGATCATGAGCAGGTGATTGACCCAACCAACCACTATTGTCATACTCAGCATTATGATGATCAGTTTCCATTTCATGATCTTCCTTTTCCTCCTCTTCAACTTCATCTGCATCCTCATCTTCATATTGAATCCTTGAACTCGAAGCCTTCATTTGAAACTTGTACCGTTTATCTTGATTATCCCAAAAGTAACCCATCATTGTTAGTGTCTTCTGACTGAACTCTTGATAGAATATCACAAAAACATATGGAATACCTTCAACCATAACTTCAGCCCAATTAAGAATGCTTTGAATAAAAGAGGCATAGCACAAGGCTATACCTCGACCAGAATCCCGTAGAGCAAAAATCCTACTCACAATGTAGTTAAGCCAATTAATCTGTATCTTGTTCTTCAGCAGATACACCAAATGGACCTCAGCCTGGTCAACCCTAGAATATTCTCCCTTCTTGGGACGGTAGTAACAGTCTTGGGAAACAAATCGCTAGCCATAATATTGTCAGGATAGGGATCCTTCAGCATAGAATTTAGGGCAGTTTTGAACTCATATCCTAAAACACAGTTGGTATCGGTAACCTTAGGATAAGAGGATGACTTTGGATCCATGTCGAATAAGTCTTTCCAAACATTGGCATTGATTGAGCGAGTTCTACCACCTATCTCATAGGCATACTCAAAACTGTCAAATTTTCCATGAATACCTGTATAAAACAACTTGACCAAATCTTCATTGTACTTTGTGTCACATTCCAAAAACTTATCTAACTCTTGAACATTAAGCAATTCAATAATGTCCCCAAGGTGCACGTGTTCAGCCTTTAATGAATAATATACAAATTGTTTAACAACCGATCGTTTACCAAAGTTCTTATTATAAGTTTCAGCCAAATCATCAGATAGAAAAGAAAGAGCGTTTACCGAAACACTTGACCTGGGTTGAGAAGTACCTACCCTAAAGGTTGAAGCCCTTATGGTTCTTTTGCCTGTAATTCTTGTAGAAGCCATGAGAACAAAAATTTTGGAGAAGATGAACAATACTCGAATGTGAGTTGATGATGAGAAAACCTATGGAAACCTTGTGAATGTTGAGGGTTTTGCTTTGATGAACTTTTGGAAATGGGTTTCTAGGGTTTTGTAGAGATTGTAAGAGAGGAGAAGTATGAGGAGTAGTGTCTAGATGCAAATGGTAATGATGTTAATGCTTTGAATGAGTAAAGGAAAATTAATGGGTCAAATTTCCCAAGAACAATGAAGAAGCGCACAATTTTCAAGGCATTTTCAGAACTTTTTCAGCGAAGCGTCAACCTAAATAGTCATGCGTCAACACATACTTAACAAAAAACGCAAATTTAAAAGTTTCAACATTTGAGTCGACCCAAGGGTCGACCTGTGCGCACCCGATTCAAAACATAAGAAAACATAGAGATCATGAGTCGACCCATGTCCTATTTTGGTCTACTCATGCAGTGTAAACATGTAAAAATGCACATTTCAATTCATGTATGCATCAATCAATAATAAATAGCAAGCCACACATATTTCAAACTTAAAAATGGATTTAGATAGATCCAAACCATAGAATAAACATAAATATAACACACATTTTGGCACAATTTCTTACATATATAGGTGATCAAGAATAGTTAACTAGAGAGGAACGATATTACCTCCGATGACAATTGATGATAGATGCCCTCACTTATAGCTTGATCTTCTCAATATTGTTAATCAAAGAAAAATATAGACAAGCATAGATATAGAGTATGCAATCATACATATTTAGACACGATCTGAGATATCGAGAACACCAAGTTCCCTAAGGATGTTAAAGAAAGGCTCTGCGCAAGTGGTTTTGTGAAAATATCCGCAAGTTGATTCTTAGTATCAACATGCTCAAACACAACATCACCTTTCTCTACATGATCCCTAAGGAAATGATGGCGATTTTCAATATGTTTCGTGCGTGAATGTAGTAGAGGGTTTTTGGTTAAATTAATGGCGCTTGTATTGTCACATAAAATGGGAATACGTTCAAGTTTAACATTGAAGTCGAGTAATTGTTGCTTGAGCCACAAGACTTGAGCACAACAACTACCGGCCGCAACATATTACGCCTTGGCTGTTGACAAAGCAACGAAAACTTGCTTTTTGCTATGCTAACTCACTAAGGAATTTGAAAAAAAAATGACAAGTGCCACTCGTGCTTTTCCTATCCGATTTGCAACCGGCAAAGTCGGAATCGGAATAGCCAACCAAAGAGCAACCACTTCCCTTGGAATACCAAAGCCTATACTTTGGAGTACCACATAGGTATCCAAGTATGCGCTTCACAACTTTTAAGTGCGATTCCTTGGGACATGATTAGTACCTAGCACACATACAGACACTAAACATGATATCTGGTCGAGATGCGGTAAGATAGAGGAGAGAGCCTATCATACCTCTATATTTCTTCACATCTACATCCTTACCATTCTTCTCTCGATTCAAGTTAACACATGTAGGCATTGGAGTGTCAATTTCTTTCGAGTTAGCCATGTCTGATGAGTCCAAGCCCTGGAGGTTGGCATCAATTTTGGTAAAACTAACTTAGCAGAAATATGTTGGACGAGATGTCCTGACATGATGAACTAACTGCAGGTTAATGTGTTAGACAATATGTCACATCATGTTGATTCGACGTCTTTATCTATTACAGTTTGGAATAACTGTATCTGTTTTCCAGGTGTTATTGGAATATGATTTGATCCTAGGTGGCATCTGAGATTAAGGAATCAGAGATTCTGATTCTAAAAGGAATATGCGGTTTCCATGTAAGGAGACATTTTTGGAAACTTAGGATTGAAGAAAAGAATAGGTCGCTGATTCTGTGGAGTTGAATTGCTGCGATTCTGAAGCCTAAATCTAGTTCTGTTTAGCAATATAAATAGGATGGATTTAACCTAGAATAGGCGTGGAAGTTTACAATTGTTCTAGAGTACTAGGGTTTGTACTTTTGTGAGCCTCTCGTGTATTGCGTGAATACCTGAGTAGGACCGTTTATTAAGTTGTAATTTTCAGTCACTGCTGTGATTGAAAGGGAATTGAGAAGGATCTCATACCTAGGAGTGTCTTAGGTAGAAATCTAGGAAGGGTAGTTTCTAGGTGCTAAGTTGTAAACGTTAATTTTACTTAGTTGATTTCATTCCTGGCTTGGTAGCCCCCAGACGTAGGTGTTGTTGATCACCGAACTGGGTTAATAAATCTTGTTTGTTGTTTTCTTTCTGTTGTTTATTCTATTCTTCTTTAATCCTTGTGAGAAGCAGAGATCAAGTGTCACGACATCCTGTCAGACATCTTAGTAATCTGCTTAACCAGAATTTCAATTGGTATCAGTGTAGGCATCCTGCTCTGTATCTGGGTGAGATTCAGGGACGATACTTTCTGGTTCGATGGATAAAGAAGGAGGAATTCTAAATAGACCACCCATACTTGATGGTTCCAATTATGAATATTGGAAAATGCGCATGGTGGCGTTTATCAAGTCCATGGATGGTAAAGCTTGGAAGTTTGTGGTTAAAGGGTGGGATCCACCAAAGATCAAAGACAAAGATGGGAAGCTCACTGATGAGCTGAAACCTGAGGAAGACTGGGATGATGAAGATGATAAGCTTGCTCAAGGAAATTCCAAAGCCTTGAATGCCTTGTTCAATGGTGTGGACAAGAACATCTTCAGACTCATCAATAACTGCACTGTTGCAAAGGATGCTTGGGAAATCTTGAAGACTGCTCATGAAGGTACATCTCGAGTTAAATCTTCAAGACTTCAGCTTCTCACCACTAAGTTTGAGAACTTGAGGATGAGAGAGGATGAAAGTATACATGACTTTCACATGAACATTGTTGATATTGCCAACACATCTAGTGACCTTGGAGAGAAAATTCCTGGAGCCAAGTTAGTCCAGAAAATTCTGAGGTCTCTTCCCAAGAGATTGGACATGAAGGTGACTGCTATAGAGGAAGCTAAGGATATAACTACTATAAAAGTTGATGAGCTTATGTGATCACTTCAAACTTTTGAGATGACACTAAATGAAAGGACTGAGAATAAGAAAAGCTTAGCCTTGGTGTCAGATCATGATGAAGGAAGGACAAACTCCAAAGAAGAGATGTCTAAGGCTGTTGTGTTTCTGGGAAAATAGTACAGTCAATTACTAAAGAAGATGGAATGGGAATCAAGATCGAATGCCAAGCCTCAGCCATTCAACAAATATAAAAGAAATTATCTTGGAAGAAACTCTAAGTATGAAGAAAAGGATGACAAAGGAAAAGGGATCAAGTGCTATGAATTTGAGGGATATGGACACATCAAATATGAGTGTCCTACCTTTCTCAAGAAAGAAAAGAAAGGCCTCATTACATATTGGTCTGAAGATGATTCTGCAAGTGATGAAGAATCACCTAAACAAGTTTCTACTCTTACAAGAATATTTGACTCTGATATAGAATCAGAAATTGGAGATCTATCATATAATGATCTAGTCAAATCCTTCAAGGAGCTTTACAAGAGATGTGCTGAAGTATGCCAGCTAGGAGAAGAGCAACACAAGATTATTATGCTCCTTGAGACTGAAAGAGTAAAACATCTTGGTGTTATCTCTGATCTTGAGGAGGAAGTCATTGTACTCAACTCCAAACTTGACAATGTAACAAAAAATGTTAGGATGCTCAACAGCAGTTCTGGTATACCAGATGAGATACTTCAAGTTGGGAGGAAAGCTGGAGATGTCAGAGGACTTGGCTACAATGATCAACAAATGTCAAGCAAGAAAAGAAATCTAGAATGTAGCCTCAATCAGACCAAAAGAATATAGAAGATGTCTAGCAGAATGTCTCAACATCATTACAGACATTTGAGGAGACAAGATTGGAAATGTCATTATTGTGGCAAGTATGGACACATCAAACGTTATTGCTACAAGTTACATGGATAACCTAAGGGAAGGATTGCTGGAAAGAGAAGGAGTTCCAAGAATGAGTCTATGGCCCTGATAGCTCATTCCACTCAAAAGGAGTACAGTGAAGAGAAGTGGTACTTTGATAGTGGATGTTTAAGACACATGACTGGTGTCAAGAGCTATCTGGTGAATATAGAGCCTTATTCCTCCAACTATGTCACCTTTGGAGATGGATCCAAGGGAAAGATCAAAGGAGTCAGGAGATTGGATCAAGCTGGGAATCCTAGACTTGACAATGTGCTACTTGTCAATGGATTAAGTGCAAATTTGATTAGCATCAGTCAACTTTGCGATCAAGGTCTAAAGGTCAACTTCACCAAATATGAATGTCTAGTTGTGGATGATAAAGATAGGGTTATCATGAAAGGTGTCAGATCAAAGAACAATTGTTATGTATGGACAACCTTGCAGAGGGAGAAACATCAGAAACACTCCTCAAATTTGAACATGGGTGAATTACAAATTGGAAGGTTAACCAAGATGACACATAGGAGATTGCAACATCAGACTATCACAAGGATTGAGAATCTTCTTCAAAAAGCCTATATGATTAAGGAAATTGCTGGAAATAGATGTTCTTATGCTGTCACAAAGGACTCAATCATAGAAACCTATGAAACAAGTGCAAAGAATGATTGCCTTCAGACCACTGGAGTTGGAATTGTTAGTGTCATCCAGGATGTCATGACATCCTGCTGGGACATCTTGAACTTCACTGGTGGTACATAAATTCAAAGAAAAATTCTGAAGGAAAAATTAGGGTTTTACTTGGTTAGTGGGAACACTATTCAAGGGTACGCATGGTTTGAAAATCAAATCCATCAAAACCGTTTCAGCAATAAATACCATCACTCTGCACTAATCATCTCGAACTTCTTCACCCTCGAGATTAAAAAATAGGCAAATCGTGTTCACATTACGATGTCGCAACAACAATCACCGACAAGAGCAATAAAGAAGGATACTGCAGCGACATCTGATTCTAGGTAAAAACCTGAAGAGCTACATGTTGAAGATGCAGTTGATGTTGCTCCTCTTGCTATCATGTCATGCAAAATGGAAAAACTTCCGGTCAGAAGATCAAAAAATATCCCACTAGGTAATTCTTCGAACACTTCTAGTGTTTTCTCTAGTCCTAGGAAGGGAATAGAAAAGTTAAACACGGATGAAAGGATTGACAAAATAGTAAATAGAATCATAAGTCATGGGGATAGAATGAGTGTTGCTAGAATCACCAGACCTCTTGCTCAGATTATGCCAACAAACTCAGTCCTGGATCAGGATGTGACTAAGAGAAATGTTGATAAAGGTGGAGATGATGATGAAGTTTGAGAAGGGAATCTACACACCGTTGCTGACTCTGTGGTGATAAATGTTAAGACAAATGATGAAACATCTTCATCTACACAAGGGGCTTCAGAACAGGCTGACAAAATTATCAATTTAGATGATTCGCCCTCTGATTATGAAGTCATTGCAACAAGTCTCAAGCCTAGTGTGGCTGAACGATTAAAGAATAGGAATGATAAGGGCGTAGACATTAAAAACATCTCTGACAAGAAAACTAAGAAATCTGCAGTTGGACCCCATAGGCCTTGGAGTAAGGATATTGTTGGGTCCAAGAAGAGGAAAGCAGAGTCTAACAATAAATCAGACTATGATGGCACAAAGGATGGATAGAACATCATGCCCATAAAGAGACCAGCCTCTAAGAAGAAGGTTGTTACGCTTCCTAAAGCTCCCATGTACAACATCTCCTTTCATGATGTTGTAAGTGTTAACAGGTGGAAGCAAGTTTATCACAGAAGAATTGCTCTAGAGAAAGAATTGGGACATAATGTCCTCCAGTGTGAGGAAGTAATGGATTTGATTAAAGATGCTGGATTGCTAAAGAATGTCTCTCACTTTGACTCATGCTATGAGAAGCTGGTCAAAGAGTTTGTAGTAAATATTCCAGAAGGATGCAATGATCGAAAAAGTGAGGAATACTTAAAGGTATATGTCAGGGGAAATGTTGTGACATTTTCTCCTGTTGAGATCAACAAGTTCCTTGGAAGACCTGAATGTCCTCAGGCTGAAATTGAAGATTCTGATGATCAAATTTGTTGGGAAATTACTGGGAACACTATGAGGAATTGGCCCAGCAAAGAGAAACTGTCAGCTGGGAAGCTAAGTGTTAAATATGCCATTCTTCACAAAATTGGTATTGTGAACTGGGTCCCTACCAATCACACTTCAACTATTTCAACTGGGATTGGAAGTTTATCTATGTTGTTGGAAAAAAAAAGCCTTATGATTTTGGTGAATACATCTTTGAACAAATCTTGAAACAATTTGTCTCTTCAGTTGTCAAGCTACCAATTTGCTTTTCATCACTCATCTGTGGAATAATTCTTCAACAATATCCGGGGATAATTTTACCTGGTGATGATATCATGAGAAAGAAGCCCCCTCTGACTCTGCACTATAAGATGTTTATTGGAAAGCATGCCCCAGATATTGGTTCAACATCTGCTCCAACATTTGCTTCTACACCTTCAAAGGCGGACACTATTGCTCAGCTAAAGGCAACCTGCAAAGAGCTTGATGATATTATTAAGGTCAACACTACCAGGAAGGATAAGGTGGAAAGATTGATACAAGCCTTGTTCTCTGCTGAGAAGAACAAGGACATTGGAGTCAACACTGGAGATGCTGAGAAACATGTTGCTGAGGAGAATAGTGATGTAGTTGAAGAAGATGTTGATGCTGATAATGGTTCTGGTGAGAGTGCAAGAGAAGAAGATGATGAGGAAACAGAAGATGACTTATGAGAGTTGTCTTTTCTTTACTTTATGTTTTATGCTTTTTGTTTTTTGGTTGTGTAAGGGCTGAATGCCCAGGATATTTTTACTTTTGGGTGTGTACTTTAATTACTATGAATTGATTAATTGGTTTTTGAGTTAATCCTTCTGCCTTTGTCATATTTTGGATAAAAAGGAGGAGTAATACTAACATCACTAACCACTGTTGATATGCTACTAACCATTGAGGGGGAGTAGTGTTGGTGCTGACTGGTGCTGTTTGGAGAAGGTACTAGTTGAGGGGGAGACTAAGTTGTGTTTCCGCTGCTGTTCTGATGATGGTCTCCCTGTTCTGTTTGTTTTTGTCTGCAGGTTAATTGAAGTTAGTTTTAGCCAAAATCTGCCAAAGGGGGAGATTGATGAGTCCAAGCCCTGGAGGTTGGCATCAATTTTGGTAAAACTAACTTAGCAGAAAGGTGTTTAACAAGATGTCCTGACATGATGAACTAACTACAAGTTAAGGTGTTAGACAAGATGTACTATGATGTTGATTCGACATCTTTGTCTGTTACAGTTTGGAATAACTGTATCTGTTTTCCAGGTGTGATTGGAATATGATTTGATCCTAGGTGGCATCTGAGATTGAGGAATCATAGATTCGGATTCTAAAAGGAATATGCGGTTTCCATGTAAGGAGACATTTTTGGAAACTTAGGATTGAAAAAAAGAATAGGTCGCAGATTCTTTGGAGTTGAATTGCTGCAATTCTGAAGCCCAAATCCAGTTCTGTTTTGCAATATAAATAGGATGGATTTAACCTAGAATAGGCGTGGAAGTTTACAACTGTTATAGAGTACTAGGGTTTGTACTTTTGTGAGCCTCTCGTGTATTACGTGAATACCTGAGTAGGTCAGATTTTTGAGTTATAATTTTTAGTCACTGCTGTGATTGAAAGGGAATTGAGAAGGGTCTCATACCTAGGAGTGTCTTAGGTAGAAATCTAGGAATGGTAGTTTCTAGGTGCTAAGTTGTAAATGTTGGAGTTTAGCTTAGAACCAATTCTACTTAGTTGATTTCATTCCTGGCTTGGTAGCACCCAGACGTAGTTGTTGTTGATCACAGAACTGGGTTAACAATTCTTGTGTGTTGTTTTCTTTCTGTTGTTTATTTTGTTCTTCTTTAATCCTTGTGAGAAGCAGAGATCAAGTGTCACGAAATCCTGTCTGACATCTTAGTGATATGCTTAACCAGAATTTCAATGTCGAAGCGCTTGAGTAGCTCAAGACAATACTTCGTCTGGATCACGAACGTCCCTTCTTCAAGCTACTTGATTTGCAATCCGAGGAAATAGTTTAGCTCCTCTATCATGCTCATCTTGAACTCTCCCTGCATCAACTTAGAGAACTCCTTGACCATATTCATGTTAATAGATCCAAATATTATATCGTCTACATATACTTGTACCAAAATAGAGTGTTTTCCTTAACGTTTAATGAAGAGGGTTGTGTCAGCCTTCCCTCTAGAGTACCCTTTATCTAGTAAAAATTTGCTAAGATACTCATACTAAGCCCTAGGGGCTTGCTTGAGATCGTACAAAGCGTGTTTGAGCTTATAAACATGATTAGGATACTCATGGGATTCAAAACCAGAAGGTTGGCCTACATAAACCTCTTCATTAATATAACCTTTAGAAAAACACTTTTTACATCCATTTGAAATAATTTGAAATTTTTAGCACATCCGTAAGCTAGCAACAGACGTATAGCCTCGAGTCGGGTAACATGCACATAAGTTTCCTCATAGTCTATGCCCTCCTCTTGGTTATACTCTTGTGCAACTAAGCGCACTTTATTTCTAGTTATGACTTCATTTTCGTCAAGCTTGTTCCTAAACACCCATCTGGTGCCGATTACTCGATGGCCTCGCGGAGGAGGCACAAGGTCCCAAACCTCATTTCTTTTAAATTGATTTAAATCCTCTTGCATTGATAAAAACTAATGTTCATCGAGTAAGGCCTCTTTAGAGTTTTTAGGCCCAATCTATGAGACGAAAGCGAAGTGATAATAGAAGCTACTTAGCTTGGATCTCATAGTTACTCCCTTTGAAATATCATTGAGTATGTTGTCGATGGAATGGTCTTTAGAAGACTTCAAAGCTGGAGGAAGGTCATCGTTGTTAGTCGGATGATCCTCCTCAATCTTCTTAGGATGGTGATATTTTTCCTCCTCAACTTGCACTGCTTTAGGTTGATCAGTCCCTTTATCAGTGTCCTTGAGTATGTCCTCTGAAGATACACCTACACCATGAAAAAAGTACCTTTTCTGACATTTTTCAGATAAGACTCATCAAAAGTAACGTGTAAGAACTCCTCAACAGTAAGTAACCTCTTATTGTATACTCTATATGCCTTACTAGACTGAGAGTATCCAAGAAAGATACCTTCGTCGGCCTTAGAATCAAACTTACTAAGAGTCACTTTACCATTATTCAACACAAAACATTTACAACCAAAGACGTGAAGGTGTGACACGTTGGGCTTCCTCCCTTTCAAAAGCTTATATGGAGTTTTGTTTAGAATAGGACAGATGAGCACCCTATTCAAAACATAACAAGCCGTACTAATGGCATCGACCCAAACGTATTTAGGAAGGCCACTCTCATTGATCATAGTTCTTCCCAATTCTTCCAAAATTCTCTTTTTACGTTCCACAACCCCGTTTTGTTGAGGGGTACGTGGTGCGGAAAAATTATGATCAATCCCGTTACTATCACAAAATTCTTCAAAAAGATGATTCTCAAACTCACCTCCTTGATCACGTCGTATTGTTACAATGTTTGTGTTCAATTTGTTTTGAGAGAGCTTAGCAAACTTCTCAAAAGCTGAAAAAGTATTGATCTTGCTTGCTAAGAAAATAGTCCAGCAAAACCTAGAATAGTCGTCGACAATCACAAAATCGTAGTAGTTACCACCTAAGCTCTTAATCCTAGATGGTCCAAAGAGGTCCATATGGAGGAGTTCATTGAAACAATGTTTTTAGACTTAAACGAGATCCTTGTTTGCTTCCCCATTTGGCACGCATCACATAAGTGATCCTTTGAAAACTTGATTTTGGGTAAGCCGACTACTAGGTCCTTAGAGACTATCTTATTAAGCAAATCAAAACTGACATGCGCAAAATGCCTATGCCATAACCATGACTCTTCACTCATGGTGACGAGATATTCGCTACTCAACGATACCTCACTCAAGTCTAGCATATAGATGTTATTAACCCTCAGGCCTTTAAACACATCCTCCTTTTTATCATTATTTTTAATTATGCAGCAATCTTTTGAAAATGAGACTTTATAACCCTTGTCACATAATTGACTAATGCTAATTAGGTTGTGGTTAAGACCCTCAACTAGTAGCACGTCTGAGATAGTAGTAGAAGAGGGACTATCTACACTACCTTTGCCGAGTATTGCCCCTTAATTGTTGTCTCCGAGGTCACAAATCCCTTTTTCTTTGCCACAAAGTCAACGAAAATAGAAATGTCTCCCGTCATGTGTCTTGAGCATCCACTATCGAGAACCCATCTTCTCTCTGCGGACTCAAGACGTTGTACCTACACAATCAATCAAGGGAAATAGGTACCCAATTCTTATTGGGTCCTTGGTTGTGAGTGAAAACTTGATTGCATTTGGGCAACCATTGATAAACGCCTTTAGGAACTAAAAACCTCCTAAAGGTACATTTTGCAATGGTATGACCCCTCTTGCAACAGTACAAGCAAGTAAGGTTAACATTGGAGTCACTTTTATTAGATTGATCTCGAATCACACAAGTGTATTTTTTATATGGATTAATCATGCTTTTCTTAAAATGTGATCTATCGATAGCAAAAGTGACCTTTGGTTCTAGAGCCTTGTCAAGTTTGGCTCTAAGAGTTTTAACCTCTTTTTTCCAAATATGACAAGTTTCACAACCAAAATTTAACCACCTACTATTGTCTTCCTCAACATCTACCTGTGTTACTTCCACCATAGACTTTTTGAGATCCTCTAATTCCCTTTCAGAATCGGAGATCTTTTTCTCCAAATGAGAAAAGATTTGCTTGTTTGAAGCTAAACGTTTAAAGGCTTCCTTAGCCTCATGGTGTAAAGTATCAAAAGCATGTTGTAATTCAAAATGAGACATTTAGTTAGAGTTATCATATTTAGCATGTCTTACCTTTTTATTCTTTTTCCTTTGATGAGCGGAGACGCAAAGGTTAGCGGACTCTTCTTTGTCACTTGTACTTTCTTCACTAGATGACTCATTATCGCTTTCCCAAGCGATATAAGCTCTCCTAGGTTTACCTTGTTTCTTTTGTGGATGATTCTTTTCCTTTCCCTTGTCCTTCTTCATCAATGGACAATCTGGCTTATAATGGCCGACTTTTCCACAATTATAGCAAGACCCTTTAGTTTTTCCACTCTTGTTACCTTCATTCTTGGAAGACCTTGTTTGTCTTCTAAAATTGATGACGTTCTTTCCGAATGTTGAATACCGTTTTTATTTATATAGAGATTGTATTGCCTCACAAACAGTCCCATATCCTCATCCAAATCTTCTTCATCATCGTCACTCGATTCACTCTCACTTAGCTCTTTTGCGGAGGACTTTGAGCTAGAAGCCTTTAGAGGTATTGACTTCTTGGTCTTAGTCTTTTCTTTCTTTTCTCTTTTCTAAAATTGGTCAAGACTAATGAGAACTTGCTCATGTTCCTCGAGCTTCCCAAATAAAGTTGTGATGTCCAACGTCATGAGGTCATTGGCTTCCTTTATGGCTGTGACCTTTGGTTGTCATTCCCTATTAAGACACCTCAAGATTTTATTAGTAGCAACTTCATTGGAAACCGGTCTACCAAGTGAATTTAGTCAATTGATTAAATAAGTAAATCTCTTTTGCATGTCGGCAATGGTTTCCCCTTGCTTCATGTGAAAGAGATCAATCTCTTGTGTTAAAGTATTGATTCGAGCTAGTTTGACGTCATTAGTTCCCTCATGTGCAATTTGCAATGCGTCCCACATAGCTTTAGTAGTCGTACAATGTGAAACTCTATAATACTCATCAACACCCAAAGAGGAGATCAGAATATTTCTAGCTTTCCAATTGTAGTTATACTTTTTCTCATCTTCTTCATTCCATTGTGCTTCCGGCTTAGGCACAACAACGTTATCCGTATTGGTCATGGTAATTTCCATGGGACCATTTTGTATAACCTTCCATACCTTTCCATCAATAAAATTGATATGCACATGCATACAATCTTTCCAATAACTATAGTTCTCACCGTTAAAAAATGGTGCTCTATTGTAAGCCCATTTTGGTTCGTTAGCCATTTTCTAAAAAGTTATATGCGAAGCACTAGATGAATCGTTGCTCGTGATACCACTTGTTAGACGATGTCAATTGATCTAGAAGGGGGGTTGAATAGATCACTACTTTTTAAACAAAGTCGGCGCTTAAAAATTTGTTTTAAAATGATTGTGGAAGCGGCCGAGGAACTACGTCGTCTAAACGAACCGTTATCGAAAAGATCGGATATGCGACAAGACAAATGGAATAACAAGCTCAATGAGAATTCGAATAACTAATTTGAGTATTAATCAATACACTTAAATTCACTTAAGTTTGTGCAATTTCCAATGACTTATAAAAAGTAAACCAAAATTGACAATTTCACAAACAGTTTGTGAGCGATCAATTTATTGAACACTTGGTGTGCAAAACACCCCAAGTGTTAATCTCTATGTAACTGTAGTGCAGAATTTTTCCAATTACAATCAAAGTTATTGTAATGCGTTTTCAAACCATATTTTCAGCACTACACTATAACAGAATTTTATCGATCAATTGATTTTGCACAAACGTAAACAGTTCAAAATTAAAGAGATAGGGAAAGAGAGAACAACACCGAATTTGTTTAGGCAGTTCCCCTTTCGTCCCCCTTCGGGTACGTCTTCCCCCAATTCTAAAACTAGAATTGAGATATGTATTATCTTGTTGCAAATGTTTTTACACGAGAAGCCATGGTCACCACACACTCAAGAATACTTGTTGATGTTGATACTATGCCTTCTCTCCCCTTGATTCAAGTCGAATCAAGTACCTCGAATGTGTTGAATAAACCTTCGTTTACCGCTATTAGATTGAATGAACCCACCGGTCTTCAATCACCGTCGCTCGTCTGATTTCAATCACACACAGTTCGAACCCAAATCTTTTTTCCACAATCCTCCGATTATCGCTACTAGATTGAACGTACCCACCGTTCTTCAATCACCTTCGCTCGGCTGAATCTATGAAGCAAAGATTTGTCCAAAAAACCCCAAATCCACATGATCTTGGAGGACAAAACCCTAATGATTTTATTCAAGAAAAAACCCACCGAAAACGCACCCCAAACTAGATACACAATCCTACGTTTGGACGTTATCACCTCAATGATGCAAAAGATCAATAAAAATTGTTATGTGTAATTGTTAAGAAAATGCAAGAATAAGGATGAAGACGATGAGAGAAAAATTCAGTGTATATCTTTCACTTTTTCTTGTTGTTGTGAAAATGATGAGGTACAATGTATATATATGATCCCATGACCAACTAACAAACATAACAATAATTTGAAATGAGAAAGATCAGAAAAATGACAAGAATTTAGCGAACGGTCGACCAAAAAATAAAGGGGGTCGACTTGAGCAGACCCGAGAGCAAAACAATGCAAATATTGAAGTTATGCGTCGAACAGAACAGGGTCCATGCGTCGACGCAAGCTTGCTAAAAAATACAGATACAAAGGCCAACAGTGTGAGTCGACCCAAGGGTCGACGCGAGCACACTCGAGAGCAAATGACTTAAAATTAGTTTTCATGAGTCGACCAGAATAGGGTTTGAGTCTACTCAAACACCTTAAGCTCCTAAAAACGAATTTTTGATCATAGTTTGTTCCACCTAGGCCATGTTTATGCATTCCTAAGACTCCCAACATGATCAAACACACACAAGAAATATATGAGACTCTTCCTATATGTATAGACACATGATTTTGGGATATTTGTGCATTGTGAAGTATGAATGCAGGCTATGACGCGATGATACCGTCCAAATTACAAAGTACGAGCTAGTAGATGTTTTGACATCATTAAAATAAAGACTAAGTATTAAGACACCTTGCCCTCACAGTTTATATTTCTTAAAATATTTTCCGTTTACTCTTAAGATTTTTCGATCAACGCCTAACTCTTAAATTTCATAGGCATTATTCGTGAAAGTCTGAATCACTTGGAATGGTCCCTCCCAACTTTGTGATGACTTTCCCAACGTTCGGTCTTTTCGACACGCTTGTAGAATCACCTTCCAAATGTAATCATTACTGCAAAGGTTTTCCCTTTGACCTTTTTATTGTATGCTTTGGCCACTCGCGCTTTTTGTCGCATTAGAACGTCTAAAGAACTTAATCTTTCCTCGTCTAAGTCGACTGTCTCGTCGAACATCATACTCCAATAGTGCTCTGAAGGAATTTTGCTTTGACGTTGTACCCTTACTGACTGCAAAAAGATCTCTACCGGTAACACAACATCATGGCTAAATGCAAGACGAAAAGGCATCGAACCTGTCGCCTCCTTGGGTGACGTTCGACAAGCCCATAGAACTTGATCCAACGTCTTATGCCAATTCCTAGGTTTCTTGGCAATGTGTTTCTTGATCAGCCCAATGATCACTTTGTTAGTGGCCTCGACTTGTCCATTCGCCTGGGCATAGTAAGGTATGGAAGTGGCCAATTTAAAACTTGTTCCGGCTGCGAACTCTTGTACCTTTTGGCCTACGAAAATCGAACCTTGATCAATCGTGATAGTTTTGAGGATTTAGAATCTGTAAATGATATGTTTTTTAATGAATTTTATCATGGCTTCCTGGTCGACCATGACCAATGGTAAGGTCTCTATCCATTTTGTGAAGTAATCAATCCCTATTAGGATAAACTTTTGTTGCTTTGATGACGCCGGTCGAATTTCTCCTATAATGTCCAACGCCCAACCTCGAAACGGCCATGGTTTGATGATCTCATGTAACTCGCTAGCTGGGGCATGTTGAATGTTTGCATGCCTCTGACACTCCTGGCACCCCTCAGCGAAGTCGATGCAATCCTTTAACATGCTTGGCCAGTATAAACCTTGTCGGAACAATAGCCACTTCATTTTCTGGCCAGCCTGATGAGCTCCTCAAGTACCACTATGAACCTCCAATATGGCTAGATACGCTTTTGTTTCACCCAAACATTTGAGTAACACGCCTTCAGGAGTCTTTTTCAACGGTTCATTGCCCATAAGGACATAACTTAGAAACCTATACTTGACTTTCCTGTCGGTGGCTCCGATCGGGTTTTCTGAGTATTCTACAATTGGCCTCCGCCAATATGATCTTGTCATGTTATCGATGGCGAACACTTCCACGCTGTCCAGGATTTTGCCCATAACTTTCGTCTCATCACCAGTTAAGGTTAACACGTTAAGTGTTGGTAAAAAGTTTGACACCATCTTTCCCCTGACATCGACGAAGTCTCTTAGCTTGTCGCTTGGCACCTTGTAGCCAAAGGCAATCTGGGCCAACTCATTGGCCTCTTGATTTTCTATTCTATGCACATGTTCGATGCTGACGACTTCGAACTGATTCAATAGTGGGTTCGCCACTGCGAAATACAACAACAAATGTTATTTGATGAACTTATATTCGCGTGTGATTTGTTTAATCACTACCTCAGAGTCACCCTTGATTTCAACCCTTTTGGCCCTAAATTCTTTAAGATTTTGAGGTCGGTGATGAGGGCTTCGTACTCTGCTTCGTTGTTGGAGCATTTCCTGTCTACTTGACACTTGAACTTAGTTGGAATCCCTTTCGGGGATATTAATAGGACTCCAATGCCACTCCCATTTTTATGACTCGGCCCGTCGAAGTACAACTTCCAAGGGTTCGTGTCGACCATGCTTACTTGTCATACCTTAATTTTTTACCATAAGATTCCACCTCCTTATGCATCCTCTTGCATAACATCTTTAGGTCATACAGTCTTGTGTGCGTGCTTTACGACTAACAGGTTTGTGCAGGAACATTGCTTTCAAGTGTACTGGTTCTCTCAGTCAAGCTATTCAAGGCATGACTAATAGATTCTGTTTAGAAGGGTCACAAGGTCTTTTATTGGCTACTTTTCCTCAGGGTTTCTCAAAAAGCTTCAGTGTGTACTTTAGGAAGAATTATAGCATTCCCTTGGTGTTGAGTTTGGTCATTTGTAGATTGGTCACAAATTTCGTGGCCAGTGATATAATAGGTTATATCCTCTTGATCCGTGCGCTGAGTTCATCGTCATCTAGACCTTGGTTGTACTGAGGATACATATCAAGTTCAACTTTGAGGTTGGATCATTATGATCTTTTGATCATAAGAGAAAGAATTAGGATTTTCTTGTGGGTAGTTTGAAGCGGTGAGTTTGGATAAAAATCTGGAATCGAGCTTAAATTAATTCATTGTTTTCGCAAAGCTTAAGATTGAATTCGTCTAAGTTTCAAATTTCAAAAATTCATTCGTGCGTCAACATCAAACCTAAGGCTTAGTCATGGTGGGATCCATAGAATTCAAAAGAAGTTCACATGATTCATCCAAAAATCACAAGTTCAATGCTCCAAAAGATAAGTCCACATCGGGCTAAGAACAAGGTTCATAACTAATTTCAAACTCATGAAGGATGACACTGATTTTGTTAGGCAAAGTTCGTCTACTTCTTGTTCTTTGACTATCATAGAGTACTAGACGAGAACATCAAGATTAGAATGGTGGTAATAATACATAGCGGAATGTAGCCGGTTTTGACAATGATTTTGGAGCTAGAGTTTTCAAATATTGAAGCTTGAAGTATGAGCGTCCATTTTCAAGTTATTGGTTATTCTTTTGGCAAATGTTCTCTTTTGGGTTAACCTATCATTCATCTTTGTACTAAAGTTTCAAGAAAAAGCATGGCATTAAAGTTAAAATGGCATTGACCAACACAGGCGTGCCTTTCAACATTCACGTTTCTCATGTGACTATTAAAGACAACCATAAATAATGTGGTTCAAAAAAGTCTTGATTACACGCATAACATATCAAAATAACAAAGAAGAGTGACATTCTAAGTAAGCCTTTTCATCCATCAAAGTCGTTGAAATGTTGGTGATTGTTTGGAAGCAACGGTCTAAGAGCCAAGGTGCATGAATTTAAATCAATCACTGCAGAAATATGCAAGTTGCCTTCATTTTCTCCCACCGATACCATTTGATTGCTGACATGCTTAAGCTACAACGAAGTTGGCCTAGGTGTTATCATGGAGGTACTAATGTATACATCCAAGCGCTCTTCCACTTCCAATATATAGCCTTGAAGAAACGGGGAAATCGCAAGGGATTAACAGCCTCAAAACCTAACAAATCAAAAACTCATTAAATCAGGAATCATCAAGACTAACTTAATTCTATCCAGATACAAACAGACATCCATCATCATTTTTTTACCACACAAAATCAAGAGAAGTTATTTCATTGCCGACATGTTGAAGCCAAAACAGAAACAATATTATTGTCATAAGAACATATCCCAAACATGTTCCAAACAGGGTCAGATTCCTTCCCAAACAAGTTCCGACACAATATCGTCATTTAATTTCGAAATTAATGTGTCAAATTTATGGCCTATATAAGACATGGTTTCAGGACAAGAAAGGGACAGGGACGATTGAAGACATTTATCAGAAAAAAATCTCACACATACAAGATTCACAGATACGAAAACCATCAGAAGAAGGGATTCACATATATACACTTAAAAAAAAACCAGAGACATGGCAGAAATTCACAATATCACAAACACACACCATCTCAGTTCACACACACACATTGATACCACGCATCACATACACACAAAGGAGGGGAGCAGAATCGTTCATACGATTTCAAAGCAAACAAAAGTACAACCAGAGTTTCAGAAAAGAAGAACAGTGGCAGCAGTGAGAAGGTCACATCCTTATCATATACATTCGTAACAACACGAGGAGGTAGCGAGGAGATTATCACGCGCAAGAATCAAACCCGAGCAACACCGCGAATACCCAGGAAGAGAATAACACGCAACAACATTGAATTGAAAAAAGACCAGAAGAACAAATACCTGTAAATCGCCGTCGCCGAACCGTTGCGCCGAGACTTTGCGAAGGTACACAATCCTTTCGATTAAACTCAATTATGAATTTGTGAAATTGCTATTTGTTGTCTCCGTTGCGAATTGTCGAATCTCTGTATGTGTGAGTCTTTGACCGTCCCGATGTCGTGTTTCGCTAAAAATTGACGATACCGAGAGTTCGCGAGCGAGAGGGAGAGAGAGTTATGTTGAATCGCGGAGAGAGCGAGAGTAAGTGAGCCGCGGCGGAGCTTCATCTTTCCGGCGGAATAAACGCGATCGAGAGAAACGAGAACGTGGCTTGGAGACGGTGAGCAAAAGAGAGATGCGAGCGAAACCCCCTTGGTGTTCTTGCTGTCATTCGCGAAAGAGATGAAACGAGGGAGAGGAGAGAAAAGAGTTGAGAGAGTGAAGTAGTAGCAGCCGAGAGAAAGAGAGTAAATTGAAACCAGGTTACTGTTAAGGGCATGCGTCTGAGAGAGTGAGAAAGAGGAAAGTCAATGTTGCTCTAGTTGATTGTTTTTCTGAAATAGCTATGAGTCTTATAGGCTTATACCTTCAGCCCAGACGTTTTTTTATTGAAGCCTACCATTTTTCTAAATCCCCCTTTATTTCATTTAGTTCATTGAGATTTGATTCAACTATTTTCTAGATTTTAATCTAAATAGTTTTATTAGAAGTTAATTTAAGTAATTCTATGGATTTTAATTTAATTAGTTCTATTTAAAATTTAATTTAGTTAGAACCTATTTAGTTTTAGTTAGTTTTTAAAAATAATCAAAAAAAGAGAAAAAATAATAATTAGTTAATTTGCTCTTTCTCAGAATTAGTTAACTTAGATTTTAAGTTTGTTTTTTATTTATTAAGTTTTATTTATCTTAGACTTTAAATTAATCTTGAAATCGTATGTTCCATTTTAATTAGTTTTTGATATTCGTTTTTGAATGTAATTCTTGATACATTTGATTAGATCCTAATGTTGATGTCCTCTCTTTCGAGCTTTTGAGAGTTTGATGTGCATGTTGCTTGAAGTTTCTTTTCCCTCTATTACCTGTGCCTAATTCCAAGGGGAAGAATCCCTTGTTGACTGCCATATCATTAGAAAAACTTTAGGTCATCCCCCTTAGCCTAACTTTAGGTCTCTCCTTTCATCCTAGCCTTAGGATTGGAGCCTCCGTGCTCTATGTCTTGCCATAGACATTTCATTCACTTTATCCTAGCCTTAGGATCGGAGTCGTCGCACTTCATGTAAGTGTTCTGCCATGAATGCTTACATCCCTTTCAACTTAACTTTAACTTTGGAGTCGCCGCACTCCACGTAGGTTTCTCGCCATGGATACTTACCTCCCCCTAGAACCTTGACCACAGTTAAGAGTTTCTCACCTTCTTTGAGGGGAACTACGAATGCTCTAATTCTATTCCCGTCATGATACGTAGGCACGAGATGCGATGTCTTGGCGAGCATACTTAGAAATAAACCCTTAGGTCTCTACCTTAGCACACACCCTTAGCAAGTAAACAATAACATAACACGAATACTAACAAGAGGTTTCTGTAGAGTACTACAGATACTTAAGGTGCTAACACCTTCCATAGGTATAACCAACTCCCGAACCTTAGATCCCTAATTAGGGTTTTTGATCTTTACCCTTTCCTTTGGATAAATCAAAGTTCGGTAGTGAACTTCATGATTTGTGATTCAAGTTAATTAATAGCTTGATATCCGATTCTCACTGTGACAGAAATGACGACTTCACTGGGGACTCTTAGAGGGTTACCCCTAACTTGTTTATATTTGTGTTATTTTTATATTTGATTATCTGTATATTTGTATATATATCTGTTTGTGCCTGGGTTTTCTGTATGCAAGGTGGTTACTTTGAGTGGTGAGAATACGCCCTATACCTGGACTTGAGAGTACACTTATGATAGGATGATGGTATATCCAAGGAGACTTTGAGGTAGTCGATTCCCGAAAAAGTTAACTTGAGAAACCATCACTCGCTTGAGGCCCTCTTGAGAGTTAGTCATGTTGAACGAGTTTATTCGTGAAAACGTTACTACTTTCAACCTAGGAGCCCATGACACTGATGACCATTAGTTACCCTTTACCCCCACTTTGGCATTGTTAGGATGTAGTCCGATGACTATGAGGAAGTAGTCCCAAAATAGTTGATACGCAATACTACACTCGTACGAGATTCTCTTGAGAATACTATTGACTACCAAGTTATTTGGAAAATCGATAATATCTGAAAGATGGGTTGTTGACTCTGGGAACTCTTTAGAACCCTATTCTACGGATACAAGAACCCTAGTACATACCTTGTGGTTGGTTCTTCACCCATACTCCATATTGTGATCTCGAACCTTTGATCTTGCTATGTGTGATTCGCATCCTGTTCGCATTGCATTGCATATCATTTGCATATTTGCATGATTCATTGAATACATCCAGTTTGTCCAATTACTCATTTCCAGTTGTCTCTATCTTCCAGTGTTACCCGTCCGTCGTCAAGCTGATTCCTCGACACAAATATCGGACTAGAGCTAACTACAGACACATAATGTCAGAACAAGAAGCACACAACGCAGAGATCCGAATGGAGATTGATGATCTTAAGTCAAGCATGATAAAACACATTGAGATGCTCCAGGTTCTGATTGCTAGAGGAGAGCAACCCCAAAGGACTGTTATCCAGGAGGTTTCATATGCCGATCCTCAGCCTGTTCAGGTGCCACCTTCAACTTGGCCAGAGTTTGGCTTGCCACACAATTACTCTCCACCTCTTGCATCTACTGGTATGATTGGTCAGACTGCTGGACCAGTGTTTCAATCTCTAGTTTTCGCCGAACCTAGACTTGTGGTTCATACTGTTGCCCAGACTACTCAAGCTCATTTCGAGAACCCTCTCTATGAGTACAATGCTGCCAGTGCTCAAGGTGAAGACCGTGAATACTTTGTTGAACTTGAGGTTGTCCGTGAACAGTTTTAGACCATAGACAAGAGACTTAAAGCAGTGGAAGACAATGATTTCTTTAGTGTGGATGCAGACAACATGTGCCTGGTTTCTGACCTTGTTATTCCAGCTAAATTTAAAACTCCCGAGTTTGTGAAGTACAAAGGTCATTCTTGCCCAAGAGCTCATTTGGTCATGTATTTTCGCAAGATGGCTGCTCATACCAACAATCAGAAACTGCTTATCCATTATTTTCAAGACAACTTGAGTGGAGTTTCACTTAAATGGTATATGAATCTCAAGCAAAACTCCATCCACTACTTCCAAGATCTTGCAAATGCTTTTATGAAGCAGTACAAGTACAACCTCGACATGGCTCCTGACCGCCGTCAACTCCAGAATATGTCTCAACATGAGAAGGAATCTTTTAAAGAGTATGCCCAGCGCTGGAGAGAGTTGGCTTCTCAAGTTGAACCTCCTCTAGCAGAAAAGGAGCTGACTGGAATGTTTATGGACACCCTGTCTCCATTTTATTGGGAAAAGATTATTGGTAGTGTTTCCTCTAACTTCACTGATTTGGTAACCATTGGTCAAAGACTCGAGGAGGGACTCAAAAAAGGGAAAGTATCCAAAGCTGCTGAATCTTCCAACGGTGCGAAGAAATCTTATGGAAACTTCTAAAAGAAGAGGGAAGATCAGACTAATGTTGTCACATTTGAAACAGGAATGCCTAGACCTCAGTATGATGATCACTATGTTGTTGCTGTTGTTACTCCTGTGGTTACTGCTCCACGACCAGATCAATCTCCTCAACGTCCAGCTGTTGGACAGAATCAGTATCGTAATAGGAATCATTTTGATCATATTCCAATGACGTACATCGAATTATATCCTAGTCTGATTCAAAAGGGGTTGATTACCACAAGGCCTATGCCTCCTCCTCTGAATCCTCTTCCAGCCGGCTATAGGGCTGATCTTCATTATGAATACCATCATGGTGGTGCAGTCCATAACTTGGAAGGTTGCTTTGCGTTGAAGGCTAGATTATAAGAGTTGATCAGAAGTAAAATCCTCTCCTTCCGTGACACTAATCCTAATGTTCAGAACAACCCCCTGCCAGGGCACACCAAGTGAAGCTTCAGTCGACTTCAGCTCTGCTAATTCTTAAAGACAGGACAACTCATCCTTGTGTTTGACTAGTCACTAGGCCTTTGTTTCTTGTTGTTTGCTTTTCTTTATTTTGTAATAGTTGTTTGCTCTAAAATTATGTTTGTACTTTCGTAATTAATAAAATGAACATTGCAACTTTTGGATTCAATTCATTTGTATTTGTTATTTACACTTTTATGTTTTCTTTTCAAAAAATATTTTATCTCTTTTTCACTTTCTTTTTTATTATGCAAAGATTGGAGGGAGGATGATAAAAACAAAATACTCATAATGTTGTTGGTATGCTTTCAAAACAAAACTTTGCTGACGATGTAAGTTATTGTTTTAATTCCCAAACACTGAAGAAATAAGGAAGATAACCCTTCGTCAACCCCTTCGAGCCTAAAAGTTGGAGTTTCTTTCTTTACAAAAAACTACAATCTTAACCTGGGGCAGGATAGTTCTCAGTTAACTTGATTTTGCATTCAAATACAAGAGTTTCATGCAAGACACCTTTCACATAAATGTTGCATTCTCAAATTTTCCTTCGCACACAGCAAGCAAGTGTCGAAGATGTCTTTCAAATTAGAAGCCAATGATGGTTCACTATAATCATTAAGTCAGACACTCACAACCTTTCAACTCTTCCGAATAAATGAATAAATGTTGTACAAATTGTTCCTAGAGTGATAAATAAATAAAAATTATCAAGAAATCCTTACTCAAAAAATGAGCCGAGTCCCTTTCGAAACAAAAGCTAAAAAAGATAGAAAGCTCATGACCTTATCTTATAGAAAGAGAAACAACACCACGAATACCCATGAAGCGAATATCACGTAACACCATTGAATTGAAAAAATACCAGACGAACAAATACCTGTAAATCGCCGTCGTCGAACCGTTGCGCCGAGACTTTGCGAAGGTACACAATTCGTTCGATTAAACTCAATTATGAATTTGTGAAATTGCTATTTGTTATCTCCGTTGCGAATTGTCGAATCTCTGTATGTGTGAGTCTTTGTCTGTCCCGATGTCGTGTTTCACTAAAAATTGACGATACCGAGAGTTCGCGAGCGAGAGGGAGAGAGAGCTATGTTGAATCGCGGAGAGAGCGAGAGTAAGTGAGCCGCGGCGGAGCTTCATCTTTCCGGCGGAATGAACGCGATCGAGAGAAACGAGAACGTGGCTTGGAGACGGTGAGCAAAAGAGAGATGCGAGCGAAACCCCCTTGGTGTTCTTGCTGTCATTCGCAAAAGAGATGAAACGAGGGAGAGGAGAGAAAAGAGTTGAGAGAGTGAAGTAGTAGCAGCCGAGAGAAAGAGAGTAAATTGAAACCAGGTTACTGTTAAGGGCATGCGTCTGAGAAAGTGAGAAAGAGGAAAGTCAATGTTCCTCTAGTTGATTGTTTTTCTGAAATAGCCATGAGTCTTATTGGGCTTATACCTTCAGCCCAGACGTTTGTTTTATTGAAGCCTACGATTTTTATAAACCCCCCCTTTATTTCATTTAGTTCATTGATATTTGATTCAACTATTTTCTAGATTTTAATCTAAGTAGTTTTATTAGAAGTTAATTTAAGTAATTCTATGGATTTTAATTTAATTAATTCTATTTAAAATTTAATTTAGTTAGAACCTATTTAGTTTTAGTTTGTTTTTAAAAATAAATAAAAAAGAGAAAAAATAATAATTAGTTAATTTGCTCTTTCTCAGAATTAGTTAACTTAGTTTTTAACTTTGTTTTTATTTATTAAGTTTTATTTATCTTAGACCTTAAATTAATCTTGAAATCGTATGTTCCATTTTAATTAGTTTTCGATATTCATTTTTGAATGTAATTCTTGATACATTTGATTAGATCCTAATGTTGATGTCCTCTCTTTCGAGCTTTTCAGAGTTTGTTGTGCATGTTGCTTGAAGTTTCTTTTCCCTCTATTACATGTGCCTAATTCCAAAGGGAAGAATCCCTTGTTGACTGCCATGTCATTAGAAAAACTTTAGGTCACCCCCCTTAGCCTAACTTTAGGTCCCTCCTTTCATCCTAGCCTTAGGATTGAAGCCGCCGTGCTCTATGTCTTGCCATAGACATTTCATTCACTTTATCCTAGCCTTAGGACCGGAGTCGCCTCACTCCATGTAAGTGTTCTGCCATGAATGCTTACGTCCCTTTCAACTTAACTTTAACTTTGGAGTCGCCGCACTCCACGTAAGTGTCTCGCCATGGATACTTACCTCCCCCTGGAACCTTGACCACAGTCAAGAGTTTCTCACCCTCTTTGAGGGGAACTACGAATGCTCTGATTCCATTTCCGTTAGGATACGTAGGCACGAGATGCAATATCTTGGCGAGCATACTTAGAAATAAACCCCTAGGTCTCTACCTTAGCACATACCATTAGCAAGCAAACAATAACATAACACGAATACTAACAAGAGGTTTCTGTAGAGTACTACAGATACTTAGGGTGCTTACACCTTCCCTAGGTATAACTAACCCCCGAACCTTAGATCTCTAATTAGGGTTTTCGATCTTTACCCTTTCCTTTGGATAAATCAAAGCTAGGTGGTGAACTTCATGATTTGTGATTTAATCTAATTAATAGCTTGATATCTGATTCTCACCGCGACATTACTACTGGGTTAACTATTGTATGGTCCACAATAAAAGCTGCCACGATTTGACTTTTCATGGCCCTCAGAGGCACGTAAGTTAGAGAGAACTCAGTTAATGCGTGCCTATTTCCTAATTCGACTATGTAAAATGGGTTTAGACAACATATCTCTAATAACATCGAAATGAGACAAAACATAAACATCAACTGGTTTTATATATTGCTTTAATCTCATACACGAGAAGTACAAGCATAGGCACAACTTTTCAATCATAGTGTACCTAGTTTCAGCGTCTACCAAGATTCAACTGAGGTAGTAAATGGGTCTTTCGACTCCACTATCATCCTCTTGAGCTAACATACTTCCTATGGTCAAATCGGATACAACAACATATAATTTCATATTTTTATTTCTACTATGAGGCAATAAAATAGGAGGCCTTGTGAGATACTCCTTGATGGCGTCGAAAGCCATTTGCTGCTCTTGTCTCCAGTGAAAGTCACTCTCCTTTTTTATTTTTAATAGTGGCGAGAAAACCTTCGTCCTTTCGCTTAAGTTCGATATGAACCTTCTCAAGAATTTTATTTTTCCCAACAAAGACTACAGTTGTCTCTTTGTCGAATAAGGCTTGAGATCCAAGATTGCCTTTGTCTTGTTCTGATTGATCTCGATGACTTTTTTGTGTACCACGAAACCTAGAAAGTCTCCTGCATAAAAATTTCTATAAAGTCATGGAACATAGCATTCATAGCTCGTTGATAAGTTGCTCCGACATTTTTTAAATCGAATGGCATGACAAACCATCCATATGTTCCCAAGGCCCCTGGGAACCGAAATGCCGTTTTGAGCACGTCATCTTCTGCTATGAAGATCTGGTTATAACCAGAATATCCGTCGAGAAGACTGAGGTATTCGAAACCTGCGGCTGAGTCGACTAGCATCTCTGCCACTGGAATCAAATACTCATCTTTAAGCGTCGCATTGTTCAAATACCTAAAGTTTATACAGACTCGAAGCATACCATTTTTCTTAATAACAGATATAATGTTAACCAACCATTCGATGTACCTTGCAGTTCTGATGAACCAAATTTTGAGTAACCTTTCGATTTCTTGCTTAATCTTCACTGTGACTTCTGGAACAAACCCTCGAGGTGTTCCTTTACTGGCCTTTTTCCTAGCTGGATAGGCAATCGATGTTCTACCACGCTTCAACTCAAACCATACTGTAGCACCCCAAAATTTGCCCTCATGTTTTAACTCTATCTGGCTTATGTTGCATAATCATCTTTGCATAATCATCTTTGCATTGTCGTCATTGCATATCATTGGCTCTTGGCATGGGATCAAAGGATTTTCTTGTTGGCCTTATTCATAAGGGTTTCAGTCGGTTTCTATTCCAGGTTAAGTTGGGGCAAGAGGTTGAAGTTGGGGCAAGAGGTTGAATTCTTCTCGTTGTAATCTTCCTGATCTGAGGTTTTCCTATTCAGAGAAATCATCAGAGATACTGGGCCAGGGTTTCATTGGTGTGAATCGGGGTGTGCGTCTCAAGGATAGTTAGGGTTTCTCCTTCTTGGTTGAGTACAAGTTTGCTTTGGATCAGAAGTTTGATGTGGATTGAATGTGTTAAGATTGATCATGTGAATTACGTGGAATTCGAGATACAAGTCCATTCTTTCTAACCCATAACCATTTTGATCACTTTCATTCCAAATCCATAAATACCAAATTCATTATTCATAAATTCATATTCCAATTCTATTTCAAATATCATCCATATATTCATATTCCAATTCTATTTCAAATACCATGTTAAACCATTTCCATATCCAATATCCAAATTATCCAAACATCCAACTTCTTTCAAATCTATTCTCTTACCCATTTTTTCTCATATTTAAATAGAATCTAGTTTTTCAAATTAATTCACATTAAAACCCATGGCATTTTTTCTATATCCAAGTTCCAACATTCAGGAAAGAGCCAAGCTTTGGGAACAACACCCTGCACTCGTTAAGACGGAGCTTTTAGTTCAAGCTCAGTTGACCCGTGAATTCCAATGGTACAAGTGAGAACCTCAACTCTGCATTTCCAATTTTTGTGAGAAACGTTGGCTGGGACTTGTTGTTGATAATGCCCAAATGCTGATAAGCTACTTCATGTTGGTTTGTTGATATAAACTAAATGCAAATGAACTCAACCGAAATCAACAGAAAAATTCCGCCATCGGAAATGAAGTCATGGCATTGAAAATGTACATAACAGGTTCAATTAAAACCAAAATTTCAACAAAAAGACATAACAGAATTTTGCACCAATTAATACACAGAAAAATATAACAGCAGCATACCAAGAGAAAAGTCATATCAGAAAGTACATTAACACCAAAAAATATAACAGAGTTCACTGCCTTTTCTTTCCCAGTTGCAACTAACAGAACTCAGATTCCCAGTTTGCTATAAAACTAACTCTTAACGTAAACTTTCCCTCCTGGAACCTAACCAAACTTCAACTGAAAACCATATTTTCACTAACCAAAAACCAACCTCCTAATTTCATTCTAAGAGAAAACTAACCAGAAAAGCTTCTATCAGAACTCTAACCGAAAAAGCTCACATCACCGTTAATCTCTAACAATCTCCTAACCAACTAACAGAAACCTTTTTCCTTCAATCTCTCTTCAACTTCGCCATAACCATCTTCTCTCCCCCATTCTTCCTTCTCTCCCACTTTTCAATCTTCAACAACTCCATAGCTTCATCTTCAATCTTCATCATTCTCTAACCTTCAATCATCTTCTCCACCTGCAAAATCACACAAAAAACCACAAACAGAAGAATGAGAGAAGAAGATCTAAGAGATTTTCTAACCGAATCCTAACCGAAGAAACCAATGCTAACAGAACCTTCATCATCGACGCAGCATCTTTATATTCTTCATTATTAGGGAATTCAAATAACCTGCAAAAATTAATATTCAACTTCATCAACAACAGTTCAACAAACTCACACAAGAACGACTCCGACAAGTCGCGAATCGCCAAAGAGAAAGAAAGGAATTCAGAATGTGCGACTCAACACGAATTAACTTACCGAGTCATCGTCGGAAGAGCAAAGCCACGGTGAAACTCCGCTGCGAGCCTCCGCCGCCATCAGAAGCGTTCGCAGCCACGCTGAAAATCTCCTCACCGGTGTCACCAGGGGTATCTGCTACAAGAGGAGGTTTGTGTGTACTCATCCTCCAGTCAAAGCTAGCCTCACCGATGACGACAAGTCCACTGAGATCCGTGGCTTTCCCAATGAGAAGGTGAGAAAAGAGGATTGGATTGATGTTGTTTCGATTGTTCGATCTAAGAAGGATTTGGAAGAAATAATTTCTAGTCATGAAGAAGAAAGGAATGGTGAAAACGACAAGCATGTTGACGAAAAGGTCATTGAAACGACGGTGAGGTTGAGTTGTGAGGGGGAATGATGAGAAGAAAATGGAGTAGCCGGAAGGAGAAAGGAGATTGACGGCGCCTGGGAAGAGAAATAGAGAAGAGGATGGTAGTCTGAGAGATTTAGGGTTTTTTAATCCTTTGTGAGGTGATGCGGATTGGGCCTTATGTCCCATGAAAAAGCTGTTTACACCACCAAAATCACTTCCGCACCCCCTCATGGCTGAATTCTTAGACCGAGCCTCACCCTCCATGGAATTTCTATCCACACACCCGTTTCCACACTACACCCCCTAGCCGTGGCAAGTTGGCATTGGGCCTAGAATGCCACTGAATTTCTAATTGCACCTAAGTAGTACTTCCTGGACTCCCTTGTTCATAATTGGATTGAGTCACATTTTTTATTTTGTTCATTTTATTATTTTTATTTTTTTAATTATATTTAATTGGTTTTTGATGATTAATATCTAGATTAGAATTTTGGTTAATTTTCAATTAGATCTTTGTTGATAATTTTTTATTAAGGCGTGGATTGATTTCGATTAAAGTGTTCGTAGATTTTCGGATTGAAGTCGATCGATTTCGACTAAGATGTATGGTTCTTCATGGATTAATTATGGAATACTAAGCATTTATTTTGCTTATGGGAGATTACAAGATCGCGCACGAAGTTTTCGGGTTTCTTATTATGTGAAGAATCGCTACTTCGAACAAGTAAGAAATTTCAACTTTAATGCATCATTCTAGCTCGTATGTGGTTTAGGATCATATACTATAGGTTGCATATTGAGCCCTCCCACCTGAGGCACTGGTTATAGCTTGATTCATGATGATATGTGACGATTCGAAGCTTAGGGTTTAAGTTATGCGTGATAAGCTTAGTTTCCTAGCACTTTCCCTTAATCACATTTTTTTTGCTCGTTTCGTTCCAATTATTAAAAATAGTTTTGAGTGTGATAAATTCTGGAAAAATTCATGAGTGATCCTTAACATTCTTAAGTAATTTATTATAATTTTTTATTCCAGTTTTGGATGAGCTTAGTAATTAATTTGGATTTTTGATTCCAAGCTGTCCCGAAGGACATGGTTTCGATTTAAGGGACCGAAAGTGGTTTTTTCCAATAGGTTTGAAGCTAATTTTTTGTGGTTGATTAGTCACTGGAATATATGACACTTTGATGCTCCTTGGAAATTTTCTCCATAATTTTTGGTGTCATTTTGAATCCACTTTGTGAAGTTGTTTTTCGGGGATCATGCCTTGTTACCTTGCCTATTGAGTGAATTGTTTTGACACTTTGATGCATAATTTTTGGAATTCCTTTTATACAATGTGATCTAATGACTTCATCATGCTATGATTATATTTTCATAATTTTTTAGGACTTCTAACTATTTTTCATACCTTTTTGATTGTGAGCATTCATTTGTGCTTACAAGTTCGATCCCTAGGGTTTTGAGGAGACACTCATGCCATGCCTTGGAAGGTGTTGTGTGAGACTTTTGTGAATTGGTTTGGACACATTTTAAGGACCTATAGTCCATCTGAAGTTGTTTTTAACTTATTCATAATGTGCATAAAAATATGTATGTTTGAAGCATCCTTTTGCATCCATTGTGTGGTATTCTAACTTTGTGTTTGTGGTACCATTCTTTGCCTATCTTTTGCTAATCCTCTTTGACACTTGTGTACATGATGTTGAGGTATAGCGACTGACTTATAAAGTGTTGGTGCATTGGTACATGACCCATATTTTGTTTGTGCATGATTAACTTTACATTGTTTCCAAAAGTGAAGTTTGTCGTTGTTTGCCTAGTTTGGTTTAATCCTTTGAACTTTACTTGCATGCCTTAAATGTGAACTTTGTACATTATTTAGGGAACCATTATCTACTGCCCTAGGCTCTTTTCATTTCTGTTTTCACCTCTAATGCTCATCTTTTGCTTGCCTTGCAAGCCTTTGTTTTTAGGAGCTAGTTTTGGTTGAATTGCCTTGTTTGGTCTTAAGGACTTAAACTTGTTTTACCTTAGCATTGGTGGATGTTTATAAGATGTGTGCATACTTCTAACATGAGTTCAATTCTGGTTTTGGTTTACTTTCATGTCCTTTGCCTATACTTGTAACCCTTAGGTGATTTCTTTTGTTGGTTTACCTTCAACTTCAAAGTAGATTACTCTTGTAGCATAGTTATAACTTGACTTGTAATTTCTTAATCCTATTAGGTCTTTCACTTTGACTAATGTGACTCAAATGTACATAGTCATTAGACTTAGGTTTTCATGTTGTACATACACTCTTTTGTTATTACTAATGTCTTTGGTTCACACGTGCAAGGTGCATAAAGGAGACATTTCAAAGGTAGTTTGACCATTTCATTTTGTAAATAAAAACTTGTTTCTAGCCTGGTTTGCTATTTGTTTATAGGTGCTTTCGTGACTTGCTTTCGTTGCGCTTTCGTTGTTTTGCTACGAATTCATATCCGTTTGGTAGGACTTCTTATCTCTTCACTTCTCTTTAATGCTTTCAAATGCCATGAGAAGTAGGAATAGTCGATGTCATGATAAGTAGGATTGTATGGAAAGCCCTCAAGTGAGGCCATGATTGTGCTTGTTTAATATTATGCCAAATACCTCAAAGAGGCGTCCTATTCCTTACTTCCCCGAAAAGTCCTCAAAAAAGGCATTAGGCGGAATGAGAGTCCGCAATCGACTCCTGCCATTTCTAGTCCCGGGTCGTTCTTAGCTCTCATTACATGATTGAAGCTTTGAACATCACCCACTCTTGTTATCGAGTCCGTCAAGTGGAAGAAGGGTTTATCAATCAAACCCCCACACTTTGTCTATAGCTCGCATTGACCGATACTGATGCTTATGTGATCTAATTCACATCTCCCCGCTTACTCTGCTCTCCATGGTTCTTGATGCCATTGGATGAGTACCCCTATTTACCACAACTAGCTTGTTTGCCTCAGTTGATATGACCCCTTGGCTAAAGCTCCCCCTCTCCTTATTTGATTATTTGACATTGTTGTTGACTAACACTGTTTACTCTTTCGTTGCTTTTAGTTCATTTTGTGATTGGTTTATCCTGTGTTTACTTGTCTGATGGCATGATCCCGTAGGATTCCTCGCTCCACTTAATTTTTGATTAAGCCGGAGGTAGGAGAGACATTATGATAACAATCCATGCATGCTAACATAGGTAGCATCCCCCTTCTAAACTCAACTTTAGGGCCATCTCTTACATGACAACTTTAGGAGAGAATTCCCTTTAGTGTTTTCTTTTCAACTTGAGTCTTCTCTTCTCATCTCATAATCTTTACAAAACACTTAATAAAGGATTAACATGTATTGCGCACAAGCCTTATATGTGGGAAATGAGATAATGGGGGACCTTCCTTCACTTTCTTAGGATGTTTAGCATGCGTCCCGTCTTGGGTCGATAAGCGAGACATTCGATCCTATGTTGTAGACTTGGGTGCAATGCAAGTTACAAACAACTTCAAAAACACTTCTGTCTAAAAAACACAAAACAAACTCAAACCTTTTTATCCTTCGGGATCGTTAAGTTTCAAACCTCATTTTCAGAAAAGGGCACGTTACTTCCGTCTCGTCGCAAACAGGCATCGACCCTAACTGCCGGACGCAAACTTAATGTCGCTCATAAAAAAACACCGACTTCGTTAAGTCGAACTACGACTGCTCTGATTTCCTCCTTCTCGTCCGATTGAGGATACGTAGGCACGAGACTGCGATGTCTTGGCGAGCAACCTTCCCCCTAGTTCGCCTCCGAACTACTTTGACTCTGACTTTCCCGCACCCGAGGGAATACGTAGGCCTAGGACTTCGAGGACGTCCTATCGAGTCACTTCTTTTCCTTTTTTTCTCCGTTCTCCGTTCTTTTCCGTTCTCGTTCCTTCTCATTTCCAGTAGTAGTGGAGCTCCAGACGACGACACCTTTTGATCGAGACAACAAGCATGGATCCCGTCGAGTACGATGGATGCGTGGGGTGCTAACACCTTCCCTTCGCGTAACCGACTCCCTTACTCGTTTCTCTTGGTCGCGAGACCGTGCTTTTCCCTTCCCTCAGGTTTACGCAGTGTTTCCTTTCCCTCTCTTGGGATAAATACACATTGTTGGCGACTCTGTTTTTGTGCCACTTTCGCGTTTGTACTTGGATGAAAATCCCGGGAGCGACAGCTGACGACTCTGCTGGGGATTGGTTGACCTCTTGCTGGTCCATCCCTTTTGCGAGTCAATCCTAGCGCTGGGTTGTTTGTTGTCATTGGGTGTTTGTTGTGGTGCTGTGTTTTACTGTTTACTGTATTGTTGTTTACTGTATCTTTGCTTTACTGTACTACTGTTTTACCGCATTTATTGCATTTTCATTATACTGGATTGTGTTGTGCTGTACTGGTTTTCTGTTTGGCAGGTTGGGATGTTCTGAGAGACAAGCCCACTACCCAGGCTTGAGCATACACATAAGTATTAGTGTGGGTGGACGTGTCGCTCCCATGGTGTTTGGCCACGTGTGGGTGTTCACGAGACCTACAACCAGACGAGGTTCTATCCGGAGCTATCTGCTACTGTATGTTTGATACAGGCCAGTAGATATTCTCTGGAGGAATTGTCGACTCTGATGACCATTCCCGAGGACTCAGTAACAACACTCCTCCCGAGAACGATAATGGCAGACTAGAAATGGCAAACCCATGACGATTCTCGATCTGAGGACCCAATGTTGGGAACTCGCTATAGGGTATCCTTTTTTAGGGGAATCAGTTGAGGCCTCCTCGATTGATGATGATGCCAAACCAGAAATGGTGAACGTATCATCATTTCTCGACCTGAGAGCCCGTGATATTGAGGATCCTCGCCTTTCTAGTACCCACATGTGAGAGGGGCGGGTTGTTTACAGGTTTGCAGGTAACCTTGACTTTCATCCTACCTGGTATTCTGGTTCTCTTATCAGTGCAAACTTATCAGCCTGGTATTCTGGGATTCTGATTATGCCGACACCCTGGTATTCCGGTATTCTGATTATTCTGGCACCCTGGCATTCTGGGATTCTGATTATGCTGATATTCTGGTATTCCGGTATTCTGATTATTCCAGCACCTTGGTATTTCGGTATTCTGATTATTCCGACACCCTGGTATTCCGGTATTCTGATTATTCTGGCACCCTGGCATTCTAGTATTCTGATTATGCTGATATGCTGGTTATTCTGGTATTCTGGTTATTCGGATATTCTGGTATTCAGGTATTCTCTTCAGAGCAGACCTTTGAACATATCCATTTAGCAGCACAACAGTATTGAGCATTGTGGATGCCTTGATCCCATGTTTGTTGCATTTGCATCATCATTTTCGCATACATGTTCTTGTATTTCCAAGGGATATTAAATTTGAGACCCGTTGTTGAGCATTTCTATATGGTTCTTCTGTGAAATTTTTTTGAATCAAAGCATAACGATTCCTTGGAAATATTCGAACATGGCATCTGCATTGCATTCTCATACTCATATGCATAACAGGTGTTCCAGAGCGGATTTCACATTCTGCCTTGGTATTATCTTCAGGACAACCAGCTTGACCTGCCACCACTACTCGACCTGTGATAATCAGAGGATAGCCATGGAACAACTCCGTGCAAAAATGACCAAAATGAAGATTCAGATGGGGCAGTTTATGGGGGAGATGCAAGCTTTGGTTCGAGACCAGAAAGTGCTGAAGGAAGAGGTCAACCAACTGAAGACTCAGATGAGTCTGGTTATGGAGGTCGTGAGAGGTGTGCTAAGCAAAAATAATACTCTCATGCCTGAAGCTGCGGCTAGAATTGTCTCTCCCCCATTGTTTAAGGGATCCCTCCCAAAAAGTGAGCAAATTGCCACTGTGACCATCCTGGCTGTATCTCAACAACAACAGAATCGTGCTCCACGCCAGCAGCAATTTATGCCTAAGCAGAATAGGCATTTTGAGACTCCACCAGTGCCATATTCTCAGCTATTCCAGCATCTCCTTCAGTTGCAACTGGTACAGAAAAGGACTCTGGCTCCTATTACTGGTACTCCCCCACCGGGTTATGATGCAAGAGCTCACTGTGATTTCCACTCTGGTGCGCCGGGGCATAATGTGAAAGATTGTATGGCATTTCAGCATGTTGTACAGGATTTGGTCGATTCGAAGGAAATTGAATTCACGCCGAGCGGCGTAAGTATACAAGGTGGTCCTATTCTAGCTGCTGAAAAAGAAGTGGATATCCCTATTGATTCTCCCAAAGCTACATCAAGTCAGGGGCATTTCTTGCAGTCTTTGGTCTTAGAATCCCCACGTCTGCAACTGCTGCCTACTCCTCGATTAAGTCTGAGGGGGAAAGCACCTGAGCCAGATGAATACGCAAATCAGAATCAACAGTAGAATAGTTCTCAAGCGGGTCGGCGGAAGCCAAGAAACAGACAGTTTGTTGTACTACCAAAGCTGTATGGTCAGATATTGCCAGATTTGATTAAAAAAAGGTTTGATTGTACCAAGGAAACCTGGTCTGATCATTCCTCCATATCCACCAGGGTTTAATGCCAATGCTCGATGTGAGTACCATGCTGGGGCACAGGGGCATTCAACAGAGGATTGTAAGGAGCTCCCACACGAAGGGCAAAAACTGATTGATGCAGGGGTCATTACCTTCACTGCAGATGGTATGCATTTCAACTGAAGCCTCCCAAGTGGGCACTTGGGACTACAAGGATGTTATCAGAAGCAATAAGTCCAGATGGAGTCAAGTCTCCTCAACAATGGCAATCCTCGGATTCTTTACTGCAGTTTCATATGTAGCTTTCATTTGTTTGTTTAAACAGTGTTTGCATGAAAACTTGTTTGTGTTTTGAATGACAATTTTAATACAATGAATGTGTTATTCTTGAAGTACTTTACTTTTATTCACTCATAAGTTTGTATATATGCATTGCAATACCAACTTTCTTGCCTAAACTCTTGAGGGAGGATGATGAGGGAAAAACGCAAAATCTTTGGTTGTGTGCTTTCGGATAAAACCCTGTTGAGGATGTACAGACATTGTTTCAAATCCCCAAACACTGGAGATATAAGGGAGATAAATCCTCGTTAACCCCTTTGAGCCTTGAAGTAGGAGTTTCTTTCCGTATGAAAAAACCCTCACATTTAACCCAGGGGCAGGGTAGGCGTCAGTTAATTTGACTGAGCGTTCAAATTCCAAAAGGAGTGTGCATATGAGGATCCATTACCTTCTATTCCACCGTCAAGAGGTCAAGAGATGTGAAACCACAATGGTTATCCATCAACAATCAAGGAGTGAGGCAGTCATAACCCTTTCAAACAAGTCAGACAAAACAGTGTCACACGATTTGTTCAAAAAAAAAAGAGAGAAAAAGGAAAAAGCCCGCTAAGTCGAAACTTGAAAACAAGCGACTTAGGCAAAAGTTAGGGCATCCCGCTGGACTTCAAAATCGAAAAACTCAAAAGAATCAGTCCAGGCAAAAATTAGGGATCAAAAAGCAAAAGAATGAGAAAGTGAAAAACAAAGGGATTACAAAAGAAAATCCTCGATCAAGAACAAAGTCGTGTGACTACGAACAAAAGACAAAAGGGGGGTCTGTTGCTCCAAAACCTCATTAGGTCTCAAACCATCAGTGCATGGATTCCTTAAAGATCATGAAATGTTTTGGAGAGATGAGCGCTTGTGTCAGATTAGCTGAACGTAGGACTGAAGAACATCACGAAGAGTAGGTGGGCACCAATAAACTTTGAGCCTTAAATCCTTTTTTTTTCAAAACCGCGAACCAGGCCACCTTACAACCCTTAAAAGTCCTAATTGAAACAGGGTGTATTCCGAAAGTGTACTTCAGCGAGATAGCGTTCCTGACTCCCATGAGTTATGCTAATAAGATTTTTGTTGGTATTGCATGTGCGTATTGTTTTCCATTCAAAAATCAATGTCGCATCCCAGCTAGTGATTCGTTCACGAGGCTTGGCGACGAATTTTCCATAAAACTTCAAGGTTAACACAAGTGTTGCATTAGAATTGTCATTCTCATATTAAACATTTTTTGTCCGCATGTGTTTGACATCAAAGAAGCTTACATGATGAACATCAGTTGATAAGCTCGATCACGCCAAGTTGAGATGGCAAAAACTCCGAAGGACAGTCATGTCAAGGGGTATATGGCCAAGAGACTGTGCGCAGCCTTGGCGTTCCCGATGAGTGGTGATAAAAAGCAGCCAAACTGGGGCAATTATGTCGAGATTCAATAAATCTCTCCACAAGCACTTAATATGGGGCAATCAGGTCGATTTGACAAATCTCTGTAAGATCAGTCAGGGGCGAAGTTTCTTCAAGACTTGGGGCATGTCACCTCTAGAGCGTGAAAAGTTGTCCACTCCTGAAGACGATTAATTGAAAACACCTCTTCAAAGTTCAGAATACTGGGGCAGAGTATTTTCAAGTCATTACAAATCCTTTTGAGGTAATTTACTTTATGGATTATGAAGTCTGGGGCAGTTGCGTCGAGATCTGACAAATATCTCCAAGAGTTTGAAGACCCTGGGGCAGTGTGATGCCCGGTCTTCTATAAAATCCTCTTGAGATGATTTCTTCCTTAGACCTGGTGGTCTGGGGCAAGTGGAGAGTTCAAAAGGCCGTTTATGAACATATAAATGGTTCAGTTTACCATATGGCTGCAGGGTAACAAATTTGTTTTCCCCAGTAGAGTTTCTCTCCCCATCACTAAAAGTTCATCATCCTCAGCAGAGGTTACTCTCCCCAGCAAGAGTACAGAGGATTGTGTTCCCCAGTCGAAGTCATGGTTGGTTGATTATTCCCCAGCAAGCAGTTCAAAGTGGATTGCTCCGAGTTGAATGTGGTTGTATCTCCAACAGGAGATGTGTTGGATGTCGTTGAAAAGATTTTCTTTTCTCCACAGAGCCTGATACTCACTTTCCTCAGCAGGTCAGGAAGTGTATTTCCGTCAGCGACGACATGCTCTAATCTTCAGCAGGGTAAAATCTTTCCTCCAACAGCAGGTTAAGCTCAATGATATCCCTTGGCAGGTTTCATTGACTTTTCTCCCCATTAGAGTTATTCTCCTCAGCATGGAAATTTCATCATCCTCATCAGACTGTCACTCTCCCCAGTCAGAGTACAAAAGATTGTTCCTCAGCCAGCATCTAAAGTTGATTGCTTTAGGATGGATGTTGTTTTGTTACCACAGGAAAGTTGTGGAACATATTCCCGAGACAAAGATGTTGTCTTCCCAGCATAGTATTGGTGTCTACTCCCCTTGGCTAGTCAGGAAACGTGTTTTCACCAGCAACAACAGGATAAGGGCGAAGTCATTTCCCCAACAGCAGGTTCAGCTCAATGGTGTCCCCAGCGGGTCTAGTAGTGGTGATTTGTCTCCCCAAGCAGAGTCTGGTGGTAATCCTCGTAGCAGTTTGTTCAACGATGGTTAACTTCCCCAACAGGTTTTAAGTCCAAGTGATATTTGGCACTCTTCTGATTCAGGTCTTGGTTTCCTTTTCAAAGAGTTATGTATAATCCCCAGTAGAGTGGATGTTCTTTTGGGATTTCATCTCCAGCAGAGTTTGTGATCAGGAAGTCGTTCAGTGAAATCTTTCTCGGCAGGATCTTTTAATTCAGAGGACAATTTAGTTTGTCATCCCCAGTGGAGTTGCCTTTGTCTTCAGTATTTATTTTGCTGAGACGTTTCTTTTGCATTGCATAAGCATCTTTGCATGGCATCCTCCCAAATGTGTAGCATTTCCATTTCGTATGGAGCATTACGCTATAGAAAATTCAAACATGTGCATTCGAAGCATAAGCCAGGTTTGATACTTTCTTTACCAGCTCTCTTTCTCAGCAGAGATGACATAATTCCAGGTAGTTTCTTTGCCAATTCTCTTTCTCAGCAGAGATGGCATAATTCTGGATATTTTTTTGCCAGTTCTCTTTCTTAATAGAGATGGCATAACTCAGGAGATTTTGGTTTATCCTCGGTGAGATCGCCGAGGAATGTGTTCATCCTACCTGTGCTCCCCGACAGAGTCTTTTATTTAGACTTCTCCTTTCCTCAGCGGAATCATCTTATCCGTGGGTTGTAGGTCCGTTGATTTTACCTCTTTCCCTTCCAGTTCACGACCGTATCTTTGCTAGGAGTTCGCCTTTGATTGGCCAATCTCTTTGGTGAAATCCAGTTCTCGCCTGGTAGTCAGTTCTCGTCTGACTTATTTGGTGAAATCCAATTATCGTCTGGTAGTCAGTTCTCGTCTAATTTATTCGGTGAAATCCAGTTCTCGTCTGGTAGTCAGTTCTCGTCTGACTTATTTGATGAAATCCAGTTCTCGTCTGGTAGTTAGTTCTCGTCTGACTTATTTGGTGAAATCCAGTTCTCGTCTGGTAGTCAGTTCTCGTCTGATTTATTCGGTGAAATCCAGTTCTCGTCTGACTTATTTGGTGAAATCCAGTTCTCGTCTGGTAGTCAGTTCTCATCTGACTTATTTGGTGAAATCCAGTCCTCGCCTGGTAGTCAGTTCTCGTCTGACTTATTTTGTGAAACCCAGTTCTCTTCCTCAGCAGAGATGGCATAACTGAGAAGAGTTTATTTCACTTTATCCCCAGCAAAGTCCACATTCGGCTTGGTCTTCCTTTTTGAGTTTGTCTGCGGTCGTCCTTGTATTCTTTTGTTGGGTAGCCCGTCTGTGGCCGGTCTTCCTTTTCGAGTTCGTCTGCGACCGTCCTCGTATTCTTTTGTTAGGTAGCCCGTCTGTGGCCGGTCTTCCTTTTCGAGTTCGTCTGCGGCCGTCCTCGTATTCTTTTGTTGGGTAGCCTGTCTGTGGCCGGTCTTCCTTTTCGAGTTCGTCTGTGGTCGTCCTCGTATCCTTTGTTTGAAAGTCTACCTTCGGCATAGTCTTTCTTTGAAAGGCCACCCTCGGCTTGGCCTTTCTTTTCGAGTCCACCTTCGGCTTGGCCTCGTATCCTTAGTTTGAAAGTCTACCTTCGGTATAGTCTTTCTTTGAAAGTCCACCCTCGGCTTGGCCTTTCTTTTCGAGCCCACCTTCGGCTTGGCCTCGTATCCTTTGTTTGAAAGTCTACCTTCGGTATAGTCTTTCTTTGAAAGTCCACCTTCGGCTTGGTCTTTCATTACGAGTTCGTCTGCGGCCGTCCTCGTTTTATTTTTATTGGTAGCCCGTCTGTGGCCGGTCTTCCTTGCCGAGTTTTTCTGCGGCCGCCCTCTTATTCTTTTGTTGGGTAGCCCGTCTGTGACCGGTCTTCTTTTTCGAGTTCGTCTGCGGCCGTCCTCGTAAACAACTCTATTTCGTTATCCCCACAGTTTGAAAATTTCAGGGTTTTTTTGGTATTCAATCTCCGTGTATCCTTGAATGTCTGAAAGCCATTGCTATCATACCTTCAGGTCCAAGTTGATTGAATAGGGCAGCTATAGCACCCCAAAATTTCCCCTCATGTTTTAACTCTAACTGGCTTATGTTGCATAATCATCTTTGCATTGTCGTCATTGCATATCATTGGCTCTTGGCATAGGATCAAAGAATTTTCTTGTTGGCCTTATTCATAAAGGTTTCAGTCGGTTTCTATTCTAGGTTAAGTTGGGGCAAGAGGTTGAAGTTGGGGCAAGAGGTTGAATTATCCTCGTTGTAATCTTCCTGATCTGAGGTTTTCCTATTCAGAGAAATCATCAGAGATACTGGGCCAAGGTTTCATTGGTGTGAATCGGGGTGTGCGTCTCAAGGATAGTTAGGGTTTCTCCTTCTTGGTTGAGTACAAGTTTGCTTTGGATTAGAAGTTTGATGTGGATTGAATGTGTTAAGATTGATCATGTGAATTACGTGGAATTCGAGATACAAGTCCATTCTTTCTAACCCATAACCATTTTGATCACTTTCCCAAATCCATAAATACCAAATTCATTATTCATATATTCATATTCCAATTCTATTTCAAATATCATCCATATATTCATATTCCAATTCTATTTCAAATACCATGTTAAACCATTTCCATATCCAATATCCAAATTATCCAAACATCCAACTTCTTTCAAATCTATTCTCTTACCCATTTTTTCTCATATTCAAATAGAATCCAGTTTTTCAAATTAATTCACATTAAAACTCATGGCATTTTTTCTATATCCAAGTTCCAACATTCAGGAAAGAGCCAAGCTTTGGAGCAACACCATTCACTCGTTAAGACGGAGCTTTTAGTTCAAGCTCAGTTGACCTGTGAATTCCAATGGTATAAGTGAGAACCTCAACTCTGCATTTCCAATTTTTGTGAGAAACGTTGGCTGGGACTTGTTGTTGATAATGCCCAAATGCTGATAAGCTACTTCATGTTGGTTTGCTGATATAAACTAAATGCAAATGAACTCAATCGAAATCAACAGAAAAATTCCGCCATCGGAAATGAAGTCATGGCATTGAAAATGTACATAACAGGTTCAATTAAAACCAAAATTTCAACAAAAAGACATAATAGAATTTTGCACCAATTAATACACAGAAAAATATAACAGCAGCATACCAAGAGAAGAGTCATATCAGAAAGTACATTAACACCAGAAAATATAACAGAGTTCACTGCCTTTTCTTTCCCAGTTGCAACTAACAGAACTCAGATTCCCAGTTTGCTATAAAACTAACTCTTAACGTAAGTTTTCCCTCCTAGAACCTAACCAAACTTCAACTGAAAACCAAATTTTCACTAACCAAAAACCAACCTCCTAATTTCATTCTAAGAGAAAACTAACCAGAAAAGCTTCTATCAGAACTCTAACCGAAAAAGCTCACATCACCGTTAATCTCTAACAATCTCCTAACCAACTAACAGAAACCTTTTTCCTTCAATCTCTCTTCATCTTCGCCATAACCATCTTCTCTCCCCCATTCTTCCTTCTCTCCCACTTTTCAATCTTCAACAACTCCATAGCTTCATCTTCAATCTTCATCATTCTCTAACCTTCAATCATCTTCTCCACCTGCAAAATCACACAAAAAACCACAAACAGAAGAATGAGAGAAGAAGATCTAAGAGATTTTCTAACCGAATCCTAACCGAAGAAACCAATGCTAACAGAACCTTCATCATCGACGCAGCATCTTCATATTCTTCATTATTAGGGAATTCAAATAACCTGCAAAAATTAATATTCAACTTCATCAACAACAGTTCAACAAACTCACACAAGAACGACTCCGACAAGTCGCGAATCGCCAAAGAGAAAGAAAGGAATTCAGAATGTGCGACTCAACACGAATTAACTTACCGAGTCATCGTCGGAAGAGCAAAGCCACGGTGAAACTCCGCTGCGAGCCTCCGCCGCCATCAGAAGCGTTCGCAGCCACGCTGAAAATCTCCTCACCGGTGTCACCAGGGGTATCTGCTACAAGAGGAGGTTTGTGTGTACTCATCCTCCAGTCAAAGCTAGCCTCACCGATGACGACAAGTCCACTGAGATCCGTGGCTTTCCCAATGAGAAGGTGAGAAAAGAGGATTGGATTGATGTTGTTTCGATTGTTCGATCTAAGAAGGATTTGGAAGAAATAATTTCTAGTCATGAAGAAGAAAGGAATGGTGAAAACGACAAGCATGTTGACGAAAAGGTCATTGAAATGACGGTGAGGTTGAGTTGTGAGGGGGAATGATGAGAAGAGAACGGAGGAGCCGGAAGGAGAAAGGAGATTGACGGTGCCTGGGAAGAGAAATAGAGAAGAGGATGGTAGTCTGAGAGATTTAGGGTTTTTTAATCCTTTGTGAGGTGATGCGGTTTGGGCCTTATGTCCCATGAAAAAGCTGTTTACACCACCAAAATCACTTCCGCACCCCCCTCATGGCTGAATTCTTGGACCGAGCCTCACCCTCCATGGAATTTCTATCCACACACCCGTTTCCAGACTACACCCCCTAGCCGTGGCAAGTTGGCATTGGGCCTAGAATGCCACTGAATTTCTAATTGCACATGAGTAGTACTTCCTGGACTCCCTTGTTCATAATTGGATTGAGTCACATTTTTTATTTTGTTCATTTTATTATTTTTCTTTTTTTAATTATCTTTAATTGGTTTTTGATGATTAATATCTAGATTAGAATTTTGGTTAATTTTCAATTAGATCTTTGTTGATAATTTTTTATTAAGGCGTGGATTGATTTCGATTAAAGTGTTCGTAGATTTTCGGATTGAAGTCGATCGATTTCGACTAAGATGTATGGTTCTTCATGGATTAATTATGGAATACTAAGAATTTATTTTGCTTATGGGAGATTACAAGATCGCGCACGAAGTTTTCGGGTTTCTTATTATGTGAAGAATCGCTACTTCGAACAAGTAAGAAATTTCGACTTTAATGCATCATTCTAGCTTGTATGTGGTTTAGGATCATATAGTATAGGTTGCATATTGAGCCCTCCCACCTAAGGCACTGGTTATAGGTCGATTCATGATGATATGTGACGATTAGAAGCTTAGGGTTTAAGTTATGCGTGATAAGCTTGATTTCCTAGCACTTTCCCTTAATCACATTTTTTTTTGCTCGTTTCGTTCCAATTATTAAAAATAGTTTTGAGTGTGACATAATTCTGGAAAAATTCATGAGTGATCCTTAACATCTTAATTAATTTATTATAATTTTTTATTCCGTTTTTGGATGATTTTAGTAATTAATTTGGATTTTTGATTCCAAGCTGTCCCGAAGGACATGGTTTCGGTTTAAGGGACCGAAAGTGGTTTTTTCCAATAGGTTTGAAGCTAATTTTTTGTGGTTGATTAGTAACTGGAATATATGACACTTTGATGCTCCATGGGAATTTTTTCCATAATTTTTGGTGTCATTTTGAAACCACTTTGTGAAGTTGTTTTTCGGCGATCATGCCTTGTTACCTTGCCTATTGAGTGAATTGTTTTGACACTTTGATGCATAATTTTGTGAATTACTTTTAGACAATGTGATATAATGACTTCATCATTCTATTATTAGATTTTCATAATTCTTTAGGACTTCTAACTATTTTTCATACCTTTTTGATTGTGAGCATTCATTTGTGCTTACAAGTTCGATCCCTAGGGTTTTGAGGAGACACTCATGCCATGCCTTGGAAGGTGTTGTGTGAGACTTTTGTGCATTGGTTTGGACACATTTTAAGGAACTATAGTCCATCTCAAGTTGTTTTTAACTTATTCATAATGTGCATAAAAACATGTATGTTTGAAGCATCCTTTTGCATCCATTGTGTGGTATTCTAACTTTGTGCTTGTGGTACCATTCTTTTCCTATCTTTTGATAATCCTCTTTGACACTTGTGTACATGATGTTGAGGTATAGCGACTGACTTATAAAGTGTTGGTGCATTGGTACATGACCCATAATTTGTTTGTGCATGATTAACTTTACATTGTTTCCAAAAGTGAAGTTTGCCGTTGTTTGCCTAGTTTGGTTTAATCCTTTGAACTTTACTTGCATGCCTTAAATGTGAACTTTGTACATTATTTAGGGAATCATTATCTACTGCCCTAGGCTCTTTTCATTGATGTTTTCACCTCTAATGCTCATTTTTTGCTTGCCTTGCAAGCCTTTGTTTTTAGGAGCTAGTTTTGGTTTGAATTGCCTTGTTTGGTCTTAAGGACTTAAACTTATTTTACCTTAGCATTGGTGGATGTTTATAAGATGTGTGCATACTTCTAACATGAGTTCAATTCTGGTTTGGGTTTACTTTTATTTCCTTTGCCTATACTTGTAACCCTTAGGTGATTTCTTTTGTTGGTTTACCTTCAACTTCAAAGTAGATTACTCTTGTAGCATAGTTATAACTTGACTTGTAATTTCTTAATCCTATTAGGTCTTTCACTTTGACTAATGTGACTCAAATGTACATAGTCATTAGACTTAGGTTTTCATGTTGTACATACACTCTCTTGTTATTACTAATGTCTTTGGTTCACACGTGCAAGGTTCATAAAGGAGACATTCCAAAGGTAGTTTGACCATTTCATTTTGTAAATAAAAACTTGTTTCTAGCCTGGTTTGCTATTTTTTTATAGGTGTTTTCGTGACTTGCTTTCGCTGCGCTTTCGTTTCTTTGCTACGGATTCATATCCGTTTGGTAGGACTTCTTATCTCTTCACTTCTCTTTAATGCTTTCAAATGCCATGAGAAGTAGGAATAGTCGATGCCATGATAAGTAGGATTATATGGAAAGCCCTCAAGTGAGGCCATGATTGTGCTTGTTTAATATTGTGCCAAAGACCTCAAAGAGGCGTCCCATTCCTTACTTCCCTGAAAAGTCCTCAAAAAAGGCATTAGGCGGAATGAGAGTCCGCAATCGACTCCTGCCATTTCTAGTCCCGGGTCGTTCTTAGGTCTCATTACATGATGAAGCTTTGAACATCACCCACTTTTGTTATCGAGTCCGTCAAGTGGAAGAAAGGTTTATCAATCAAACCCCCGCACTTTGTCTATAGCTCGCATTGACCGATGTTGATGCTTATGTGATCTAATTCACATCTCCCCTCTTACTCTGCTCTCCATGGTTCTCGATACCATTGGATGAGTACCCCTATTTACCACAGCTAGCTTGTTTGCCTCATTTGATATGACCCCTTGGCTAAAGCTCCCCCTCTCCTTATTTTATTGTTTAACATTGTTGTTGACTAACACTGTTTACTCTTTCGTTGCTTTTAGTTTATTTTGTGATTGGTTTATCCTGTGTTTACTTGTCTGATGGCATGATCCCGTAGGATTCCTCGCTCCACTTAATTTTTTATTAAGCCGGAGGTAGGAGAGACATTAGGATAGCAATCCATGCATGCTAACATAGGTAGCATCCCCCTTCTAAACTCAACTTTAGGGCCATCTCTTACATGACAACTTTAGGAGAGAATTCCCTTTAGTGTTTTCTTTTCAACTTGAGTTTTCTCTTCTCATCTCATAATCTTTATAAAACACTTAATAAAGGATTAACATGTATTGCGCACGAGCCTTATATGTGGGAAATGAGATAATGGGGGATCTTCCTTCACTTTCTTAGGATGTTTAGCATGCGTCCCGTCTTGGGTCGATACGCGAGACATTCGATCCTATGTTGTAGACTTGGGTGCAATGCAAGTTACAATCAACTTTAAAAACACTTATGTCTAAAAAACACAAAGCAAACTCAAACCTTTTTATCCTTAAGGATCGTTAAGTTTCAAACCTCATTTTTAGAAAAGGGCACGTTACTTCCGTCTCGTCGCAAACAGGCATCGACCCTAACTGCCGGACGCGAACTTAACGTCGCTCATAAAAAACACCGACTTCGTTAAGTCGAACTACGACTGCTCTGATTTCCTCCTTCTCGTCCGATTGAGGATATGTAGGAACGAGACTGCGATGTCTTGGCGAGCAACCTTCCCCCTAGTTTGTGTTCGAACTACGTTGACTCTGACTTTCCCGCACCCGAGGGAATACGTAGGCCTAGGACTCCGAGGACGTCCTGTCGAGTCACTTTTTTTCCTTTTCTTCTCCATTCTCCGTTCTTTTCTGTTCTCGTTCCTTCTCTTTTCCAGTAGCAGTGGAGCTCCAGACGACGACACCCTTTGATCGGGACAACAAGCATGGATCCCATCGAGTACGATGGACGCGTGGGGTGCTAACACCTTCCCTTCGCGTAACCAACTCCCTTACCTATTTCTCTTGGTCGTGAGACCGTGCTTTTCCCTTCCCTCAGGTTTACGCAATGTTTCCTTTCCCTCTCTTGGGATAAATACACATTGCTGGCGACTCTGTTTCTGCGCCACTTTCGCGTTTGTACTTGGATGAAAATCCCGGGAGTGACACATACATCTCGCCATAATCCCAGGCGAAGCAATCTTTGTATTCTTTCAATAATTCAACTAACTTCACCGTTATTGCTGACCCGACTTTGGCGCTTATGTACGTGAGTCTCTTTGTAACCCCATCTCCAAGATTTATTTCCTCGAGAGGGTCTTGTGTTTGTATCCTTTGTAGTTCGTTCAACGGGTCTTTTTCAAACCCCAAAGGCTCATTGTCGTAGATACAGTCGAGCCTCCGGCTTTCTGAAGTTGTTGTCTGGCCTCGCTGGCCATTTTAACATTCCTCGTCTTCGGCCTCGACGACCAAATTCTGCAGTCCTCCAGCTTCTAGTGCCACGATTCTCTTGTTTTCAGCCAAGTAGGCCAAAATTCGAGCAAAGCTTTCTGACTCAGTGGTCATCTTCATTGACCTCATGCCACCCTGTAGGTGGATTCACCTCTTTAGGCACCATTGCCTCTTCAGCATCCCAGATAAACCCATAGTCTGGATCTAAACTCAGGAAACGGGTTGGGTTCTCGACAGAGGCGTAAATTTCAGACTTGTTGTCACATGGGGTGACGTTAGCTAGATGTTGGTCGAAAGATTTCTTTGTGCCCTTTGCTTCATCGATCGTGTAGTAACTCCGATCGGCTTCAATGTTTTCGACAATGTCATCTTTCCTCCAAATGATTAATCTCTAGTGCAAGGTAGATGACACTGCCCTTATTCCATGAATCCACTCTCGCCCCAATAACAAATTAAAATTTGCCTTGGAGTTTATCACCATGAACAGCATCGACCGGGCGTTCGTACCAACGGCCAATTCAACCTGAATCACTCCTAAGATGTTTCTAGTCTTTCCTTCATAGTTGGAGAGGACCATATTATGCTGCCGAAGGTCAGCATCACACTTTCCCATCTTCTTGAACAATGTGTGAGGCATCAGATTGACAGATGCCCCACCGTCGATGAATAGTTTGTTTACTGGCATCCCATCGACTTTTTCCCTTATGAATAACGGCTTAAGATGGTACATCATCCCTGGGCTAGGTTTCTCAAATGTGGCTTTCTGCTCATCCACCACTCTGCTGTTCATCACATTGTAACATAATGGCATGTCTTCACCATTTTCGTCTTGCTCAAAATCTTTGTCGGCTTCAGAAACCTCAGACACTATATCCTATTCTGCGAATAACACCGACACAATCTCACAGTTGATGATAAAGTCTTCACCATAGGTTTCATCGACCATATCATCGTCTGGCGAAGGGATGTATTCAGGTTCCTCGTCTGATTGGGGAGTATACTCTGGTTCCTCCTCCGACTGGGGAGTAAACTCTGGTTATTCATCTGATTGGGGAGTATATTTTGGCTCTTCCTCCTCAACCGACAGAGCGTACTCCATTTTTTGGGTCGAGACAACCTATTTTTATCCTGAAGGCTCAACGGTCATGGCGAACGTCTGGTTTGCCACGATTCTTTCTTTCTCGACTAGTCTTCCTCTTGGATAATCTCTCCTCTGTCCAGAGGTCTCAATGGGTTTAGGCTACAACGTTGAAGCCACCTTCCCAGATTTCTTATTTCTCTGGTACTGCCTCCATTGAGTCCTTGTCATGGGGGTTTTCCCTTTGTAATTGGGAGAAACCATGTAGCCTCTGGGTTAAGTCCTTTGCTCTGGCTTCTTAGCTTCTGCCCCCAAGTCGAGCACTCTCCACTTAGGCCTCTTGCTCCCTTTCTGATTCACTTGTTCCACCCATTTCTCTTGTGGAGTGTTGGACGGGGGAATAAAGATCATGGGGCGTGTTTGGGACATGTCTCTAAAACTCTTCATTCCACTGGGGGCTCCTTTGTCGTCGAACACAAACCTGGGAATGGCAGTATTTTTCCCTTCTCGCGTCTTCTTTTTGTCAGCTTCATACCTCTCAGCGGCTTTCTCGTCAAAGACGGTGTTGCATCTTGGAAATAGCACGACTTTTGACCCTCTTACTCTGCACTTCTCCTGAAAATCAGCCAGTTCTTCTCTGGCTGTGGGGTAAACTGCCTTCAGTGCCTCCTCAGTTCTCACGTCGAAACCTTAAGTAGTTTCAACCATCATGCATTCCCCAGATTCAGCAGTTAAGGGTCTGTCGAAACCTTCAGTAGCTTCGACCATCATACAATCGAATGGCTTAACGTACAAAGCTTCCTCCACCATCAAGGGATCTGTGTCTACTTGCCTCTTTGGCTTTTCACCAAACTAGAGCCTGCCTTCCTTCAGAGTTTTTTGCACTAAATCCCTAAAAAGAACATATTGAGAAGTTTTATGACCAAGGAAATTATGAAATTTACAGAATCCTCTCTTCTTCTTTTGTTCTAATGTAGGACTTTTCAAACCCAGTGGTACAATAATTTGTCCGTCTTTGACTATCAAATCAAATATTTTGTCACACTTATTTATATCAAACGTATATGTTTTTGCAACAAATTTTTCTGTCATTTCAGCATCAACAGGGTTTTTCTCGTTCGACGGTTTCAATAGCTTACAAGTGTATAGAGGTCCTGGTTTGAGCTCAGCCACGTTGACCTCGCTCTCATCGATGAACTCTTCGTTGTTGGAAGAGTATGGCCCAGCCCCGACGTAGGAAACTTTTTCTTTCTTATGGTATTTGCCAGTTCTGGCCTTTTCAGCTTTCAACCTCTCAAGTTGTCGAACCTTATCAACCAATTGGACCATGTGTCTAAGATACTGAGTATCTAACTTCTTCCTAATGGGATAATCTAGATTGCCTGCGGCTATTTTAACTAGCTCGTGTTCAGGGACTTGAGTAAATCATCTTGCTTTCAAAAGTCTAAACTTGTTGAGATACTGGTCGATTGACTCGGAGGCCTTTCGTTTAACGTTTGCCAACTCCTTCAAGCTTATTTTTTATTGTCCCATGTAGAACTGTTCATGGAACAGTCTCGTCAACTGCGCCCATGTATGGATAGACTGCAGAGGCAACATTGTGAACCAAGTAAACGTATTTATCGTGAGGGAGCTTGAGGAGTATTTCATCTTTAAATCTTCATTATTCGCTATGTCGCCAGCTTTAGTTTGATATCTGGCAACGTGTTCAATGGTTTACTCTTCAGTGTCCCCGATAAATTTGGTGAACTTTGGTACCTTCCATCCCCTTGGCAACTCCGTTTGTAAAACAAATTCAGGCAATGAAGACGAATAGGTTGGCCTCTGCAGGCCAGGATTCACGCTATTTCGTACCATAATTCGCTCGACATTGGCCTCCAGATTTTATTCTCCGGCCATTGCATCTTGTCGAACTTGCCTAACCACCTAGTCAGAGTCTTGGTTTCTGTTAACAAGCACGACAGGAGGCCGTTGGGCCAACCTAGGCATCGGCTCGATCACATGGGGTTCCTGTTCGACGTTCTCATTGAACCTTTCTCCGTGTCGGACCGACGTCTCTGGTCGAGGTGGGGTCCTCTGTCGAGCTTGGGCTCTAGGAGCACCCAAAAAGTCACATATCCTAGTCATTTGAGTTGCCAATTATTCGTAACTCTGCGTTGAGTCTTGAATTAATGGCCTTAATATGGTTCTCATTTGTTGAGTCAGCATATGGACCATTTCGTGGTTACTTTCATCTATCTGTTGTCTCATGACTGCGACAGAACTGGACGTAAAGGTTGGGATTGCCGGAGGTGGAAATCCCATTCTCCTGGTTCGACCAAATTGGTTACCCAACGATCCCAATTCGTGGTAGGGCTCAAATTTTGAAGAGGAGCTTTCGCCAAAAGTCAAACCACTCCCAAGCAGGCTTGCCATTACGTGAGTAGGCATTCCAAAGTTCCTTTCTCTACCATACATGGGTAAAGTGAAACTAGGCATAAAGGGCCCTGAAGTTTCAGCCACCGTCATTCTTATCCCCTCGGATCAATGCGGTGACAGTGTCGGTCCACTATGAGCAGTCAAATCTGGGGCCATAGTGTCGACACGACTATATTTCCTCCTGAGGAAAAATCCTCATTCGGACTGGTATTCCTTGGTTCTACCATCTTACTAGTACGCAGCAACATAAATCTAACACAACGAGTCCCACTGGGCGTGCCAATTTGTTTGCACGGGATTTTTGACGAATAACTGCTAGCCTCTTATTAAATTTTACGTGCATGATCGGCTACAAGAATCCTAGACTATGTGTTAAATAGAAGTTGAACGTTGGAACACTTAGGTTTAGCAGAGAGGAAGACGAAACGATATGGTTGCAAAATTAAACTTGATGAATGAAAGAGAAGTACAAGGAACTTGTAAAAAATATAAACAAAACGAAATGAAAGACAAAAACTGTAAATAAATTGCTTAAGTATAAAAGTGGACGCATGCATACATTTGCAGAGTTTTAACTCATTTCTCTGACACCGGTACTTTGAGTATATTCTCTTAATGCTTACAAAATGCGACCCTAAAAATTGACATTGAAACTTCCTTAAATAGGCCTAAAAGTGACGGTTATTCTTCTGCCCACCGTCCCCGGTCTGCCACGTGTCCACCCACGTCGTCCACTAAATTTTCAACTTCCCATGTTTTTGTCCGCAACAAGCTTTTTAACTTCTTTCGACTTCGACTGGGGTAGATGTCTGTCGGGACTGCCTCAATGTCTTCCTGACAGGTAGGCTAGAAAGGGTACTTCGACCTGGCTTCGCAAGGAGTTCTGTCGACCCTTACTTCTGCCTCTTTTGTCAAAATTTTCCAGCCAACAGCGATGCAGAGATGTTTATGGATTAATGCCTTCGTCACATCAATGCAAGTATGTATATATACTCCTATGAAGTAGGATTTGCTACTTATTATTATTTTTTTTTTGCAATTTGTAACATGGGCTGGGTCTTTTAAAATAATGGACAAATGGGCTTCAAAAGAATGGTGACAAAGCAATGGGTTTATGGACTCTTTGTAGAATGGTAATTTGAATTGAGTTTGTGTAAATTGAAGTTGGACAACTTGAAATGAGTTTGAATCTTGAAATTTGAAAAAAAACTGAATGAAAATTAAACTTGGTCAAGAATTGAACTTGAATGGAATTTGAAATGGAATGAGATTGAATGGAATTCATAATCTTGAAAATGAACTTGAAATTTGAATGATTTGGAAATTGGAATGAAACATGGACTTAATAACTTGAAAAGAATTTAAATGACATTGAACTTGAATTGGGAGTTTGAATTTGAAACTTTGAATGGGTAATTGAAGCTTGATATCTAATTGAAACTTGAATTTGAAACCTTGAATTTGGAATGAAATTGTGGATTGATATGAATTTGACTTGAATTTAGAAAAGTATGAAACTTGAAATCATGAATGAGCTTTAAAAAAATGGCAAAGAATTGAAACTTGGATATTGAAACTTGAAACTTGAATTGAAATATGAAATGGACACTTGAATTAGAATTGAGATGAGATTGAAACTTGAATGTTAGAACTGACAGTTGAATTTGATTAGGATTGATACTTGAAAGGAATTGAATTGGATTAAAATTGGATCTTAAAATTGAACTTGAATCAGAAACTTGAAGTAATTGAATTTGAAATACTTGCACTTTGAAAATGAATTTGAATGACATTGAAATAAGACATGAAACTTGCTTGTAAAACTTGAAATGCATTGAGGTTGAAACTCGAATCATAAATTGAAACATGGACTTGAACTTACACTCTCCGTTTGATGCTTGAAAATTAAAGCCTAAGAACTCTCGCACTTTCTACATGAAATAACTTAGCATCTTGAATCAATTCCTTGGGAAATGGAATCAAGCATAACTCGATCTAGGGCCAGAAATGTATTGAAACTCTGAATCAATTCCATGAGAAATAACACCACGTCCTTATTCCATCTTGAAATAGCCTTGAATTGAATAGAAATCTTGCATTCTCCTATAACAAGAACATGAACTACACAACCAGGACTTGTGAATGACTTGAAATATTGACCAAATGTCTTGACTTTTGATGGTTCTGCAACATGGTTTCATCAGGTTACTTCAAATTGAATAGAACCCTGATTTGGATTCTCAGACATAGAGCCCATGAATTCAATCTACAGATGACCTGATATATGAACTGTGCAGGCACTGCACCAAAACCCTAATTGAAAGTGAACTGAACTCTGATGATTCTCCACCTTGAAATAAACTGTCTTTGCCACAGCCTGATAATTTGATACTTGAAACAAACCACTTCTTTGACCAAGATTAGGTCAAACTTCCATTGAATTTCAAACCACCCCGCACACACACTTGACTTGATAACTTTGTCTGAATCTTGATTCGATCTTGCAAGACCCGAGCTTAGGCAACAAGAAAATGAAAGCAAAAAAACATGTATTTTTGTATGCACAATGGTTAGATGACATGAATAATGGACATGATGCACAGATGATGGAAATGTTATGATATGTATTTTTCGGCAATTCAGGGTCAAAATTTGGGTGTGACAGTTGCCCCTATTTAAATATCTTCAACTAGAGAGTATGAAGAAGGATATTCTTCATATGATCGCAGTGGGAGATAGTTAAATATTAAGAAGACCTGAATTTTGATCCTGAATGCATATGACATGATATGTGATGCATGCATGAAGGACTCTCTTTTATTGGTTTGGAATGTGAGACAGTCATTGTAGGGATTATTGAGATGACTGCCAATGAGGTTTGCTGGGTATTGAATGAAGTAGGGTAAAAATGACTCACTGGGGAAACTTGAGGAAAATGGTTAGTTCTGGCTTCTCACTGGACCAACCAAAATTTATTGACATGTTAGTATAATGAAGGGTACACTCTGGATTCTCACGGAGCAAAAATGAGATTGTAAATTGTAAACGAATGACCTTGGATTCTCACAAGATAGTTGAAAGGACTCTGGCTTCTCATAGAGTAAAGAAAAAGGTTATGGCTTCTCACAGAACATCAAGATAGGTTATGGGTTCTCACATAACCATCTGAATTGAATCCAGGTTCTCACAGAGTAAAGAAAATGGTACTGGGTTCTCACAGAATGAAATATAGGTTACGGGTTCTCACATAACCATCTGAATTGACTCTGGGTTCTCACAAAATAAAGAAAAAGGTTCCAGTTTCTCACATAACATCAAGATAGGTTACAAGTTCTCACATAACAATCTAAATTGACTTCGGGTTCTCACAGAATAAAGAAAAGGAAATGACTCCGGATTCGTACAGAGTGAAAAAAGAAAAGACTTCGGATTCGCACAGAGTGAAAAAAAGACTTCAGATTCTCACAGAGTAAAGAAAGGGGTTATGGTTTCTCACAAAACAAAATGATAGGTTATGGGTTCTCACATAACCATCTGAATTAACTCCGGGTTCTCACAGAGTAAAGAAGAGGGTTTTAGATTCTCACAGAACAAAAAGATAGGTTACCGATTCTCACATAACCATAAGGAAAGGTTATGGATTTGCACAGAATGACACAAATGATAGGATGGACCTTGATGGACAAACATCAAATTTTGTAGGCACAAACAAAGTTGGGCTTTAAAAATAGAGTGCCAGTAACCACTGGACTTAAGAGAATAGATTTCCAAACGAGAACTGGACTTGATGGAATAGACTACCAGACGGTAACTGGTGTTTTTTCTTTTTGTTTGTCAGACATGGACTAACTTTCAAATAGTATACCAGACGAGAACTGGTTTTGAAAAGAAAACTGACTACCAGAAGGGAACTGAAGTTAAACATAGGCTAACAGACGGGAACTGGCTTTTAAAAAACTGACTACCTAACTGTAGCGGTAAAAATCGTGAGTGTAAGCTATTGATTAACTTAACTCATAAAGCAAGAGTCGCCACCGCGCTTTTATTTATTCCACAAAGGAAAAGGAAAAAAAGCGAATAAATCCTAAGTCTAAAAAAGAAAAAGCTAAAAAAGACAAAGAGAAATGGGTAAGGGGGTTGGTTACGCAATGGGAAGGTATTAGCACCCAAAACGTCTATAGTACTCTATAGGAGCCCTTTGATGTATTCATGCTTTTTTGTTTGAAAATGGTTTGCTTGAAAAAGATTGGGAGGGATGAGAAGAGAAATATTTTTTAAGATTTTTATGTTTGGAGAAACTTATCGCCTCATGCCTATGTACCCACGAAGTGCAATGTAGGATCAAAACCTCGTAGTTCGTGGTACAAATAACAAAAATTATTGGTTGTGATTCATTTTAATTTGAAAATGCAACTTGTCATTCTCAAGAGAGAATACTCAACTAATTACCCAAAGGTATGGGAAAGAGGCATTTGCATCACATTAAGATGGAGGATTTGCTTGGATTAACATCAACAAGACTATCACTTCAACATCTAAGTGGAAAATGGCCATACTTTACACAAAATACCATGGTTAGGAGCTTTACATCTCAACAAAGAAAATGACTCAAGTCTTATTCCTTTTGAAAAGTTTAAAAGAAAAAAGGTGCATAAAAGCACAAAAAGGTTCGAATGAGTTTTGTATTTTTTATGTCTTTTTGAAATGGTCAAAATATAATTAATATTGATTGACATTTATTAGAGAAAACAAAGTTTGAAAATCACTTGACCAAAGTCAAGGTTTTATTATGAAAGCGATTTTGAGTTTGAAAACAAGAAGGTTTTGAAAAAGAGAGGAAGTTTTGAAAATTGAAGAAGGGGTGGAGAAGAAGTGATTATCCTAGTGTATAAAATAAAAGCTAAGGATAAGAATGATCTAACCACAAATGTAGCTATCTTCACCATAAACCAAGCAAAAGCACAAGGCTTCAAAGTCTTCAAACCATAATTCCAAAGCAAAGGGAAAAGGTCCTAGTTCTAAGTCCAAGGATCCAAGAATAGCATTGAAGTCCAAGTTCTAGGTGCAAACTCCATGTCCATTGCAAAGGATAGTAACCATAGTCCAAGATTAAGAGCATAAGTCTTTTAGAGGTTTTGGCCTTAATTAACGTTTTTGGGTCCAAGCGGACAAAGGAAAAATTACGGAAGCATAAACATGTGTCCAAAGGACAAAGGAAAAATTGCAGAAACGTAAAAGAGAGATAGGGAGAAAGAAGTAAACATAAAAAAGTTAGAAGTTAGTAATTAGTAGCACAAGGCTCTAGTGTCATATGCCTTCACCAATTATTCTGTTTCGCATTTTGAACTATAGTGATTAAACAATGCACTTAGGCCAAAGTTAATGAACTTGACAGAAGATTGGTAGAACCAAAACCTCTACAACGCCAAGTTTCAAAGATTATGGACCTAATGCAAAAAATTAATAAACATTGGGTTGACGCGACCAATCAAGGTCCGGACCACGAAAGTTCAAATTCTGAATTGGATAAAGAGGGATAAATGTTGTGCTATGTTAAGCAATTGCTGAGTAATTTACGGAGTAATTACCCTACAATGAGGCCAGTCAATAGATCTTTGTGCTAATGTATGCTAGATGAACGATATGTAAATCGTCATCCGAAAGAAATACCGCACGAAAAGAAAATAGGTAACGATCTACTCTTGAACAAGAATTCAACAAAGAAATTCTAAGATCTATAAGACTTTCATCGATCAAAATGAAAAAAAAAAAGAAAGAAAGAGGATAAGATGAAAAGAAACAACAAATTGAATCTTAAATCGATTAAATCATCACCAATATCAATCACCTCTCTTGGTGGATAAAATCGACACCCAAGGTCCATTGATATTGATGAGATCTTATCAAGATTTAAGATCCAAAACAAATTGTAAATAAAAAAAAAGATTAAGAAGATAATTAGAAAAAGAAAAACAATGAATTAGAAAATTATAAGAAAATTATATATATAAAAAAAAAAAGAAATCAGGGAGGGTGCGTGGAAAAATAGATGGTGATGGTGAAAAAACCTTTCATACGGGCTAGGCCCATCCGTCTTAAAAAAAAAGAAATATAAAAAAAAACAAATGAAATATTAAAAAGAAAAAGAAGAATCAGAAAATTGATTTTATCATCTTCTTCTTTATCACGCACGGCCGGTACTGTGCATCTCTCTCTCGCAATTTTTTCGCGCTGCCGCTAACTCCCTCTATTTCGCGGTTCTCATCACGACAAACAAAAAGAACATCAATCGAAAGATTCGTCTAACATTCTCTCTCAACACAGATCGGAAGTGAATCAGAACGAAATCAAGACGAACGGTAGTGAAGAGGTAATTACTTTTTAATCAATCACAGATTCAAATCTTCTTCTTCTCAAGCTGCTTTGTTCGAATCGTTAGAATTGCGATAAATTGTTGACGTTGTTGTTGAACTGCTGCAATTGTGAATTGTTGCGAGATTATCGCGATATTAATGTTGTATCTTTTTCTGAATTTATTTGCAGGTTAGAAGTTGTGAGGATTATTGGATTGGATGAATTTGTGAATTTCTCTGCAGGTTTTATGAATTAGAGATGAAGGTTATGGAAGTTTGGATCTGGAAAAGAGAAGGATGTGGTTTGAAGAATTGATGAAGGTGAATGAAGGTGGATATTGAAGCTTGAGGTTTAATTTCTGCAGAGATTTATTGGCTATTCAAACTTGAAGAAATGGATGAATGAAAGGATATATTTATAATAGAATGAAAATGAATTGAGCTCTAAAATTGAATTGCCGTTTACGTATTTTCTTCTATGTTTTGATGCTCACCGTTTTCCTTTTCATTTGCAATACGTGTATGTCATTTTGATTGTTGTGGTTTTGGTGCATCGTTTGCAGGTTGTGACTTTGTTGCCTTTCACATGATGCATTGCGTTTTGAAAATTCTCGCTGCTGAGTGACGTGGTGTTGTTTGTGTGAAAGGCTTCAAGGCTGACTTTTGCAGCTATAAGCTTGTGGTGCGCATGGCTTTTGAAATTTCTTGCTACAGTTGGCTTACACGGCTTATGGAAGTAGCTCGTAGGCTTGTTTTTGGCTTGAGAAATCATATGGATGTGAGGGACCCTCATTGAAGCTTGTTTCTCATCAAGTTGGCTGGTGTAGTAGCGCATGTATGGCTTGGAATATTGATGTGTTCGGCTGTTATAGGAGTGACGTGGTGGCTTAAAAGTGGCTGGGAGTTTGGAAAGGCTTGGTTGACTGAAGGTGTGTGGTTTTGATGAGTATTGGAATTCATGTGGCTGAAATTCATGAGTGGGTCGTGTATTGATCCATGAGGCCTTTTCTTCATATTATTTTTATTGCAATTTTGCAAGGTACCAATGGCTTTGAAAAATAGAAATGGTAAATGGTCCTTGGAAAATATTTTGAATGAATTTTGGATAATTAAAAAAAATGGTTTTGGATATTAAAAAAGAATGGAATATGGATATAAAAATGGAATTGGATATGGATTAAAAATGATTATTAAAAATGGATACTGGAAATGAAATTTGGATATGAACTTGGTTTAGAGAATTTGGTTTAGGAAAATGGATAATTGGATTTTGTTAGAAAAAAAGGTAAATGGTTTAGAAAATGGATCATGGATAGTAAATCTTTATTTTTAGCCCAAAACCAATCTTGATTTTTCTCACAAGCCTCTGATAAAGTGCACACAGCTGCCACTGAACAATCTTGCCACTGAAACAAAACATCTGGATCACACATCCTCTGAATCTCTGATAATAAGTTCTGAATCACCTTAAAAATTCATCTGAATCAATTATCCGGGAAAATAAATCCATAGCTTTGAACACAGTTGAACTTAAACTGATGAACTCTGATCATGATGGATATCACTGTGAGAGCAAGAATTGTCTCTACAAGTCAATCTATGTTTTGATGATAACAATAAGTATTTTTGAAAGAACCTGAAATTCTGGTATCAGATATGTGATGTTAAGTGAGATGTCACAACATCAATATCTGTTGTATGAATAAGGCAGTAAAACAACAGTAAATTAACACAAAGAATTGTTCACCCAGTTCGGTCTAACAACCTACGTTTAGGGGCTACCAAGCCAGAGAGGAAATTCACTATTAGTAGTATTAATTCACAGACTATTCAATCAACATACCAGTTGATAGTCTACTCACTTAATCACTACCTAATGACACTTCTACCTAAGAACTTCTTAGATATGAGACACCTCTCACTCCCCCTCAATCACCACAGTGATACAATTCAAAGATTACACAGTATAGAAGTCACACTTCAAAGACACGCCTTGATCATGCTTAAAAGCTTAGATCAAGAACAATACACTCTTGCTTAAAAGCTTTAGAGTGAACAAATTACAACTCAAACAATTAGACCAATTCAAGCATCAAGGATGAATGAACGGCTTACAAAATACAGACGAAAACACAAACCCTAATACTTGACACTCAGTGCACAATATCTTGTCTTCGTACTCTTCAAGTAGGGTTGAGGCTGCTTTAAATAGAAACTTATTCTTGGGCTTGAACTTCTTGAAAATCTCAAATTTAGTTCACTATTAAAGCTGATTTTTCCTTCAAAATCTTTTCGCCCTAAAACAGTAATAATATATATACTCCACAAATGATTGCATTAGAACAGATCTTCTCCAAGATTTTCACCTGCAATCTTTCAAACAGAATCTCTCAAAACACCAAAAACGCGCAGCCCTAGAACATCATAAACTAAACACAAAGTTCTGTCAACAGATGTCAGAACATCGTGTTCGACATCACACACAAACTCTGCAGAATACAACAATACTAGTAAAACCATCACATGCAGAATGTTAGAAGCACATGTCAAGACATCAGACATGACATCTTGAGCAAACACATTGTTTTACCAAAATTGCTGCCAATAACAGAACTAACAATCTCCCCCTTTGGCAAATTTTGGCTAAAACAATATCAGCACACGTCAGAGATAGCAACAGCAGAAACACACACTAACACATTCTGAAAAAAAAACAACCAGCTGCACAAAAACCAAGAAAACTAGCTGCACAAAAACCAAAACCCCAAACTCCCCCTCAAGCCAACAACCAGAAATCCAACTAAACGCCAACAACCAGAAATCCAACTAAAAGCCACTCACTCTACTCTCCCCCTTTTTAGCCATAATTGGACAACCTATGAACATAATGTTCTGACACTTTGTCAAACATGGTCAAATTCCAAGTTCCAAAAAAAAAACCAAGAGGGAATGTTGAACCACAGCGGGGAAAAAGTGACACAAGACTCAACAAAGAGGAGTGCACAGACACCAAACAACTTTGACCAGGCGATACAAACAATGACTTTTATTTGAATTATAAAACCCCCACCAGAATACTTGAGGAGACATCCAAACAAGGAAGGAAACATGAGCCATTCTTCCAGAACAGCTGAAATACACAAGGGTCAGTTGAAGCAAGACCAGAAAGATAAGACCACCAACCCAAAAGATATAAAGTCTAAGGAATTGACAACAACAGGGTCTTCTACAGGAGCAACAAGAACAGGCAGACAAAAACAAGAATGAAGACCACCAAGAAACCTCCAGTGCTACTACAAGCTTCTGATGATGAAGCAGATGAAGACTGGGCTAATTTCATTAACTCAGGTGGGTGGAAAGAGTAGCTGAATCCGAACAATAAACCTCTTTGCTGTAGTTTCTGTTAAAAAATGTAATGTTGAGTGCTTCCAGCAATAAAAATGTTCTTGTTTGTTTCCAAATATTCTTATTTTGTCAATTTCACCAACTAGATAAGCTCACACACAAAAGACACTCGCACCAGCATCACCATTCTCCTGCACACAAACGATCCACTAATCCTCATATATGCAAATCCGTAATTTGCTTCTTAAAATTTCAAACTGATTTGCATCTAAGGCCTTAGTAAAAATATCAGCTAACTGCATTTCAGTAGCAACATGTTCCAAAGCAACCACTTTATCTTCAACCAGATCTCTTATAAAGTGATGACGTATGTCAATATGCTTAGTCCTGCTATGTTGAATTGGGTTCTTGGAGATATTGATAGCACTAAGATTATCACAATACAATGTCATGACATCTTGTTTGACATTGTATTCAGTTAACATTTGCTTCATCCAAACCAGTTATGAACAACTACTTCCTGCTGCTATGTACTCAGCCTCAGCATAGAGAGAGACACACAGTTATGCTTTTTGCTAAACCATGAGATAAGATTGTTCCCTAAGAAGAAGCATCCTCCAGAAGTACTCTTTCTATCATCAGCACTCCCTGCCCAATCAGCATCACAATATCCACTCAATTCAGTTCCTGATCCATGACTGTAGAGAATACCATAGTCACTAGTACCATTCACATACTTCAAAATTCTCTTCACTTGATTCATGTGGCTAACCTTAAGTTCAGCTTGATATCTGGCACAAACTCCTACAGCATAGGAGATATCATGTCTGCTAGCCGTGAGATACAGTAAGCTTCAAATCATGCTTATGTATAAGCTTTGATCCACACTCACTCCATGTTCATCCTTGGACAGCTTCAGGTGAGTAGTAGCAGGTGTCCTCTTGTGATTAGCATTCTCCAGACCAAACTTCTTGACAATGTTCTTTGCATACTTGCTCTGAGAGATAAATATGGAGTCTTCCATTTGTCTAACTTGCAGACCCAGAAAATAGCTGAGCTCACCAACAAGACTCATTTCAAACTCAGACTGCATCTGTTTCACAAAATGTTGAACCATTGCATCTGACATCCCACCAAACACTATGTCATCAATATATATTTGAGCTATCATCAGTTTTCCTCCTTCCTCTTTGACAAACAAGGTATTGTCAATTCCCCATTTTCTGTAACCATTCACAACCAAGAATTCAGTAAGCCTGTCATACCAAGCTCTTGGTGCTTGCTTTAATCCATAAAGAGCTTTCCTTAGTTTGTAGACATGGTTATGAAATGTTGGATCAATAAACCCCTTGGGTTGATCTACATAAACTTCTTCGTTTAAGTACCCATTCAAGAAAGCACTCTTTACATCCATCTGGAATAACTTGAATTTGAGATTACAAGCCACACCTAGGAGTAACATGATAGATTCCAATCTGGCCACAGGAGCAAAAGTCTCATCAAAGTCAATCCCTTCTACCTGAGTGTAACCTTGGGCAACCAGTCTAGCCTTATTTCTGGTGACCACTCCTTGTTCATCAGATTTATTCTTGTAAACCCACTTGGTGCCAATTACATTTATTCCATCAGGCCTTGGTACAAGATCCCACACTTCATTCCTTTTGAATTGTCCTAGCTCTTCTTGCATGGCATTAATCCAAAATTCATCTTTCAAGGCTTCTTTAACATTTTTTGGCTTAATTTTGGATACAAAGCAAGAATTTGACACAACTTCTCTTGACCTAGTGGTAACTCCTGAGTTTGGATCATCTATGATAAGCTCTTTTGGATGGTCCTTATGTACTCTGATAGATGGTTCCTTATTAGGTTGTTCAGGTTCAGGATCAGGTTCAGCAGCAACAGGACTGGGAATAACACTTTTGTCTTCAGCTTCTGTTGATATATCATCACAACATGTTCCAACATCATCTATGACATCAGCATCTTCCTTCATTCCACTGTCATCAACAACCACATTTATAGACTCCATCATGACTTTGGTTTTGGAATTGAATACCCTATAAGCTCTGCTGCTTGTAGAGTATCCCAGAAAGATCCCCTCATCACTTTTTGGATCCATTTTTCTCCTTTGTTCACGATCTGTTAGGATATAACACCTACTACCAAAAACATGAAAGTACTTCACACTGGGTTTTCTTCCCTTCCACAATTCATACAAGGTAGCTGAAGTACCTCTTCTCAAGGTCACTCTGTTGTGAATATAACAAGCACTATTCATAGCTTTAACCCAGAAATGGTAAGGAAGCTTTTTGGCATGTATCATTGCCCTTGCAGATTCTTGAATGGTTCTATTCTTCCTTTCAACTACTCCATTTTGCTGAGGAGTAATAGGAGAATAAAACTCATGACTGATGCCTTTAGCAGAACAAAACTCAGCAAACTTGCTATTTTCAAACTCTCTCCCATGATCACTCCTTATTCTGATGACATTACTGTCCTTTTCCCTTTGGAGTTTCTGACATAGATCTTTAAACACATCAAACACTTCTGTTTTGTCTTTGATGAAGTTCACCCAAGTGTACCTGGAATAGTCATCGACAACAACATAAGCATATTTCTACCCACCTAAACTTTCCACCTGCATAGGCCCCATTAAGTCCATATGAAGAAGTTCCAAAACTTTAGAGGTAGTGAAATGTTGAAGCTTTAGATGTGACATCTTGGTCTGTTTCCCTATCTGACAATCTCCACAGACTCTTCCCTCTTCAATTTTGAGCCTAGGGATTCCTCTTACTGCTTCTGTGGATATGATTCTCTTCATTCCCTTCAGATGTAAATGTCCCAACTTTTGATGCCAGACTTTGACTTCATCTTCTTTAGCAAGGACACATGTGGAGGAACTTGAGTCTTGTGACACCCATAAGTAACAGTTGTCCTTAGACCTAGCACCCTTCATGATGACGTCACCTTTCTCATTAGTGACAATGTACTCAGCTTTTGTAAAATTAACTATGAGTCCTTAATCACACAGTTGACTAATACTGATCAAATTTGCAGTCAACCCCTTGACTAGCAGTACATCATCGAGTCTAGGTGTATCTTCACAATCCAGCTTTCCCACACCCTTGATTTCTCCTTTAACACCATCACCAAAAGTCACATGGCCAGAAGATTTAAGTTTAACATCCACCAGCAAATTCTTCACTCCTGTCATGTGTCTTGAGCAGCCACTGTCAAAGTACCAGTCTTCTTTAGCAGAGACTCTAAGAGAAGTATGAGCTATTAAGCTGACCACATCAGTTTTGGAGACCCATTGCTTCTTTTGCTTGATGACTTAATTATCTTTATGAATGACCTGTCTGGGTGCACAATTAGAGGAACTCTTAAGATACCCATACAACTTATAACAGAAAGCCTTTATGTGTCCAAACCTCCCACAATGATGACATCTCCAGCGCCTGAATTTCTTCCTAGAGGGAGTTCTGTCATGATGTTTCAACATCTGCTTCAACATCACTGATTTGGAACTAGGAATAACCTCATTTGAAGCAGATCCACTATTGAACCCCAATCCACTTTTGTCTCCTGCAGTTCTTCCAACATCAAGAATCTTGTCTAGAACATTAGTCCCACTATTCAGCATTCTAATAGACTTGGACATAGATTCAAGTTTAGAGTTCAGCACAGTTACTTCATCTTCCAGCTTGGCAATGGTTTTCAAATGCTCTGTCCTTCCAGCCTTGAGTTGGGCAATAATCTTCTTTTGCCTCTCCTCTTCTTGACAGGCTTCTTCACTTTCAATGCATAGCTCTTTATAAGAGCCAGTAAGCTCATCATATGTGCTTTCTTCATTCATAGAATCATCATCAGATATATACCTTCCAGTCAAAACCCTAACATGCTGGGCAGTCTCTTCATCTACCTCACTCTCAGTATCAGACCAGGACACAGATAAGCCCTTTTCTGTTTCTTGAGATATGTAGGACATTCTTTTCTGATATGACCATAACCTTCACACTCATGACATTGGATTCCTTTGTCATGATTAGACTTCTCTTCAGTTGTTGTTCTCTTCATCTGATCACTTGACTTGTTAATGTCAGATGAGATATTATTAACATTTGGTCTATATTTCCTGTCCATTCTTTTCAAAAACCTATTAAACCATCTTCCTAGCAGAACAATAGCATTGGATAGCTCTTCCTGAGTTTCAGGACCACACTCTTTCTCATCATCCTCTGTACTAGACACCAAAGCTATGCTTTTGACCTTCTTTTCAGATCTGTCATTCAATCCTAGTTCAAATGTCTGAAGTGACCCAATCAGTTCATCAACCCTCATCTGGCTGATGTCTTGAGCTTCTTCTATAGCCATCACCTTCATATCAAATCTCTTGGGAAGAGATATGAGAATTTTTCTCACAAGCTTCTCATCAGACATCCTTTCTCCTAGGGCACTAGAAGCATTTGATAGTTCAAGTATATTCATGTGAAAGTCATGAATGGTCTCTTCATCTTTCATCTTCAAGCTTTCAAACTTTGTTGTTAACAGCTGAAGTCTTGACATCTTGACCTTGGAGGTTCCTTCATGAGTTGTTTTTAGAATATCCCAAGCCTCCTTAGCCACTTCACATGTGTTGACCAGCTTGAAAATATTCTTGTCTATGCCATTAAATAAGGCATTCAAGGCCTTAGAATTCCCAAGTGCAAGTTCATCTTCTTCCTTGGTCCACTCCTCTTCAGGTTTCAACTTTGACACATTATCTTTTCCCACAATGACAGGGTGTTTCCATCCTGTCAAAACAGCCTTCCAATCCCTGCTGTCTAAAGACTTCAAAAAGGCAACCATGCGAGGTTTCCAATAGTCATAATTTGATCCATCTAGAATAGGGGGTCTATTCACAAATCCACCACTCTCCTTGTCCATTGCACCAGAAAGTAACAGCCCTAGATCTCAACCAGATGCAGACCAGGATGACCTGCTCTGATACCAATTGAAATTCTGGTATCAGATATGTGATGTTAAGTGAGATGTCACAACATCAATATCTGTTGTATGAACAAGGCAGTAAAACAACAGTAAATCAACACAAAGAATTGTTCACCCAGTTTAGTCTAACAACCTACGTCTGGGGGCTACCAAGCCAGGGAGGAAATTCACTATTAGTAGTATTAATTCACAGACTCTTCAATCAACATACCAGTTGATAGTCTACTCACTTAATCACTACCTAATGACACTTCTACCTAAGAACTTCTTAGATATGAGACACCTCTCACTCCCCCTCAATCACCACAGTGATACAATTCAAAGATTACACAATATAGAAGTCACACTTCAAAGACACACCTTGATCGTGCTTAAAAGCTTTGATCAAGAACAATACACTCTTGCTTAAAAGCTTTAGAGTGAACAAATTACAACTCAAACAATCAGACCAATTCAAGCATCAAGGATGAATGAACGACTTACAAAATACAGACGAAAACACAAACCCTAATACTTGACACTCAGTGCACAATATCTTGTCTTCGTACTCTTCAAGTAGGGTTGAGGCTGCTTTAAATAGAAACTTATTCTTGGGCTTGGACTTCTTGAAAATCTCATATTTAGTTCACAATTAAAACTAATTTTTCCTTCAAAATATTTTTGCCCTAAAACAGTAATAATATATATACTCCACAAATGATTGCATCAGAACAAATCTTCTCCAAGATTTTTGCCTGCAATATTTCAAACAAAATCTCTCAAAACACCAAAAACGCGTAGCCCTAGAACATCACAAACTAAACACAAAGTTCTGTCAACAGATGTCAGAACATCGTGTTCGACATCACATACAAACTCTGCATAATACAACAATACTAGTAAAACCATCACATGCAGAATGTTAGAAGCACATGTCAAGACATCAGACATGATATCTTGAGCAAACACATTGTTTTACCAAAATTGCAGCCAATAACAGAACTAACAAAACCATTTTATGGTCTAACGTGTGTTGTGTACAGATCATAAGAACTAAATACATCAGAACCAACATACACTAGCCAGATGTACTATGATTGAATATATGTATATGCAAAGTTACTATGTGTGACTAAAGTCGCAAGAAGCAAGAACGCCTGTTTATCTAGTCATAATCAGCCAGATCCAAGGATGCCAAGATTGTTGTTGCAATGCTCTTGTGGATGCTCTCTGAGAGTGATCAGGATTCTGAAGATGGCGTAGCTTCTGAAGAAGTACACTCAGAAAGAACCAAAGTTCTGAAGACTCATATGACTTGAAGTTCTGATGGCTGAAGGCGCTGAAGACCAATTGCAGAAAGATTCTGAAGACTGACGAGTTCTGAAGATCAAGGTTTCAAACAAGAAGTTCTGAAGATTCTGAAGACAAGTTCTGAAGATTCGGAAGACCTAAAGCAGAAAAGGATAACGCTCTTAAAGACCAAGTGCTGAAGTTCTGAAGACTGATTCCTAATGGACTTCTTCAATTCACGGAAGACTTGAAGCATCAGATATTCTGCTACAAAGACTCCACTCATGCTTCATCAAATTAACTTCAGAAGCCACTGAAGTTTCAAAGTCTAAATATTACCGTTATGAGTTAAATATACACACTGCCCAAGAAAATATCTCCTCTGCAAAAAGAGGATGTGTCAGTACAACTCATTATTTCACAACCTCTCTTTTCTAAACAGTCAACAATATTCTCTAATGGCTATATTTCTACTGGCTATTTAATGGAAAGAGTTTTTGCTTCTGATGTGTCGATCACTTGTAGAATTATGAACTGAATGTTCATCTACAAAATTGACCAAGTCATTATGTGAAGATAGCAACAACGATGAGTTCTCGTTGTAACACTTAGAATATTCAAAGCTGTCATCAATTCACTCATGGCAATTGTTGTTGAAACTCCAAAGAACAAATTTACACAACAACAACAATCAAACAGAAGTTGTTGATGAAGAAGACAACAATTGAAGATCAGTCAAGTCATCAACCTACCTTCTCGTCAAAGCTACATTGAAGATCTGAAGCAAGGAGTTGCTGCTCAAAGCTTGCTCAACCAGAAGACGAAGAAGAAGAAGATCTACAAGATGTCAAAAATCATAATATCTAAATACATCTTTGTAGTTTCTTAGGAAAACAAGGAGCTGATTGCTCAAAACTTGCTTGAACACATGTGTGTGTTCTTTGTACTTAAACCTAGGAGAAACTTGCTTATTAAGAAGCACAATTTGTAATCTTAATTTTGCCAATTCAACTAGATGAATTGAGACTCCTCAAGTGAACGTTATATCCTGATGGATCCCTGAACGGTTCAGCTGTGAGTTGAGGCCCTTGAGTAGATCACGCGGTGATCAGATACTTGAGATGACAATGGCTGAGGGTCGTTGTGGAAAATCCTGAAATATAGTCAGTAGCATTATATTCATTAAATTGAATCCCTGAACGGCTAGTTGTGAAATCCCAGCAGTGGGTCTGCTCGGTCAATGAACGTTATATCCAGTTGGATCCCTGAACGGTTCATTGCGTTGTTAGTCACAATGCGGCTGTGCAAGTGGTTAGTCACCAGCTGTTGCCCGTGCAAGTGTAATCATGATTTGGTTATAGTGGATTAAGTCCTTGTGTTCAAGGAGAAATCACCTGAGGAGGGTGGACTGGATTAACCCGTGTGGTGAATAAGGATATATCGTGTGTCCTTTACTCTCTTGCTTAGTATATTTATTTATGTTTCTGCTTTGAATATCAGAACCTCATATTAAGCAAAGTCAGAACCTTGCAACCTATCTCTGATAAGCTTCCGCACTGCAAGTTCTGAGTATTGTATCTTATGAACATAACTTATACGGTTCTCATACTCTTTAGTTATTAGATCAGAGTCTCTCCACGAACACTGAAGGTTCTTGAGCGTCAAAGTAACAAGATGCGAAAAGTTACAGAAAGAGTAAATACACAATTCAAACCCCCCATTTCTTGTGTCTTTCTCGCTCCTTCAATTGGTATCAAAGCTTCGGTTCTGTTATTGATTCACATCAAACACTTAACAGTGTCAGAAAAGGATCCAGACGTGGTGCATAGAAGTACTCTTGGTGAGAGTGAAATCCACTTACAATTTCTGTAACAGTTCAGCAGTTAACTGTGTACAAAATTGTAATCAATCTGATTACTTCGTGAGCAAGTCACTGATTCAAGTTGAAGCCTCACTAAAGTTGAAGAATCAATTGATAAGATAAATTCGTCAGGTCAATGGAAGTATCTGTTGAATGCTGATTCTGAAAATACGTGTGGATAAAACCACGTATATGATTAAAAGATGAATCATCAGAAAGCAAGAAATCTTGTTTGCTGAAGATTAATTCATTATGAGTTTTTGAGATGTTTTCAAGAAACGGATTAGGTCCACCCTTGACTTTCTTGTTTAAAAACTCATTCTGGATCTCTTCATGTAAAGAAGGAAGATTGTTGTTCTAAGACTTTAAATTTCAGAAAGAAATCTGTTAAATTCAGAATCTGAACAATTCAAATTATTAGAAATGATTCAATGTCAGAATCTGGAATGATCAAAAGATTCAATGGAAAACTAAATCCCAAAGACTCAGTTGATTCCAAACGAACTATTAACCGGTTCGGTGATCAAGCTCCAACAACCTGAAATCATCATAATAAAAATCAAATGTTGATAATCTGATTTTCTACAGATCAAGTGTTCTCAGAACCACTTGTGCTATGAAATTGGATGCTATCATTTCAGGTATCTAGGTCCTCCAACTGATGTCATAAAAGATGACGTCGATTAGTCAACTCATGGATATGTGAACAACCCCCAAGTAAGTTGATCATTATTGTGAGAACAAGAGGTTCATAAAAATCATGACTAGTGATGTACACATGGTGCATAATGATGTTTTGATTCTAAACAAGTTCTAAAACAACCTTGAGGAACAAGTCAGATGTTGATATGACAATTCCTTCCTGAACAACCTCTTAAAGGTTCTTACTGAACTAGTGAAATCAATCATCGTTCAAAGAAAAGAAACTCTCACAAACACAAATTGAATTCTGGCTTTGAAAGGAGAACTCAGCCATTTCTCAAAGTTTGTCGTTTAAGATTCCGATCCATATCTTAAGAACTGTACCAGAACCAAACAGGTTCTATGGATCAAGGAAATAAGAAGTAAGAAACATTTAAAACAGATGTAATCTATTGTTTATGAATGGGGTCATCAAATGATTTTACAGTTCACTCAGTATTGCTCCCAAGCATATGAGTATCACCTTATCAAAAAGGATTGCAAGGAATTGGCTTAGCTCATCTAAAATGGTCACCCTGATCATGCTAAGTCCAAATCTCCGTTACTGTAACCCAGAGAGCTAAATGACAAGGTTGAACAGGAAAAGAGAGAGAAAGCTACAATCTAACTTGGAACATCTTCCAAGAAAATATTCTCGTCAGAAGTCAGAAGATAAGCTTATCTTGAAGGACCCAAGAAACATCTGCAGCTTACTCGAAAATAGTCAGAATCAGAAAGATGCTCAGACCAACCCAAGTCTGAAAGAAAGTTGACCAAAAACTCAGAAGAATACACATGCGAAAATTACGAAGAATTCAAAACTCATCAGAGTAAAGACCGAAGTCAAGACAAAAGGTACTCAGTTAAGACTGAAAGATCTAAGGTACACTTTTAATCTGTTAAACTCATGAGATGCTTTAATTAGATTTTTTTTTAATTGTCATAGCATGTTTTACTAGATAATTATTTAGGTATCTTTACATGTTCCTTTAAGAAAGTATTCAACCAATAGAAAATCAGTTAAGCATAGATGAAAAGAAATTGCTAAATCCAAGAAAACCCTTTAACAAAAATACACGCCAAAAGATACAATCATAATTGCGAATCTATTGAACCACAACATGTCTCTGATAACTTAATGAAATCTTACTAAAATCTTTTGAACTAACTAGACTAGGCATAAATCAACCTACACCCTTACTCTATAAAGTCACGTCTCCCCTTCATGCTCCTATACTCAAAACCCTAAAACTCCAAGCCTCTTTGTCTACCCACTATCATGCCTCCACTAACCTTTCTTGGTAATCCAAACCTTCTTGAACTCATTCCTGAGAAATGATTCTCATTCAGTACTCATTCACTCTCAAGAGACACTGCATGTAATATAGGAAGCATTTTGTATACTCAACAATGGACTAGGTACTCCATGATGCTAGAAAAACCTATCTATATAAACCTGGTCAAAGAATTTTGGAAACATGCCGATCTTGATGTTGAAAGAAACTGCATTACTTCCTATGTTTTTGAAATCCCTATTGACATCAACCCATTCTCAGTAATCCTTGAAACTAGATGTGAGGATGTTGGAATTCATGTTAAGTTTGACAAACACAATTTCTTTCCTGCAAGAAATTTTGCATCCCTTCACGACTTATCTTCCAGATACATTCCCTACAATCCTGAGAATCTCCTACCAACTCCCAAAGCCTGGTACAAACTCATGCTGTCAAACTTTCTTCCCAGAATAGATAGCAATAATCTAATTCGATTTCATGACCATAAGTTCATTTATTTACTAATGAATGACTTTCGAGTAAATTTACCATACTCAATCTTCAACTGTCTCTGGAAAACCATTCTTGAGTCTCGGAACTTCACAAAATCCTACATTCCTTATAGAAGAGTTTTGTCTGAGATTTTCTTCAGAGATGGAATTGTGGACATGATCAAGGAAAGCGTTGAAGAAAATGGTCCTGAAGAGTTTCCAGAAAACTGTCTGTTAAAGACATATTGTGAAGTCTTTAGTGACTAGGGAAAATATGTTAACTATACTTCAATTGCTTTGTTTGTACTCAATTGTCCTTAGACTATTCAAGAAAAACTTATTGTCAAATCTATGATCATTAATTAAAATCCCTCTTTAAACAATAAAATGTTCCATAGATAATGAGCTTCATTAGGATTTTTACAGTTAAAACTTAAAAACATTAACCCATTAAAAATTATTTTCTGTGAACTCAAATTTATTATCATCATTAACTCTAGTATCCTTCCCAATAAATAGACAACTCACTTGTCTTTTCAGCTACACTCGTTTACATCTCTCTATATACCCAAGATTTAATACAAAATAACAAATCAAATTCTATTCCCAAAAGCAATCATCACACTTCATCCCAACTCAACCATAAAAGGTAGGATTCCTCTCTCCGTCCTTCAACTCTCAACTACAAAATTCTAAACTTACTAAGAACAATGACCTCTCAAAGGAGTGGACCAACCTTCCGTGGAAATAAAGAAAATCTACACCTTATTCCTGAAAAGAAACTCAACCTTGCTCATCCCGGAGAACATGGCTTGGAGATACTTAAAAGCATGCAAGCCCAATCTTGGCAAGGCTATTATGCTTTCCTATATGGTCCCATTTATCCAAACCTAGTTAAAGAATTATGGAAATTTTCCAGAGTTAGTAACGATGGAAAAACCATCTGGTCGAAAGTTTACCTTCAAACGATTGCTGTCTCTGTCCCCTTGATAGAGAAAATCACCGGTTGCATCTCCTCCGAAGTCACGATTGATGACTATCAATCAAATCTAAGCCTGGTAGATCAGTGCAAAATCTTATTCGATGATTTAATACCTTTTGAACCAAACAATCCTGAGAGGCTTCTCCCCTTTCCAAAAGCTTGGTTCAAATTTTCTCTGACCAACCTTAGTCCTCGTATGACTCATAAGAATGTCCTAACGCACAACGATAGAATCCATATCTTTCTTCTAACTCATCATGTTACAATAGATCTCCCCAAAACCATTTTTAATCATATGAAATAATCCATCAAAATCTCCAGAGACAAAGTACAAGCTTTCATCCCATACGGAAGAATAATTTTGGAAATACTTCTACAAGAAAAGGCCCGGGATTTAATTAACAGACTTGAACCTCGTACTTCTCGTGTCGAAATCAGCTGTGAAACCATGAACAGTGCTGAGGATTCTGATGATTAAGGTGGTGATGTACATTTAGCAGTTGCTATGGTTTGTCTTTAAACTGCTATGTACAATCATCATTGAATTAATGAAAATGTTTTATTTGTTTCTTAGAGAAACCTGCATTAGAAATCAAAATGGCTAAATTAAAAGAAACCCATTAATTTATCCCAACTAGGAAATCGCGTACAAAAAGGCTACTTCTCTATTTCTTACTAGAAATTTCTCAGCTGTTCAACTCTCTTGAAATACGCATACGGACGTTAGACTAATAAAGAACATCTCAATCCTTCATAACACAGAAAAACGTAACTCTAATAGCTTCTCTCTTATAAAAATCAAGTTTTGTCGAGTCCGAATCTGTATCTATATGTTCATATCCTTATCCAATCTTTGTTTAAATACAATTAGTTGCTCTTACGGTACCTGAACATGGTCTACTTCTCTCATAGATGTGTTTCCCTAAAATGAGTCTAAATGCTTCTAAATGTTTAAATGACTTTGTGACTCTGTAACTGAATGTAAATGACTACATGCTTAAATGCTCATATGCCCTAACACTTTTTGATGATGTCAAAAAGGGGGAGAAATAATTATTTTGATTGAAAGAAGAAGAAAATCTGAAAGAATGTAGAACTCAAACAAGTACACCCTTATAAAATGCGTTACTACTAACGTTTGTTGTTTGATGTTATCCGAGGAACTCTAAACAAGTTCACTAGGCATTCTAAAAACAGGTTAAGAAGAAGAACTACGATCATGGAATAATGAATCAGATTAAGTAAGAAAACTCTGAAAGCAATCAAGGCAAAATCTACATTTCAAGATGCTCTCTCAGAAGATCTGTGCAAATCAGAAGTCAAGAACTGTCTGAAGATCCGGATTAAAGATCCAAGCAAGAAACCTTTCTGATGTTTATCGGGAACCATCTGAAGTAAAGACGATTTGGTATCGGACTAAATCAACAATTGGATTGAGTACACAAAGATTAGTATCAGACTCTCAATCAAAGTTGTGGACTACTGTCAAATACCTTCATTGATATCAATATCAACACTCAAATGAATTATCTCTTAAGCGTATGAGAAGAAATTCTTCACTTGATATCAGTTTCAAAATACTCTAGTGTAAGAGTCAACACATCAACCTTACATCCGAATCAAGATGTACCAAATTCAGAATCAAGCGTTGATTAATCACAAGCTTTAAACTTCATTTGGTATCTGATAAAAAATCAAGCTTTGAAAATTTAACTGAGTTGTGACAATAATAAGGTCTGAAATATACCTATGTTCAAAGTCAAACTCTGAAAAGTCATGATCAACATTGGTGATTAAATTAAGAAACTCTGAATTTCGATTCTGAAAGATCCCAATATCTGACTTATGGAAATTAGGGGGAGATTACCCAGAAGACTAAAATGCAAAATCCAAAAACCTCATATAGCCTGAAACTCAGGGGGAGTATCTCAAAAGACAGTTTCTGATATACAACGAAGCTATATTTATCAGTCGAAGAACTACTCTAATTCTGCGCTCAATTGAATCTACTAAAAAGTAGAAATGCTTCAGAAGACTCTGAAGATAACATGCTCTGATATGATAACAAAGGAAACTGAGTTCTGAAGATCTGAAGATGGAAGTTCCGTTGAACTAGTCCAGATGCTAAAGACTCTTCATTTTCCTAAGAACAAGATAGAAGAGTAACTCTTTTCTATTTCTGATCTGATAACTCAAGTTGCTACTCTGTATATCTTTGGATTATATAAAATCCTAGATGATCTCAGATAGAGCTTTGAGGATAACTCATTCAGGGGGAGCTGTTGTTCCACACTCTGAATTTGTTTGATTTGGTGATTACCTTGTATAAAATGTTCAATCAAAATACTTGGTTTTGTCATCATAAAAAAGGGGGAGATTGTGAGAGCAAGAATTGTCTCTACAAGTCAATCTATGTTTTGATGATAACAATAAGTATTTTTGAAAGAACCATTTTATGGTTTAACGTGTGTTGTGTGCAGATCATAAGAACTAAATACATCAGAACCAACATACACCAGCCAGATGTACTATGATTGAATATATGTATATGCGAAGTTACTATGTGTGACTAAAGTCGCAAGAAGCAAGAACGCTTATTTATTTAGTCATAATCAGCTAGATCCAAGGATGCCAAGATTGCTGTTACAATGCTCTTGTGGATGCTCTCTGAGAGTGATTCTGAAGAAGTACACTCAGAAAGAACCAAAGTTCTGAAGACTCCTATGACTTGAAGTTCTGATGGCTGAAGGCGCTGAAGACCAAGTGCAGAAAGATTCTAAAGACTGACAAGTTCTGAAGATCATGGTTTCAAACAAGAAGTTCTGAAGATTCTGAAGACAAGTTCTGAAGATTCAGAAGACCTAAAGCAGAAAAGGATAACGCTCTTAAAGACCAAGTGCTGAAGTTCTGAAGACTGATTCCAAATGGACTTCTTCAATTAACGGAAGACTTGAAGCATCAGATATTCTGCTACAAAGACTCCACTTATGCTTCATCAAATTAACATCAGAAGCCACTGAAGTTTCAAAGTCTAAATATTACCGTTGTGAGTTAAATATACACACTGCCCAAGAAAATATCTCCTCTGTAAAAAGAGGATGTGTCAGTACAACTCATTATTTCACAACGTCTCTTTTCCAAACAGTCAACAGTATTCTCTAACGGCTATATTTCTACTGGCTCTTTAATGGAAAGAGTTTTTGCTTCTGATGTGTCGATCACTTATAGAATTATAAACTGAATGTTCATCTACAAAATTGACCCAGTCATTATGTGAAGATAGCAACAACGATGAGTTCTCGTTGTAACACTTAGAATATTCAAAGCTGTCATCAATTCACTCATGGCAATTGTTGTTGAAACTCCAAAGAACAAATTAACACAACAACAACAACAATAAAATAGAAGCTGTTGATGAAGATGACAACAATTGAAGATCAGTCAAGTCATCAACCTACCTTCTCGTCAAAGCTACATTGAAGATCTGAAGCAAGGAGTTGCTGCTCAAAGCTTGCTCAACTAGAAGACGAAGAAGAAGAAGATCTACAAGATGTCAACAATCATAATATCTAAATACATCTTTTTAGTTTCTTAGGAAAGCAAGGAGCTGATTGCTCAAAACTTGCTTGAACACATGTGTGTGTTCTTTGTACTTAAACCTAGGAGAAACTTGCTTATTAAGAAGCACAATTTGTAATCTTCAGTTTGCCAATTCAACTAGATGAATTGAGACTCCTCAAGTGAATGTTATATCCTGATGGATCCCTGAATGGTTCAGCTGTGAGTTGAGGCCCTTGAGTAGATCACGCGGTGATCAGATACTTGAGATGACAATGGCTGAGGGTCATTGTGGAAAATCCTGAAATATGGTCAGTAGTGTTATATTCATTAAATTGAATCCCTGAACGGCAAGTTGTGAAATCCCAGCAGTGGTTCTGCTCGGTCAATGAACGTTATATCCGGTTGGATCCCTGAACGGTTCATTGCGTTGTTAGTCACAGCGCGGCTGTGCAAGTGGTTTGTCACCGGCTGTTGCCCGTGCAAGTGTAATCATGATTTGGTTATAGTGGATTAAGTCCATGTGTTCAAGGCGGAATCACCCGAGGAGGGTGGACTGGATTAACCCGTGTGGTGAACCAGGATATATCGTGTGTCCTTTACTCTCTTGTTTAGTATCTCTATTTATGTTTCTGCTTTGAATATTAGAACCTCATATTAAGCAAAGTCAGAACCTTGCAACCTATCTCTGATAAGCTTCCGCACTGCAAGTTCTGAGTATTGTATCTTATGAACAGAACTTATACGGTTCTCATACTCTTTAGTTATTAGATCAGAGTCTCTCAACAAACACTGAAGGTTCTTGAGCGTCAAAGTAACAAGATGCAAAAAGTTACAGAAAGAGTAAATACATAATTCAAACCCCCCTTTTCTTGTGTCTTTCTCGCACCTTCAATCACCACACAACAACTTGACGATCACTGCTTGAGAAATAGCCCACTGAACTAGATAACTTGCACTTGAAGCAACCTCTTGATAGTTTGACCAAAATTAGGTCCAACTTCCATCTGAACTGGATCATGAACAAACAGCCACATTTGACTTGAAATCACTTCATTGTCTTTGACAAACCTGCAAAACCCTGGATGCACACAAAGAGAAAAAAACAGGCAAACTGCAACATATTTTTTGGTATTTTTGGTTTAAGGTTAGTAAACATAATCAAATATAAAGCAAGTGAGAAATACGCAGGTACTCGGAAGAAACAAGGTTGTGATCTTGTTTGTGATATGAGATGCAAATGACATGTGGGATCTTAGGGGTAAAAATTAGGGTATTACAGTTGCCTCTATTTAAGTTTCTTATATCCGGAGATATGAAGATGAACATCTTTGTCTCGACGAGATAAAAGAGACTTAAATATAACAATAAACCCAAATTTTGGCCCTAAGAGACCACAAAATAATATGATTATGCAGATGGTATGTAGACACAAGACCTCTGTGGGGAGAATATGCCATAGGAGATAAACAAAAGTCGGGGAGCAAAAGAAAAGAGAAAAGACTCCACGGGGGAACGCAAAAGAGGGAAACACAACCCAACAGGGGAGGAAACAATCTCCGCAGGGGAGAGATCATCTATTACCAGTCATCCAGTAATATCATGATCGAAAGAAAAGATTACCAACTACCAACAAAGTGGCAGCTACGACAAGGCAATCAACCAAAGGATACGATAAATATTACCTACTACCAACAAAGGGCAGGACGACAAAGGTAATAAACTCAAACAAAGAAGGGAGAGATTACCAACTATTAAACAAGTGATAGCTACAACGAGGTAATCAAACCCGGCTATATTACCTACTACCAACTAAACGGGCAGGACGACAAAGGTAATAAGCCAGCTACATCACCTACTACCAACAAAGGGCAGGACGACAAAGATGATAAGCCAAAAAAAGAGGGATTACCAACTATCAACCAAGTGACAGTTACGACAAGGTAATCAAATCAGACTATATTACCTACTACCAACTAAACGGGAAGGACGACAAAGGTAATAAGCCAGCTATATCACCTACTACCAACAACATGGGCAGGACGACAAAGGTGATAAGCTTCAAAAAGAGGGATTACCAACTATCAACTAAGTGACAGTTACGACGAGGTAATCAACCAAGGGTATGGGAAATATTACCTACTACCAATAAAGGGTAGGACAACAAAGGTAACAATTTCAAAAGATCCGAGAAATATCACCTACTACCAACAGAGGGTAGGACGACGAAGGCGATAAACTTGAACAAGGGAAAGATTCAAACTGGGGATAACTGTATATGGAAACAAACCACAACTCAACAAGGATATAACTCAACAGGGAAGACTTAGCACAGCAAGGCTCCACTGGGGAAAATTAATACCTCAACAATGAACTATCTCTAGCATACCTGAAGAGACTAACCATCCATTCGAGTAGAAAACCTCAACAACAAACTGTCTCGTCTAACCGAAGAGACTTACCATTCATCAGAGTAACAAAAATCTCAACAACGAACTGTCCCGTCTAACCGAAGAGACTTACCATTCATCAGAGTGGAAGAATCTCAACAACGATATTTCCCCAGCAGAGTCGCCACTTTTCTGTAGCGGTAAAAATCATGAGTGTAAGCTATTGATTAACTTAACTCATAAAGCAAGAGTCGCCACCGCACTTTTATTTATTCCACAAAGGAAAAGGAAAAAAAGAGCGAATAAATCCTAAGAAGTCTAAAAAAACAAAAGCTAAAAAAGACAGAGAAATGGGTAAGGGGGTTGGTTACGCAATGGGAAGGTATTAACACCCAAAACGTCTATAGTACCCTATAGGAACCCTTTGAAATATCTACCACTTTTGATTTGAAAAGGTTTGCTTGAAAGAGATTGAGGAGATGAGAAGAGAAATATTTTTTATATTTTTGTGTTTGGAGAGACTTATCGCCTCATGCCTACGTACCCACGATGTGCAATGTAGGATCAAAACCTCGTAGTTCGTGGTACAAATAACAAAAATTATTGGTTATGATTCATTTTATCTTGGAAAAGACAAACCTTCATTCTCAAGAGAGAATACTCAACTAATTACCAAAAGGTATTGGAAAGAGGCATTTGCATCACATTAAGATGGGGGATTTGCTTGGATTACAATCAACAAGACTACCGCTTCAACATCTAAGTGGAAAATGACCATACTTTACACAACATACCACGGTTAGGAGCTTTACATCTCAACAAAGAAAATGACTCATGTCTAATTGTTTTGAAAAGTAAAAAAAAAAGTGCATAAAAGCATAAAAAGTTTGGATGAGTTTTTGTATTTTTTTATGTCTTTTTGAAATGGTCAAAATATGATTAACATGGATTGACATTTATTAAAGAAAACAAAGTTTAAAAATCACTTGACCAAAGTCAAGGTTTTATTATGAAAGCGGTTTTGAAGTTTGAAATCAAGAAGGTTTTGAAAAAAGAGAGGAAGTTTTGAAAATTGAAGAATGGGTGGAGAAGAAGTGACTATCCTAAAACATAAAGTAAAAGCTAAGGATAAGAAAGATCTAACCACAAATGTAGATATCTTCACCATAAACCAAACAAAAGCACAAGGCTTCAAAGTCTTCAAACCATAATTCAAAAGCAAAGGGAAAAGGTCCTAGTTCTAAGTCCAAGGATCCAAGAATAACATTGAAGTCCAAGGTCTAGGTACAAAATTACATGTCCATTGTAAATGATAGTAACCGTAGTCCAAGATTAGAAGCACAAGTTTTTTTAGAGGTTTTGGCCTTTATTAATATTTTTGGTCCAAGTGGACAAAGAGAAAAAGGCATAAGCATAAACATGTGTCCAACGGACAAAGGAAAAATTGCGGAAGCATAAACATGTGTCCAACGGACAAAGGAAAAATATGCGGAAGCATAAACATGTGTCCAACGGGCAAAGGAAAAATTGCATAAAGGTAAAAGAGAGATAGGGAGCGAGAAGAAAATATAAAGTTAGAAGTTAGTGATTAGTAGCACAAGGCTCTAGTGCCATAAGCCTTCACTGATTATTCCGTTTCCCGTTTTGAACTATAGTGATTAAACAATGCACTTAGGCCAAGGTTGATGAACTTGACAGAAGATTGGTAGAACCAAAGCCTCTACAACGCCAAGTTTCAAAAGTTATGGACCTAATGCAAAAAATTAATCAACATTGGGTTGACGCGACCAATCAAGGTCCGGACCACGAAAGTTCAAATTCCGAATTGGATAAAGAGGGACAAATGTTGCGCTATGTTAAGCAATCGCCGAGTAATTTACGGAGTAATTATCCTACAATGAGAAAGAAAAGAAGGTAGCGATCTAGTCTTGATCAAGAATTCAACAAAGAAATTCTAAGATCCATAAGACTTTCATCGATCAAAATAAAAGAAAAATAGATGAAGAGAAAAATGGATCTAACAAGTTATGATCCATTAACAACCAACAATAAATAGAAAAAAGAAATCATAAGAAAATAGAAATCAAAACTATAATATTCAAAAGAAAGTTTAGACTAAAATATCAAAAGAAAAATAAAAAATCAAAGAAAAGATAAAAAAAATAAAAGAGTTTTTCAAATAAAAAATCGTAAAAGTAATTTAAATAAAAAGATAAACTAAATTTTTTTTAGGAAAAAGCAAAGAAATATGAGGAGGTTTTTTTTTTCATAAAAAAAAAGGTGAAGCAATGGGCCTACACGGCCCAAATTTTCTTACAAAAAAAAGGAAAAAAAAACAATAAAAGAAATGAGATAAGAATCAGAAGATGAAATAACTTCATCATCTTCTTCAAAGTGACGCACCACCACTACTGTTCACATGGCGGAGGGAGTCGCGAAAAGCATCACAAAGGAGCGGCGGGAGTTGAAATTTGCATGGTTGTGATCGAAATCGAACGCTGAACGCAATGGTACTAGCAATTTCGGAAAATCGTAGTAAACGGTAACGGATCGAAATGCCGAAAATGTTTCGAACTACCTTCAAAATGGTGAGTTACACTTCCAATCTCCTTTTCCTCTTCTTCTACGCGAAATGTTGTTGTTGTTGCTGAAGTGTTGATGATGTTGAAGTGTTGCGCGGTTTGTTGTTGTGTGCGAGATTGCGAACGAAATTGTTGTGAGATGCGAAATCTTGTGTGAATTGAGTTGCTGAATTTATTGCGTGAGATGAAGTTGTTGTTGAGATTTTTGTTCGAATATGTGTTATCTTGTTCTTATGGATTGGTGTTGATGAGAGAATTGATGTTGATGAGAGATTGTTGGATGATTTGGTTTGTGAATAATTTGCAGGTTGAGGGAGATGTTGAAGCTTGAAGTTATGGAATGAATTTGGCAGGGAGATTTTGGCTTTTCAAGCTTGAAAAAGGAGAGAATCAGAAACTCTATTTATAGAGCAATTTGAAGGTGAATTTCAATTTGAAAATTTGGCTGCTGATTGAATTTTTCTGCGTTTTTGCTTATTTACTGCCGTTTTGAAATTGTAGCTAAAGTAACATTTTGAAGCTCGCTGATGTGCATTTAACGTCTTTTGGTGTGTGATGTGATGCTCAAGTTTTGACTTGTTTTGATGGTCGTTTTGCTCAATTCGTTGCAACGTGACGTCGTTTTGGAATTGTGAACTTGCAGCTGTGATGTAGGTGGCTCGTGGCTCATACGGCTGTAGCTGGCATTTGATTCAAAAAGCTTGTAAAGTGGCTTGATTTATTGATGAAGTAGCAGCAGCTTGAAGTAACTTGGAGACTTATTTAACGGCTTGTGGAATTGTACCAAGCTTGTAGTGTGGAATGGCTTGGATTGTAACGTGACTTGGCATGAGAATTACTAGCATGAGGTTTGAAGAAGTGGGCCATATTGTATTGTATGGACTTTTAAAGATTATCTTTTTTATTATTTTTGTACATGGTTTTATGAACTAAAATGGTAATAATTGTTTTGAATTGTTTTTATTAAAATGGTAATTGAATAACAATGAGTAATTGAATTAAAATGTGGGTTAGATATTGAAGCAAATAGATAAAAAAATGATCATGAAAATTTGGATAGATGGATTATAGATATATATTTGAATTGGATATGGGTTTAAGTGGATAAAAAAATGGATATTAAATTGGTTTTTTTAGAGAAAAATGGATAATTGGTTATGGATTAAAAAAATAAATTGGATAACTATGGATTAAAAAATGGTTATTGAAAAATGGATTTGAATAGTTGGATATTGGATAATGGGAATTTGGTTATATGGATATTGGAAAGAAATAGATATGGATAAAAAAAAATGAAGTGGATAATTGGATATTAATGGATAGTTGGAAATGGGTTTGAATTTGAGAATAGTGAATATGGAGTTTGGATATTAAATGGACCAAAACGGAAATGGGTATGGATCATGGATAGTAAATCCCGAATTTAGCCCAAAATCACTCTTAAACTTGTTTCCACAAGCCTCTGATAAAATATACGACACAGCTACTACTGAACAATTTACAATTGAAACAAACGACCATTTGAATTTGTTGAAGCTTTCCATAGCACAACTACCATTGAATTTTTTTGCCACTGATGACTCTCAACACAAGACATCTTGCCTTTGAACAGACACTACTTGAGAAATAGCCCACTAAAACAGATAATTTCCACTTGAAGCAATCTCTTGATAGTTTGACCAAGATTAGGTCAAACATCCATCTGAACTGGATCATAGCTGAACAAACACACTTGATTTAAAATTATGCCCTTAGTTTGACAACCTGCAGAACCATAAGCACACAGAGACAGAAGAACAGGAAAACTGCAACATATTTTTGGTATTTTTGGTTAAAGGTTAGTAAACATAATCAAATATAATGCAAGTGAGAAATACACAGATACTCAGGAGAAGCACATATTGTGATATTGTTTGTGATATGAGATGCAAATGATATGTGGGATCTTAGGGGTAAAAATTAGGGTATTACAGCTGCCCCTATTTAAGTTTCTTCTATCTGGAGATATGAAGATTGACATCTTTGTCTCGACGAGATATAAGAGACTTAAATATAACAATAAACCCAATTTTTGGCCCTAAGAGACCATAAAATGATATGATTATGCAAATGGTATGCAGACACAAGACTTCGGTGGGGAGAATATGCCACAGGAGATAAACAAAAGTCGGGGAGCAAAAGAAAAGAGAAAAGACTCCACATGGGAACACAAAAGAGGGAAACACAACCCAACAGGGAAGGAAACAATCTCCGCAGGGGAGAGATCATCTATTACCAGACATCCAATAATATCATGATCAAAAGAAAAGATTACCAACTACCAACAAAGTGGCAGCTACGACAGGCAATCAACCAAAGAATACGAGAAATATTACCTACTACCAACAAAGGGCATGACGACAAAGGTAACAATCTCAAAAGATACGAGAAATATCACCTACTACCAACTAAGGGGCAGGACGACAAAGGTGATGAAATCGAATAGGGAGAGATTACCAACTATCAACCAAGTGATAGCTACGACAAAGTAACCAAACCCGGCTACATTACCTACTACCAACTAAATGGGCAGGATGACAAAGGTAATAAGCCAGCTATATCACCTACTACCAATTAGACGGCCAGGACGACAAAGGTGATAAGCTCAAAAAGAGGGATTACCAACTATCAACCAAGTGATAGTTACGACGAGGTAATCAACCAAAAAGGGGTACGAGAAATATTACCTACTACCAACAAAGGGCAGGACGACAAAGGTAATAAACCCAAAAAGAGAGGAGAGATCACCAACTAGCCTGGGAACATACCGCACAACTACTGGGACTCAGCTGAGGAAAAGATTCAAACTGGGGATAACTGTATATGGAAATAAACCACAACATAATAAGGATATAACTCAACAGGGAAGACTTAGCACAACAAGGCTCCACTGGGGAAAATCAATACCTCAACAATGAACTATCTCTAGCATACCGAAGAGACTAACCATCCATCGGAGTAGAAAACCTCAACAACGAACTGTCCCGTCTAACCGGAGAGACTTACCATTCATCGGAGTGACAAAAATCTCAACAACGAACTGTCCCGTCTAACCGAAAAGACTTACCATTCATTGGAGTAACAAAAATCTCAATAACGAACTGTCCCGTATAACCGAAGAGACTTACCATTCATTGGAGTGGAAGAATCTCAACAATGAACTGTCCCGTCTAACTGAAGAGACTTACCATTCATTGGAGTAACAAAATCTCAACAACGAACTGTCCCGTCTAACCAAAGATACTTACCATTCATTGGAGTAACCAAATCTCAACAACGAACTGTCTCGTCTAACCGAAGAGACTTACCATTCGTTGGAGTACCTTTTTCCAAGTTTTTGTTGAGAAATGTGTCAATCATCAAAACTTACTGGGGAATCTGCTGCCGAGATCAACCAGAGAATTTACAAATGAAACACCTTCTGCCGAGGTTCTTTTTTATGATTATTATTTTTCATTTTGTTTTGTGCTGGAAAATCTTCTGCCGAGATTTAACCAAGGATTCTACTGCCGAGATCCTTAAAAGAAAATACCTTCTGCCGAGGTCAACTGGAAATCTTCTGCCGAGATTTGCCAAAAAGTGAAAGGAAACACCTTCTGCCGAAGTTTGATGTAATCCCTTTTTTTTAAGTATCTGAGAAATCTACTGCCGAGATTCTTGGAAAGAAAAACACCTTCTGCCGAGGTTTACTGAAAATTCTATTTCAAAATTTACTAGGGAATCCACTGCCGAGATTAACCAAAGAATTTGAAATAGAGCCACCTACTGCCGAGGTTTGCTGGAGAGAAAATCCAATTGATGGGATAAATTGGCAGAGTCACAACAGGCTTCTCGAATAAAGAGATGCCACCTGAAGTCACACAATATATTCCAGGAGAGTGTTGCAACAACACTGTTGGGAAAACAAAATCTTCATCTTCTGATGGTAATCATAAAAAGATCATCCACTAAGGAAATACAAAATCCCCAAGGGTGCAAAATAAATGCACTCTCGATTATCTAGGTTTCAAAGCCTAGAGAGTTTCAAAGTAGTCACTGCCGGGGACCAAAGTTCAATCCAGGAACAAACTGGAGAGAAACAGTAAAAAAAGACTCATCCCGAGGAGGAAACATCTCAAATGGGGAAAATTCCATCTAGATAATGAACTGGGGAGGAAGGCTGAAACAAATATCTTCCACGAGGCATAAACTCAGTGGGGAATTAACAAAGATAGGCATTTTTCTGCTTACGGGTCGACACTCTAAATGGAGAGAGGACACACATGCTCTGCGGGGATAACAACGCCAGAGAGCAAAGAAGCACCAACACTGATGGAAAATGCACAATGCAACAACGACAATGCTATGCACAACAAAAGAATGCGTATGCAATGCGTATGAGTATGAATATGCTGACAAAACAGACACAAGGATAAGCAGAGGGTGGAATAAACATCACAACACCACTGAATACTCGGCTAATATCAACAATATGGAGATATCATTAGCAGCTCTGCTAGGTATTTAGCTAAAAAAATCCTGCAAGAGATAAACAAAAGCCATCAAAGGAAAATAAATCCTACTACAAGGCTTAAATTTTGCTGGAGAAAGGAAGATACTCCTTGGGGAGAAACCCGAATATCAATCTTCTAACATCAGCTATCCACAAAGAGGATAACCACATAAACTCTGCTTTGAAGATGGCAGGAAAGCTGTCGGGGAATCATAACAACCCAAACCTTTCTGATCCTTCCTGGGGATAACAAAAATTCACAGTAACTTTTACTTCAATAAGATGAGGAGATCTGCTGCGGACAAAAATGTTAGTTCTTAAATTTTAAGGGTTGGCATTAATTTTGTAAAACAAATAATAACAGCAATATGTTAGATAGGATGTTTTATCTTGCTAAAGAAGAACTGGTTGAGCAAGAAGTCCTAGTGTGCAATGGAACATGTTGAGCTGACGTAGTTTCAACATCTGGAATAACATGTCGTATCAAGATGTCCCATGCAGGTTCATTCGACATCGCGCCAGAACTGAAGAGAATTTAGAATTTTGTTATGTCTTAACAGATGCAGAAGATTCAGGAAATAATATGCAAATTCTATGTGGCGCTGAATTAAAAGGCCTGAAGAATCAAGTCTGAAATTGAGAAGTATATTGGAAAATATACACTTTCTAAATATGGAGATATTTTAGGAAGTTATATATTGAAGTCCTATTTTGAAGCAGAAGTTTCTGCTGATTTGCAGCAGCTCATTTGCTGTGTTTTTGCAGGCCCAAATCCAGTTGGGGATAGGTTATATATAGATACATTGTAACCTAATATTGTAACGCAACCAAAGATGTAAAAGTTCTAGTATTAGGGTTGGTTCCTGTACCACTCGGCATGTGCGTTGGACAGCTTGTAAGTGTGATCCTCAAAGCTGTTAAGTAAGAGGAGTACTGTTCTTGGAGGAAGCTTTTAAGTAACTCTAAGTTGTATATTGGAAGGGTGTCTTCCTTGTTGAACTGTTGTATAGGTAAAGAGCCGTTGATGCAGTGGCAGATTGTCGACTGCTAGACATTATTGTGATGATTGGGAGTGAGAAGAGTTTCTCATAGCTAGAGAGGATCTAGGTAGAAGGATCATTGGGTAGTGATTGAGTGATAAGCTGTAAACAGAGAGTTTAGCTCTGATTTGATACTACTAATAGTGGACTTCATCCCTGGCTTGGTAGCCCCCAGAGTAGGTGTGTTAAACCGAACTGGGTTAACAATTCTGTGTGTCTTGCTTTTATCTTTTCAGTACCATATCTATTGCTATATACCTTGCCATTTATGTTCATGTCAGACCAGATGTCGAATTGCATGTTATAAGACATCTGAACTCTGCACATGTACCAGAATTTCAATTGGTATCAAAGCAGGTCATTCTGTTTTGTATCTAGATGAGATCCGAGGGAAGATACTTTCTGGTTCATGGTCAAGGTAGAAGCTTTCTACTGAAAAGTTGTTTGAACTTGGAGAAGTTCATATAGGTGTGAGAATGGTCCCTAGAAGTGGAGGATGGACTGTTCGTGACAGGCAGTGGCATGTGCTGAAGGCTTGGAGGTTTGGTTGAAAAGCTGCTGTGTTGTGGTTATGTTAGGTTTGATTTTTTTTCAAACCTGTGGTATTGTGGTGTCACCTGGATTGTGATGATAGGGCTGATATGTGACACCTAAAGATTTTGAGGAGTTTGTGTTTTGATCCGCTGCGTATCTATCTGAAAACTCCTGAGGTTTCAATTGAGAAGGTTGTTCTTCTCTAAATGTATACTATGGCGATGGGATATATGCAAGACTGCTTCAACTTACTTTGTCAACGATACTTGAAGATTATTGTTCAAGTCCACTCATAAAGGCATTGATAAGTGAAGTTGTAAGGAAGAGAAGTAATTTACTTTTGCCTCTATTCCTAATAGGGCTAATCTCCAGTCTTTGATCTCTTGATGTGTTCATTGGAATGATGTCCTATCTTGTGTTAGAACATCACGTCAGAATTGTGCTGAATTCTGTTGTCTGAAGGAATGGCATAGCAGATGCTCTGGGTGCTAAACTAATGTGGTTTGATCACATGAGGTTGGAACCTACTCCTGATCTGGAAGAGGAGGCATCTGGGTGGTATGTCTAAGAAGTTTCTGGCCCTGGAACTTATCTTAGATGTGTGAGTTGGTCAAGGTGTGATCAACATGTTAGTTACTCCTGAGGTCAGCTTATTTCTGGTCCTTGCTGCAGGAGTGGAGAACCTGAGATTTCAAGAAGTATTCTTGCTAGCAGACTTCTTGGACATGAAGGTCAAAGATCAAAGAGGCATGATTTTTCTCTGGTTGTATCATCTGAATGATCGTGTGAAGCTAGACTAGTATTGACTGTGTGTGATCCAATCATAGCCTGTGCTGCTGTTAAAGGTGATTGGTTATAGATTGGAGAGTTGGATGAGAGAATACTACTCTCATTCTTCTGTGATGTGATGGGTTATGATGGTTGTTTCTGGTCCCGAGGCTTAAAGGGGGAAGTTTGGAGATTCTGTTTTGGAACGTGGCATTTTTCTTAGTGCAGCTGGACTATGTTCATGATGTCAAGACTGATGTCTTAACATCTGTTGATAGAACATTCTGTTCAGAATGTTATGGTGTTTGTCTCCTGAGATCACGAGCCTCTACCTGATTTATGTACTGGTGTGAGGGTCTAGAAGTAGGTGAATGTGTTCAGCAGGTGTGTTGAACAGAGAGTGCGCTCTTGAAGACATGAAGATGAGTCTCATGTTCTCCATTCATTTAAAGTATTCCTCTTGCAAAGGAGAGAAAAGTTGATCAGATTGGGATCATGTGAGTATTGGTGCAAGTGATGATTGTGTTCAACTTGTGAGTTAAACAAAGAGTGAGCTTTTGAAAACATGAAGATGCGTCTTATGTTTTCCATTCTTCAAGGTACGAAGAAGCACATGTTATTTTTGATAGGGGGAGAGTGTTTCAATTTTTTTTTGCAGCTCGACGTGTGATGTTAAGGGGGAGATTGATTATTCTGCTGGTTTTGGTGTTGGCACTTACTTTGAAGCAAATTAGGAACTTGCATACACGAGGATTAAGTGTGCTGTGATGTGTCTTGTGCAGTTGTGATTCTTATTGCATCTGTTTAATATAAATGGAACAGGATTAAAACAGAAATTTATTGCATTTTTGAAAGCATACAAGATGAGTAAAAACACCAAACAAAGGGTCTAAAGGTTATCCCAACCCCCCGAATCAAGAAAAGTTTTCCAATCTTCATCCCATTCATCATCAGAAGCTTGAAGTTGCACTTGGTTTTTCTTGATGGTCTTCATCCTTGTCTCTGATGTCTTTCTTGTTCTTGTTGCTCCTGAAGCTGCCCCAGCTGTGGACAGTGGGTTGTCCTTCAACTTCTGTGGATCTGGTTTCAACACTTCCTGCATGTGTCTCTTCTCTGCATCCTTGCTAGACTGACTCATGGCTCTATCTGTGTTGCAATGTTAGAAGCTAGGAAGCTTGGTTCTTATACTGGTTAAAGAGATCTTGTTTGTATCGCCCGACCAGTCAAAGTGGTCTTTGGCTTGGGAACTTGCCTTCTTGGGAATCTGTCACATTGGATACCAGAACTTCGTGTTTGGTGCCTTGGTAGAGGTTGTCCTTTTTGTATCTAAAAGGATGAGCCTAGGTCCTGTTTAGTTGTCTGATGTGATTCCCTTTAGTTTGCTTTCCTTTGTCTTATGCTGATGTCCTACATACTGTTGCAACATCATAGTTTGTAGAGTTGGAAGAAGCATCATTATCGTCCGAAGTGGCAGTTTTGACATAATGTGGATTAGAATGGGCAGATTCTGATCTTGATGAAGGTTGTTGCCAGTGGTTGATGATAAGGAGGTTCCTTCTAATACAAGTAAAAGGTGGTGGCAGTCCTTATCTTGTGTTGCAAGTAATCTAAAGACATTTGTTATGGAATATGTGAGAAATTTCAAATCAAATGGGCTTTTGTTTATTGAACTTGGTATATCATGTATCACCATGGTGAGGTCTTTCTCAACACATACCAGAATGTGGCAATATTGGTGTGATATTATAAAGAGCATTGAATGTTAAGGCTGGTGTCTATAGCCTATTGCTGCAAGTGTGCTGATTTTTGTGTAGCATGTGTGCTGGTCAAGGTTGTGCAGTGTGATGTCAAACATCTTGATGGGACATATCATAGCTGTGTGAAGTTAGTGATTATGCAGGAGAGATCTGAAAAGCAGAATTGTTGTATGTGGGAGAATTCATTTTTCTACTGTGCTGAAGGAATCTGGAAGAGATTGTAAGTTGGGCTGATCGACAGAAGCCATTTCAGTATCCAACGGACAAGAAAATGTGCTTGGATTGTATAAGTTTCTGTGGAGTCTTGGGTTGATACTTTTATGAGCAAGCAGACAAACTGTTTTGGTAAGATGTCAGAACATGGTACAGGACATGTTTCTCTTGAGCCAACCAAGGAATTATTTTGGTCGGTAGTGCAAAGATAAGGTGAAACACGTGTCTCTGTCTATGCATGGAGCGTTATTGGCCTAATTTATGGTAAGATTCAGTTGAGAAACATTAAAGGTAGTCAAGGCGGTTTTGGGAAGGTAGGAATTGAATGTTGAATGGAGTTTTTGGTACCTAAAATAGCGTTTCTTTGACCAAGAACCTTGACATATTCAAAGCTCGTTAATTCCAACATAACTGATCAGCTATTTATAGGGGTTGTTCTCTTCTCTTTCAGCCAAGTGAGTGTGTTGTTTCACAAGTCTAATGGCGTTTGTTCGTATTTGGGTAAGCATCACTTGGGTCTGGTTCTGTGAGGGCCTTCTTTGCCAATTTTTGGCTAAAAAGGGGGAGAAAGGGTATGTGAAATGGGTTGTGCAGATGCCTTGTTTGGAGTCTGCAGTTCCAATTGTGTGTAGTGATGTCGAAGAGGGTGTCATTTCCTTGAGTTGGTGTTGAGTTCCTTGTGACTTGTGTCCTGAGTTATGAACACAGTTGTGACTTGTGTTCTGAGTTACCTGGGTTGATAGAGTGATACTTCTTAAGTTTCATCTTATGCTGCAGGTCGACTGGGGGCGTCTGATCATTTAAGGTGTGCAGAAATCTCTTATGCCACCATTGGTCCTTTGTGTCAAGACAGACGTTTCTTTTCTGGAGGAGTCTTCTACGATTCATCCAGGTCTGAGCTGGAAGGAAAAAGAAATGTGTTGTATTAAGGGGGAGTGTCAGATATCTTCTTGCTCATGTACACCAGATATCTTCTTCCTCATGTGCACCAAATTGTGCTGTGGTGCTCGAAAGTGATGTTATGAAGCTCATAGAATTTGATGAAAAGAGTTGTCAAACATGATGTCCTAACATCATTCAAGTATACCCAAGAAGATGTTTCTCCATGATTGCTGTTCTCAGTAGCTACTGATGGCTACTGTTAGGTTCAGTAGTTGCTGATGACTACTGACAGTAGTATAGAGTTGTGATTGCTGCTGTAATCTGAGTTGTAATGTTTATGTATTTGTTTTAGCCAAAATTTTCCAAAGGGGGAGAATGTTAGTTCTTAAATTTTAAGGGTTGGCATTAATTTTGTAAAACAAATAATAAGAGCAATATGTTAGATAGGATGTTTTATCTTGCTAAAGAAGAACAGGTTGAGCAAGAAGTCCTAGTGTGCAATGGAACATGTTGAGCTGATGTAGTTTCAACATCTGGAACAACATGTCGTATCAAGATGTCCCATGCAGGTCCATTCGACATCGCGCCAGAACTGAAGAGAATTTAGAATTTTGTTATGTCTTAACAGATGCAAAAGATTCAGGAAATAATATGCAAATTCTATGTGGCGCTGAATTAAAAGGCCTGAAGAATCAAGTCTGAAATTGAGAAGAATATTGGAAAATATACACTTTCTAAATATGGAGATATTTTAGGAAGTTATAGATTGAAGTCCTATTTTGAAGCGGAAGTTTCTGCTGATTTGCAGCAGCTCATTTACTGTGTTTTTGCAGGCCCAAATCCAGTTGGGGATAGGTTATATATAGATACATTGTAACCTAATATTGTAACGCAACCAAAGATGTAAAAGTTCTAGTATTAGGGTTGGTTCCTGTACCACTCGGCATGTGAGTTGGACAACTTGTAAGTGTGATCCTCAAAGCTGTTAAGTAAGAGGAGTACTGTTCTTGGAGGAAGCTTTTAAGTAACTCTAAGTTGTATATTGGAAGGGTGTCTTCCTTGTTGAACTGTTGTATAGGTAAAGAGCTGTTGATGCAGTGGCGGATTGTCGACTGCTAGACATCATTGCGATGATTGGGAGTGAGAAGAGTTTCTCATAGCTAGAGAGGATCTAGGTGGAAGGTTCATTGGGTAGTGATTGAGTGATAAGCTGTAAACGGAGAGTTTAGCTTTGATTTGATACTACTAATAGTGGACTTCATCCCTGGCTTGGTAGCTCCCAGAGTAGGTGTGTTAAATCGAACTGGGTTAACAATTCTGTGTGTCTTGCTTTTATCTTTTCAGTAACATATCTATTGCTATATACCTTGCCATTTATGTTCATGTCAGACCAGATATCGAATGGCATGTTATAAGACATCTGAACTCTGCACATGTACCAGAATTTCAAAAAATAATGAATCCGCTGGAGATTGTAGACATATAAACATCTACGCAAAATCCACTGAGAATACAAGGCAGATCTTCTGGAGATATAAGAGAAAAGCTCTCCGAGGAATAACCAATTCTGAGTAAAGCATCCTGGACTTGCCGAGGAAACAACAAAAGGTCAAACTGTGGGGGATTTTAGACCAATACTCATCACAAATGAGAGAAACCCCAACAAGTGACTGATATATCAATATCCCTTGAATAGAGATACCATCAGCGACTTCAATGGGAAATAGCCGTAATAGCGATGCACAATCTTCTCTAAAAACAAACAATCAGGAAAGAAGTACATTCTGGACTTGCCAGGGAAAATAAGAAGTTAACATCACTACTCTATGCTTGGGAAACAATCGAAATAATAATACACTGCCTCTGCTGGGGAATCAGCAAGGATAAATATCTGGGTACCACAACAAGATAAGATAAAACCCGACAAGTGGATATCGTGTCAATGCTTCTTAGAGAAAAATAACAATGTTCTCTGTTTGGGGGCATCCAAAGCAACAACACCACCTCTAGAGGGTAAAACTCTGAGTGGGGATTCCTCATATGATTTTTGCTGGGGAAAGCAAAAAAGAATCTCTGCGTGGGGATTAACACCGATGAGAGATGATCTTCAAAATTGCTCAACTACCTGACCAAAAACATAATTAGTTAGAGAAGATCCGGATCCAGACCTGGCTGGGGAAAAGCCAAACATCATTGGACCTTATGAATTCAGCACATCATAACAAAACTTTGAGGGAACCCATCATCTTGTTAACAACTGATTATATGAACAAAACTTTGCTTGAGGGAATATCAATAAGCTCTACTGGGGAGAACATCAACATGAACAAACTGTGTTAGGGAGCATACCGAGTTCTATTGTGTTTGATCAGCCCTAAATTGCATGGTATATAAGAAATTTTCCTCCAGAAACTTTGTACCATAAGGACTTGAAATAATCTGCCCTAGTGTCTGCAAACTCTGAGAGATTTATCGAATCTTGACATAACTGCCCCAGATTAACTGAACTTGGCACATTCTTTGATCAATGGAGAATTCAAGCTTTGCCCCTGTGAAAACATCAACTAGGAAAACAAACCTGCTCATGCTCAAAAAAATCTTCAGGCAACATGCCCCTGGACATGATCATTCCTTGAAATGATTTGCCAATACTCATCAGAGCTTCAGTCTTCAAAATATTAAGTTCATCACTGATGTTCATATGTAAGCTTCTATGATGTCAACAAATGTATGCAAGCAAACAATGTCAATTCTGAGAATGATAATTCTAATGCAATCACATATGTTAGTCTTGAAGTTTTTTAATGAAAAGATGTCGCAAAACCTTGTGAACGAATCACTAGTTAAGATGCGACATTGATTTTTTTGAATGCATATGCAATACCAACAAAGGTCTTTTAGCACAACTCATGGGAGTCAGGAATTCTATCTCGTTTGGAGTATGCTCTCAAAATAAACCCTACTTCAATTAGGTCTTTTGAAGGTTGAAACGTGGTCTGGTTCACGGTTTCTAGAAAAAAGGATTTTTAAGCTCAAAGTTTATTTATACCCACCCATTCTCCATGATGTTCTTCAGTCCTATATTCTGATAATTTGACCTGAATGTTCATTTCTCAAAAGATTTTGTGATGGTTTAAGAACCAATGAGGTTATTTGGAGAATAATAGTCACCCTTTTATCTTTTGAGTTTGTAGCCACATAGACTTGTTCAGGATTTTTCTTTGTAATCCAATCCTTTTCACTTTTCGCGCTTTTCATTCTTTTATTTTTCCCTAATTTTGCCTGGACCGATTCTTTTGAATTTTTGATGTCCAGCGGGATGCCCTAATTTTTGCCTAAGTCTTTTGTTTTCAATTTTTTCGACTTAGCTGGCTTTTATTTTTTTTTTATTTCTTTTTTTTTTGTTTTGAACAAATCATGTGACATTGGCTTATCTGACTTGTTAAAAGGGTTGTGACTGACTCTTCCCTTTGGAATGAGGGATAACCATTGCGGTTGGTCCCTAGATACACAATCCTTTTGAAATTTGGATATTTGGTCAAATTAACTGAAGACTACCCTGCCCCATGTTAAATGTAAGGGTTTTTTCATTTAGAAAAGAAACTCCTACTTCAAGGCTCAAAGGGGTTAACAAGGGATTATCTTCCTTATATCTCTGGTGTTTGGGAATTTGAAACAATGGCTTACATCATCAGCTGGGTCTTATTCAAAAGCACACAACCAAAAATTTTGAGTTTTCACTTCATCATCCTCCCTCCAAGAGTTTAAACAAGAGGTTGGTATTGCAAATGCAGAAAACAAATTATGAGTGAATGCGAATGGATTACTTCAAGACAAACATACTCATTGCATTATGATTAATATTCAAAACAAACAAGTTTCTACATGCATACAAAGCATTAACAAACATAAAAGATTACAAACAAAATTGCAGTAATAAAGTAAAGATCTGAGGAGATTGTCTCAATCTGAGCTTGAAAGAAACATCCTCAACTTTCTTGGGAGACACAGAAAAAAATTGCACGACTGCCGCGGTCACTCCACTAACATCGGCGATAGGAACCTCCTTGAGTTTTTATCTTCATCATCATAAAGGTGTTTCATCCACAACTGGGCTTCCTCCCTTAAAGGTTAATACCTCATCGTCGATCATCTCTGTCACAGGGTGGACATTCTGAGGATTTGGCATATACCTCAGAAATCAGGAATCTCTTTCATCAGCTTGAGCAGCCAAGTTGTCTTGCACAAGTTGAGATTGAGTAGGAACATCCACTTGTGGAACATCCTCGTCCGGAGGAAAACCGTACATCGGATTGGTCATCACTGTAAAGCCTGACATGGAATCAACATTCTCTGTTCTCTCCATTATCTTTCAATAACTACTTTGAATTAAGTATGAATGCCAGGAAATAAGCTAATTCATCTTCTTTCTCTGATTAGACCGAGTATTATACCGGTGATACAGCTTGTCTGAACGAATATCAAGAAAAGGAATTAAATAAGACACCTGGGAGAGGCAAGATCCAATGCAGAATGATGCTTGATGTGCAAATGCAAATGCAAGTTTTCAAGGAACTATAAAGCAGTTTACAAAAATTAAGATAACACACTGGATATACCAAAAATCTCATTTCATTAATATTGAAAGAATTACAGCTTTGAAGTACAATTTCATCAATCTTCCAACACAAGAGAAAATGAAAGCTAGTTCTAAGGAATCGTGTCTGAAAACGACCCAACTCTGAGCTGATACTTCTTGCGAAGCCTCTTGATTTATCTTACATAGCTGATCTTCAAGGTGTCTTTCTCTTTCACGAGTCGATCCATAATACCCTTCCAAGAACCAGAAGTAGGAAGATGAGCAGATGATGAAGTGCTAGAGGAAAATAAATCATCTGGCTCCTTTGATCTCTTCATGACATGTCGCTCGAGAAACTCAATCAAGACTGGCACACCTATAAGATAGGCATAGTCCTCTAAGGCTGGCAGTAACTGATAATCTGGGAAAGTAAATTAACGATGCAACAGATCGTAGAACTGGACCAAGGTATTAAGAATCTCCCTCTTCAACATCAGTCCTCAAAATAAATAAGAGTTTCCCAAACATCCTTTGAAATCCACAAGACTAGATACCGAAGATCCAAGCTTTCTCAACTCTTGTAATTCAAAGCTCATGAAAGTGTACTTCTTAGTGTTACTTCTTTCAATATCCATGATTCTAAAAAATTTGCGACATTCGCAAAAAGACAACTCTGAGTTCCTTGAAAACTGAGGAAAATGCCCATGAATGCATGAATGCGTGTATGCAACAACCACAAACAAGATCACACAAAGCACACGGGTCAAGGTTCAAGTCACGAGCATGAAGCCAAGGGTAAGAACCAATCCCACAAAGGTGTGTACTAAGGTTCTGTCTTCATTGTACCTGCAGAAAACAGCGGTTCTAACAGAGTGCCCAGGGTCCACAATCCACTATCAGACACACCAGCACACCGATTTACTCGGAGGTTGGTAGTTATCTTCAAGAGAATCTAACCTGAGTGTCGCATTACATAACAACTAAGTCAGATTTACATCCTCATAGCTTCCGCGCCACGATCCTAAAAAGGCTAAGATGGGTTAAGGGTTACTACGGTCCTCACTATTATAGGCTTCTATGGAAAAAGTAATGCCTTCAACGATCGCTCGATCGACATCAGTAATTCCAAAGAGGCAACCACCGAGTGGATAGATTCTCAAGTTCTAATTTTTCGGGATTTGACTCCCTCAAAGCTCCCTTGACTATACTATCCTCCTATCTTAAAGTGCACTCTGGTCCGGGTATAGGACCTATCTCACACACAGAGGAACTCCCAAACAAAACAAACAAGTAACAAGCAAATCAAACAAAAAGTAGTAAATAAATCAAAGTAGGCTAAACCCCTCATTATTGCGGACATCCCCAGCAGAGTCGCCACTTTTCTGTAACGGTAAAAATCGTGAGTGTAAGCTATTGATTAACTTAACTCATAAAACAAGAGTCGCCACCGCGCTTTTATTTATTCCACAAAGGAAAAGGAAAAAAAAAGCGAATAAATCCTAAGAAGTCTAAAAAAGCAAAAGCTAAAAAAGACAAAGAGAAATGGGTAAGGGGGGTTGGTTACGCAATGGGAAGGTATTAGCTCCCAAAATGTCTATAGTACTCTATAGGAGCCCTTTGATGTATTCAAGCTTTTTGGTTTAAAAATGGTTTACTTGAAAAAGATTGGGAGGGATGAGAAGAGAAATATTTTTTAAGATTTTTGTGTTTAGAGAGACTTATCGCCTCATGCCTACGTACCCACGAAGTGCAATGTAGGCTCAAAACCTTGTAGTTCATGGTACAAATAACAAAAATTATTGGTTGTGATTCATTTTAATTTGAAAAGACAACCTGTCATTCTCAAGAGAGAATACTCAACTAATTACTCAAAGGTATGGGAAAGAGGCATTTGCATCACATTAAGATGGAGGATTGGCTTGAATTAACATCAATAAGACTATCGCTTCAACATCTAAGTGGAAAATGGCCATACTTTACACAAAATACCATGGTTAGGAGCTTTACATCTCAACAAAGAAAATAACTCATGTCTTATTCCTTTTGAAAAGTTTAAAATAAAAAAGGTGCATAAAAGCACAAAAAGGTTTGAATGAGTTTTGTATTTTTTATGTCTTTTTGAAATGGTCAAAATATGATTAATATTGATTAACATTTATTAGAGAAAACAAAGTTTGAAAATCACTTGACCAAAGTCAAGGTTTTATTATGAAAGAGGTTTTGAGTTTGAAAACAAGAAGGTTTTGAAAAAGAGAGGAAGTTTTGAAAATTGAAGAAGGGGTGGACAAGAAGTGACTATCCTAGTGCATAAAATAAAAGCTAAGGATAAGAATGATCTAACCACAAATGTAGCTATCTTCACCATAAGCCAAGCAAAAGCACAAGGCTTCAAAGTCTTCAAACCATAATTCCAAAGCAAAGGGAAAAAGTCCTAGTTCTAAGTCCAAGGATCCAAGAATAGCATTGAAGTCCAAGGTCTACGTGCAAACTCCATGTCCATTGCAAAGGATAGTAACCATAGTCCAAGATTAAGAGCACAAGTCTTTTAGAGGTTTTGGCCTTTATTAACGTTTTTGGGTCCAAGCGGACAAAGGAAAAATTGCGGAAGCATAAACATGTGTCCAAAGGACAAAGGAAAAATTGCTGAAACGTAAAAGAGAGATAGGGAGCGAGAAGTAAACATAAAAAAGTTAGAAGTTAGTAATTAGTAGCACAAGGCTCTAGTGCCATAAGCCTTCACCGATTATTCCGTTTCGCATTTTGAACTATAGTGATTAAATAATGCACTTAGGCCAAAGTTAATGAACTTGACAGAAGATTGGTAGAGCCAAAACCTCTACAACGCCAAGTTTCAAAGATTATGGACCTAATTCAAAAAATTAATCAACATTGGGTTGACGCGACCAATCAAGGTCCGGACCACGAAAGTTCAAATTCCGAATTGGATAAAGAGGGACAAATGTTGCGCTATGTTAAGCTATCGCCGAGTAATTTACGGAGTAATTACCCTACAATGAGGCCGGTCAATAGATCTTTGTGCTAATGTATGCTAGATGAACGATATATAGATCGTCATCCGAAAGCAATACCGCACGAAAAGAAAATAGGAAACGATCTAGTCTTGATAAAGAATTCAACAAAGAATTTCTAAGATCCATAAGACTTTCATCGATCAAAATGGAAAAAAAAAAGAAGAAAGAGGATAAGATGAAAAGAAACAACAAATTGAATCTTAAATCGATTAAATCATCATCAATATCAATCACCTCTCTTGGTGGATAAAATCGACACCCAAGGTCCATTGATATTGATGAGATCTTATCAAGATTTTAGATCCAAAACAAATTGTAAATAAAAAAAGATTAAGAAGATAATTAGAAAAAGAAAAACAATGAATTAGAAAATTATAAGAAAATTATATATAAAAAAAAAGAAATCAGGGAGGGTGCGTGGAAAAATAGGTGGTGATGGTGAAAAAACCTTTCATACGGACTAGGCCCATCCGTTTAAAAAAAAAGAAATATAAAAAAAAACAAATGAAATATTAAAAAGAAAAAGAAGAATCAGAAAATTGATTTCATCATTTTCTTGTTTATCACGCACGGCCGATACTGTGCATCTCTCTCTCCCAATTTTTTCGCTAACTCCCTCTATTTCGCGGTTCTCATCACGACAGACAAAAAGAACATCAATCGAAAGATTCGTCTAACATTCTCTCTCAACACAGATCGGAAGTGAATTGGAACGAAATCAAGACGAACGGCAGTGAAAAAGTAATTACTTTTTAATCAATAACAGATTCAAATCTTCTTCTTCTCAAGCTGCTTTGTTCGAATCGTTAGAATTGCGATAAATTGTCGACGTTGTTGTTGAACTGCTGCAATTGCGAATTGTTGCGAGATTATCGCGATATTGATGTTGTAGATTTTTCTGAATTTATTTGCAGGTTAGAAGTTGTGAGGATTGTTGAATTGGATGAATTTGTGAATTTCTCTGCAGGTTTTATGAATTGGAGATGAAGGTTATGGAAGTTTGGATCTGGAAAAGAGAAGGATGTGGTTTGAAGAATTGATGAAGGTGAATGAAGGTGGATATTGAAGCTTGAGGTTTAATTTCTGCAGAGATTTATTGGCTGTTCAAGCTTGAAGAAATGGATGAATGAAAGGCTCTATTTATAACAGAATGAAAATGAATTGAGCTCTGAAATTGAATTGCCGTTTACGTATTTTCTTCTGCGTTTGATGCTCACCGTTTTCCTTTTCATTTGCAATACGTGTATGTCGTTTTGATTGTTGTGGTTTTGGTGCATCGTTTGCAGGTTGTGACTTTGTTGCCTTTCACATGATGCATTGCGTTTTGAAAATTCTCGCTGTTGAGTGACATGGTGTTGTTTACGTGAGAGGCTTCAAGGCTGACTTTTGCAGCTATAAGCTTGTGGTGCGCACGGCTTTTGAAATTTCTTGCTGCAGTTGGCTTACACAGCTTATGGAAGTAGCTCGTTGGCTTGTTTTTGGCTTGAGAAAACATATGGATGTGAGGGACCCTCATTGAAGCTTGTTTCTCATCAAGTTGGCTGGTGTAGTAGCGCATGTATGGCTTGGAATGTTGCTGTGTTCAGCTGTTATAGGAGTGGCGTGGTGGCTTAAAAGTGGATGGTTGTTTGGAAAGGCTTGGTTGACTGAAGGTGTGTGGTTTTGATGAGTATTGGAATTCATGTGGCTGAAATTCATGAGTGGGTCGTGTATTGATCCATGAGGCCTTTTCTTCATATTATTTTTATTGCAATTTTGTAAGGTACCATTTGCTTTGAAAAATAGAAATGGTAAATGGTCCTTGGAAAATATTTTGAATGAATTTTGGATAATTAAAAAAAATGGTTTTGGATATTAAAAAAAATGGAATATGGATATAAAAATGGAATTGGATATGGATTAAAAATGATTATTAAAAATGGATATTGGAAATGAAATTTGGATATGAACTTGGTTTAGAGAATTTGGTTTAGGAAAATGGATAATTGGATTTTGTTAAAAAAAAAAGTAAATGGTTTAGAAAATGGATCATGGATTGCAAATCTTTATTTTTATCCCAAAACCAATCTTGATTTTTCTCACAAGCCTCTGATAAAGTGCACAGAGCTACCACTGAACAATCTTGCCACTGAAACAAAACATCTGGATCACACATCCTCTGAATCTCTGATAATAAGTTCTGAATCACCTTAAAAATTCGTCTGAATCAATTATCTGGGAAAATAAATCCACAGATTTGAACACAATTGAACTTAGACTGATGAACTCTGATCATGATGGATATCACCACACAACAACTTGACGATCACTGCTTGAGAAATAGCTCCCTGAACTAGATAACTTGCACTTGAAGCAATCTCTTGATTGTTTGACTAAAATTAGGTCCAACTTCCATCTGAACTGGATCATGAACAAACAACCACATTTGACTTGAAATCACTTCATTGTCTTTGACAAACCTGCAAAACCCTGGATGCACACAGAGAGAAAAGAACAGGCAAACTGCAACATATTTTTTGGTATTTTTGGTTAAAGGTTAGTAAACATAATCAAATATAAAGCAAGTGAGAAATACGCAGGTACTCGGAAGAAACAAGGTTGTGATCTTGTTTGTGATATGAGATGTAAATGACATGTGGGATCTTAGGGGTAAAAATTAGGGTATTACACTAACGAGAATTGGAGTTAGAACATAGGCTACCAAACGGGAACTGATTTGAAAGGTAGATTACCATATGGGAACTGGTGTTTTATGACTGGCAAAAATTGGTTTTGAAGTTTGGCCTTTCATGCTATGGCCATATGCTCAACAATGAGATGATATGGATGGCTTAACGCTAGAGCGAAGCGACATGATTAATGTATGAGAATGAATTATGCAATGATTAGAAGGTTTCCAAAGTTGCCTCTGCGTGGGTAATGGAAGAGAAGGTTTCTTTGCAGCAAGGCTTCTGGTCTGTTAGAAGGCAAAAGGTCATTTGATGGGGGTGATAGCATAATTTCCCGACACTTATCTTGAACTCAGAAGTTGATGACGTACAAGTGAACTTGTTTAAGCAGCTTAAAGGCATGGAGAAGATTTACCCTTCTGTAGCTCATATTGCCTCATTCCGTGGCTTATCTTGCCCTAGTCTGTTGGGTCTTTGAAAATATTCTCCTTGAAAAGAAGTTGGAAGCAGTTTGCCATATCATGGTCTTAGATGACTTGACCCAATATCTTGAACTTTAAAATGGTCTACCTCTAATTATCCAATTCTTTGGGATGGTAGACTTATGATTGACCGTCCTTTGGGAAGTTGGAGTCCAAGAAGTCTTTGTGGTATTTCGACCTAGTCTGAGTCTTCAATCAAACTTTCTTGGTTACTCGACCTTTGGAGTGATTGGCTTTTGTGCACTCTTAAGGTAGCTTGCCCCAGAATGAGCATTAAAGCAACTTAACTTGTGCTAATTAAGCACTGAAGGGATTTCCCTTTAATCAAAAGAGCCTCTGGGTGGCCTGCCCCTGGTTGGTAGAGTCTTAAAATGATTCACTCTGATCAACCGATTCTTGAATTATTTTCCCCTTAATCAACTAATATCAGAAGACTTGATCTGGACTGACTGATTCCTTGGTCAACATAATTATTGAATGTCAATGCCCTTGATCCATAGGTTTATGAGGTGATCTTGATTCTAGTCAACTCTGATGAATGATCAAGTTCTTTAGAATTTTCCTTGATGTCAAATACTGACTTGCATATAAAATTGTTCATTCAGAAATGATAATTTTAATGTAGTGCTCATGCAGGTTTTGAAAAATCAATCATTATTGGAATGAATGTGATAGTGTGTGACGAATGGACCATTAGTCCAAACGTAGTGCTGATTTAGCTATTGAAAGATATAGCAAGAAGAAGATTAGCAAATCTCTAGGAGTCAGTTTACACAACCTTGCTGTAGTATGCTTTCAAAATAAACCCTGCTTCAATTAGGTATGGTTCACGGTTATTTGAAACAAAGGATATAAGGCTCAAAGTCTAGTTTATGACACACCCCTTCTTCGTAATTATCTCCAGTCCTATGTTTAGTTAAATTCGGCACACATTCGTCTCCTATGAAAGTTTGACGGTGTGAAAATGAAGATATTCTTGAAATGTCAGTCATCTTATTTTTTTTTGTCATGGATGTCAGCGAACCTTTGATTTTTGACATGGTGGTCACTGAGTCTTATTTTGCTTTGCTGAGGATTTGTGGACCTCTTTTTGATGATTTATTTTATTTTTGATCCCTAATTTTTTCCTAGACTGATTTTGTTTTTAGTCCACCAGGATTGACCTGATTTTTGGCTAAGTCTATTCTTGGGTGTTCAACTTAGCGGGCTTTTCTTTTGATTTTTTTTACATTGCTGAAAGATTGTGACTGCCAAGTCATTGGTCATTGAGTAACAACTGACATAACCTTTGATTTTGCATGATTCTTTCGACACTTCAGGATGCGTTCAAAGAATAGTGTATGATTGATCCTCAGACGGGATGTTTTATCTTGTAATTCGAATATGTAGTCATATTAACTGAATGCTACCCTAGCCCAGGTTAAGCATAAGGGTTTAGAAATCCGAAGGAAACTCCTACTTCTAGGCTCGAAGTGGTTAACTATGGACAAACTCCTTATCTTTCCAGTGTTTGGTGATTTGAAACAATGCTTGTACATCATCAGTAGGATCTTATCTGAAAGCATACCTTTAACAATTATGGTTATTTCATTTTCATCATCCTCCCTCCAATATTTCCTAAAACAACAGTTTGATGAAAAAGTGGACGAGAGGTATATGGATGTATTTTTTTTTATATAAGAGAAGAAAAAACGAGCTAATGCGACATGATTAATTCAAAAAATGCATGATCACTTCATTAATATTACTATTCAAAACAACAATGTTTTTTTAAAACAAGTAGAATTTAACAGGAAATAAACTACAAATGCAATGATAAAATATGATCCAAGGATTTCCAACTGAGGATGTCTTCCTATCTGAACCACTAGCTTGAAGAGATGCCTCTTGAAGTCTTCAAACTCAATCACACGAGAAGTTGACGTGCACAACCAAATTTCCTTCTGGAAAGGATATGTAATTTTTGTCGATCAACTACTGTACTTTGGCTTGGAAAGCTTTGCAGTCTCTAGTTGAATGTCCCATTGATACATCATGATATCTACATTGCACATCGGGATTGTACCCAGGCGGGTATGGTTCTAGCAACGACTTGAGAGAATTGGGCTCTACCAGCGAGCTTTGAATCAAGTGTGGAAGAAGCTGAGTGTATGACATGGGAATTGGATCGAGAGGAGCATTCCTTCTTTCCAAATTATTGTGAGGCCTATGCTGACTATGTTGTTGATTTTGATATCCTTGACCATGGGCTCGTTCATTTGCGTGAGGAGCAATCCAGGGTTTCTGGTACGGCGTTTTAGGCATTGTTGGCTGCCTGTAAGGATAGTGTGGCACTGGAAATGATGACTGCTGAAGAGATGAGGGACCAAAAGGTTTTGCTGGTGCACCATGATAATACTTGATGTCTTCCATGACTACATTGATTACATCCTCTTCTTCCTCTTGGGAGTTGTTGAGGGATTCATTCTCACTAGCTTGGCTGCTTGAGATGTCTTAAATTTTTCCGCTCTTGAGACTGCTCTCGATGCGTTCTCCAACTTTCACCAAGTCAGAAAAGTCAGATGATGTAATACCTATCATCCATTCAAAGTATGGATTTTGCAAGGTATCCATGAACATGTCAACCAATTCTCTGTCTAAGAGTGGTGGTTGTGTAACACCCTTTTCTACCCCACAAGAAAATACGGCAAAATACACAAATTATCAGAGTAAAATCACCTCATAAGGGTACACATTTCTCAATAAAAATCAAAATAACACATTTGCTCTGTAAACAACGGGTTTTCTCAAAATAAATCAAATGCCCTCAAATAAGCAGCGGAACCACCATAACCACAATAAATCCAAAGTAAAAAGGTTTTTAAAATAAACCATAACCAACAAAATAGAACTCAACATGGTTCAACTCAAAGACCCAACCCGATGTTACACTATCAGAGCAAGACCCTCTACATTGACCAAAAGCAAATAAACTTCAAGTGTCCTCGAAGGCATCCACAGCTAAACCTGATTACCTGCACGTTACCCACGTGGAGGCAACATTTAAACAGGCAGGGTGAGTAATCACAATTCATTATAATCAATATAAAAATAAGATATGAATAAAATTGACGTCATCATCATATACAACATCAGGGCCATCACAAGGAAAACGTCAAAGCACAACATCATCAAATACATAAATGCCAAATAAATGTAATGCACAACAAGACTCATGCATGTGGTACCAATTCATCAAAATTGATGGACACTGGGCCATCACCTTTCAAAGATCCCCGTCAATAGGATCGATTCTACATAAGAACCGGAGCACGTCAAAATACCTCACATCCACACAATGGGACTAAAGCCATAATAGAACGAAGCCTAACTCACTGGACCGAAGTCCTATAATCATCAATAGACCGAAGTCTAACTCACTGAAATGCTATGAATGCATGATACACAATGTCATTCTCATCATCATCAATAAAAGTCATTATGTGCATCATCATTCATCAAAATATCATATTAATTATGCCATCAATTATTCGTCAAAACATCACGAAATCATCATCTCATAATCATCAATAACATCATGTTAAAATATCAGAAAAATCACAGCATCAAAACATCATGACAACACAGAAATCACAAATAATTCGTGAACAGCAGACATTCACTGTGCGAACTCATTCGTTGGGATGTTCACTTTACGAACCTCCAACGAATCCCAGAATCCCAAACAAAGCCCCCATGCTGTCTCTCTTCGCCACCTTCATTCGCTTTGCGAATCTACTCGTTGGAACGTTCGCCTTGCGAACTCAAAGACCACTCTCAATTTCATCTCAGTATCATCAAACAACATAATCGCACATTCGCTGCGCTGCTCGCTTTGCGAGTCTGGGGCGAGTATTCTCCTTGCGAAGGAATGGTTCGCTACGCATCAGTAGCACAACAGACCCAAAAACTCATACGATTTCAACCCCAATTACCCCAAAAACATCCCTACAACATTCCTAAAGCATCATGGTAATCAAAGGCATAAAACCTACGACTATTAGGTTAATTACTTATACTATCTGGACCTCAAAATCACTAAACCTTCACAAAAACCCCAAAATCCTCAAAACCCCATAAACCCATTTCTCTTCAAAGGTCAATACAACATCAACAGGGAATTTAGCCTTGAAGGCGTACTTTTATCCGATTCAATTCAACCCTTAATAATCAATCATCAATCCACAAAAATACCCTTAAATCATCAATTTACTCATAAACCCACAAACCCTCATAAACCTCAAAAATTTGCTTTAAACACATCGAATTCCTATATCGAAAACAATGAAAGGCAATACTCCCCATACCTTAGATTGTCGATTCAGAGCTTTCTCTACCGAGTCTTCGGAAACCTTCTCGAATTCTCGCCTTTTCCGTTTTCCTCAGAGCTCTCCCTTTTTCCTTCCTTTCCACGGTCTAACAAAATGAATCCTATCTTCCCAATTTCTTTTTGTTAAACCCTTGGGCTTCTAAAATGGGCTTTCCCAATAATACCCTCACTAATCCTTCTCAAAAGTCCATCTTACCCTTAATTCCTCTAATATTATTTAAATTAATAATAATACTAATATATTCATATTATATACTATTATTTAATTAAATAACCAAAATTCCACGAAAATGCCAACGTCAACACAAACCACCAAAAATCACCGAAAATTCACAAATATTATATTTAAATAAATTAAATAAATATTCTTACGAAATTTGGGGTGTTACAGGTAGCACCTGAGCTGCTAATTCTCTCCACTGTTGTGAATATCCTATGAAGGATTCATTGTCTTTTTAAGACATACTTAACAAATGTCTCCTATCTGGAGCCACATCCAGATTTTAGTTGTACTGCTTCAAAAAGGCGTTGGCAAAGTCTTCCCATGATTGAATATGATTATTTTCTAGCTTTATGTATCAACTCAATGATGCCCCACTCAAATTGTCTTGGAAATAGTGAATCATCTTCTTAACGTTGTGGATATATGAGGTCATTTTTTGCCAGAACATCACCAAATGACTCCTTGGACATCTATTCCCTTGGTACTTCTCGAAGTTGGGTACTTTAAACTTCGGAGGTATAACAAGACCTGACATCAAACACATGTCATCAAGTCTCACTGTGGTAAAGCCTTCCATTGCCTTCAATCGTTTCTCAAGATCACGACTTATTTCTACGACTTCAGCCACTTGAGAACACTCTATTCTTGTCATCAGGCGGGCACTCTGAGAATTAGGCACATTTCTTACAAATTGGGGACCCTCTTCATCAATATGAACAATGGGGTTCTTCTGCACAATAGGAATTTCGTTTGATATCGAGATATGCACCGTCTGAAGTTGAGTAGGAACATCCACTTGTTGAGGATCATCATTAAGCAGAAGACTATATAGTGGGCTGGTTGTCACAATAAAACCAGGTGAAGGATCAACACTCTCCTCCCTAACATGCTGAAGGTTGTTCTCTGACATAGCTACCACAACTTCCAACTTGGTTTGATTGGCCTTTCAAGGAGTCTATATTCCTTTTATCACTATTTAATCCCGCTTCAAATGCCTTGCAGCTACCACAGGTTCAATATGATTGTCGGGAAATTAACTGGATGACAATGGGCAAAAGATGGAATGAGTTTCTTGTTGGAAGAATGATATGCAATGTATGTTGATGAATGCAGATGCAATGATATGCAAACGGATTCAAAATTGTAATTTTCCAGGTACAAGATCTTATAAGTCCGAGGTATAGATGGAAGATAAGGCTGATTGCTTATCACGAAACAAGATTTTCACTGGGTGTGATCTAAGAGTTCAAAGGGACCTCAGAGTCATGGATTCAGATGAATGTTTTCATCCTACGACAACTACATGCTGGTCGTCCACTCCATCACATGTCGAGCACCAATATTCTCAAAGGATCTATTCTAAGCGAGATTCTCATGTCGACCCTAACGAGATCTAAATCTCGCGGGTCCACACTACTCAACTATAATCCTATCTTATGTTTTCTCTCTAGGCTCGGGTATAGAGCCTTTCCCATAAGGTTTTGCAATCAGAGTAACAATCCAATACTATAGCAATAATGGAAACACATATTATATAACAATGAAGCAATAGAGATAACAACAATAGGATAAAGAAAAGTGATACAAGTAAAGCAAACATAAACACACACAACAAAACCTAACTAGGCTTGACTCACTTAGGGATGGGAAAGTCCCCAGCAGAGTCGCCAACTGTCATACCTCAAAAAAATGAGAGACGACTTCGCGAAACGCAATCTCACGCTCGTGTGATGGACTAACAGAGTCGCCACCAAACTTTATTTATTCCCATAAAGGGAAAGGGAAAATATCGATAAAACCCCTAAACGAAAGGAAAAGACATAGTCGTCGCAACCAAGAGTTTGAGTTCGGGAGTCGGTTATGCAAAGGAAAGGTACTAGCACCCCTCACGTCTGTTGTACTCAACGAGAACCGTCGGGTTAGGTGTGCGTGTTAATGTTTTCTTCTAAGTGTTAGGCTTCTCAAATTATTAGGTAGAAAAGATGATAAGAACCAGATGGTTTATTTTCCTAAGGTGTTCGCCAAGATCATCTCAATCTCCTGCCTACATGTCCTCATAGTGCAATGAAGAAGTCAGAACAATCGTAGTTCAGGCACTACGATTAAAAAGGTATTGATTGCACTGGGGCAAGAGAAAAGGTTGGTTAGTTGTTAGTTGGCTCACCAAGGAATGTGATCCTTGTGCATACATATTCTAAACAAGAATGAGAAATCAGAGCGTCCGTAGTTTGGGGACTACATTTTGTTGGTTGATTTTAGGATGACGAGAGCTCAAATCACAAAAACTACATCTCGGATCCTCATTCTCGGGGAGACGTGGACTACACTCCGGTCCTTTTTCATCTTTTATTGAAAAGTGTCTAAGTATGATTAAATTGATTAACTTGACTTAGAAAATGCCATTTGACGTTGGATCAAGGGTTTATTCATGGTGCAAGGATTTGAACTAAAAGAAAAGAGATCCTAAGTGTATAATAGGGTAAGGTCGATGGCAATACACAAGGAAATTGACTTACAATAGTTGGTAGGGCTTGATATATGGATCAAGTAAGCTTTAGGGTTTAGAATCCATTCATCATATACAAGACAAAACAAGCAAGGAAAGCAATCGAATTGAATTTTAATCGTGTGCACTAGCAAAATGGGATAGTCTTCTAAACGACCAACTAGAAGTAATTGATCGAATAGGTCTCACTGTAAGAAAGCCCATGAGTAAGCTATAAATGTTGTGTATGGTGACCATGAGGTTGATGGCGATGCACAAGACAATCGACTTACAAGGGTGAAAAATGGCTCGATAAGAATCGAGAATTATTTAGACGATGGTAAGACATAAACAAAAGAAAGGAAAACAATAAAATTATTACACTTCATGGTAATGGGGGTATATTTTGTCGAATGGGGGATAGGAATAAGGAGATTAAAAGCAAACCCATATATCAAACAAGTTCATGAAAATAAAGGTCATAACGCGGCGAAATACCATCAATATATCGATAAAAATAATCGGGGAATAACGACATGGGAAGTGTCAAATTGATAGATTAAAATATGATTTTTAACAATGAAAAAATTCAAATAAACCAAGCAGAAATCCAACAAGTATCACATTTTTTACACAATTAAAGGGTGTTTTTGCAATGGCCGTAATCGAGGCAAAAATAAGTGAAAAAAAAAAATAAAAATTGAATTGTAAAGATAATGTCACAAATAAGAAGGAGGCATAAAAAAGAATAAAAAAAATTCATTAGGATGGCTAAATAAAATGGAAAAAAAGTAAAAAAAAAAGGGTGAAAAAGATATGAAAAATAATGAAAAAAATGGAAAAGTGGCAGCAAGGGTGTTGAACCAAAGAAATGGGGGCAGGAGGCATAAGCTTCAACTAGTCCACCCATGTCCTATAGCTTATAATTATTAGCAATCATAAATATATATTATATAGTCTTCTAAAAATGAAAATAAAGGAAAAATGGTGAAAACAAAGAAAATGCATGTGGCTGAATTCGAACCCCTCACCTGGTGGTTGGGAGACTAGTGTCTCAACCACTGCGCCAGGTACACTAAGTTCTTGTTATGGCACTTTCAACATTATATATGCTTAAATGTGACGCTGGATGGAAAGAACAAAATAAAACATTGCTATTATTCACTGTTACTACACCATGAAGCAAAACACGTATTCTTAAAAAATAATCGCATGCGACGAGATATATACATCAATCTTAACAAAATACATTTATTATGCATATCAACATAATATAAAACCTTAACTTATCCTTCAAACATGCAATTAGCAAACTTAAAAAGCACACACCTTCCAAATGATGCTCGGTATCATTTTAAGTGTCAAAACATACTAGAAACAGCAGACAATACAAACTATATCACAATAGAGAATTAAACACAAAAATGGAAATCAATATCAATTAAGATGGAGATAGAAAAGGACCAACGAGCTTATTGTAGTGAGTTGCAAACCGCTTAGTGGTAGTTCATAATTGTTGTTGTAGCGTCGAATGCTTTGCAGTTTGGAAGGTGGATCGGAAGATAATGAGTTTGTAGCTGCAAACGTATGGAGGAGCTGAATAATGTGATGGATCCGGTGTGAGTTTGTCATGAGATTTCATTGTATGAAGTATTTATATGGCGGTTTGTGTTTGAAATCGATGGAGGGTGCTTGCAAGCAGTACGCGAGTGTTACACAATGAGTTGGAAGGTAATGGATCTATGATTTATGAGCAATGGTATGGTGGATGGACGATTATGGAGTGGTTGTGTCGTGAAATATTTCGGTGCAGTAAATTTGTTTCCATATTATTGTGCGAGTGGATAAAGATGAAAGTGATTTAGAGGTTAGGATGTAGCTGAAAATGAGAAAAAAATGTGGTGGCTTGTGTGCTATGGGGAGGAAGATAATCTTAACATGGTTCACTCTTATTGAGGTTTATTAATGAGAAAAAGTGATGTGGTATAAAGGGTTTCACGTTTTGTTCTTTTTGGAGAACATGAAAGTTGGTGGCTGGAGTAATGGGATGGTAGTGTTAAATGAATAATAGTGAGGGGGTTAAAGATGAATGGAAGGTGAGGTAGAGAGAGATGAAGAATTTTTAGGAAAAAATGTGTGTTGAATAATGAAGAATGTTGGATTCAAAAACATGAGTGGGGGAGGCGCATAGATGTTTATGGATTAGTGCCTTCCTCACATCAATGCAAGTATGTATATATACTCCTATGACGTAGGTTTTGCTACTTTTTTTTTCAATTTGTAACATGGGCTAGGTTTTTAAAATAATGGACAAATGGGCTTCAAAAGAATGGTAACAAAGCAATGGGTTTATGGACTTGTCATGCCCCAAATTTTGACCACAAAATTTCCCATCAATGTGCAAATCATCACCACAATATGGATGTACCTTCATGCCTCATCAATTATCTCAAAGATTGTTGAGAATTCACTACAATCAAGAATTAAGGTTTTGAGCCCTCTCAGAATACAAAGACAAAGGAACAATCAAGAATGGACATAATCCTCAACTTGTCAAACCTATCAAACATCCATAAAGGATCAAGAGGTCTCCTACATCAAGAATCAAGCATAAGAGTGCAACATTTCAAGTGGATCAAGCCTCAAGATCATCAGTGCCACCAAATTAGGGTTTTGGTCGACCAAGGCCTCCAGAGAGAAATTTTAATCTGGGAATGAGCCAATACTTCAAAACATGATCCAAGAAGCTCAAAGGGACCTCATGAACCTAATCACAAGTTCAAAATAGCCCCAGGTGATGCATTCATCAAAAATCAAGAATTAGGGTTTCTTGACCTAATTCACCCCGAAGTTGATTTTTGAAGCAAGACATGAGCCAAAACCTCAAGATGTATTTTCAAGACCTCCAATACATCATATTGATCCATTTACAAGATTGGATTGACCCAAAGAACTTGGTTCATAAGCAATACAAGGATTCAAATTCATCTGGACCAATTAAGGTTTTCTGATGAAAAGTCAACTGTACTTTTGACTTTTGACCAAGACATGATCCTAAACCTTGAGACATGCTTCAAGACACTCTAAAACACCTATGGAACCCATCCATTAGGCTTGAATTAGGTCAAGCACTTGATTTCATAGAGGATCACAAAGTTTGAAATTCATCTGGTAAAAAGTCAACTGTGCCAAAAAACCAAGTTTGAATTTTTGAATTTCTTGACAAACAAGGCTTCCTTGAGTCAAAAACAATGTTAACTTATGGTTTGGATCATCATCCATCAAGAAAAATCAAGAAAAGTGGGGTTACTTACAAAAGGGGCAACCATAAGAAACTTGAAATTTCACTAAGTTATGAAAAAAAGTGATTTATACCCAACTTTGCAAGACCATAACTTGTGATCCAAGCAACCTTTTTCTTTCATCCAATGCTCAAATGAAAGCTCTCATTATATACTTAAAGATTATCAACTACATCAGATTCTAAATCCTCATGGATTGATCAAAATCACAAAAAATGGAAAATGGACACTTTTTCAACACTTAGAAAAATTTGAGACAGAATCTGTCTCATGATTTGTCCAACTTTGAGGCCATTTTTCATTATGATCCAAGATGATTCAAGATCAAAGTTGTAAATCAAAGTTGAAGTATGTTATTAGGGCTTTCCAAAAAGTACAAGAACATCCATTAATTCAACTTGAGCAAGGAGTTATGAACCTCACAACATGCCTTGCTCAAAGTGATTTTCATGACAACATTTGGCAGATTGTGTGCATTTCTTGTGCCACACGATTTCCATTTCCAATTTTGTCATCTTCCAAGCTTTGTCCTCTTCTAGGATTAAAAAGAATATTGATGAATCACTTGAGGATTTCAACTTTGGTCCATTGAGTCAAGAAATTAACTTGGTATGTGCAAAATCATCATTTACATGAACCTTGAATTTCAAATTTGGCATCAAGCATTTATGTGATGCATAGAGGTGGCATGAATCAGTTACAAACCAGCCAAAAGGAGTCAATAAACATGAGTGTTCAAACCTGCAAAGTTGGTTGTGTAAGTTCCTGGATTGGCTGGAATTTTGGTAAAACAACAAGGTGTTCAATGTTGATGTCATGGTGTTGATGTTGCAACATTGAGTCTTAGTGCTGGGCTGTACTAAGTTGTGAAGGTTAACAATGTTTGATGTCATGGGCTTGATGTTACAACATTGTGCTTAACACTGGGCTGTGTTAAGTATGTATTTGCTGAAGCGGGATGTCTGATGTCACATGTCTGATGTTGTGACATTGGATCTGCAGAACTGATAACATCAGGTTGTGATGTTGTTAGGGTTCGCGTGTTAGCTGGAATTGTGGAGAGTGGTTGACTCATTGGATGAGAATATCTTGGGATAGATATTTTCTGTTACATGGGAGATTTAATTGCAGGTCTGTTGGAGATTAAAAGGTTGAAGATTTAAAAAGATTTTGGGGATAAAATCTGTTTTGAAGATTCAGTTTTAATTAACAAATCTGATCAAATATTGTGACAAGTCCAAGCCCAATTCAAGGAGCTATATAAAGCGCACAAGACCAAAGGAAAAGGTACAGAAAACATTCAGAAGATCAGGAGTTGGAGGCTTAGTGTCTAGAGTTTGTTTAGAGTGCTTGTATTTACACTATTCTAGGGTTTGAATAGGTGTTGTGTTTCTGTCCTCTCTAGAAGCTGTGAAGCAATAGAGAGTGGTTGCTTGATCGAAGCTGTGAAGTAAGATCAAGGGTACTCAAAGTGGTTTCTTTGAGAGTTTGTAAGGGATTGAGAGGTGTTCTCATACCTAAGTGGTTTCTCAGGTAGGAAGTCATTAGTAGAGTATAAGTTTAGGAGATTGTCAACGGGTTGTTGAGTCTGTAAATTATATCTACAAGTAGTGAATTCCATCCATGGCTTGGTAGCCCCCAGAGTAGGTTGGTTGTAATCGAACTGGGTCAACAATTCTTGGTGTTATTTTATTGTTATTGCTGTCCATTGTGCAGAGTGTGTTGTTGTGACATCGCACCTTAACATCACACGTCTGATACCAGAATTTCAGGTTGAAGTCAAGATAAGAGGAGACTTGGTATCTTGGCATTTAAGAAAGTGCTACATGACAAAATCCATTGGATAATAGCATGCTCCCTCATCCACTCACTATTCCTTCAAAAACAAACTTCCTCTACTATAAATAGAGGTCATTTCTGATGTTTCAAACCACACCAAAACAATACCAAAGCCTTGTTTTCTCACTCCCCCTCTCTTACTTCAATTTCAAGTCACAATGGAGCAATTTGGGGATTCTTGAAACCAGAGTAAAAACCACTCAAATAACTATCCAGACACATCATAAATCATCTATTGGAGGTGTTCAAACCTTCATCCTTATTTTACAACACCAAAATCAGAAAGTCAACCTCAAAAACCTCAAAATTTGACTTTTCTGCATTTTTCAAGCCATGTCTTGATCCAATCACTTTCAAAGCCAAACAACACTTCAACTACTCTCCAAATATCATCCTTAAAATGTTCCAACAAGTTTCCCTCAACTGTAACACCATTTGAGTGAGTTACCATTTTGGCCACTTTTGCCACTTTTGCAAGAAATAGCCAGTTCTTGTTCCTGAGGTGTCCAACTGGTTTTGATCATCCTAAAAGCTTCTAAGGGATCTATCAAGTGTGTCTAAGGCATTAGATTACTTCTGGCAAAAGTATTTTGAAAGATAACCCATGGAGCTTCAAGAGGTAAGTGCATAACAACTTGAACTCTTTAAAATATGCATTGCTTTGATGTCCATTAATCAAGAACATGACATACATATCATATGTGTTGTGTTTGAACCAATTTACCATGCTATTATTGCTTGTATGAAGTGGTAGCATAGAACTTGCAAATTTTGCCCTATTTTGAAACCAATATCGGGTTTTAAAATGTAGGCATCTTTAGAAAATTCTAAGACCACCATTGGATTCCTCATGAAATTCTAGGTAGGATCCATCTAAATTTCTTTCATTTTCATGGAGAAATGAAGAAGTTATGGCCTTCTTGCAAATGCCTCAAAATCTGGTTTTTGCCTTGGCCTGACCTAGAAATTAGGTCACCCTTATATGCATATGGGGTGGTTTTGATACATGGATGTATCACTACCCCAATGGTAGTAGCGTGTGTTTATTTGGTTAGAGGGCGTGGGTTCAACACCCACCTAGACCATTTTTGGTTCCCTCTCCTTTTTTGCCATTTTTCTCATTTTTCATAATTTTCCTAATTAATCTCAAAATTAATTTCTCCTTCAATTTTAATTATTTATATTGGTTATTTTTTCGAAAATTCACAAAAATGTTGATATATTTTATTCTACAAAAAAATCAAATTTATATTATTTATTTAATATAGCTTGAATTTTTGTAATTAATTTCATTTTATTTGTTTTCAAACATTTTTAAAATGAGATTTCCACCTTTAGTTTTCAAATTCAATTGGATTCCAAGCTTTCATGTGATTAATCATGACTTTTCAAAATATTTTTCAAAGTTAACAACTTGTTTTTGAATATATTTGATATTTTATATAATTTTTTATTTAATTTCCTTTGAAAATTATATTTTTTAATTAATATTAGGGTTTTTCTTAATTTTGATTCTTACAAACTTCATTTGAAACACTTTTGGGCCTCTAATAGAGTGTAAGATCCATCCCCTTTACAAATATACCATTTTGGGCCTCATTCATTGTATAAGTCCCGATACGCTAAACGGTGCGATCGCTATTTTTCATTTGGGCATATCCTTGAGCTATAAGCCCCAAATCTTGTACAAAAATAACATTTTGGGCCTCTATTAGAGTGTAAGACCCATCCCTTTGTGTAAATAATTTTTGGGGTCTCAGTCATTGCATAAGTCCCTCTGTGGTTTTCAAAATTACGGCGCGATCGTCGTCTTTTCAAATAAATCATCTGGGCCTCTCCTTGAGTATAAGCCCCATTATTCTTTTTTCAAACACACTTTTGGGTCTCTATTAGAGTGTAAGACCCATTCTCCTTTGTAAAAACATAATTTTGGGCCTCTGCTATAGTATAAGTCCCATAACGTCTGTCAGTATCGCAGTGCGATCAGTGTTTTCAAATAAGTCATCTTGGCCTCAGTCATTGTATAAGCCCCAAACCCTCCTTTCTTTTTAAACAAACTCGTTTTTTATTCAAATTCAAATTCAAAGTTTCCTCAAAACTTTCTTCAATTTCTTGAAACTTTAATCTAGCATACAGTTGTAGTCGATACTACAGATCACAATACACTTGGGCTTCTTCTCAGAAGGTAAGTCCCCACATCTTTTTCAATGCATATTTGTTTATATCTGCCAATATAATTGTCTGTATATATACTTGTGCATATCTTGCTTAGAGTTTTCCCCAGCAGTTAGGTCTATGTTTAGGTCAAACCAGAGGTTACTTTACAACATAGTCAAAACTAGTTCCCTCTTAGAAAATTCCCTATACAGTCTTGTGTAACGCCCCGATTTTGATTATTCCATTATTCTTGAGTCTTTTGTTTTAATTGGGTGATAAATTATTTTATTTGTTAAATTGGTGTGTTAAATGTTATTTTACCATTTTTGAGAGTTTTCGGGGAAATTAGAATGGAGGGTATTTTAGACTTTTCTCAATTAATCATAAGTTAGAAATTTTGTGAGAAAAATGAATTAATTGATTTAGTGGAAAATGAGAGAAAAGAAATAGAAAAGAAAGAAAATAGATAGAAAAGAGAAAGAAAAGAGAAATAGAGAGAAAAAGGAGAGAAAGAAAGAAGAGGAAGAGAAAAGAAGAGGAAAAGAGGAAAACCAAGAAAATCAACCTCGAGGAATCGATTTAATCGGGTAAGGGTGTGAAACATTGTTATCTTATCAATGTATAGTATTATGTATGATTGTGTATGTGTGTATTGGATTGGTTGTGGTGTTTTCATAGTTTTCCATTTTAGGTCGATAATGAGAAATCGATGTTTTCGCGGTTGGAAATCGACGAAAATGTGGTAGAATGCTTGTTGCCATGATTAGATTGAGTTCTGATGGATGTATGTTGTTTTGAAAATGTCTTGGGTTGAAAAATAGGGTTTTTGGGTTTTCAACAGCGCTGAAGGATTCTGAGTTTTCGCAGGTTCGCCTAGCGAACCAATCAGCGAAGGGTAGCGAAGGTTCGCTACGGGTATTCGCCTAGCGAAGGCCTGAGCGAAGGTTCGCTAGAGTGTTCGCCTAGCGAACTTTGGGTGTTTTTGGCTCTGTTTGGTTCTGACTTGGTTCGCCAAGTGCTCGCCTAGCGAACTTTGTGTCTGTTTTTAGCTAACAGTTGGTTCGCTGGAACATTCGCCTAGCGAAGGAACTAGCGAATGCTCGCGAGGGATGTTCGCCTAGCGAAGGAGCTAGCGAATACTCGCGAGGGAGGTTCGCCCAACGAACAGTGCTGTTCGTGTAATTTTGTTTTCTGCACAACTTTTGATCTGTGGTTCGGTTTGAGGCGTGGTTTGATGAGCTAGAAAGCTTATGGAATGTTCTTTCTTAATATGATGAATTGGAAATTGTTAGCCGATTAAATAAGTCGGAAAAGTTAGAAATAGTGCTATTTAGCGACTTTTACCGTTTTGACGGTGTGTTTGAATGTGAATCATACAATAGTGCATTGACGTGAATGTATGTAGATTGTATGTGATTGTATGAGATGAATGCATGTATATATTGTGAATATGTATGCATTTCAAGAATGTCTTGAGTCATTATCATGTGTAGCATAATGATGTGCATTCTTGTGCTGAGGGATTCTAATGAGAATCCGCTATAACATCGTGAGCCTCTCTCGGTGGAGGTGTGAGCGACGGTTATAGACGATTGTGAGCCTCTCCTGGTGGAGGTGTGAGCAATCGGATTGTGAGCCTCTCTTGGTGGAGGTGTGAGCAATCGGGTCGTGAGCCTCTCTTGGTGGAGGTGTGAGCGATCGGGTCATGAGCCTTTCTTGGTGAAGGTGTGAGCGATCCAGAAACATCGTGAGCCTCTCTTGGTGGAGGTGTGAGCGGTGGGTGAACATCGTAGGCCCGACGGGGAGTTACTTTGGTAACGAGCGATGGTTCCAGCAGAAGTTCCTGAGTGAACTTGAGATGATTGAGTCGGTACCCGCATTGCATTTGCATAGAGTCGTGAGTCGGTCTCTATGATTTGCATTTCTCATCTTTAAATGATGCATTGGTGAATAAACAGTTGTGTATGTTTATGTGGAATGATAAGAATTGTGAAAGTATGCCTGATGTGTATGCTTGGTTTTATATATATATGGATACATTGCGATGAATATGAGTGACTTGTGATGAATTGTGGTGAGAAGGTGAATTATGTGTAATTTTATGCTATTATATATAATTATATGCATTGTTATTATGATAATATTTCTCACCCTTCTGCTGTTTTATGATGCTCTATGAGGCATTGCAGAGTAGGTATGCTGGTGGTCTTTTTGTGAAGCGTGTCTTCATTCTTTTGGTCGGTTGGCTCTGATATGTAGCACCGGGTAGCTAGGAGGGCTATGATTCTTTTGTGATACATTATATATGTATCTTGTTGATAAATGTTTATGTAAACATGAATTATGTTGGTGGATAATACTTGGCGATGTATATATGTGTATGTATATATGAATCGGTTGTTATTCAATGTTTAGATCTTCCGCTTTTATTCTAAATATTGACATGTGGGTGTAAGGACTAAGTTCCTCTGTTGCAAGTTACCCCACTGTTGCATATCAATTGTTGAGCAGGTGTTGTATGGTTTAATTTAACGTATGATGTGACATGCCTCTTTTATACTATGTTTTAATCGTACTCTGACGAAATTTTTAATATGTGCCTAAATGATTATTTGGGGGTATAGAAAGGGGGTGTTACATCTTGCCTCATCTTGGGCTTATACAATATGGAATAAAAAGGCATTATTCCCGGTGAAAATTTTCTCAAGACTGTCAGGACTTAGAAATATATGTGCATACAAGAAATTCATTTCCCCAGAGAGGATTAATTCCCGGTGAAACCTCTTTTGAATTTCATCAAACCTTAGAACTGTTCAACAAAGAAAAAGATTAATTCCCGGTGAAACTTTTCTTGAACTTTTCTTAGGCTTGGACCCACAGGCTTCATAAAAGCATCCCCAACCTCCTCTTGGGCTTAGTACAAGGACCCACAGGCTTCTTATAAGTTCCTCAGCCTCCTCTTGGGCTTAGTACAAGGACCCAGAGGCCTCCTAAAGACATAAGACAGAAATTATTCATCTATACTAGTTCAATCCTCAAGAGAGTCAAGAATTCTAAAATATCAGACCATTTTAGGGTTGATCTTCATCCCTTAAACCCTAAGCCTCCCCTTGGGCATCATACAAATACTCCTATCTACACTAGAGCCTACCACTTCCTAGAGACTTAGACAGTCTCAGCCTCCTCTTGGGCTTTATACAAGAAGACTTCGACAATCTCAACCTCCTCTTGGGATTCATTCAAGTATACTTAGAAAGTCTCCTCTCCTCTTAGATCTCACAGAGACCCTCATGTTCCCTAAAAGCATAGGAAAAAACCTGATCATTTCACCAATATACTAATCTCCAGCAGATTTAAAACCTCTAAAATTTTCAAACTCAACTTTTAAAATCCTCTGTGTCATACCCTAAATTTTAACCACTAAGATTTCCCATAATTGTGCAAATCATCATCACAATATGGATGAACTTTCACACTTATCAGTCTCCCCAAAGATGGGCGAGCATTCACTACAATCAAGAATTAGGGTTTCAAGCCATCTTATGACACTTAGACAAAGGATCAATCAAGAAAGGACATGATCTTCAACTTGTCTAACCTCTCAAACATCCACAATGGATCAAGAGGACTCCCACATCAAGAATCAAGCACAAGGCTGCAGCATTCCAAGTGGATTAAGCCTCAAGATCACCACAGTCACCAAATTAGGGTTTTGGTCGACTAAGGCCTCCAGATAGAAATTTTCCTCTAGGCATGAGCCAATGCTTCAAAGCATACCCTAAGGTACTCCAAGGGACCTCATGGACCCCATCATCAAGTCAATTTAGCCTCAGGGGATGCATTCATAAAAAATCAGGAATTATGGTTTCTTGACCTAATTCACCCCTAAGTTGACTTTTGGGACAAAACATGAGCCAAGACCTCAAGACATGATTTGAGGGTCTCCAATATACTACTTTGATCCATTTGCAACAATGGATTGATCCAAGAAGCTTGATTCACAAGTTTCAATTTCATCTGAGCCACAATTAGGGTTTCGCGAGAAAAGTCAACTGTACCTTTGAATTTTGACCAAGACATGCTCCCAAACCTTGGGACATGATTCAATACACTCTATAACACCTATGAAATCAATCCATCAAGTTTGATTTAGGTCAAGGACTTGATTTCATAGAGGATAACACAGTTTGGAATTCATCTGATAAAAAGTCAACTGTGCCCAAAAGTCAAAGTTTGACTTTTTGATTTTTTGGTCAATTATGGTTCCCTAACCCTAAAATGATGTTAATGTGTGATTGGAATCATCATTGATCAAGAAAAATCAAAGAAAATGGGATAACTTGTAAAAGGGGTAACCATAAATAACTTAGAATTTTTCTAAGTTATGAAACAAAGTGACTAGGGTACCGACTTTCAAGGATCATAACTTGTGATCTAAGCAACCATTTTGGCTGATCCAAAGATGGACTTGTAGCTCTCATGGCACTCTACAAAAACTTCAACTACACCTCATTCCAATTCATTGTGGATTCTGAGTTATGTTTGGATCAAAATCACTAGAAACATGAAAGTACAACTTTTCCAACACTTAGACAAAATTCTGTCCAAGACAGATTTTGTTGAAAACACCAAAACTTGTGAGGTTTTTTCACACAGTTGGAAGTGGAATCAATTCCAAAGGTAAACATCAATGTTGTTACAAATGTTGCTAAGAATTCAAAGAACTTATTAGCATGAATTGATTCAACTTGGGCCAAGAGAAATCCATGCCCAAAGTCATGCTGCCACAACTGTTTTGAAAAACCAGTTTTCAAGTTTTCTTGCTTCACACGATTTCTGAGCCAAGGCTTGTGATCTCTATGCCACCTGTATCCAACCTGATCACAATGCATCTGATCCAACCTGATAAGTTAGGCCAAGAATGTTTCAAAGCTCATCCTTTGGCATGATGAATAGTGGAACAAATACATGGAATTCAAAGGGAATTAATGTGGAATAGTGAAATTTTAAGATTCTTGCTCTCCTCAGTCAAGTTCTCTGATTAAACAACAATTAAAATGACTGAGGAATGTGGAATCAGTCAAGGCATAACTGATCTATTTGGGGCAGCTGTTACACCTAGTGTAAGAGGCATTTATGCCAAGCCAATCCATTTGAAGGTGAACTGATCTTGCAGCCATTCAGTATTCCTCCAAGACAAGAATTAATCACCTATAAATAGAGGTTCCAACTGATCATTCAAGGCACACCAAAGTAGCTTACAACATTTCTTTCTCTCATTCTCTCTTAAGTGCCAAATTTCTTTGTTTTGAGCAACTACCATCGGGTTTTGAGTTGCAGCCTTAAACAATACAATCCAATTGCTCAAACACATCACATATGATGTATATGAGGTGTTCAAACACTTAAACCATCTCTGTAACACCTCTAGCCCAAAATCACTCCTCAACCATGCCATTATGCCTCCATTCTGCAACTTAGATGCCATAACTTGATCAGAGCAATTCCCAAGTGTTCCAAGGCTTGGAATCTACTCCATAACATCCATTGAAGCTGTAGGGATCATCAAAACACTTCTGGAACACCATTTGTGCAGAGTTCCTTTTCAGCTTGCATCAAGGTAAGCCTCAAAACTACATCTTCATGATCCATGCACATTACCTCGCATGATACGTTTGCCAATTGCTTGTCATCATATATTGAGTGTTTCCCCTCAATCAATTGTTGTTTACAATTCGTATATAGGATTTCCTTGAGTTCATGCCAATTTTAGGGTTCTTCAGGTTTTAACTTGTTATGTTCTGATTCAATCCTTTTCAACAAAATTGAATATTTCCATCATGTTCCTTGTTAAAAAACGCATGAGTTTGGTGTTTGAATCATGTCAAATGGATGAGAGACGAGTGAGATAGGGTGCTTCATGCACGAGCTCGAGGAAGAAGATGGCCATGGCGCCATTCTTCAGGTTTTCCAACCAAGTTTGCCTTATGTTTTTCCCTTGCCATATGTTTAATGAATTGCCATTACGCCCCAGTGGTTGATCAGCTGGTTTGTGAGTATTGGCAAGCGAGAGGTCTGGGGTTCGAAACTCCCCTCGCCCCAGACCTCATTTTTATCACTTTTTCCTATTTTTTTTAACATTTTTCAAATTATTTTATTAATGATTTGAAAAATTAATTTCTCACTCAATTTTTATCATTTTTGATTGGTTCTTTTTCTGAAAAAATCACAAAAATGTTGAAATATTTTATTCCACAAAAAAAAATCAAATTTATATTATTTATTTAATATAGTTGGTATTTTTGTGAATAAATTCATTTTTAATTATTTTTAAACATTTTAAAAGTGAATATTCATCTTGAAAATCAAAACCAAATGAGTTCTAAATCATCTTGTGATTAAAAACTCATTTCTCAAACCTTAAACAAAAATCACAAGTGGTTTATTCAAACTTATTTGGTATTTTTATCATTTTATTGAGTTTCTTTAAGTATTTACTTTTAAAGGAAAACAAAATTAGGGTTTCTTGATTTTCACCCTCACAACTCTTTTTCAAGCACTCATGGGCCTCTAATAGAGTGTAAGACCCAATCCATTTTTGAACAAAACTTTTTGGGCCTCAGTGTATTGTATAAGTCCCGATACTGTCAAAAACAAACAGCGCGATCGTCGCCTTTTTAACAAAAACTAATTGGGCCTCTCCTCGAGCTATAAGTCCTATTCCTTTTCAAAAATAAAATCTTTGGGCCTATAATAGAGTGTAAGACCCTATCCCTTTTTAACCAAAACCTTTTTGGGCCTCAGACATTGTATAAGTCCCTCTGCGTTAAAAAAATCTCGGCGCGATCGCCATTTCAAAACAAAAATCATCTGGGCCTCCCCTCATGTTGTAAGTCCCATTTCTTTTCTTTAAATAAACTTTGGGCCTCTAATAGAGTGTAAGACCCAACCCCTTTTGAAATCCAAACATTTTGGGCCTCAGACAATTGTATAAGTCCCCTGACAATTTTCAAAACGACGGTGCGATCACTGTCCTCCCACAACCTCTCCTCGAGCTGTAAGCCCCAACAATCTTTTCAAAGCACTTTCTCCTTTGATTTTAAATATTTGTTATTATTTAATTTCTTTGTTGAACAACTAACAAAACAGCATGGAAGCTTTACAACGGGTAAGTGTTTATCCGCTTTCATTTACTGCTTTCCTATATAACTGTATTGTGGGGTTGATTCACTGTAAGTCTTCTTTCACATCCTTTTACATACTTGTCATATATCAACTGTATATATAATAGTATAGTTATTTAGAGTTTTCCCCGACAACTACGTCTAGAACTAGGTAAAGCCCTGTTGGTCACTCTTAAATACAAACAAAACTAGATCCCCATAGGATTACCAGATATAGTCTTCCCTCCTCTTGGGGTTAAACAATATGGAACAAAGAGAAAGGCAGTATTCTCAGTGAACCTTTTCTCAGACTGTCACCCTTAGAAATTGTCAAATAAATTCTACTCCCCGAGTTGATCTATTCTCCGTGACTAGCATCTCTTGAGTTTCTTCCAAATCCTCGAACTTTCCTGGAATGATCTCTTCTCTGTGAATTGCATTTCTTGAACTTCTCTTGGTTTAGGGACCCACAGGTTTCCTAAAAGCATCCCCGCCTCCTCTTGGACGTTGTACAAGGACCCTTCGGCTTCTTAGAAGTTCTCACGCCTTCTCTTGGGCTTCATACAAGGACCATGAAGACCTCTTACAGGTATAGGCCAAAACTTAGTCATCCTTCGTTAGAGTCATCTTTCTAAAAAGAGTCAACACTCTTAGACCAATTTTAGGGTTGATACTCATCCCTTAAACGAGTCGGCCTCCTCTTGGGCATCATACAAAAGATAAAACTCTAATAGTAGACTTGCATAGTCTAAATTCCCCTTGAGTCTCAAAGACATTCTCAAGCACCTTTCAAACATAGGAGAAACCCCGAATTCTGGATTAACCTCCAGTCGAGTTTAAACTTGTGGGTTCTATAACCCCGTCTTTCTCCCGAAAATCCCCAACCAGGGTCGGTTTAACACTATCTCAAATCAGAGCCTCAAGGTTTCTGATCTATCAATCCATTTGCAGTCTGCTGCAAAAATTGATTCCCTACTTGGACCTGCCTCAGGATCTCAAGAATCCCCTGCAGAAGCTAGCCTCCTTTTAGGCTTCGTATAAGGACCCTTTCCTCAGCATAACTAGCCTCCTCTTGGGCTTTGTACAATGATTCTCCCCAGCGGAGCTAACCTTTTCAGACACTCTTGTTGAGCCCATCACTTTTCAAGACTCTCTTTTTGAGTCACTTTAGCCTCCGTCTTGGGCTTTGTACAAGACATATAAAAGCACTCTCTTGTTGAGTATAAAAGGCTCTCTTGGTGAGTCAATCAACTTTTCAGACTCTCTTGTTGAGTCAACCTTTTCAGCCTCCGTCTCGGGCTTTGTACAAGACATATAAAAGCACTCTCTTGTTGAGTATAAAAGAATCTCTTGGTGAGTCAATCAACTTTCAGACTCTCTTGTTGAGTCAACCTTTTTAGCCTCCGTCTTGGGCTTTGTACAAGACATATAAAAGCACTCTCTTGTTGAGTATAAAAGACTCTCTTGGTGAGTCAATCAACTTTTCAGACTCTCTTGTTGAGTCAACATTTTTAGCTTCCGTCTTGGGCTTTGTACAAGACACATATATATAAATCACTCTCTTGTTGAGTATAAACGAATCTCTTGTTGAGTCAATCCCCTTTTAGCCTCCATCTCGGGCTTCGTACGAGATAGCAAATCACTCTCTTGTTGAGATAAAAAAAAAGCTCTTGTTGAGTCAAAACCCTGTCAGCCTCCATCTTGGGCTTTGTACAAGATACATTCTCCCCAGCGGAGTCTAAATCCCTTTTAGCCTCAATCTTGGGCTTTGTACAAGACAGAAAGAACATTTTCCCCGAAAAGTCAACCTTTTAGCATCAAATTGGTGCTTTGCTCATAGCATACAAACATCGATAAATTCTCCTTTAGAGATGACAAGTTCTCTCTCAGTTAAAACTTTTCGCCTCTGTCTTGGGCTTTGAACAAGACACCAAAACATCTTTTTCCTCCCTTAGAATAAGAGGGAACTACGATCGCTCTGATTTCCCTGTTTCGTTTAAACACGGGAATACGTAGGCATAAGATTGCAAAAATCTTAGCGAGCACACTAATAAAAACATCAAACCCAGTACCCTACCAAAGTCCTCATGAACAGTCCAGGCACTCTATTTTTTAACAAAATAACCTAAGAGAGACCCACAATCTTAATATCATCTGTAAGCCAACATTCATCTGTTTAAACCCAGTATGCAAGCAGGGTTAATTGGAGACATCTATTTCCCTTCCTTAATCAGCTTCAATAGGATAAAAAATGAATCGAATTGTAGTACCCCAAAGCGATAGTGCTTCGTAACCACGCAAAATTTCGCGCTACAGAAAAAATGGCGACTTCACTGGGGAAGGACAAGATCTTGTTCTCTTCCCATCTCTTAGGTAGAAACCTTAAAAAATGCCACAGAAAAATGGCGACCATAGTGGGAGGCATTCTTTCTTGCATTCCTGAGGGAGAAGCCCTCGAATTCACAAAGTGTCACAGAAATGGAGACTCTGCTGGGGACTCATTGTCTGTATAGGATCATAGGACTATAGGTCTAGGATGTTAGGATAAATATATATATACTGCTTTTCCTAATTGATATCCATGTTTACTTTTCTGCTAATGGGAATGCGTGTGATGCCGCATCTAGAAAGATTGAGTATACACCTAAGATAAGTGATGGCACTAAACGGGTAATCTTACAGGGAGTGAATCCCAAATAAGAGATCCTAGTCGACCATCAACTCAGTGGAGACGTTCTTTACAGATTCATTGCCTATACGACTTCAGTTGTTGAAATCAGTGTGGTCGATTGGGCTATCTGAGAAGCTGAGGATTTTAGTAGACTGAAACCATTTTGTAGTGCGGAAGCTATCAGAAATAGCTGTCATGCGATACTACCCTCATTTGAGATCACTCTAAGATACATCAGTTCGCTGGCGATCCGCTTGCTGTTATTATCCCAAGAGGGGTCAATGATTTTGTGGACAGGTACAAAAAATTACCAGTATAAACCTTTGGGGATGGGTAGAGCCTTGACTTCATGACACCGACCCTTTGAACCCATGTTTTTGCTATGTTTTTGTGTGTTGCATTCATACATTCATTTAAAAAACATTAAAACAAAGAAAAATTTCTCTTCTAGTCCCTCTTTTTTTTCAAATTAAACTGAGACAATTAATGCAAATACCAGAGAGAAAGATTGCGTTATGGATTTTGGTAGAAGGAAGACTCACTAGTACACCTTCAAGGTTCCAAAACTAGTGGATTTAAGAGGTTTGGCGAGGATGCTCACCAACCCTGATGCTTTCAGAGCCAAGTACGGAAGACTGCTGTCTCTGTTAAGGGTCCATGTAATCGAAGGAATCCTGTCTACACTAATCCAGTTCTACGATCCGGTCTATCACTGTTTCACATTCCCGGATTATCAGCTAGCACCAACACTGGAGGGGTACTCTCACCTGACCAATTTACCTATTACCGATCACGCTCCCTTTTCTGGACTGGAAGACATTCCAAAGGATCTAACCATCGCAAGAGCAATTTATTTGGACGAGTCAGAAGTCAGGACTCACATGATCATTAATGGTGGTATCCAAGGTTTGCCAGTCCAGTTTTTGACAAAGAAAGCCCTGTACTTTGCCAGTATAGGGACCGTGGCTGCTTTCGAGAGCATCTTTGTTTTGCTCACCTACGGGTTATTTCTGTTTCCTAACATAGACAAATTCATTGATATCAACGCGGTTAAGATATTTTTGATTGGAAACCCCGTACCTACCCTGCTCGCAGATGCTTATCATTCTGTACCCTTAAGGAATTTGTACAGCAGAGGAATGATCACATGCTGTGTACCCCTGCTGTACAAATGGTTTACTTCCCATTTGCCAAAGTCTGCCACATTTTGGGATCAAAAGAGTACTTTACGTTGGTCACAAAGAATCATGTCTCTTACCAACTCTGACATCGATTGGTACAATCGAGTCTACGACGGGATCAGAATCATTGACCGTTGTGGAAATTTCCCTAATATACCCCTTATAGGAACTAAGGGAGGAGTAAATTATCATCCAGTTTTAGTTCGTCGTCAATTCGGATACCCGATGAGACATATCCCACGTAATATTCATCTGGAAGGTCTTTTCTTCAAGGAAGGAGAAAACGATAGAGCACTTAAGACAGAAATAGTGCATGCATGGAAACATGTTCACAGAAAAGGAAGAGAGTCTCTAGGAAAACCAGACTGTGTCTCGGTGGAACCTTATCTCCACTGGGTACAAGCTAGAGCTCTCAAACTAAGGACGCCTTACCCGCGTCAAGGAGTTCTTCCGTCGAAGGAACCCGTCCTTTATTTTATGTCAGATACGGAAAAACTCCAGGTTACGCTCAACAAAGTTCAATGAGAGAGAAAGTCTTGGAGGAACAAATACCGCATTCTCAGTGTGGAGTGTAAGAAAATACAGCATCTGTTAAATGGCAAAGATGCTTTGATCGAGATTTTAGAGCAACATGCTGTAGAGAATCAAGAAGACCAAAGGAATTTGCTCGTTCCTTTCACTTGGCAGGGGAATGACAATCCGACAACGGCCCAAGAGCCCCGGTCAAAGAAAAGGAAGGTACCAGAACCAGCACCTGAGCTCCCCTCAGAGAGGACTCGGGACCCATAAGTTTAGATTTCCTTTTACAGCACTTTGTAATTACTGTATTTCCATTTCCACAATCTTTGAATTCAATAAAACGGGGTTTCCCCACTATTTGATATTTGCAATCTGTAGCACCCCAAAATTTGCCCTCCTTACTTTATTACTAACTGGCTTATGTTTCATTTCATTTTTGCATTATCATGTGTGCATATCATTGGTTCTTAGCATGGGGTCAAGGTGCCTGAGGCATGTTCAAGAGGAGAAGATGTTCTTCAAAGGGTCGAGTAAGAGAGTTCAAGTGGATTACTCTCTCCTAACCAGTGCAGAAATTAGGGTTTTGAGATTCTTGGGTTTATTGCTCCAATGAGCAAGCTCCTTGGGTTTCTATCATCACCAAATGGCATATCTTATCTTTGTTGGAGAGGATACACATCATATTCAGAGGAATTTGGATTTGGAGACTGTGTTATTTCCTCCTAGACTGAGGGTACCAAAACTAGGGTTTGTTATAAAAACAGTTTATTTCTGATTTTTTGGGCAAGACTTAATCCCATGGTGTTCCTTGGGTCCCTAAGTATCTAAGGATGGGAGGTTGTCCATCAGTTTGGTTCAGGAGGAGTTCAATTGGCCAATGGATTGGGAATCAGGTGAATTGGGTAAAAGTCAACAGTGAGAGGGGAAGTCAACTGTGGAATTTTGAGGTCCTCTCCAAGGTTTTCAAGGTCACACATCCTCATATGGTCATCAAGAGTCAAGTTTCATGTCATTCATCAAGAATCAGGAGTTGGTGCAAAAGTTACTAAATATGGAAATGACCTATAATTTGAAAGTTTCCTTTTTGTGCAAGTTCTTACACTACATTCAACTGGACTTTTCATTATCAAATAAGCTTCAAATGAATTTTTATCCAACATGAAAGTTGAAGATATTTTTCTCCTCTTTCCAACAAGTACTAGTGGGTCTCCATATCATTTGTGAAACTCAACTTATGATCAAAAGAAGGCAAAGTGGTTTTTAGGGTTTCTCATGATTCCATTTTCACAAACTTTGGCATAGTGACCTATAATTAATTCCATTGCTTCATGTCACATGCTAACATCAAAGGACACTCCTCAAGGATCATTTTAGGCCTTTAAATCAAGTGAATCCATGGTGTATTTATCACTTATTCTCCATTATTCAAAATTGCCAAGTCATAGAAAACTCATGAATCAAAATGTTTCAAGGCCCAATTTCAATGTGGGTGTGATTAGCAATTAGAAGTTAAGTGATCCATCATGAAATGTTTGAATATCCATGCATGGAAGAGGGTGTACTTAACATTATGTGATTTTCCAAAATTGCCCAAAACTCTTTAGCAAAAGAATTTACAAGGCCCAAACCATTATCAGTGAGAAACCCTAGAGTATTTAAACTCATTCATGCACTGGTTATGTCAGATGGACGTGATATTTGGAGAAGAAGAGAGCTTGAACCCTAAGACTTGAATCTTTCACATTTCTCAATCCACAAGGACTTTTCAAGAAATTCTTCCACCATCTTCATTCTGGTGATCAATAGAGTGCAAACCATCCCCCATTCGCAGCTAAGAGCAAGGATAAGGGCTGTGCCATCTCAGGTTAGTCATTCTTTTGATGATCACAAAACTCAAATTTTAAACGTGCATATTGATGTGTGGCATCCATGGATCATGCTGATATAATTTGTTTTGAATATGGACGTGTATTTTGGTTGTTGCATGAGTTTAAAGTTTTTGAACCTAAACTTATTTTATTCGAATCTCACTACACTTGCATCGTTTGTAATTTTTTATTGGATATTATTATTCCTTGCGAAAATCTGGTTGGAAAGGTGTATTCGCGTGCGTTTTCTGGGTGTTTTGTTAGTTGCAGGTGGCGGTCGGAACTAGTGTTTCGGCGACTGGGTGGTGCTCCGGCCGACCAAGGGTTTTTATGAAGAAAACATAATCCCAGTCGTTCATGTTTTTGAACCAACGGTTCCTTGGTGTGCCACACATTTTTCCTTTTATTTTTTTCTGATTTTTTATTTAGTGATTGTGTGTTTATCACCCCACCATTCTTACCGTGTGCATCCAATTATGTTTTTTTTATTTTGTTTACTTTTATTTATGTTGACTAACTGTGGATCGTGTGATGAATCATGTGGCCACAAACGTGCCAGCAAATAAAAAGGGCCATGTGCCAGGCACATGGGGATGTAGGGTATGCTGTGTAATCACGTGGGTGCGTGTGTTCCATTATTGTGGTGTGCTTTTCATCAGGACCATTAATCATAAATACATGTTAATTTGGTTGACTCAATAGGGCGCGTCAGATGCATCTAAAGGTGAGGACGAGTCAACATGGTTGACTGAGGTTCACACGTGGACCCATTTTTCCTTTTTTTATTTTTTATTTTTTATTTCTGATGGATTTGTGTTTGGGCCTCGCTAATGGCACCCCTCCCTCTCAGCCCATGTCTTCTTCCAACGTGTTTGGATCACTATTTACAACCCCCATGCACATTTCAATTTATTTGTTTTATTTAATTATTACATTTTCATCATTAATTTATTAAAAATAGATTTTTGCATTAAAAATTATCAAAAAATTCATGCATCATATTTATCATTTTATAAAATTTTCCAAATTTTATTTTATTATTATTATTTTTTATTTATTTATTTTTTATCATCTAAATTAAATATTTGTTTATTTTCTTTTAGAATTACTCATATCATGCCTACTTAAATTTGTTTATTTTATTTCTCTGCATCCGCAAAACATTTTCAATCCATTCTTTTTGCATTTGTTAGATAACATTCTGAAGTGCATTAAAATATTTTTCTATCATTTTTAAAATCATTCCATATTGCATTTTAGTCCTTTCCTTTTGCATATTGAACCCTACTTCTCATCTGAGCTTTGCATAATTGTTTGAGTGACTAACATCTCGAATTTTTGCAGGAGTTTTTGATATGTTGTTTGCCTCTAGTTGAGTAATGTTGATATTTATTTTGGAAATTTTAGAAGTTGTTTCTCTAATTATTTGATTGCTTTCACTTGAGATCTTCTTGTATGCATATTTCTGATCATGCCTGAGTTTTTGTTTGAAAAGGCACTTGTGCCATTGCTTGGGGGTTTATTTCTTTGATTTCTTAATTCATGTTTGGTTGTTATTGGTCACTTGATTGCCATAGTATGTCTTTGCTTGGGTTTTCATATATCTCATTTCCTTTACTTATGTCTGTTTCGTACTAACCTTTTATGCAGGGACTAAAGTAAGTTCTTTAAGGGTGTGGATAGTTATCCATGTCCACCTTACTCTTTCCTTCTCTCGTCTTTTTTCTTTAGGCTTAGGTTATCGTCAAACCTCACTAACTGTAGGTCACCCATGCATGATAACATTAGGACTCCTAGTTCCCCTAGAGTTTCCTTTGTGTCTTCTCTCTTCTCATCTCAAACTTCTTGAAAATACTTAATAAGGATAAATTGTATTGCGCACGAGCCTTAAGTGCGGTGAATGAGAAATGAGGGGGCTTCCTCTCATCTTTCTAGAGTGCTTAGCGAGTGTCCTGTCTTGGGACGATGCGTTAAGTATTCGCCCCTGTGCCCTAGACTTTGGTGCAATGCAACTTATGAACTAACTCAAGTCACTTCTGTCCTAAAAAATACAATCAAACTTCAAACCATTTTGTCCTTCGGGATTGTCAAACTAAAGGATATTTTCAAAAAGGGCACGTTACCTTCCGTCTGAGTCGCAAACAGGCATCGACCCTAACTGCCGGACGCGAACTTAACGTCGCTCATAAAAAACACAAAAAGAACTTGGTCCGAACTACGTTGACTCTGAATTTCCCATTGCACAAAGGGAGTACGTAGGCCTAGGACGTCGACGTCCTACCGAGTCTGTCTTTGTTTTCCCCTTCCTCGTGTCAGTACAGCCATAGATGATAGGATAACTCACCCTTATAATAGACAACAAGCGTGGATCCCATCGAGTACGATGGACGCGTGGGGTGCTTGCACCTTCCCCTCGCGTAACCGACTCCAGAACCTAGGCTATGGTTGCGATGACCATTCCTTTCCCTCTTCCTCAGGTTTATGCGGTGTTCCCTTTCCCTCTCTTGGGATTAATTTACACGGCTGGCGACTCTGTTTTTCCGCGCCACTCTCGCGTTTGTACCTGGATGAAAATCCTGAGAGCGACAGCTGGCGACTCTGCTGGAGAGTCTGGTTGACCTATGTTGGTCCATCCCTAAGCGAGTCAGTCCTAGAGCTTGCTTGTCTTTGTTCTCTTTGGGTGTCTTTGTGTTTGCTTTGTTGTGTTTGTTGTATTTTATTTTTACCGCATTTTCTGCATTGCATTTCATTTTTACTGTCATACTGCTGTGTTGTGCTGGCTGTCTTTGTTTTGCAGGTTGGGTGGTTCTGAGAGATAAGCCCAATACCCAGGCTTGAGTATACCCTAGGACTAGAGTGGAGAGTAGTGGGACCTACATGCCTGCTTGGTACGTTTGTGTGTTCACGAAATTCACAGCCAGACGAGGCTATCTTGGGACGCATTCTAACGTGTGTGTCTTGCGCATGTTAGGGTGTTGATCTAGAGAGCTGTCGACTCTGGTGACCGATCATCGAGGACCTTAGTGAAAACATCCCTCTTTAGTGGTGACAGTGGCAGACCACATCCTGTGGCAAACCCATTCGCACCTGAGGGCCCACTTTGGAACTCACATAGGATGGCCCCTATGTTTTGAAGAGAATCAGTGGAGGTACTCCTTGATTGACGATAGTACTGTACCCCGAGGGATGAATGTACTATTGTTTCTCGACCTCAGTGCCAAAGTTGAGGACCTTCCGCTTTGGAGAATCAGTTGAGGCCTCCTCGATTGATGATGATGCCAAACCAGAAATGGTGAACGTATCATCATTTCTCGACCTGAGAGCCCGGGATACTGAACATCCTAGTACCCACACGTGAGAGGGGATGGGTGTTTGTAGGTTTGCAAGTAACCGAAACCTTCAACCTACCCTGTTTTTCTGGACTTCTCATCAATGTCTGATTATTTGGGTTCCTGGTTATCTCAGTGGTTCGGAATTCTGGTTTTCTGGGTTGTGGTTCTCGTTCAGCTAACAGCTCAGCACATCCAGCAGTGTTACCTTAATCCCATGTTTGCATGAGCATATCATTTTTCTTGCATTCTAACATGTTTGACATTTTTCAGGGCTTGCATCTTACTCTTGATTTCGGTTTTCTGAGGTTACCTTGGCATGGATGTCCAGAGAAAGAAGACTGTTGCCTATTCGTTCCCAGATTCGACTTTGACATTGATTCACAAATTGATTAATATGGCTGGTCCTGGAGTTCGTACAGAGTTCAGTGGAGGGTATGGGAGACTTCTGAAGTTTGTTTATAATATCTCTAAGTATGAGAAGGACGCCATTCATACTCTTCTTCAGTTTTACGATCCGTCCTTGCGTTGCTTCACTTTCCCAGACTACATCTTGGCCCCAACGTTGGAGGAGTTCTCATTTATTTTGGGAATCCCCATCAGGCATGACATAGTATTCTTTTCTGAAGAACACCCCGAGGTAAAAGAAATGGTTGTTGCTCTTCATATTGGTGAATCCGTTCTGAGCAGTAATATTGAGGAGAAACAAGGATCTAAGGGTTTCTTATTGAAGTTCTTGTTTGATCAAGCTTGCATACATGTCAAAGAGAAGAATTGGACCGCTTTCCAAGCTATTCTGGCTATGTGCATCTATGGGATTATCCTGTTTCCCAATGTTCCTGATCTGGTGGATATGCATGCTGTCAGAATCTTTATTTCAAAGAATCCTATACCTACCTTGCTAGGAGATGTGTATCATTCAGTTCACCACAAGAATGAAAATAGGCGGGGAAAAACTGTGAGTTGTTGTGCTCCGCTCTTATCTACTTGGTTTCTGAGCCATCTCCCTGAAACTGGCGCCTTTATTGATACGAAAGTTTCTCTGAAGTGGTCAAAGAGGTTAATGGGCTTGACTGTTGGCAACATTGTTTGGTTCAATCATGACTTGCTAGGAATGGAGATTATTTGCAAGTGCGGAGAATTCCCTAATGTACCATTGATAGGGAGAAAAGTTGGAATTAACTATAATCCTTCCCTTGTTATCAGGCAGTTTGGTTATCCTTTGAGAGGTCCACCTGAAGGGAGAGATATCAGAGAGTCTTTATTCTTCAATGGTATTGAGGATCAAGAGATGATGAGGAAGATCGTGAATGCTTGGAAACAGGTGACCAAGAAGGGTAAAACTTCATTCGGGAAATGTAATAACCGGGCTTTTCCTTCCTATAAAGAGTGGATTAAGAAGAGAGCAGAAGAGGAGATTCTTCCCTTCCCGGTGGAACCACCTTTGTATCCTTTACTGATTGAGCCTCCTACCACAGTCGAGATAGAGAAGTTTAACAAGTTGTGGGCTGAAAAGGAAAAGCTGCGAGAAGAAAACAGAGAGCTACTAAGAGAGATCCATCAGTTGAAACATGAGCGGGGTGAAGCTGTTCATACCGCCAAGTTGAAGACAGAGCTTCTTGCTAAGGCAGAAAAAGAGCTAGCTGACATGGTCACATCCAGAAAAAGGATGAAAGAAGCTTTGGATGGTATCAGTAAGGTTCTCGAGTCTAAGAAGGAGGAATTAGACAAGGCTTTGTTGAAAATTCACAGGTTCAATGATCACCGAGAAACTGCAATGGTTGAGAATAAGCAAAAGGAAGACGGTTATCTAGCTTAGATTGATCAGTTGAAGTTGACGCTCAAGAAAAAAGACGCTGAGATCCTGTCAGGGGTATTCAAGAGACAAGTAGTTGAGGGTCGACTCAATGAAGCCATAACCTCCATAGAAGAACTGAAGGTCCAAGCTGAAGTGAAGAAACCTAGACATGAGGGTCCTAGCATGGATCGTGTTTCTGGAGGAGACGCTTAGGAGTTGCATTGCCGATACTTGGAAGGGATCATACATAGGAGAGACGTTCTCATTCAAGAGCTAATTCAGAGACCAAAGCATCCCGACACCAAAAAGGAGTTCAAGGAAATTCAAGACTGGAGCAGAAGGCATACTGGATGGGGGGATTGACACTTGTGTACTTTGATGATATGCCGTAGTTTTCTATTTTCTTTCATTGTTTGGACCACCGCCAGGCTTGTTGGTTGGGATCCATGATTATGGTGTTCAGACTCATTTATCTTGAATTTGTGATTGTTGACATTTGGTTTTCCTCTGGTTTTCTTAATATATGAGCAGAAGTTTCGTTCTATCTTGTTGTTAAACTGGAATCAAGGGGTGGATCGCCCTACGAATATTCAAACATGTTCATTTACATTTGCATATTCATAATCATTTTGCATAACCATTTTGCATGACAGGTGTTTATCTCCAGTGTTCTCATCTTGTTCTCATCTCAGGATTACAGATCAGCACATTCACCGGTATTCTACCAGACAAAATCAGAAGAGACTCATGGATCAGCTATAGAATGAGATCATTGAGATGCTGACTCGCATGAACCAATTCATGGAATTAATGCAAGGTGTTGCTCAAGGCCAAGAGCAGTTGAGGACTCTCGTTCAGCCACTGATTGCAAGGATTGATGAGGACGGTGTCGTTCATACTGGTGTTACTGGTAACAATGTTCAGAATGGCCATCCGGGCGGAAGTATTCTTGTTGCAGGTGTTGTGATTCCTCCGGGTGGAGGAGAAAATGTTGTGATTCCTAATGCCGGGGGAGGTGGTAACGGTGCTGGCGTAATTTATGGCCGTCAATATGATGATGTTCAAGATGATGCATTTTCTCTGCCAGGTGGGGATGCTGGTCCCCAGACTGACAATGATCAGAGGATTAGGTTGATCGAGGAACAACTGAGGGGTGTTATGAATCAGGATTCTGTGGGTATGGATTTAGAGGATTTGGGGCTGGTTCCAGGCGTTGTTATCCCGCACAAGTTTCAGACTCCCACTTTTGAGAAGTATAATGGTATGACTTATCCAAGGACACACGTCAGGGGATATGCAAGTAAGATGGCTGCGCATGCGAAGAATGAGAAGCTGATGATGCATCAAACAGAAGGATATGCGTAGTTGGAGAGATCTGGCAGGGGCATTTATTAGACACTACCAATATAACACTGACATGGCTCCTAACAGAACACAGCTGCATAATCTGTCACAGAAGAACAATGAGAGTTTCAAGGAGTACGCTTAGAGGTGGCGTGAACTGGCAGCGAGGGTTCAGCCTCCCATGTTGGACCGTGAAATGATAACTATGTTCATGGCCACCTTGCAGGGTCATTACTATGAAAAGTTGGTACCGTGTATGACTGGAAAGTTTGCTGATTTGATCCTAGTAGGAGAAATGGTGGAAAGCGGAATTAAGGCGGAGAAAATATCAGGCGGTGATGGGTCCTCATCTGGAGGAAGTAAGAAGCCTTATGGTAGTGGTTACAAGAAGAAGGAGGGAGATACAAACTCTGTGTCATCATATCATGGTAGAGAAGGACCTCGTCAGAACTTCAATCAGCAGGTGGCTTCTGTAACCATCCCTACAGCACCTCAGCAGCCAGCAGCGTCTCCACAACAAAATCAGACTCCTCGCAGACCACAGCCTAGGCGGGATAGGCATCTTGACACTCCACCTCTTCCCTACGCTCAATTATTTCAATACTTGTTAAAGCTACAGGTAATTCAGAAGAGAACATTGGCTCCACCTACTGGTAATCCACCTCCCGGCTATGACGCCAACGCCCACTGTGAGTTTCATTCTGGGGCACCCGGACATTTTATTGAGAACTGTAGGGCTTTTAAGCATCAGGTTCAAGATTTGGTGGATTCTAAGGCCATCAATTTCTCCAATGACGTTCCAAATGTGAATCAGAACCCGATGCCGAATCACGGTGGGCCGGGAGTTAATGCCATTATTAAAGACTGTGAAGACTTGAGTTTGATTTCAGATGTGAACGAAGTCCAAACTCCCTTGGGTGTGGTGAAGGAAAGACTGTTGAAGGGAGGGGTATTTCCCGGTTGTGATGAAGGTTGTGTAAAATGTGTGTCGCAGCCAGGCGGTTGTGATTTATTGAAAGCAGGTATTCAGAAAATGATCAGTGAAGGGACGTTACAGTTTGACAGAGGTTGTAGGCAGAATAAAATTACTGACAGAGAGATTGACGTTGCCACAATAACAATTCCATTCAAGACAATAACTATATCAGCGCCGGCGAGACCAGCACCGGTCACTATCACTGTTCCTGGACCAGTCCCGTATGAGAGTACCAAGGCCATCCCATGGAACTATGGGGCCGAGGTGTTTGTTAATAGTAAGAAGCAGGAATTGGAAGAGACATCAGCTGTGAATACAGGGGTTGGAAATCTTGTTGAAGCAGGGGCTATCACTAGGAGTGGTAGAGTCTTTATTTCGTCCGAGAGTCAAGCTGGCAGTTCAAGACAAGACAAAGGTAAACAAATGATGGATGAGTCTTCACAGAGGCAGGAAGCAAATAATTCTATGACAAAGCCAGGTGGGGATACTTTCTCAGAAGATGTAGAAGAGTTTATGGGGTTGATCAGAAAAAGTGATTACAAGATTGTTGACCAACTTCACCAAACTCTATCGAAGATTTCCATTCTATCCTTACTGTTGTGCTCTGAGGCACACCGAAATGCATTACTGAAGGTTTTGAATATGGCTTATGTACCGCAGGAAATATCAGTCAACCAATTAGAAGGGGTTGTGTCTTATGTGAATGCTGGTAATGGTTTGGGTTTCACCGATTTAGATCTAACTCCGGATGGGAGGAATCACAACAACGCTCTGCATATTTCAGTGGAATTTTGTGGTTCCTTAATGTCGCATGTGTTAGTTGATACTGGGTCGTCTTTGAATGTGCTACCGAAGAAGGCTTTAATGAAACTGGATACTTGTGGGTTGATTTGTACACCAAGTGACTTGGTGGTACGTGCTTTTGATGGCTCCAAGAGGTCAGTGTTTGGAGAGTTAGTTCTGCCAATCAAGGTGGGTCCTGAGATTTTCAACACCACCTTTTACATAATGGATATTCAGCCTGCCTATAGTTGTTTGTTGGGTCGCCCTTGGATCCATGGTACTGGGGCAGTAACTTCTACGCTGCACCAGAAGTTGAAGTATATGGTGGATGGCCACGTTGTGACTGTGGTGAAGAAGATATCATGGTGAGTCACCTATCGACCTTCAAGTATGTAGAGGTAGATGGTGAAGTACAAGAGACTTTGTGCCAAGCCTTTGAAGCTGTGAAAATTCCTGAGGAACCCCCAAAGGCATCCAGTCAGCCTGAGGTGGTTACCCAACCTAAAGTCGTCAGACAACCAGAGGTTTCAATGTCCTCTTTCAAGGAGGCGCGTGCTATAATTAAAGCTGGTGGTTCCCAAAAGTGGGGCAGTGTCATTGATGTTCAAAGAAAGCAAGATACTCATGGACTGGGTTATAAGCCACCTAGGCGTTCTGAAGAGCCTCCCGAGTTCTATGGTCCAGTCCGTTTCACCAGTGCCGGTGTTTTCTTCGATAGAGTCAATGCTATTGAGGATGAAGGAGATAGTGACTGTGACATGGATGAGTGGATCCGTCCCTGCACCCCTGGTCAGAGTTTAGGCAACTGGTCCTCCGAGAAAATCATCCAAGTGACGCGCCCGGAGTAATTGACTTTTGTTTTCTGTTATGTTGAGTCCTACGTTCTGCCCAAGACGTAGTGATATTTATTTGTAGGGCTTGGATGTTTTATTTGCTATTTGTATCATCAATAAAGGACGTTTTTTCATTCAAATATTTTGATCCCTGTCTTTCTGTTTTTACTTTTTGCATTAACCCACATCAAAATGGCAATGTGTTTTCTTGTTTATTTCACTCATAATAAACATAAAACATCCATCATGCAGGTTCCTTCATTCAGATTCCACCCATGACTTAGCTACGGCTCGATATGACTTCGACAATCCCATCTATCAGGCCGAAGAAGAGACTGACGAAGACTGTGACTTACCAGAAGAATTAGCCAAGCTACTGAAACAGGAGGAAAGGGTTATTCTACCTCATCAGGAGGAAGTTGAGACTATTAATCTGGGAACCAAGGATGTTAAACGAGAAGTAAAGATTGGGGCTGCTTTGGAAGACACTGTCAAGAGAAGATTGGTTGAGTTACTTCGAGAGTATATGGATATCTTCGCCTGGTCTTACCAAGACATGCCCGGGCTTGACACTGACATTGTTTCACACAGGCTGCCGCTTAAAGAGGGTTGTACTCCAGTCAAGCAGAAACTAAGAAGGACGAAACCAGATATGGCTGTCAAGATCAAGGAAAAGGTTCAGAAACAGTTGGACGTCGGATTTCTTGCTGTGATAAATTATCCTCCGTGGGTTGCTAATATCGTACATGTACCTAAGAAGGATGGGAAGGTCAGGATGTGTGTTGATTACCGAGATTTGAATAGGGCGAGCCCAAAGGATGATTTCCCGCTCCCCCACATTGACGTGTTAGTGGACAATACTGCTCAATATTCTGTGTTTTCCTTCATGGATGGCTTCTCTGGGTATAACCAAATCAAAATGGCCCCAGAGGACATGGAAAAGACTACGTTCATAACACCGTGGGGAACATTTTGCTACAAGGTAATGCCCTTTGGGTTGAAGAATGCTGGGGCAACCTATCAGCGGGCGATGGTGACTCTCTTTCATGATATGATTCACAAGGAGATTGAAGTCTATGTTGATGACATGATTGCGAAGTCACAGACAGAGGAAGAACACTTGGTGAACCTCCAGAAGCTGTTTGAAAGGTTGAGGAAGTTCAGATTGAGATTGAATCCGAACAAGTGCACTTTCGGCATGAGGTCTGGTAAATTATTGGGTTTCATTGTTAGTGAAAAAGGTATCGAGGTTGATCCTGCAAAAATAAGAGCCATACAGGAGATGCCTGAGCCAAGGACAGAGAAAGAGGTTCGTGGATTCTTGGGAAGGTTGAATTACATTGCTAGGTTCATCTCTCATCTGACAGCCACGTGTGAACCAATTTTCAAGTTGTTAAGAAATGATCAAGAGGTCAGGTGGAATGAAAATTGTCAAGAGGCGTTTGAAAGGATAAAGAAGTATTTGCAGGAACCTCCAGTCCTTATGCCACCGGTGTCTGGGAGACCGTTGATTATGTACCTTACGGTTCTTGAGAATTCGATGGTTTGTGTGCTCGGTCAACATGACGAGACAGGTAGGAAAGAGAACGCCATTTACTACCTGAGTAAGAAGTTCACTGATTGCGAATCAAGATACTCTATGTTGGAAAAGACATGTTGCGCACTCGTTTGGGCAGGCAAGCGCCTAAGGCAGTATATGTTAAACCACACAACCTTGTTGATTTCGAAGATGGATCCGATTAAGTACGTGTTTGAGAAATAGGCACTTTCTGGAAGGATATCCCGCTGGCAGATGGTTTTGACAGAATACGATATTCAGTATGTGTCCCAAAAGGCCATTAAGGGAAGTGTTCTGTCAGAATATCTTGCTGAACATCCGGTCGAGGATTATCAGCCAATGAAGTTTGAATTTCCAGACGAGCATGTTATGTTTCTAAAAATGAAGGATTGTGAAGAGCCACTGCCTGATGAAGGACCTGAGATTGGATCTCAGTGGAAGATGATTTTTGATGGGGCTGTCAACTCATATGGTAATGGAATTGGGGCAATCATTACAACCCCGAAGGGCTCTCATATACCTTTCACTTCCCGGTTAGCGTTCGTGTGCACCAACAATGAGGCGGAGTATGAAGCATGCATTATGGGGTTAGAGGAAGCAATTGATTTGAGAATTAAGAACCTCGAGGTCTATGGTGATTCTGCGTTGGTAGTCAATCAGATTACAGGAGAATGGGAGACTCGTCAGGCAAATTTGGTATCTTATAATAACTATGCCAGAAGGTTGTTACCTTTCTTTGACAGGGTGGATTTTCATCATGTGCCCCGAGCTGAGAATCAGATGGCTGATGCATTAGCGACATTGGCCTCCATGTATAAGGTGAACCGGTGGAATGAAACACCTTCGATTAGAATCATCCATCTGGACATACCAACTTTTGTGTTTGCAATTGAAGATGTGTCTGATGGCAAACCGTGGTATCATGATATTAAAGTTTTTCTGAAAAGACAGGAGTATCCAGAGGGTGCCTCCACCAAAGATAAGAAGACTCTTAGGAGGTTGGCAGGAAACTTCTTTCTGAACAAGGATGATGTGTTATATAAGAGGAACTTCGACATGGTCTTGCTACGTTGTGTTGATGAACACGAGGCAGGTTTGTTGATGGAGGAAGTTCACGAGGGCTCTTTTGGTACTCATTCCAGTGGACACACCATGGCTAGAAAGTTGTTGAGGGCAGGATATTACTGGATGACTATGGAGTCTGACTGTTTCAAGTATACTCGAAAGTGCCATAAATGCCAGATTTATGCAGATAAGATGCATGTGCCGCCTACGCCTCTAAATGTGTTGTTGTCCCCTTGGCCTTTTGCAATGTGGGGTATAGATATGATTGGAAAGATTGAGCCCACTGCTTCCAATGGGCATCGCTTCATTTTGGTTGCCATTGACTATTTCACAAAGTGGGTGGAGGCAGCCTCGTACGCCAACGTCACCAAGCAAGTGGTAGCCCAGTTTATAAAGAAGGATATCATCTGTCGTTATGGGGTCCCGGAGAGAATCATTACTGATAATGGCTCGCACTTGAACAACAAGATGATGAAGTAACTATGTCAGAGTTTTAAGATCGAGCATTACAATTCCTCGCCATATCGTCCGAAGATGAATGGTGCTGTTGAGGCGGCGAATAAGAATATCAAGAAGATTGTGCAGAAGATGGTGGTAACGTATAAAAACTGGCATGAAATGCTACCTTATGCCCTACATGGTTACCGTACTTCGGTGCATACGTCAACTGGGGCAACCCCTTTCTCATTGGTGTATGGTATGGAAGCGGTTTTACCCTTTGAGGTCGAGATTCCGTCTTTGAGAGTTCTGGCAGATGTGAAGCTTGATGAAGCTGAATGGGTGCGTTCCAGGTTGGATCAGTTGAACCTTATTGAAGTAAAGAGATTGGCAGCCATTACACATGGTCATTTGTATCAGAGCAGAATGAAGAAAGCCTTTGACCAGAAAGTGCGTCCTCGGAGTTTTTAGACAGGTGAATTGGTGTTGAAAAGGATCCTTCCTCCTCAGACAGATCACAGGGGCAAATGGACTCCAACTACGAAGGGCCATATGTAGTAGGAAAGGTTTTCTCTGGTGGAGCCTTACTACTTTCAACTATGGATGGCGAAGATTTTACATCCCCTGTGAACGCAGCCGTAGTCAAAAAATACTTCGCATAAAAGAGACCCGCTGGACATAAAAAGAGAGTCCAGGCAAAAAAGGAGCATCCCGGCGAACCATAAAAAGGAAAAAGGTTCGGGAAAAAGTTAGGGATAAAACCCGAAAAGGGCGATCCAGGAAAAAGTTAGGGATTTATAAGCAAAAGGCTATGGTCTGCGTTCGATCTGTGAGCACCTTCAACACCTGGAAGTTCTGAAGGAAAGGGATCAGTACAGTTAGTCTCTTTAAAGGTCAAGACATTTGTGGATAAGCAAGACATATGGGTCATAGCTGAGTCAAATCATGGTGGACATCTGTTCCCACATTGCCGACATGTGTATTTTATTTTTGCTTTTACGCAATTACCTCTTTTTAGGAATTGCCTCCTATTGTAAACGCCTATTTACAGGCCACCTTTCTCAATAAAATATTCATTTCACTCAAAGAGCTTTCCGTTGTTCATTTTACTTTTACTATTTTGTTTGCAAAAAATGTCCGATATTTTTGATAAACATTGCATATAAAATTTTGAGCTTTGCGGAGCATAACAAAAAGCAGTAGAAATTATTTAGGCGTTAACGGTGATAGTCATGTCGTGGCATATTCTTTTGTTGTTATTTGACTTGCAGGGCAACATGATTGTATTTCCCCAGCAGTTTGCTCCCCCCAGCATTGAGATTACACTTTCCTCAGCAGAGCAGACTTTCCCCAGCAGAAGACCTGGAAAGTATTTTCTCTGAATCAAGACGTTATCTCCCCACAGAATCAGGGTTCATCTTCCCCATCCGGTCAGGAAGCATGCATTCACCGACGATGTCATATTCTAGTCCCCAGCAAAGTGGGAGTTAAGTCTTTCCCCCCGTCAGCAGGCTAAGATTAGCAATATCCCCAGGCCGGATGGTATTACAGACAGTTTTCCCCAAGCAGGATGGTATTATGGGCTGGCATCCCCCAGCAGGTCCTAAGCCCATCTGTTATTAGCAATCTTCAGTAACATACTTCCGATTCCGTTATTGGCGTTCATTCTCAACTCCCCCAGCAGAGGAGAAATCTCAGGTTTTGGATGTTACCTTCAGTGAAAGACAGGTGGGGTCCCCGGTAGTTCTTTCGGGATTTCATCCCCGGCAGAAGTTGTTGATCCGAAGAGTCAATCAGTACGATCCTTCTCAGCAGAGTTCCTAGATTCAGAGGACAATTTATTTTTGTCATCCCCAGCTGAATCAGTCTCTTTTCTCTGGCATTTATTTTGCTGGAGGGACCCTTTTTGCATATCATAAGCACTTGCATTGCATCCTCAAATGCGTAGCACTTCCACTTCGTGTGGAGCATTACGGCAAAATTCAAACATTTGCATTTGAAGCATAACCCAGGTTTGATACTTTCTTTGCCAGTTCTCTTTCTCAACAGAGATGGCATAACTCAGGAGATTTTGGAGGGATGCGTTCCTCATATTTGTGCTCCCTGACAGAGTCTTTTATTTAGACTATCCATTCCCCAGCGAGATTAATCCCCAGTAAAAGTTGCTTTACACCCTTTTCGACACCCGTCCGTGTACCTTTTCGATACCCGTCCGTATTGAATCTTTTTACACCCGTCCGTGTACCTTTTCGATACCCGTCCGTATTGAAACCCTTTCTACACCCGTCCGTGTACCTTTCCGATACCCGTCCGTATTGAAACCTTTTTACACCCGTCCGTGTACTTTTTCGATACCCGTTCGCATTGAGCCTTTTACACCCGTCCGTGTACCTTTTCGATACCCGTCCGTATTGAAACCTTTTTACACCTGCCCGTGTGCCTCTTTCGATACCTATCCGTATTGAAACCTCTTTACACCTGCCCGTGTACCCTTTCGATACCCGTCCATATTGAAACCTTTTTACACCCGTCCGTGTACCTTTTCGATACCCGTCTGTATTGAAACCTTTCTACACCCGTCCGTGTACCTTTTCGATACCCGGCCGTATTAAAACCTTTTTACACCTGTCCGTGTGCCTCTTTCGATACCCGTCCGTATTGAAACCTCTTTACACCCGTCCGTGTACCACTTTCGATACCCGTCCGTATTGAAACCTTTTTACATCCGTCCGTGTACCTTTTCGATACCCGCCCATATTAAAACCTTTCTGCACCCGTCCGTGTACCTTTCCGATACCTGTACGTATTTAACCTTTTTACGCTCGTCCGTGTATCTTCTCAGTACCTGTCTGTATTTGATACCTTTGATTCCTCGACACCCGTCAGTGTTTATTCTCAGCATAGATAACACCCGTTAGTGTTCATTTCAAGACATTTTAATACATTGTTTGTATTGATTTCCAACACTCGTACGTGTTGTGACAGTGCAACATTTATTGCTTGTTCCCCAGTGGAGTCGTCCCTCCTTTGTTGATTGCAAATTTCTGGGTTCTTTGGTATTCAATCTCTGTGTATCCCGATTGTCTGAAAGCCGTCGCTATCATACCCTCAGGACCAAGTTGATTGAATAGGGGCAGCTGTAGCATCCCAAAATTTGCCCTCCTTACTTTATTACTAACTGGCTTATGTTTCATTTCATTTTTGCATTATCATGTGTGCATATCATTGGTTCTTAGCATGGGGTCAAGGTGCCTGAGGCATGTTCAAGAGGAGAAGATGTTCTTCAAAGGGTCGAGTAAGAGAGTTCAAGTGGATTACTCTCTCCTAACCAGTGCAGAAATTAGGGTTTTGAGATTCTTGGGTTTATTGCTCCAATGAGCAAGCTCCTTGGGTTTCTATCATCACCAAATGGCATATCTTATCTTTGTTGGAGAGGATACACATCATATTCAGAGGAATTTGGATTTGGAGACTGTGATATTTCCTCCTAGACTGAGGGTACCAAAACTAGGGTTTGCTATAAAGACAATTTATTTCTGATTTTTTGGGCAAGACTTGATCCCATGGTGTTCCTTGGGTCCCTAAGTATCTAGGGATGGGAGGTTGTCCATCAGTTTGGTTCAGGAGGAGTTCAATTGGCCAATGGATTGGGAATCAGGTGAATTGGGTAAAAGTCAACAGTGAGAGGGGAAGTCAACTGTGGAATTTTGAGGTTCTCTCCAAGGTTTTCAAGGTCACACATCCTCATATGGTCATCAAGAGTCAAGTTTCATGCCATTCATCAAGAATCAAGAGTTGGTGCAAAAGTTACTAAATATGGAAATGACCTATAATTTGAAAGTTTCCTTTTTGGGCAAGTTCTTACACTACATTCAACTGGACTTTTCATCATCAAAGAAGCTTCAAATGAATTTTTCTCCAACATGAAATTTGAAGATCTTTTTCTCCTATTTCCAACAAGTACTAGTGGGTCTCCATATCATTTGTGAAACTCAACTTATGATCAAAAGAAGGCAGAGTGGTTTTTAGGGTTTCTCATGATTCCATTTTCACAAACTTTGGCATAGTGACCTATAATTAATTCCATTGCTTCATGTCACATGCTAACATCAAAGGACACTCCTCAAGGATCATTTTAGGCCTTTAAATCAAGTGAATCCATGGTGTATTTATCACTTATTCTCCATTATTCAAAATTGTCAAGTCATAGAAAACTCATGAATCAAAATGTTTCAAGGCCCAATTTCAATGTGGGTATGATTAGAAATTAGAAGTTAAGTGATCCATCATGAAATGTTTGAATATCCATGCATGGAAGAGGGTGTACTTAACATTATGTGATTTTCCAAAATTGCCCAAAACTCTTTAGCAAAGGAATTTCCAAGGCCCAAACCATTATCAATGAGAAACCCTAGAGTATTTAAACTCAATCATGCACTGGTTAGGTCAGATGGACGTGATATTTGGAGGAGAAGAGAGCTTGAACCCTAAGGCTTGAATCTTTCACATCTCTCAATCCACAAGGACTTTTCAAGAAATTCTTCCACCATCTTCATTCTAGTGATCAATAGAGTGCAAACCACCCCCATTCGCAGCTAAGAGCAAGGATAAGGGCTGTGCCATCTCAGGTTAGTCATTCTTTTGATGATCACAAAACTCAAATTTTAAACGTGCATATTGATGTGTGGCATCCATGGATCATGCTGATATAATTTGTTTTGAATATGGACGTGTATTTTGGTTGTTGCATGAGTTTAAAGTTTTTGAACCTAAACTTATTTTATTCGAATCTCACTACATTTGCATCGTTTGTAATTTTTTATTGGATATTATTAATCCTTGCGAAAATCTGGTTGGAAAGGTGTATTCGCGTGCGTTTTCTGGGTGTTTTGTTAGTTGCAGGTGGCGGTCGGAACTAGGGTTCCGGCGACTGGGTGGTGCTCCGGCCGGCTGTTAGCCTCCATTTTCGACGCCAGGAAATTAAAAGCTTTTTTTTAAATTAAGAAATTATTTGTTACGCAAAAAAGGCTTCGACCGTATTCTGGAGGGGCCAGGGTCGAATAGGTTTGTAGAAGCCTAAAAAAAATGGCTAAGTGTTGGGAAGTGTCTCGACCATGAGAGTGCTGAACGCGCGTGGTAACAGCCTCACTAAAGCTGGAGGGAATTTCAAGTGTTTGAAATTCAAATAGGAGTAGTTGCAAGAGTGGGAACGGTTGAAATCAAGTAGAAGGCTCTAGAAAGGCACGACTCAAGTGATAACCACCACTTAGCAGTTATTTCTTAGCATTATAAATAGTAGGAAATTCTATGTAATAGGTGTGTTCATATTTTTGTACAAGTTACTCTAAGAAACTCAAAGTACCCGCGTGTAGAGAAACGAGTTCGGGAGAATGTACGTAATGTAACACCATTGTCTTCATTAATCTAATTTATCTTCAGCATGTTTACTTTCCATGCCTTTACAGTTTCTTGAAATTTATCTTCCATGCCAAATTTATGTTTAAAGTCATTTACGTTTTATGCGTTTTACTTTTGACTGCATTTTACGTTCAAGCATTTAATCTTTAAACCTTTACTTTTCAAAGCCTTTACTTTCCAAGAACGTGGAGTTCGTTGCATTTTACTTTCAAAGCTTTTACCTGTTCGACGCCTTTAATTTTTGCACCCTTTACTTGCATTACTTTAAATTTCCAGTCTTCACTTTACTTTATTGCCTGTAGTCAAACGTGGAGTTCAGTTAGATTTTATTTTCAGCACTGTCGAACGTGGAGTTTAGTTTACATTTTCTTTAAGTTACACTTGTCTCTCGAACTTAGCACATGTCATAGGATTTGTGTGATCGATCCTGCAAGTTAAATCAATTTGCTTTTAGATTGATAGATCAGAGGTTGTTTACCAAAATTCACAGTAAACAAATTGGCACACCCGGTGGGACACAGTGCTAAGTCAAACCTTTTTGTCAGCCTTATCTCTTTTGGTGAAGAAGTGTTTTCGTTGCATGTTATTGAGGAGCGGGAAGTTAGCCACAGCAAACGAAGAGGTACCAAAGAGAAGATATATTAAGAAGATGGCAACTAATGCCAATCAACAAGTTGATCCTCAAGGGAGTATTTCAAGCACTCAGTCCAGTAGTAGTATTGGGACTCAAAGCAATCCATCACCAGTGTCTTCGACAGGAGGACCGGCGTCACTTCTGTTAGTGGTGTCTGAGCCAGGATCAACATATACAAAATCATATACTCAACCTGTGTTAGAATATATAGGACCACAAAGTTCTAATTCGCCAACACCCCCAGGAGGAAATGCAATGTACAGGCATGTTCCTCCACCAGGTTTCCCACATCCAGGGTCACGGAGTCAACCCTATGGTATGCCTACATCAATGATGCAAAACTTGCAGAATGCTCCACCTGTATTTTCAGAAACTGTTGTGTCTTTGCCACTACAAGGGTCAGGATCAGGGGGACGAAATAATCAGAGTATAGGCGTTGGTCACTCTGTTCAAACCCCTAGCCTTACAAATACATCCATAAATTGTTTAAGACAGCAGATGGATGAAAGTAACATGCAAATGGTACATACGTTGTCTCAGACAATGGGAGAAGTTTTTCAACCTTTGATTCAAAATACAGCTCAAACTAACCAACAACTGGCTGCACAAGTGGCACGCATGGCTGATTTCATGGGAGTGCCAGTAGTAGATCGAAGAGCGACGGTGGTCGAAGATATCCCAAGGCGTCATCAACGTCAGATACCTGATGCTAACCTAGAGGATCAAGAGATGGTTGACCATTTCAGAGTCGAACCACCAAGAAACCAGATGCCATACCAGATGAAGGTAGAACCAGTAGTGATGGTGAACAGGAACCAAAACGCAGACCAACTACTTAGGCAGGTGCGACACCAGAATCAAGCAGAAGAAAATAATCTTCCAGCCATGGTCGAAAGGATAATGACTAGGAATGGGATGAATTTTGGCTTCACCAGGCCAAATTATACCTCACCTATAGTGGACTACATTTTCCAAGCAGAACTTCCCCCTAGGATGAAGGTTCCAAAGTTCAGCAAATTTTCAGGAGATACTACTGAGTCTACCGTCGAACATGTGGCTAGATATTTGATCGAAGTGGGCGAGGTTGCTACTGACGAGAGCCTTAGGATCAAATACTTCCCAAGTTCCCTTACCAAGAATGCCTTCACATGGTTTACTACTTTGCCTCCAAATTCCATATACAATTGGACCCAATTAGAACGCTTGTTTCATGAACAATTCTACATGGGGAAAACTAAAATTAGTTTGAAAGAATTGGCTAGCATCAAGCGCAAGGTCACTGAGCCAATCGATGATTACCTGAATAGGTTTCGACTTCTTAAAGCCAGGTGCTTTACACAAGTGCCAGAGCATGAGTTGGTCGAAATAGCTGCTGGGGGTCTTGATTATTCCATTAGGAAGAAACTAGATACCCAATATCTTAGAGATATGGCCCAACTGGCTGATAGGGTTCGGCAGCTAGAGAGGCTAAAAGAAGAAAAAGCCAAATTCAGTAGGGGTAAAAAAGTAGCTTTTGTCGAATGCAAGGAAGATGTCGAGAGTCTGTATGGTGAGCCATCTTGTGTCGACGAAAATGAGGTTGACGTTGCTGAGTTAAAGCAAGGTCCACCTTACGCTTGCAAATTATTAGCTCCTTCAGAAGGAAAAAATCCTGTCGAATCCAACGACAAATTCCCTAAGAAAACATATACTTTCGACGTCACTAAATGTGACGAAATTTTTGATTTGTTAGTTGAAGATGGGCAAATGATAGTGCATGCTGGTGTTAAAACACCACCTTTAGAACAAAGAAAGAAAAGAGGTTTTTGTAAGTACCATAATTTTTTGGGTCATAAAACTTCTCAATGTTTTCTTTTCAGGGATTTGGTGCAAAACGCTATCCAGGAAGGAAGGCTGAAGTTTGGGGAAAAAGGCAAAGCCCAAATGAAGATTGACTCTGACCCATTGCAAGTTGCAGAGGCCAACTATACATAGCCTCATGAGGTTCAGATGGTGGAAGCCACAGGGGGACTCGACAAGTCAGTCAACATGGTAGAAATTACTGAAGACTTCGCCGTCAGTGTTGCGATGATTGAAGGTTCTAGTAAGGCTACAAGTGGCCTAAACGGTGATGGTACCAGTCTGATGTTGGTGACTAAAGAAACTGCTGATAAGTTTGTGGAAATGGATAATGCTGCTAAGGTTTTTGATGTAACCGCAAGTGGGTGGAAGACAACTGTCAATGAAGGCATTAATATGGTCGAGTTGGCTGAGGAGTCTGATTCTAGTTCAGATAGTATCAGCACCAATGAGGCTATGGGTAGAAATGCCCCTAAAGTTCAAGTTGTTAAGGAATTGGAAGATGACATGCTCTTGGTTGGAGAGATGCTGGACATGGATGGTTGTCTGGTGGAAAATTGGATCTGTATGGCTGCTGAAACTTTTTTCAAGACATCTCCTGACGTCGAGAGAGTTAATGCTGCGGAGATGGTGGAGGCTGAGAAAGCTGCTTGGGGAAAAGCTTCCCAAAGAGCTGCAAAAGCGGCAGTAGGTGGTGGCTGCTTGGCAAAGACCACTGAAAGTCTGGAAGCCAGCTTCTCCAAGATGCGTCTGAAGGACAGAATGGATGTCAACATGGTCGAAATTACTGATCGAAAGAATGAACCATTGAGTAAGGTAGATGAGCAAGAGAAACTCAACAAAATGGCTTACCCTAAGCCAGAGGAGACCATCGTGGACTTTTTGCATCGTTGCCAGAAGAAAGACTCTGGAGTAATGCTGTGTCCCAGGTGCAGCGCCATTTTCTATGAAAAGGCTGCCCACGAGCTTGAAGGTGTTAAGAAGGATGGCGAAAGCTGGGGACAGAAGGTGAACAAGGGGCACAGAGGTTTTGACCATAGGCAACTTTTGACAGGGCCAAAGAACCAAGTACCAAGAGCCAAGCCAGGAACATTCAAACCTGCTGTGAATGTGCCAACAGGTAGTTGGATCAAACCTGTCGAAGGGAGAGGACAGAAGAAAAAATGGGAGAAGTTTGACGTGGAAAGAGGTGCGTCCTTTGAGTATAGAAAGGAGAATCGCACCACCAACAAATCAGCATACATTTCGCAGAATTACAAGGGTAACAACCCAATGTGTAGATCGCAATGGCGAAGAGAGCAGCGCAGGCGAAAAGCTGTTAATTAGGCTCAGGTGCAAGGGGAGTCAAGCACCAATGTGGTTGGGATAACGGAGAAGGTGCCCATATGACGAAAGTTGTTTACTATTCAGCCAGAAAATAAGGTCGAAGAGGATGAGGATATGACTGATAACTTCGACAATGAGTCAGCAGCTTCTCTAGACATTCTGGTAAATGTAGTGTCAGTAATGCCAAGAGAATTTGGTCAAGTCTCAGAAGTCGAAGACTTAGACCAAACTACTGAATTGGAAATGATGGCACACAAGCCCGTGTGCTATTACATCATGAACAATGGGTGCGTCGAAGAGCAGAATGCTTTCTTTGAGCGTCCCACGGAGGCAATGAATGGTCACTTGAAGCCTCTTTATATTACTGGGAAAGTGGAGAACGTTCCTGTCAACAAGATTTTGGTAGACTGTGGTGCGACAGTTAATTTGATGCCAAGATTTCTGTTGAGCAAGATTGGAAAATTTGAAACTGATACTAAACCCCACAACATGGTTCTGTCGAACTATGAAGGCAAAGTTGGTTCTACTCTGGGAGTGATTCAAGTAGATCTCACTGTGGGAACTATTACCAGACCAACAGTGTTCATGGTCGTCGAAACAAAGGCTAACTATAATCTACTCTTAGGAAGGGAGTGGATTCATGGGATAGGAGCAGTACCCTCATCTATGCACCAGAGAATCACAATCTGGAGACCAGATGGGATAGTGGAAAACATTGAAGCTGATCAAGGGTACTTCAAGGTACCTGTTAATCATGTGGACAGTAGGCAATTCGAGAAACATCTGGCGAACATTGCTCCATGTCCTCCAGCTGATTTTGAGTTTGCACCTGACGAAGACACGTTTTATTCGTTGTACTTACACCCTGTAGAAGGTTTCAGATGGGACAGGGAGGTACCAGGAGGAAGATTGCCATGCTTAGGTACACCTCCAATAGAGCCCACAGGGTGGGGAGATGAGTTCAGTAATCATGACTGAGTTCGACGCTATGAAAAGAATTTCGGCCTATGTGGCCGAAACAAAACTACAAGCGGCTTTGGAAGCCGCCAACGATTATATGGCTGGTGAAGCCATTTCTAAAGTGTATCAAGAAGGTCCTGGCAAGGACTTCGACCCAAAGCCTCCAGATAAGATTGAAAGTGGAGGGCAAAGCCAGAGGCTCCACGCCATCTATGAAGATGAGCCTTTGGGATTTGAAAAGGATCCGTTGGCAAATAATATAAAAATGCTAGCACAAGATCCTTTGGAAGAAGTGGACCTCAGTGAGGGGGCAACCAAAAGGCCTACTTACATCAGTGCCAATCTTGATCCCCAGTTGAAAGTCAAAGTAGTCCAGCTGTTGAAAGAATTCAAAGACTGCTTCGCTTGGGATTATGATGAGATGCCTGGTCTGAGCAGGGAGTTAGTCGAACACAAGTTGCCTATGACGCCTGGGAGAAAACCAGTCAAGCAGAATCCAAGACGGTTTGCACCAGAGATACTATCAAAGATCAAAGAGGAAGTCGAAAGACTGCTTCGTTGCAAATTCATTCGCACTGCAAGGTATGTCGAATGGTTGGCTAATGTGGTACCTGTTATTAAAAAGAATGGGTCTTTGAGAGTGTGCATCGATTTTAGGGATTTAAACTCTGCAACTCCCAAAGATGAATATTCAATTCCAGTAGCAAAAATGTTAATAGATTCTGCAGCAGGACATGAATACCTTAGTATGCTGGATGGATATTCTGGCTATAACCAAATATTCATTGCTGAGGAAGATGTTCATAAAACTGCTTTCAGATGCCCTGGAGCCTTAGGCACCTATGAGTGGGTAGTGATGCCTTTTGGTCTCAAGAATGCTGGTGCTACTTATCAAAGGGCAATGAATTCAATTTTCCACGATTTTATAGACACATTCATGCAAATTTATATTGATGATATTGTCATAAAATCTATTTCTGGGAATAGTCACATCGACCATCTTCGACAATCCTTTGAAAGGATGAGAAAATATGGTCTTAAAATGAACCCTCTTAAATGTGCTTTTTGTGTGCAGGCAGGGGATTTCTTAGGCTTTGTGGTCCATAAGAAAGGGATTGAAATAAATCAGAATAAAACCAAAGCCATAATGGAGGCGAAAGCGCCATCAACCAAAAAGGAGTTGCAGTCGTTGTTGGGCAAAATCAACTTCTTAAGAAGGTTTATATCTAACCTGAGTGGCAAAACACAAGATTTTTCGCCATTGCTTCGTTTTAACAAGGATGGTTTCGAATGGGGGCAGTTACAGCATGAAGCCTTCGACAAGATCAAGGAGTACCTAAGCCACCCTCCAATTCTTTCACCACCTTGTAGAAACAAAAGTATGAGATTGTACATAGTTGCAGCGGATAGAACTCTAGGGAGCATGTTAGCTCAAGAGGATGAAAATGGAGTCGAAAGAGCCATTTATTACCTTAGTCGAGTTTTAAATGATGCAGAAACTAGGTATAGCATGATTGAAAAGTTATGTTTATGCTTGTATTTCTCTTGTACTAAATTAAAGCAATATATAAAACCTGTTGATGTGTATGTTTCGTCTCACTTTGATGTTGTAAAACATATGTTATCTAAACCCATTTTGCACAGTCGAATTGGCAAATGGGCATTAGCATTGACAGAATTTTCCTTAACATATCAACCTTTAAAAGCTGTGAAAGGGCAAATAGTTGCAGACTTCATAGTTGACCATTCCATAAATGAAAATGATTTGAATTACGTCGAATTAAGATCTTGGAAATTATACTTTGACGGATCAAGCCATAAAAATGGAACAGGAGTAGGAATATACATTATTTCTCCTGAAAAAATTCCAACAAAATTCAAGTACAAGGTCGAAGGTCCTTGTTCTAACAATGAGGCCGAATATGAAGCATTAATTGCTGGCCTTGAAATTTTGTTAGAATTGGGGGCAACTAGAGTCGAAATAATGGGAGATTCAGAATTGGTTATAAAACAAATCACAAAGGAGTATAAATGTGTTAAAGAAAATCTCATTATGTACTTTGTGATAGCCAATAGATTATTAAAGAAATTTGAGGTAGTGGTCATTCAACACATACCTAGAATAGAGAATCAAGTTGCTAACGACCTGGCCCAGATTGCTTCTGGATACAAGGTGTCGAAAGAGAACCTTCAAGAAGTAATCGAGGCAAGAGGTAAGGTGGTGGCTGTTGGATTATGTCCATCAGACTTAGAAACAACTAAGCTTGGGTGTATAGATGGCGAAAATTTTGAAATTTTCGCCATAGATAATTTAACAGATGAAGATTGGAGAAGGCCCATAGTTGAGTATCTGCGAGACCCAACGGCTTTGACAGAACGGAAAGTCAGGTATCAAGCTTTGAGCTATGTGCTGATGGGTAATGAATTGTTTAAAAAGACCCCTGAGGGAGTCTTACTGAAATGCCTTAGTGAGGCAGAGGCGTATTTGGCACTTTCGATAGTACATAGTGGGGCATGTGGAGCACACCAAGTTGGCCAGAAGATGAAATGGTTGTTGTTTCGACAAGGCATGTATTGGCCCACTATGCTGAAGGATTGCATAGAATTTGCTAAAGGGTGCCAAGAATGTCAAATTCATGCTGGCATACAGCACATCCCTGCAAGTGAATTACATTCTATAGTGAAACCATGGCCTTTCAGAGGATGGGCTTTGGATATAGTGGGAGAGATTCGACCAGCATCTTCAAAGAACCAGAGATATATTTTGGTGGGAATTGATTATTTCACCAAGTGGATTGAGGCAATACCACTGGTGAATATAGGTCAGGAAGATGTTGTTGAGTTCATCCAAAATCACATTATTTATAGATTTGGTATTCCTGAAACAATTACTACGGATGAGGGATCCGTGTTCACTGGTCGAAAGATGCAGGAATTTGCCAAAGAAATAGGTTTTAAGTTATTAACTTCTACACCATATTATGCTCAGGCCAATGGGCAAGTCGAAGCGGCCAATAAGATAGTGATTGGACTAATCAAGAAACATGTGGGTAAAAGGCCTAGAAATTGGCACAAGACGTTAGACCAAGTTCTTTGGGCGTGTCGAACATCCCCCAAAGAGGCTACCAACACTACCCCGTTTCGACTCACTTTTGGTCACGATGCAGTATTACCTGTTGAGATTTATCTACAGTCTGTAAGAATTCAAAGACATCATGAAATTCCCTCCGAGAATTATTGGGAAATGATGATGAATGAATTAGTGGATTTGGATGAAGAAAGGCTTAGAGCCTTGGAGTTGCTGAGAAGACAGAAGAAGAGGGTCGAAGAATCCTACAACAAAAAGGTCAAATCTAAATCTTTTGCATGTGGGGAATTGGTTTGGAAGGTGATTTTGCCCATGGATCGAAAAGATAAAACATTGGGCAAGTGGTCCCCTAAGTGGGAAGGACCATTCCAAGTCATACAAGTGTTCTCTAATGGAACTTATGAAGTGGAAGAATTAGACAGAGATAATAGAATCTTGAAAGTAAATGGCAAGTATTTAAAAAAATATAAGCCTATGCTATAGGAGGTTCATATAAAAACATAAGCTTTATTTGACAGAAGAAAGCCAAAATAGGCCAAGTTAGGCTAATATGGCATACAAAGCAAAGAGAAAATAGCACAACATTTTCTTTCTCAAGGAAAGGTTATTCATAATCTCTACAATCTATGGATTTGAGGAATTCCATATAATCTGCATCTGGCTCATCATCAGAGTCTTGGGTGCTGGAGCGCCCTTTCTTGGAGATCTTCATTTTGGTTTCCTTTTTCTTGGCTAAAGAGGTTGCTCCAATGGAGGCATTGGGTTGTTGGGGCGCCTCTACTTTCTTTGTTTCCTCAGTTGCCTTGGCCTTCCCAGCCATCTGCTTGGTTGGAGGTTTCTCTGAAGTATTCATGGTTGTTTCTACGCAAAATGTGGTCAGATGGAAGAGATTTATAGAGGCTAAGGGCTGATTGGATTGGCCAGCCAAACGGTGAAAATAGGTGAGTGATTCTTGGAAACAGGCCTGAGGGCTATGCTACAAGTAAGCTAGAGGCTTATGCCTTGAAGTTTAAAGCTAGAAAAAGATAAAACGCTTTAATTGCAAATTTGACTGGTAAAAATACCAATAGGGAGCATCATCATGCAATATAGGTCGAAAGCAGTTAAAGGCAGAATAATAATGATAAATTACATCAGTGCCAACAGGCATAAAATTGTCATTACATAAAAAGCCTGAAAAGGCCAAGAAACAAGTGATGATTAGACAAATGAAATAAAGGTGTCGAAGGTATCAGAAGGGAAGCCTCGACGCCAACTGAGAAAAAGAGTCTATGTGATATTTGAGTCGAGCATTGCACAAAGATTCGTCAAGTTTTGCGTCTGCAAGCTCTTTCTCATATCTTTGAGCCGCTTCAATATGATCAATAGCATGCTTCATCTCTTCAGCCATCTCAGTGTCGTCGAGTTGGCGCAGATCATGGTTGCGGCTTTCAGCATTTTCAATTTTAGCTTGTAGCTCTGTGATCTGCTACTTCCACGCTTTGATGTCCTTCGTGTTGGAGGCTATCTCGTCTTGCTTTTTCTTTTGATCAGCCTCCATACGTTGGATCTCGTCATACGCCTCTTGTGCACTACACCAGGCTGCACTCTCACTGCCAGATGTTCTCTCGATGGTATCCTGGATCAAGGGAAGCAGTTTTATTTCTACAGATATTTGGTTTACCACGGCAGTTAGCTCTATCAAAAAACTAGAGACATCTGGAATGAGGGTAGTGAGCTCAATCTTTGCAAGGGTGTCCTTCAGGTAAACAGGTGCAGTTGGATCTGAGGCCAGAATTTTGTAAATATCCCCTTTGAAATTTTTTTTCTTGATGGCTTGGAGAATTGATTGGGCGAAGCCATCTGGTGCTGAGGTTGAAGAAACAGAGGAAGAACCGTGCCTTTGTTCAAGGATTAATTTGGCAAACTCACGTGGGTTCGACCACTTGAGCGCTATCAGTGAGTCCCCAGATAGTGGAGCGACCATAGGCGAAGGAGTGTGGTGGGGGCGAGGCTCAACTTGTTCTTCTTCCTCCTCTGATGATTCCTCTACCTCTTCATCTTCTTCTCCTCCCATTTCCTCATCAGATTCATCCGCAGCTGGTTGCACATTTTCCTGCTGATCAACCGGTGTGGTTTGATCAAGAGTGGCGTTGTGTGTTTGGATCTCAGGTCCACGCCTTTCGTCTTCAATCATCTGGCCCTTATCCATGGAGGTACCCTGATTGATAAGTGATGGGCTTGAAGCGTCATCCTCATCAGAGTTAGCTCCCTCTGCTTGTGCGTGCTGAGTTGGGGTTGGAACTGGTGCTGCAGTGGCTGTTGTAACACGTGGAATAGGTTGATTAATCTCACTCAGACCAGAGCCAATATCAGAAGAGGGGTGATAAGTTGGCTCACCTTGGCTGTTGAGAAGTGTGGTGGTGAGGCTTTCTGAAGTTGGGTGAGGAACGGATTCGTCAAGTGTGGCGGTGGCGAAGTTGCTTGAAGTTGGTTGAGGATCCGGATTGTTGATGATGGATGCCTGAAGAACACAAGTGGAGATAATGAGAATGAAATAATAGGCGGAGGATGTCAAGCATAAGAGAAAAGGTAATGGTGTGCATACCTGAGTTTGTTCAACAGCAGGACTTGATTCTTCAACCCCAAGGTCACCAAGAGGGGGCCTCAAGGCTACCTTGAAGGGTTCCTTCTCGACACCACTTGTAGTGGATGCCTGTTCGAGTATTTTGGCCACCTTCGAAGGAGGTGGGCCAGCAGGTCCAGAGGCCTTTGTGGGTTTTTTCCTTTTTCTCGTAAGAACCTCTTCAGGAGATTCATCTGAGGCCTCTAAAACTGTAACCACAGGTGGGGCATCTTTCTTGCCTTTCTTGGAAGGTGTTGAAGGCTTTCGACCAGTCTGAAGAGGCGGTGAAAGTAAGGAGGAAATTCATAGAGTACAAGTGAAAACAAAAGGTGCAAAGTATACCTGTGTACTCCCTTGGTCTTTGCCACTTTGCAAGGTGGCAGCTCTAGTCGAAGCGGCTTTCCTAGGCATAGCTGAAAGATAGCACACAATTGTTATAAGTCAATGATTACATGACTAGTCATAAAGCCATGGAGTAAGGATCTCAAACCTTCATATATTTCAGATTCGACATGAACGTCCTGAATTCCTATATGAAGGTGCCCTTTAAAACTGTCTAACGTATGCTTAGTCGAAACCACTCGTTGGGCTTTTGGCTGAGACTGCTGTCGAAGAAGCTTTAAATGCTCCCCACAGACAAACCAATCCGGAAATGGAGGGACAAGCGCCACTCCAAAATCAGCATTAGGCAGTCGGGGGAATTTTGGGGAAAAATGTTTAAAAGCTACCTCATAACGTTTCTCACAAGGGACATTGGGAGGAATTTTTAGTTGATCCAGCTTCTCTAGAAATTTTCTCTTTAGAGTACCAGCAGCCTCATGAATGGTTCGACTAAGATCATCTGGTCGATAGATAGTTTCGAAGTATTTTTGAAAAGCCTGTATTTCTTCGATGTGAGTGAACATACTTTTTTCCGTCTTATCCTACACATGGAGGAAAGCTTGGTCAAGTAACGAAGAAAACGTAGTCGCATCAAGAAAGTGCTCATTATAATGCTTCAACCACCATTGGTGGAAGGATGAAGTGCATAAAAAGGAAGGTTCGAAAAACACAGGGGAGAGGATGCTTCTTTTTTCGTTCCTGATGTTGAGTGCTTCAGAGACGTTCTCCTCGTCGAGGCAGGCGGTGTGAAGAATCACCTGCCCCTTTTTCTCATATAAGCACTGAGGGAAACTCTGTGCCAGCCCAAATTGTCGAGAAACCAAGTTGGGTTGGTAAGCAATCAACGCTAATAAACCCCTCCCTAGGTTCAGCCTGTGGACAATAAATCTAGGAATCAAAAAGGCTTCCCAGATGACAATAGACTCTGTATCAAGGGGTTGGAAAGGATTTGGAAATGGCCTTCAAAACCACTCAGGGCCATGGCTTCGTCGAACAAAGGGTGCCATGCTAGGGGAGAACTCATAGCGTTGGGCGAACATCATTATATAACTGGTGAAGGCCTTTTGAAGGTTTTCACCATCATCATTAGGAGTGAGCTTAGCCAGACGTGTCCCTTCGATGCTCCTCTCCCTGATCTCAGCGGAAGCTTCATCGACTATGCCTTTTCTAGGGAGGCTAGCTTCAAATGTAGCATTGAGCCAGAGTTGAAGTAGCCAAAGAGGACCGCTCAGATGCATAGGACCTTGGGCATCCACATTCTTCAGTCGAGAAGCCACTCCACTGATAGATTCGTAAAGGTTCGCCAGAATGAGTTCACTCAGGAAGGTCCCTCTGTTGTGGTGGAGTTGGTTCGCCAGGGGCAGGTACTTCTTGGCCACCTGCAGAGACTTGGTACAAAAAACATACCTCGACAGCCAGACTGTGAGGAAAGCAATGTGCTCTTCATCAGACACCTCATCACCTTGTTGTTTAAAGTGGTGCTTGATAAAGAGGGTGTAGGTTAGCTTTGAGCCTGCAATATTGATGGTATCATCAGTATCAACTTCAGGATTGTAGACGAGGCCATCTGGTCGAAGCCCCGTGATGGCAGCTATGTCAAAAAGGGTTGGAGTGACCATTCCACATGGCAGGTGGAATGTGTAGTGGGTCTGTCCCAAAAGTACAAAGATGCTGCCAACATGTTCAAGCAGTAGGGTATGTTGGTCTTCGACAGCATCAGGAGGTCATAGATCCCTATCTCCTTCCAATGGTCAGCTTTAACTTTCTCCATCTTGGCCATCCATTGGTCGAATTCCTTTAAGGGGTTGACGGCTCTCATCAGTCTAGTGCCATCAGTGAGATAGCCAACATTGAGCTTGGGTAAAGGGATTTCTTCAGGGGAAGCTCCAGCAGCGGAATTAATTTTAGGGAAACTTTTTTGCCCTAATGGTCTGGATTTCCGGTACGATGAGAAAAACTCGCTCAGCTTCTCGTTGGAAATATCCACCTCAGCCAAAGGACCAGATAATGCATAAGTTTTATCAGACATAACAAGGGGAATCATTACCTGAGATTGGTAGATGGCTTTTGCTTCCGTAGAAGTAGGTTCCGGCAGACAACGACGGTTGTCTATCAGTTGAGGGCCTGGAATGTTAGCGAACGGAGGGATGGTTTGCTTGAATGGAGTGACTTTGCCCTTTTGGGTCTTCTTTGCTTGAGGATTAATGTGGGAAGATGCCATTGAGGAAGAAGATGGAAAGATGGTGTCTTTACTGGGTTTGCGCAAAAAACTGAAGAGTAGAAGAGTTGCTTGAGAGTACTAAAGGAGTGGAAAGATCACAAAGTGGCGGAAATGGGTATATATAGATATTTGAAAACCTTCAGGGACTTGGATCCACCGTTGAAGCTAAGAGGTTAGTGGGACACGTGGCTTCTTACTGAAGGCATGATGGAAAGGAGCAGTTATGTGCAGACTGTTAACGTCTATTTTCAAGAAAGGCGTTATGATGAATACGGCTGAAAAGACGTTTTAAGGATTTGTCATAATGGCGTGACGTCAGAGGCTTGGGTTAAAGAAACTGAACAGTTTAGCCATTAGGGAATTAGTGGGATGTTAAGTTAAGGCCATGCAAATAGGCGTCGAAATAAGCATTATGTCAAGAAATGGCCTTCCTACCAATCCTGGCGAAAGGGCATTCCTTGGGGGCAATTTGTTAGCCTCCATTTTCGACGCCAGGAAATTAAAAGCTTTTTTTTTAAATTAAGAAATTATTTGTTACGCAAAAAAGGCTTCGACCGTATTCTGGAGGGGCCTCAGTCGAATAGGTTTGTAGAAGCCTCAAAAAAATGGCTAAGTGTTGGGAAGTGTCTCGACCATGAGAGTGCGGAACGCGCGTGGTAACTGCCTCACTAAAGCTGGAGGGAATTTCAAGTGTTTGAAATTCAAATAGGAGCAGTTGCAAGAGTGGGAACGGTTGAAATCAAGTAGAAGGCTCTAGAAAGGCACGACTCAAGTGATAACCACCACTTAGCAGTTATTTCTTAGCATTATAAATAGTAGGAAATTCTATGTAATAGGTGTGTTCATATTTTTGTACAAGTTACTCTAAGAAACTCAAAGTACCCGCGTGTAGAGAAACGAGTTCGGGAGAATGTACGTAATGTAACACCATTGTCTTCATTAATCTTATTTATCTCCAGCATGTTTACTTTCCACGCCTTTACAGTTTCTTGAAATTTATCTTCCATGCCAAATTTATGTTTAAAGTCATTTACGTTTTCTGCGTTTTACTTTCGACTGCATTTTACGTTCAAGCATTTAATCTTTAAACCTTTACTTTTCAAAGCCTTTACTTTCCAAAAACGTGGAGTTCGTTGCATTTTACTTTCAAAGCTTTTACCTGTTCGACGCCTTTAATTTTTGCACCCTTTACTTGCATTACTTTAAATTTCCAGTCTTCACTTTACTTTATTGCCTGTAGTCGAACGTGGAGTTCAGTTAGATTTTATTTTCAGCACTGTCGAACGTGGAGTTCAGTTTACATTTTCTTTAAGTTACACTTGTCTCTCGAACTTAGCACATGTCCTAGGATTTGTGTGATCGATCCTGCAAGTTAAATTAATTTGCTTTTAGATTGATAGATCAGAGGTTGTTTACCAAAATTCACAGTAAACACCGGCCAAGGGTTTTTATGAAGAAGACATAATCCCAGTCGTTCATGTTTTTGATCCAACGGTTCCTTGGTGTGCCACGCGTTTTTCCTTTTATTTTTTTCTGATTTTTTATTTAGTGATTGTGTGTTTATCACCCCACCATTCTTACTGTGTGCACCCAATTATTATTTTTTATTTTGTTTACTTTTATTTATGTTGACTAACTGTGGATCGTGTGATGAATCATGTGGCCACAAACGTGCCAGCAAATAAAAAGGGCCATGTGCCAGGCACATGGGGATATAGGGTATGCTGTGTAATCATGTGGGTGCGTGTGTTCCATTATTGTGGTGTGCTTTTCATCAGGACCATTAATCATAAATACATGTTAATTTGGTTGACTCAACAGGGCGCGTCAGATGCATCTAAAGGTGAGGACGAGTCAACATGGTTGACTGAGGTTCACACGTGGACCCATTTTTCCTTTTTTTTTTTTTTTTTTTTTTTTCTGATGGATTTGTGTTTGGGCCTCGCTAATGACACCCCTCCCTCTCAGCCCATGTCTTCTTCCAACGTGTTTGGATCACTATTTACACCCCCCATGCACATTTCAATTTATTTATTTTATTTAATTATAACATTTTCATCATTAATTTATTAAAAATAGATTTTTGCATTAAAAATTATCAAAAAATTCATGCATCATATTTATCATTTTATAAAATTTTCCAAATTTTATTTTATTTTATTTTATTTATTTATTTTTTATTTATTTTTTATCATCTAAATTAAATATTTGCTTATTTTCTTTTTGAATTACTCATATCATGCCTACTTAAATTTGTTTATTTTATTTCTCTGCATCTGCAAAACATTTTCAATCCATTCTTTTTGCATTTGTTAGATAACATTCTGAAGTGCATTAAAATATTTTTCCATCATTTTTTAAATCATTCCATATTGCATTTTAGTCCTTTCCTTTTGCATATTGAACCCTACTTCTCATCTGAGCTTTGCATAATTGTTTGAGTGACTAACATCTCGAATTTTTGCAGGAGTTTTTGATATGTTGTTTGCCTCTGGTTGAGCAATGTTGATATTTATTTTGGCAATTTTAGAAGTTGTTTCTCTAATTATTTGATTGCTTTCACTTGAGATCTTCTTGTATGCATATTTCTGATCATGCCTGAGTTTTTGTTTGAAAAGGAACTTGTGCCATTGCTTGGGGGTTTATTTATTTGATTTCTTAATTCATGTTTGGTTGTTATTGGTCACTTGATTGCCATAGTATGTCTTTGCTTGGGTTTTCATCTATCTCATTTCTTTTACTTATGTCTGTTTCGTACTAACCTTTTATGCAGGGACTAAAGTAAGTTCTTTAAGGGTGTGGATAGTTATCCATGTCCACCTTACTCTTTCCTTCTCTCATCTTTTTTCTTTAGGCTTAGGTTGTCGTCAAACCTCACTAACTGTAGGTCACCCATGCATGATAACATTAGGACTCCTAGTTCCCCTAGAGTTTCCTTTGTGTCTTCTCTCATCTCATCTCAAACTTCTTGAAAATACTTAATAAGGATAAATTGTATTGCACACGAGCCTTAAGCGTGGGGAATGAGAAATGAGGGGGCTTCCTCTCATCTTTCTAGAGTGCTTAGCGAGCGTCCTGTCTTGGGACGATGCGTTAAGTATTCGCCCCTGTACCCTAGACTTTGGTGCAATGCAACTTATGAACTAACTCAAGTCACTTCTGTCCTAAAAAATACAAACAAACTTCAAACCTTTTTGTCCTTCGGGATTGTCAAACTAAAGGATATTTTCAAAAAGGGTACGTTACCTTCCGTCTGAGTCGCAAACAGCCATCGACCCTAACTACCGGACGCGAACTTAACGTCGCTCATAAAAAACACAAAAAGAACTTGGTTTGAACTACGTTGACTCTGAATTTCCCATTGCACAAAGGGAGTATGTAGGCCTAGGACGTCGATGTCCTACCGAGTCTGTCTTTGTTTTCCCCTTCCTCGTGTCAGTACAACCATAGATGATAGGATAACTCACCCTTAGAATAGACAACAAGCATGGATCCCATCGAGTACGATGGACGCGTGGGGTGCTAGCACCTTCCCCTCGCGTAACCGACTCCCAAACCCAGGCTATGGTTGCAATGACCATTCCTTTCCCTCTTTCTCAGGTTTATGCGGTGTTCCATTTCCCTCTCTTGGGATAAATTTACACGGCTGGCGACTCTGTTTTTCCGCGCCACTCTCGCGTTTGTACCTGGATGAAAATCCTGGGAGCGACACAATCCAATTGTTGAGTTTTCTTTTGAAAATAACAAAAAAAAACTAATCAATATAATTATTGCATATCATTCATCATTCTCACTTTACGCATTCTTCTTCCCTACGAATCTCACGTTTGTGTCTCGGTTCTAAAGTTAAACTGTCTCATTCGTACAATACTCGGGCCAGTCGTCAGAAAAAGATGGATAACCTCGAGGAGGAGAACAATGAGTTGAGAGAGGAAATCAACGCTCTGAAAGAAGATCTAAGGAAGCTTCACAGTGACATGCAAGCTCTGGTAGAAGCCCAGCTACAAAGGACTGTGATTTCAGAGATCACATCAACACCCATAGTGGAGAAGTATGATCCCAGGTATAACATGCCGAAAGATCGTCCCTGGGGCATGCCTATTAAGTATATCCCGGAAGGATATATTCCGCCGATCACTGAAGATCCTAGAACTGCAGCAGGAACCGTTGGGCCTGAAGGTTATAAACTTCGGGAAAGCGAAGATGCCAGAGGCATGACAACAACTCCTGAAGGTTATAAACTTCGGGAGACGCCAAGCGTTACGGCCGTAATGACTGTACCACCACCCGTGGTACACACTGTCCCAGAATGACAGATTCCACATATACCTTATAGTGGAAGCGAAAGTATGGACAATAAAATGAAGGAATTCCAGGAACAATTCCTGGAAATGCAGAAAGACCTACAAGCCATTCGCGGCCAGGATCTATTTGGAAAGGACGCCGCAGACCTTTGTTTGGTCCCCAATGTGAAAGTTTCGTACAAATTCAAAGTTCCCGAATTTGAGAAATACAAGGGTAACTCATGCCCTCAAAGTCACTTGGTGATGTACGCTCGGAGGATATCAACTCAGATTGAGAACCACCAGCTACTAATCCATTATTTCCAAGATAGTTTAACCGGTGCCGCACTCAAATGGTACATGGGTTTAAACCGCACTAAGATCGCTACTTTTAGAGATCTTGGCGCTGCTTTCATTCAACAATATAAGTATAATCTGGACATGGCACCAGACAGAGATCAACTCAGAGCCATGTCGCAGAAGGACAAGGAAACCTTCAAGGAATATGCTCAGAGATGGCGTGAAATTTCTGCCCAGATTAATCCACCTCTTGAGGAAAAGGAGATGACGAAGATCTTTTTGAAAACCTTGAGCGCATTTTACTATGACAGAATGGTCGCCAGTGCACCCAGTGACTTTACTGAAATGGTCGGCATGGGAGCTCGTCTTGAAGAAGTAGTTCAAGAGGGACGTTTATTTAAAGATGCTGGACCATCAAGCAGTACCAAAAGATACGGAAGTGCTCTCCATAAGAAAAAGAGCAAGATATCAGGAATATCTCTCTCGAAAAGCAAAGGCGACGGTACCAACCAGTAGCAGCTGTAATTCCCACTATTAACCCTGCGCCTGTTCCTACGTATCAACCTCAGGTTGCTCAGAGCCAACCGAATCAACAACAAAGGACACAATAACCTCTTCAGTAGGCTCGTCCTCCATACAACAACAGCCGTACAACGCAACGACCAGGGTTCGACCCTATACCCATGTTGTACGCAGAACTATTTCCATTACTACTGGTCAAGGGGCATGTCTAAACCAAGTCTCCTCTTACAATACCGGAAAATCCGCCTTTTTGGTTCAAAGCGGATCAGACTTGTCCTTACCATCAAGGAGGACCAGGCATAACATAGAGAACTGTCTCAGTTTCAAATCTGATGTGCAAAAACTTGTCAGGAGCAGGGTCTTATCCTTCAAGGATATAAATCTAAATGTTCAGACAAACCCGCTGCCTCAACACGAGAAGGCTGCAGTGAATTTGATAGAAGGAGAGTCTAACAACATCTATCAAATTCATGATGTACTCTTATTGAGGGCCAATCTGGTCAAGATGCATCGCAGACAGAGCGGATACGGTCATGTACCAGCTCATAATTATCATCAGTGTGATATCTGCTCTAAAGACAATCAAGGATGTTCTGTGGTGCAGTCAGCTCTACAGGAACAATTGGATCTCGGATGGATCCAAGAGCACCGAGTTCGTGGGGTCAACATGACTTATACGAATTCCAACATTATTCAAAACCACGACATCTGTGCGATGAATATCAACTTGGTGGCAAGGCACTCAAGGTAAAGCCAGTATTATAATCTTCTGCAACACGATTACAATTCCTATCTGACTTGCTCGGTAAATAATCAGGGATGCTATTTCATACAAGAGGCCCTCCAGCATCAGATGGTTCTTGGATGGATCCAGGACTATCATGATAAAAATCCTTATCAGATCAACATGATTCAAATCTTTGATATTCGTTTGATGAATACCAGCTTGGTGGAGTTACACGCTAAGCAAGTCCAGCTCAGTTTTCTGACTTCACATGAGTATCTGAACTGTAAAGTATGTCGTGAGAGTGACCAAGGATGTGCTTTCATTCAAAGAACGCTTCAACATTTGTTAAACCATTGGTGGCTTCCGATCTATCTAGAAGAAGACACGCATCAAGTTAGCATGATCAATTGGAACCCTACTAGGCATCAAAGTCAGGGTGTTAGATCTATGGAAATGGACCTAGTAAGGTTACACTGCATTCAAAGCGGACGTGGCCGGGTGACACCACACAACTACGAGCGCTGTAGAGTTTGCTTGAAGAATAACCAAGGATGCTACCTCGTGCGAGCAGCCCTTCAGGGTCAGTTGGACCGTAAAGAGATTCAACCATATTCGGGTTCTGGGCCCATTAGCTTGATTCCCAACTATTTTACTGATTAATTCAAAAATGTTGTCATAATCTCTGATCATGAGAGGACCAGAGATGTTTGCGCCATAATCCCTTTATTCCACGGATCAGGATTTCCTCTTAATAGTGGAAAGGTTCTCAATCTCGAACCAATTGAGGTCGGCTATGATGGTCAGAAAAATCAAAAGGCTCTTGTAGTTATCTATCTGCCGGGACCAGTACCGTACAAATCCGATAAGGTGATCCCTTACAAGTACGGTGCAATAACAATTGAGAATGGAAAAGAAACTCCATTACCCTCTGTCGTGAATATCGCAGACATCAGTCGAGTAACACGGAGTGGTCGGATCTTCAACAGAGGAGTTGGAGAGCCTAACAGAGAAAAGGAACCTCAAACTGAAGTTCCCAATACACCAGTCAGTCAATCCAATGATCCCGGCCTTTCAAAGAACGATGATGAGATGCTGAAGCTCATCCAAAGGAGTAAATACAACATTATTGATTAGCTATTACAAACTCCTTCAAAAATATTTGTGTTATCCCTATTACTCAGTTCTGAAGCTCATAGGGAGGCTCTATAGAAAGTCTTAGAGCAAGCCTTTGTGGAACAGGATGTAACAATACGACAATTCGACAACATTGTCTCCAACATCACTTCTTGCAACAACTTGGGGTTTAGTGACAAGGAATTGCCAGAAGAAGGCAAAAGCCGCAACATGGCTCTTAATATTACAGTCAATTTCCAGGATGATGCTTTAGCCAGCGTACTGGTAGATATCGGATCGGCTCTGAACGTTATTCCGAAGTCCACTTTAATGCGACTGTCACTCAAAGGATCTCTGATGAGGGGCAGTGAGGTCGTCGTCAAAGCATTTGACGGGTCCCGGAAAGCAGTTGTCGGAGAAGTCGACCTTCCCATAACTATCAGTACTTACACTTTCCAAGTCACTTTCCAGGTCATGGATGTCTGGGCAGCATACAACAGTCTGTTAGGCAGACCTTGGATACACCAGGCTAGGGCAGTCACTTCGACACTTCACCAGAAGCTGAAGTTCGTCAAGAACGACCAACTCATCACAGTGTGTGGAGAACAAGCCTTGATCGTGAGTAACTTATCATCCTCCACTTGTGTAGAACCAGAGGAGGTTGTTGGAACCCAGTTCCAAGCACTTTCGGTGAGCAATGACAATCAATCAGAAGAGGGAACATCAATTTCCTCGTACAAAGATGCTCTCGAGGTGATCAAGAGTAACAATGCAAAAGGATGGGGATAACTTATCACTCCCACTGATAACAAAACAAAGCAGGGTCTTGGTTTTTCTTCAACCTGTACCCAGACTGCTACCAATGATGAAAGTGTTCATCCCATTCAGGACTTCTTCCGTAGTGGAGGTTTCCTTCACCCATTGCCTCAATAAGTACATACCATCAACGAAGGAGACTCCTCCGATACAGATGAAGAATGGAAGTCCTATCTCAATAAGGACGATTATATGTCTCAAGAAGAAGCGCCTAAGCCATTCTGTTTCCCCACGCAGGGTCCGAGATATACCAAGATCAGACGTCAAAATGATATACGGAGATTGGGATCCAGAGGGATGTCGTGCTTCGCCAAACTCATTAGAGGAGGACACTCTAATGAAAGACAACTTTGACCATGACTACTATGGCCCGATGGATGGCCTGTCTATCTGGCAGCCTTACCCAGGAGACTCGGGGCAAGAGAATCAGCCGAACGATGATTATCAGCTGAGCATCATTGAAAAGAATACCTGCGTCCCCACCACGTCATGGGATCAACACTCAGGGCATTCAGAAAATACCCAGCATGACGACGAATTCACAAAGTTTGCGGGACTAGAATTCATTAACTACGCTTTTCTTGAGGTCAACGTCATCGAAAGGGATGACTTCTCCAGTTCTAAAGAAGTGCGGGACACCTTAGGACAACCGAGTGGAAAGTACGACTACCTGGTCAAGTACACCGCTCCTGAAAGCTCTCGTATCAAGCTTGAAGACATCCAGCCAACTGGATGGGGAGATATACCTGAGAACACAAATACTATGCAAGATATAGCTGAGGAATCCTCCTACGACAACTCTGCCTGGGAGACAGATTCCAACGATCCTGCTCCACTAGAAATCAGCGTTATTTCTAAAGACAAGTCAAGAAGGAAAGTACCAGACTTTGTGATTCACCGAGGAGTTCGCCGCCAATGTGTTGTTGTCAATGTCCCGAAAGTCGTTCATAAGTCAAAGTAATTGTCGTCTTTAACCTTTCACCTTGCCCAGGTGAAACTGATGTTTTAATAGGGCTCACTTTCTGTAAATGTCTCTCTTTGCTTTGCCCAAAGCGACAGAGTTATGTTTTATAGGGCTGTAGTTTCAAGAATCGACAAGATCATAAATAAAATAACGTCGTTCTGTAATTTCTGCATTTATTGCTGTTTTCTCTTTTCGCTTTTTCAGAAAATGGTAATCCTAAAAAACAAAAAAATATAAACAAGCAGTTTTTCAAAGAAAATACACTGCACACACTCTTGCATTCTCTCTATCTCTTCTAAAATCAATCATCACGTCATACAGATTGCTTGTTTTAAACCCCATTGAAACATATGATCCAATGCCTTCTCCCAACTTTGAGTTCCCGGTATTCGAGGCTGAAGAAGAAAATGATGAAGAAATTCCAGAAGAGATCCCCCGATTACTCAGACAAGAGGAAAGGTCCATTGAATCTCACAAAGATCCGTTGGAAACGGTCAACTTGGGTTCAGAAAAAGAGAGAAAAGAAGTCAAGATTGGGGCACTGCTTAGTCCAACTGTCAAACAAGATCTGATAAAGCTTCTGAAAAAGTTTCCCGATGTATTCGCTTGGTCCTACCAGGACATGCCAAGGTTGGTTACCAGCATCGTGGAGCATCATTTACCGTTTCGATCAGATTATCCGCCAGTAAAATAGAGGTTGAGAAGAACTCACCCAGACATGGCCGTCAAAATCAAAGAGGAAGTGCAGAAACAGATTGACGCGGGTTTCCTCGCCACATCAGAATATCCTCAATGGTTAGACAACATCGTACCAGTTCCGAAAAAGGAAGGAAAGGTCAGAATGTGTGTAGACTACAGGGATCTGAACAAAGCCAGTCCGAAGGATAACTTTCCCTTACCACACATTGACATGCTGGTAGACAATACAACAAAGTTCAAAGTTTTCTCCTTCATGGATGGATTCTCGGGCTATAATCAGATAAAAATGGTGCCCAAAGACATGGAGAAAACTTCCTTCATCACCCCATGGGGCACATTTTGTTGCAAAGTAATGTCGTTCGGTTTGAAGAACGTCGGGGAAACCTATCAAAGGGCCATGACTACTCTGTTTCATGACATGATACACAAGGAAATCGAGGTATATTTCGATGATATGATTGTTAAATCTAAAACAGAGGAGGAGCATGTATCCCACCTATCAAAACTATTCGAGCGACTGAGGAAGTACAAACTCCTCTTAAATCCCAGCAAGTGCACCTTCGGAGTCCGTTCAGGGAAACTGTTAGGGTTCATCGTCAGCCAGAAAGGGATTAAGGTTGATCCTGACAAGGTCAAGCCCATTCAAGAAATGCCTTCTCCAAAGACTGAAAAACAAGTCAGAGGATTCCTGGGTGGCTTGAATTACATCTCCAGATTCATATTCCTTATGACCGCGACATGCACGCCAATCTTCAAATTACTCAAAAAGAATCAGGACTGCATTTGGACAAAAGACTACCAGATCGCCTTTGACAGTATTAAGGAATACCTGTTGAAACCACCGATTCTATCACCTCCAGTGGAAGGAAGACCACTAATCATCTATCTGACAGTCTTGGAAGACTCAATGGGTTATGTACTTCGTAACACCCCCAATCTACACCCCGAGCAATTAAAGCGATAACAAATAATCAGAGTATAATTAAAACATTCATGGCATAGACAGGAGCGTCACATAAAATGTAACGAATTATAACAACCTGCTCATATAGATATGCAACAATCAGGTAGCAACATAAACAGAGGAACTCAATTCCTAACACCCATAATTTAGATACAGAATAAAAGCAGAAAATCTGCAACTGAAGTCTCATATATAAACATAGAAGTTTGTCTGTCATATACATAGCCATACATGTACAATCCAAAAAGATATATATACACATAATCACATAACGATCTCCTCGACTACCCGGTTCTACATATCAGAGCCGACCGACAAAAGAATGAAGAAATAATCTTCACAAAAAGACCTCCAGCATATAATCTGCAATGCCTCATAGAGCATTCAAAACAGCAGAAGGGTGAGAAACACAATTATAATATGGTTGCATAAAATTATGTAATAACATGAAATATGCATGAAAAAACATTCTCACCACAACGTACACCATAATTCAAATACAAAACAAGACAATTCATAATTAATGCATCCATCACAAAGGCATATCAATCATGCTCAACACATTTATCACCAGTATATATATCAACTCATCAATCCCATTCACAATTCCCACACATAATCAATCCATTCATGACTTTGCAAATGCAGAGAGACCGACACAACGACTCTATGCAAATGCGGTACCATTCCATCCATCATTCTCATCATTTATTCACTCAGGAATTATTGGAATCATCGCTTGTTACTTAGTGTAACTCCCCGTCGGGAAAATGATGTTCCCCGTCGCTTTAGGTCCTCTTTGTATAAGGCACACGACGTTTATGGATCGCTTTTGGTCCTCTTTGTACAAGGCACACGATACGATCGCTTTAGGTCCTCTTTGTATAAGGCACATGATCGTCTATAACATCGCTTTAGGTCCTCTTTGTATAAGGCATACGACCGTTACAGCAGATTCCCTCTGGAATCGTTTCATCGCTCACACCCCACAAGGGCACACGACATCACAAGATGCATATCATGATGCTTGGCATACAAATGACTCATGACAATCCAATGCATACATATATACAACCATGTGAACCATCTCAACATCAATAATCATGCATTGAAATCAAGCCCAAAACAATGCATTTATTTGCCATAAGGCCACAAACCATCATCACAACATTTCATCACATGCATTCACATCATATAACAGCACACAATCTATACGTTATATATCAAAAGTATATCACATGATAACACATCAATCGCACACAATTACGACGGGAAAAGTCGACAAACGACACGTTTCCAAATTCCCGACACAATTAAATTAGCCACTAATCGCAAAACCATTTTTATAAAAAAGAACATCTCATTAGCTTCCTATCACTTCGAACGGCGGCCAAAACGGACATACGGTTCGAAAGATATGAATTTTTAAAGTTTTGGATTTTTAAAATTTTGCCTTGGTTTATCGGTTACCACTTTTGGTTAACCGGTTAACAGTTCATTACTACTCACTCAGAACCTAAATGAGAGTTAGAGACACATTTTCGGTAATCGGTTAACACATTTGGTTAATCGGTTAACCATTGAAACTAACGTAAAAACACCCAATTTTTCATGTGTTAATCGGTTACCACGTTTGGTTAACCGGTTAAAACTGTTGCAGAACCACAAAAACTCTGTTTTAATGGCAGAAAATCCAACCAAAACCCGATTAAATCCCGTAGACTCATTCCAACAATTCCACCCGATTAAATACCAGCCAATAACAATTATACCAGACCTATCCAAACACCATTCAATCAATCACTCCTCAATTCACACCAAATTCATCAATATATATCAAAAACATAAAAGTTACAAAATCAACCAAATTCAATCAAACAATCATACTAAATCACAGCCTAGCATCACTCGACTCCACTACTCGACTTATTCCGACTTTCGTCCGCGAAAACATCGATTTCTATTCATATTACTCATTTTCAACCTAGAAATGAAAACTATGGAAAAACAAGTAAACATTCAACTACATACATACATAATCATACACAAGCATAGAATAACTGAGTTTCACACCCTTACCCGATTAATCGTGTTTTGAAGTGTCGGTTGAATCGGTTTCTTAAACTTCAAGTTTTCCTTTTTCTTCTTCTTCTCACTCTCTTCTTCTTTTCTCTTTCTCTCTATTTATCGTAACTTCTTTTTCTCTCTTTCTAATCTCTATGTTTCTATTTAATGAAAAACAATAATATCTAACCAAACAAAATGACCAAAATACCCCTACACTCAATTTTCTCGCAAACGCTCTCAAAACGCGATAAAACATAATAACGATAAACATAACATATTTACCAAATAAAAACCAAGAATAAAATAATATAAAAACAAAAATAATTAAATCGACTCGATTAAATAAATCTAACAAAAACCGGGGCGTTACAACTCTCCCCCACTTAGAAATTTTCGTCCTCGAAAATATTACCTGAGACGAACAACTCCGGATACGATTCCCGCATCCGACTCTCCAACTCCCAAGTCAAATTACCCTCAGCAGCGCCTCCCCACGCTACTTTCACAAGCGCAATATCTTTGCCTCTTAACCGCTTCAACTCGCGATCCAAAACCCTCACCGGTAATGCCCCAACCGTAAGGTTCTCCCTTACCTCAACCTCATCCCTCGGAATCACATGTGACGGATCCGGAACATACTTCCGAAGCTGTGAAACATGGAACACATCATGCAAATTCGAAAGATTCGGTGGCAACGCCACCCGATAAGCCACAGCACCCACTGTCGCGGATATCTGATAAGGACCAATAAACCGAGAAGTAAGCTTCTTCGACTTCAAGGCACGTCCAACACCCGTCACCGGCGTAACTCTCAAAAATACATGATCGCCTTCCCGAAACTCAAGATCTTTCCTCCTTCGATCATGATAACTCTTCTGCCTACTCTGAGAAGCCTTCATCTTCTCACGAATAAGTTTCACCTTTTCCGTAGTTTGTTGAACTAACTCCGGTCCAACCACCAAACTCTCACCAAATTCATGCCAACACAAAGGTGTTCGACATCTTCTTCCATACAACGCTTCAAAAGGTGCCATTCCAATACTCGAATGGAAACTGTTGTTATACGTGAACTCAATCAACGAAAGATAACTATCCCAAGCACCACCTTGCTCAAGAACACAAGCTCTTAACAAATCTTCCAATGACTGAATAGTTCTCTCGGTCTGACCATCCGTCTGAGGATGATAAGCAGAACTCAATCTCAACTTAGAACCTAACGCCTTTTGCAAACTTTCCCAAAATCTGGAAGTAAACCTCGGATCTCGATCCGAAACAATACACAACGGAACACCATGTAATCTCACAATCACACAGATATAAATCTCAGCCAACCTTTCCAAAGAAAAACTGATGTCAATCGGAATGAAATGCGTCGATTTAGTCAGCCTATCCACAATCACCCAAATGGCATTATGGCCCCTCTGAGTATTCGGCAACCCTGTCACAAAATCCATAGAAATGCTGTCCCATTTCCACTCGGGAATATCCAACGGTTGCAATAATCCACTAGGATTCTGATGTTCTACCTTTGACTTCTGACACGTCAAACACGCATAAACAAACTGAGCCATATCCCTCTTCAATCCGGACCACCAAAAGATCTTCTTCAAATCTTGATACATCTTATTAGCTCCCGGATTATACTCAAACTACTCCGGTGTCCTTCCTCTAAAATCATCTTTTTCAATTCTGAATCATCAGGAATACAAATTCTACCACGGAATCTCAAAACACCCCGATCATCCACTTTAAACTCACCATTCACACCTTTACCTCCAACCGTCATCAAATCAACAAATTTCACATCCAGCCTCTGTTTCTCGCTAACGGTCAACAGAAAATCATTAGTGACTTTAACATACCAAGCCTCACGCTATCAGATGTCAATTCACACACCAAACTCAAATCTCTAAATTCTTCCAAAAGTTCCCACTCTTTAACCATCAAAGCAGACATATGAAAAGATTTCCGGCTTAACGCATCGGCTACCACATTAGCTTTACCAGGATGGTAATTCAAGCTAAAATCGTAATCCTTCCAAAATTCCAACCATCTCCGTTGCCTCATATTCAACTCTTTCTGGTCAAACAAGTATTTTAAACTCTTATGATCACTAAAGAATTTGAATCTCGCACCGTAGAGATAATGTCTCCAAATTTTCAATACAAAAACCACCGCAGCTAATTCCAAATCATGCGTAGGATAATTCTTCTCATGAACCCTCAATTGTCTCGAAGCATAAGCTACAACCTTACCTTCTTGCATCAACACTCCACCTAAACCAATCAAAGACGCGTCTCAATACACCACAAACGGTTCACTAAGATTCGGTAAGATCAAAATTGGAGCTGTAGTCAATCTTCTCTTCAGCTCACTAAAACTTTCCTCACACTGAATATCCCAAATAAACGCCTTACCTTTACAAGTCAGTTGGGTCAATGGAAGTGCTAACTTGGAAAAGCCTTCAATGAATCTTCGATAATATCCAGCTAAACCCAAAAATCTTCTAATTTCAGTAACAGATCTAGGAGCCTCCCATTGTAGAACTGTATCTACTTTGGATGGATCCACAGCAATACCATTACCAGAAATCACATGCCCAAGAAAACTCACTTCTGACAACCAGAACTCACACTTGGAAAACTTGGCATAAAGTCTCTTTTCCTTCAAAATCTGCAATACAATACGCAAATGTTCCGCATGTTCCTCCCGAGACTAAGAATAAATCAAGATGTCATCAATAAACACAACAACAAATTGATCCAAATGCTCATGGAATATGCGATTCATATACTCCATAAACACTCCCGGCGCATTAGAAACCCCGAACGGCATCACGGAATATTCGTAATGTCCGTATCGTGTCCTAAAAGCCGTCTTCTGTATATCTTCCTCCTTCACTCTAATCTGATGATAACCTGACCTCAAATCAATTTTACTAAACACACATGCACCTACCAACTGGTCCATCAAATCATCAATTCTCGGAAGAGGATACTTATTCTTAATCGTCACCTTATTCAGCTGGTGATAATTAATACACAATCGCATACTTCCATCTTTCTTTTTCACCAATAAAACTGGAATACCCCAAGGCGATACACTCGGCCTCACGAACCTCTTTTCCAATAATTCATTCAACTGCTTCTTCAACTCAACCAACTCAGATGCCGACATACGATAAGGTGCCATAGACACAGGTCTAGTACCAGGAACTAGATCTATAGAAAACTCCACCTCTCTTTCTGGTGGCACATCAGAAATATCCTCTGGAAACACCTCCGAAAAATCACACACGACTGGAAACACATCAATTGCAACTTGACTATCCACAGTCAACGATGCAAACAACCCGAACAACTAAGCTTCATCCGCCAAAAGCTTCTTCAACTCTTTGGTAGATAAGAAACTCGATTCCTCGTCTTCTCCAAGAGAAGGAAATCTTACCAACTTATGATAATAATCGATATGAAATCGATTGAACTGTAACCAATTCATTCCCAGAACTACGTCTAAACCCTCCAACGGCAGACACACCAAATCCATAGGAAAATCTTTACCATAAATGGTCAAAGGACAACTTAAACAAACCAGAGAAGTAGTTACCGACCCCAAAGTTGGTGTATCGATAACCATCTCTCCACCCAACGACGACAACAAAAGATTTAAACGCCGCGCACACTCAGACGAAATAAACGAATGAGTCGCTCTAGTATCAATAATAGCAACTAAAGGCGTACTATTAATAAAAAAAGTACCTCTGATCAGACGATCTGCACTAGAAGGCTGAGTCCCTGCCAATGCAAATACTTTCCCTCCACCTTGAGCTTGCTTTGGTTTCGGACACCTCGTACTAACATGACCAAGTTCACCACAGTTGAAACACTTCACCACATTCCTCTTGCAATCAGCTGCGACATGTCTTATACCTCCGCAATTGGAACACTTCCTCATATCCTTTCTACATTCAAACTGACGATGTCCTAAGTCACCACACTTAAAACATCTCGGAGGATTATACATACCTCCCCCACTTGGCCTTTTAGAAAAATTAGCCCTTTGCTTTCCCTTGTCAGCTGGTGCCACATAAGGACCACCACGAAACAGTTGCTTTCCTTTCCTTTCGTTCACACTCTTATAATGAATAGAATGAGCTTTACTATTCTCCTCATAAATTCTACAACAATCCACCAAATCTGAAAACCTCCTAATTCTTTGATAACCAATTGCCTGTTTGATCTCGGGACGCAACCCATTCTCAAACTTCACACATTTGGAAAACTCCGCAGTTGCTTCAGCATAATGTGAATAAAACTGAACAAGCTCCACAAACTTAGTAGTGTAATCAGCAACATACATGTTACCCTGTTTCAACTCCAAGAACTCTATTTCTTTCTTTCCTCTAACATCTTCAGGAAAATACTTCCTCAAGAACTCAATGCTAAACAAAGCCCAAGTGACCACTTCACCTGTAGCTTCCCACACATGACGCATGCTAACCCACCAATCATCAGCCTCCTCCTGCAACATGTGAGTACCCAGTCTCACCTTCTGTTCCTCAGCACAGTCCATCACTCGAAAGATTCTTTCAATCTCCTTAAGCCAAATCTGAGCACCATCAGGATCATGTCTCCCTTTGAAGACAGGCGGTTTGTTCTTCCTGAACTCATCATTCCCACCAGAATCAGGTGCATTCCGCATAGCCTGAGCCATAGCTTGCATAGCAGCAGCAAGAGCAGCATCATTCCTACTAGCCATATTTTGTTCATATCCAATAACAGTAACTATGGTTAAACAATCAACTCGACAGAACACAACTGACGCACAATAAACAACTTGGTCAAAATGACCGACACGAACTGGCTCTGATACCACTTAATGTAACACCCCCAATCTACACCCTGAGCAATTAAAGTGATAACAAATAATCAGAGTATAATTAAAACATTCATGGCATAGACGGGAGCGTCACATCAATTGTAACAAATTATAACAACCTGGTCATATAGATATGCAACAATCAGGTAGCAACATAAACAGAGGAACTCAGTTCCTAACACCCATAATTTAGATACAGAATAAAAGCAGAAAATATGCAACTGAAGTCTCATAGATAAAGATAGAAGTTTGTCTGTCATATACATAGCCATACATGTACAATCCAAAAAGATATATATACACATAATCACATAACGATCTCCCCGACTACCCGGTGCTACATATCAGAGCCGACCGACAAAAGGATGAAGACATAATCTTCACAAAAAGACCTCCAGCATCTAATCTGCAATGCCTCATAGAGCATTCAAAACAGCAGAAGGGTGAGAAACACAATTATAATATGGTTGCATACAATTATGTAATAACATGAAATACGCATGCAAAAACATTCTCACCACAACGTACACCATAATTCAAATACAAAACAAGACAATTCAAAATTAATGCATCCATCACAAAGGCATATCAATCATGCTCAACACATTTATCACCAATATATATATCAACTCATCAATCCCATTCACAATTCCCACACATAATCAATCCATTCATGACTTATGCAAATGCAGAGAGACCGACACAACGACTCTATGCAAATGCGGTACCATTCCATCCATCATTCTCATCATTAATTCACTCAGGAATTATTGGAATCATCGCTTGTTACTTAGTGTAACTCCCCGTCGGGAAAACGATGTTTCCCGTCGCTTTAGGTCCTCTTTGTATAAGGCACACGACGTTTATGGATTGCTTTAGGTCCTCTTTGTATAAGGCACACGATCCGATTGCTTTAGGTCCTCTTTGTATAAGGCACACGATCGTCTATAACGTCGCTTTAGGTCCTCTTTGTATAAGGCACACGGCCGTTACAGCAGATTCCCTCTGGAATCGTTTCGTCGCTCACACCCCACAAGGGCACACGACATCACAAGATGTATATCATGATGCTTGGAATACAAATGACTCATGACAATCCAATGCATACATATATACAACCATGTGAACCATCTCAACATCAATAATCATGCATTGAAATCAAGCCTAAAACAATGCATTTATTTTCCATAAGGCCACAAACCATCATCACAACATTTCATCACATGCATCCACATCATATAACATCACACAAGCTATACGTTATATATAAAAAGCATATCACATGATAACACATCAATCACACACAATTACGACGGGAAAAGTCGACAAACGACACGTTTCCAAATTCCCGACATAATTAAATCGGCCACTAATCCCAAAACCATTTTTACAAGAAAGAACATCTCATTAGCTTCCTATCGCTTTGAACAGCGGCCAAAACGGACTTACGGTTCGAAAGATATGAATTTTTAAAGTTTTGGATTTTTAAAATTTTGCCTTGGTTAATCGGTTACCACTTTTGTTAGCCGATTAACAGTTCATTACTATTCACTCAGAACCTAAATGAGAGTTAGAGACACATTTTCGGTAATCGGTTAACACATTTGGTTAACCGGTTAACCGTTGAAACTAACGTAAAAACACCCAATTTTTCATGTGTTAATCCGTTACCACGTTTGGTTAACCGGTTAACACTGTTGCAGAACCACAAAAACTCTGTTTTAATGGCAGAAAATCCAACTAAAACCCGATTAAATCCCGTAGACTCATTCCAACAATTCCACCCGATTAAATACCAGCCAATAACAATTATACCAGACCTATCCAAACACCATTCAATCAATCACTCCTCAATTCACACCAAATTCATCAATATATATCAAAAACGCAAAAGTTACAAAATCAACCAAATTCAATCAAACAATCATACTAAATCACGGCCTAGCATCACTCGACTCCACTACTCGACTTATTCCGACTTTCGTCCGCGAAAACATCGATTTCTATTCATATTACTCATTTTCAACCTAGAAATGAAAACTATGGAAAAACAAGTAAACATCGATTTCTATTCATACACAAGCATAGAATAACCGAGTTTCACACCCTTACCCGATTAATCGTGTTTTGAAGTGTCGGTTGAATCGGTTTCTTAAACTTCAAGTTTTCCTTTTTTTCTTCTTCTCACTCTCTTCTTCTCTTCTCTTTCTCTCTATTTATCGTAACTTCTTTTTCTCTCTTTCTAATCTCTATGTTTCTATTTAATGAAAAACAATAATATCTAATCAAGCAAAATGACCAAAATACCCCTACACTCAATTTTCTCGCAAACGCTCTCAAAACGCGATAAAACATAATAACGATAAACATAACATATTTACCAAATCAAAAACCAAGAATAAAATAATATAAAACAAAAATAATTAAATCGACTCGATTAAATAAATCTAACAAAAACCGGGGCGTTACATACTTGGCCAACAAGATGAAACAAAGAGAAAAGAGTCTGCCATCTACTATCTGAGCAAGAAATTCACCGAGTGTGAAACTCGGTACACTATGCTTGAGAAAACTTGTTGCGCTTTGGCTTGGGCAGCCAAACGTCTTCGCCAGTATATGATTCGTCACACTACTTGGTTAATCTCAGAAATGGATCCGATCAAGTATGTTTTTGAAAAGCCTGCTCTCACGGGAAGGATTGCCCGTTGGCAGATGTTGTTATCAGAATACGACATTGAGTACCACGCTCAACAAGCCGTTAAAGGAAGTATTTTAGCCGATCATTTGGCTCATCAATCGATTGGTGATCAGGAATCAATTGAGTTTGACGTCTTAGACGAAGATGTCATGTATTTGAAAATGAAAGATTGCGATGAACCGCTACCCAGTTGTAATACCCCAAATTTTGACCACTAAAGTTTCCCATCATTGTGCAAATCATCATCACAATATGGATGAATCATCATGCCTCATCAAATGCCTCAAGGGTTGTTGAGCATTTACTACAATCAGAATTAGGGTTTCAAGCCCTCTCAGAGCTCTTAGCCAAAGGATCAATCAAGGAATGACTTGATCTTCAACTGGTCTAACCTCTCAAACATTCACAAAGGATCAAAAGGACTCCCACTTCAAGGATTAAGCACAAAGCTGCTCCCTTCTAGGTGGATCAAGTCTCAAGATCGCCAGTATCACCAAATTAGGGTTTTGGTCGACCAGGGCCTCCAGTTGGAAAATTTCATCTGGGAACAAGCCAAGGATCCAAAACATAACCTAATATATTCCATGGAGCCTTATGGACCCAAGCATCAAGTCAATTTTGCCTCAGGGGATGCATACATAAAAAATCAGGAATTAGGGTTTCTTGACCTAATTCACCCCTAAGTTGACTTTTGGGACAAACCATGAACCAAGACCTCAAGACATGATGTGAGGGTCTCTAATATACCATATTGATACATTTGGAACAATGGATTAATCCAAGAAGCTTGAGCAACAAGTCTCAATTTCATCTGCACCACAATTAGGTTTCGCGAGAAAAGTCAACTGTAACTTTGACTTTTGACCAGGACATGCTCCCAAGCCCTAAGATATGATTCAATATACCCTATGACACCCATGGAACATGTCCATCAAGTTTGATTTAGGTCAAGGACATGATTTCCTGAAGAATTGCACAGTTTGGAATTCATATGATAAAAAGTCAACTGTGCACAAAAGTCAACTTTGACTTTTTTAGATTTTTCACCAAAATGGATTTTTTACCCTAAAATGATGTTAATGTATGATTTTAATCATCATTCATCAAGAAAAATCAAAGAAAGTGGGATAACTTGTAAAAGGGGTAACCATAAAACTTAAAAATTTTTCTAAGTTATGGAAAAAGTACCACTAATGCACCAACTTTGGAGGGCCATAACTCCTAAACCACAAGGCCAATTTTTTTCATCCAAAGATGGATTTGTAGCCCTCATTACCCTCTACAAAAACTTCAACTAGACCTAAGTTCAATTCATTAAGGATTTTGAATTATGGAGTGATCAAAATCAAGAAATCACACTTTGTTCCAACACTTAGTGAAAATTTCACTAAGTCAGATTTTGCTTCACTTTTTGCCAAATGTAGAGGGATTTTTCACTTGGAATCAAAAGAGATCAAAACCAAACTTGTTCAAACAGTTGTTGTATCATGTAAGGGCTTTCCAAAATGGCCAAGAACATTGCCAAATTCAACTTACACCATGAGATATGACATTGTCAAGTTGTCTTGCTGAAATCTGTCAAAGGCAAGGCAGATTTTGCATTTTGGCTCGATTTGCCAAAATCAGCCAAATTCAAATGCTCCTATCCATTTGGACACATCTGAGGATTGAATCTAAAGGGGACAATCACTGAGCCAAGCCTCCAAAATCATGGGAACAAGAAATAACATGTTGAACCTAGAATGGCCAAAATAGGGACAAGACTCCAAATTTGGATTGAAGCATTCAATGGAACCCTCAAGGTGGCATAGACTGAGCTATTCTCATCTGAAATCAGTCAATACTTATCCAAGACCAAGGGGACCAAAGCTCTGTGCCCTAACCTCTAGTCAATGGCTAGAGGAGACTTGCATTTTCATTGGCCAACATTAAACAAACACCTGCTGCAGTTACCATTCACAATTGCAGCCAAAACAAACTTGCTCTACTATAAATAGGGCTCAATTGTGTTCAGTTTGAGTACACCAAAGCCATCTAACAGATGCTTTCCTCAAAATCTCTTTCTCTTGGCAAAAATGCCTTCTTAGCAAGGTAGCTATCGGGTTTTGAGTTAGAGAGCAATTCCACTCAAACCAATCACTCACACACCTCACATACATCATATAGAAGTGATCCAAACACTCACATAACATCTGGAACACAGATTTCACAAAATCACCAGCTAGTTGCTCAAACTTTCAATCAAGTTGCAGTTGAGGTACCATAAATCGTTCCAGCCATTTTCAATCAAGTCCAAGCATTCAAACACACTCCATAGGGTGTAAGGAAGCTGTTCAGATCATCATCACTCATCTGTAACACCTCCAGCTCAGAAATCAATTTGCTCTTTCTGTCACGACTTGGAGGTGAATACTAAATTTTTGAAGCATTAATCCAAGATCACAATTTGTTTTCCATATGATAAACAATTTTGATCATTTTAATTGAATTTTTATTCAATTAAATACATTTTTGAAAACAAATTAGGGTTTTGGATTAATTCAACCCTCATAAATCATTTTCAAAACACTTTTGGGCCTCTAATAGAGTGTAAGACCCAATCCTTTTTTGACCAAATCATTTTTGGGCCTCACTTATTGTATAAGTCCCGATACCGTCAAAAACAAATGGCGCGATCGTCGCCTTTTTAAAAAAAATAACCTTGGGCCTCTCCTCGAGCTATAAGACCCATTCAAAACTTTTGGGCCTCTATTAGAGTGTAAGACCCAACCCCCTTTTAACCAAAACCTTTTTGGGCCTCACTTATTATATAAGCCCCTCTGCGTTAAAAGAAAACCTCGGCGCGATCGCCATTTTAAATGAAAAGTCAACTGGGCCTACCCTCGTGTTATAAGCCCCACTCTTTTTCTTTAAAACTTTTTGGGCCTCTTGAGAGAGTGTAAGACCCATCCCTTTGTACAAAACACTTTTTTGGGCCACAGTCACTTGTATAAGACCCTCTGTACAAATTCAACAGTGCGCTCGCTGATAAAACCCTGGGCCTCTCCTTGAGCTATAAGCCCCAAATCTTTCTTTTTCAAAGCACTTTCTCCTTTGATTTTGAATATACTGTTGTTTTCAATCTTTCTTTGTTGAACAACTAACCAAACAGCATGGAAGCTCTACAACCGAGTAAGTGTTTATACTCTTTCATTTACTGCTTTCATATATATATAACTGTATTGTGGGGCAGCTCGCTGTAAGTCTCCTTTCACAAACTCATATATATAACTGTATTGTGGGGCTTCTCGCTGTAAGTCTCCTTTCATAAACCTATATCAACTGTGTAATAATAGTATAGATATTAGAGTTTCCCCGGCAACTACGTCTAGAACTAGGTGACGCCGTTTCGTTTAGTCGTAGAAATAGACAGCTAGATCCCCAATAGGATCACCAGATACAGTCTTCTCTCAGGCTGTTCTCATTAGGAATCGTCAAGAAACTCTACTCCCAAAGATGAATGTATTCTCCGTGAATGGCATCTTTGAGTTTCTTCCAAATTCTTGGACTTTCCTGACTTTGATCTATTCTTGGTGAATAGCATTACCTTGAATTTCTCAGGGTTTGGGGACCCACGGGCTTCTTAAAAGCATCGGTCTCCTCTTGGGCATCGTACAAGGACCCACAGGCTTCCTAAAAGCAACCCCGCCTCCTCTTGGGCTTAGTACAAGGACCCATCGGCTTCTTAGAAGTATTCACAGCCTCCTCTTAGGCTTCGTATAATGATCTCTTCCTCCGGGAATGATAGCCTCCTCTTGGGCTTAGTACAAGGACCGATCGGCTTCCTAAAAGTTTCCAGCCTCTTCTTGGGCTTCGTACAAATTGTCCCGACGACCTCCTAGAGGTATAGGAACAGAACTTAGTTATATTCATAGAGCAGTCATTTCAAAGAGTCTACTACTGTTTCTCAAAGCATAGTACAAAAGATAAAACTCTAGACTTGGACCGTCTATTTTCCTTGAGTCTAAAGACATTCTCAAGGGACCCCTTTCGTTAAATAGGGAGAAACCCGTAGACTCGGACAGTCTCAATACCCTTTGGATTTCCCGCTTCCTTAAAGAACAGGAAATAACCCGGGTCCTCAAACCAAACCCATGAGTACAATGTTGCTCATATAAGAACTGATTCTCTCTTTCAAAATCAGTATACTGGATCTGTCACTCAACCAAAACAGTCACCAGCAGATAGCCTCCTCTTAGGCTTTGTATAACGATATCCCTAAAAGAGTCGGTCTCCTTTTCGCCTCCTCTTAGGCTTCGTATAATGATCCTTCTTTTCCTCAGCATAAGTCAGCCTCCTCTTGGGCTTTATACAAATGATTCTCCCCAGCGGAGCAAACCTTTCGCCTCCATCTCGGGCTTCGTACGAGATACAAAAAGACTTCCTCGTTGAGTCAAATAACTTTTAGCCTCTCTCTCAGGCTTTGTATGAGACACATAAAAGACTCCCTCGTTGAGTCAATCATTCTTTCGCCTCCATCTCGGGCTTCGTACGAGATACAAATTCCCTTAAGCAAGAGTCAAACTCTTTTTCAGCCTCCATCTCGGGCTTCATATGAGCTATAAAAGATTCTCCAGCTGAGTCAACTCTTCTTTAGCCTCTTCTTAGGCTTTGTATAACAAAATCCCCCGCTGAGTCGAACCTTTTAGCCTCTCTCTCGGGCTTTGTACGAGACACATATTAGTCTCCTCTTAGGATTTATATAAGAAAACCACTGGTTGATCCAATCAACCTTTTAGCATCAAAGCTGTGCCTCATTCACAATACACAAACATCAACAACTCTTTCCCTTTCATCTAATCGCTATAAGCGGCAAGCCTCTGGATCATCTATATCCATGCCACTGTCCTTCTTTTAGCATGAGGAATCCCTAAGGAAAGATAGCATTGCTCTACACTGAGTTAAAGTCTTCTCCTTCAGGTTAAAACCTTCTTAGGAAATTATGGCATTGCTAGGATTCGCACATCCCAGTTAAAGTAATTCTCCTTTACCCCTCTTTAGAGATTGACAGATTCTCTCTAAAGTTGAGACCTTTCAGCTTACATCTTGGGCTTTGAACAAGATACAAACTACCTTTTGCTTCACGTCTTGGGCTTTGAACAAGACACCAAAACACCCATTTCCTCCCATAGACTAGGAGGAACTACGAACGCTCTGATTTCCCTGTTTCGGTAAACGGGAATACGTAGGCATAAGATCGAAAGAAAAGATCTTAGCGAGCACACTAAACAAAATCCCATACTTTCACACATCAAAAACGTCCGTCCTAACATTCCAAAACATCTCATCGAACAAAATAACCTGAGACAATCCCCGAATCTTTGAAGCATTTGTAAACCAACAATTTTGACTGTTTAACCTCAGTATGCAAGCAGGGTTAGTTGGAGACATCTATTTCCCTTCCTTCATCAGCTTACAATAGGATAAAAAATGAATCGAGCTATAGTAATCCCAAAGAGCGGTTGTGCTTCGCAACCACTTCCAAAAATCGCTCGCTACACCAGTGAAGGGCCAGAACCAGGTTCCCAGTGGGGACTTATCTTTGACGGGGCTGTCAATCATTACGGAAACGGAATTGGGGCAATCATCGTAACACCTCATGGTACCCACATTCCTTTCACTGCCCGATTAACATTCAAGTGTACAAACAACAAGGCAGAATACGAAGCTTGTATCATGGGTCTTGAGGAAGCGATCGACTTAAGGATCAAGAACTTGGATGTATATGGCGACTCAGCTCTGGTCGTCAATCAGATCAAAGGAGATTGGAACACCTACCAATCTGGATTGATTCCTTACAAAGATTACGCGAGAAGATTGTTACCCTTCTTTAACAAAATCGAGTTTTATCATATCCCTCGTTAAGAGAATCACATGGTTGATGCATTAGCCACTCTCTCTTCCATGATTAGTGTAGATCAATGGAACGACATACCTAAGATCGACATAATGCGCCTAGAACAGCCCGCTTACATCTTCACAATTGAAACAGTCATAGACGAAAAACCTTGGTATCACGATATCAAATGCTTCCTTCAGAAATAAGAGTACCCACCCGGGGCATCCAGAAAAGACAGAAAGACTCTCAGAAGACTGGCTGGCAGTTTTTTTCTGAGTAGTGATACACTATATAAGAGAAACTTTGACATGGTCTTCCTCCGATGTGTAGACAAACTAGAAGCAAACATGCTGATGAAAGAAATTCACGAAGGGTCCTTTGGAACTCATTCCAACGGACACACAATGGCGAGAAAAATTCTGAGAGCAGGGTACTACTGGTTGACCATGGAATCCGACTGCTACAAGTACATGAGGAGATGTCACAAGTGTCAGATATACTCAGACAAAATCCATGTACCACCAACGCATCTCAAAGTTCTTTATTACCCATGGCCTTTTTCCATATGGGGAATCGACATGATTGGCATGATTGAACCCAAAGCTTCAAACAGACATCGGTTCATCCTAGTAGCCATTGACTACTTCACCAAGTGGGTCGAAGCAGCGTCATACGCAAATGTAACCCAGCATGTGGTGGTCTGATTTATCAAAAACAATATCATCTGTCGTTATGGTGTTCCAAGCCAGATCATTACCGACAATGGATCTAACTTAAATAATAAGATGATGAAGGAGTTATGCGTTGAGTTCAAGATCGAACACCATAACTCATCTCCCTACCGACCCAAGATGAACGGAGCGGTAGAAGTGGCTAACAAGAACATCAAGAAGATCGTTCAAAAGATGGTTGTAACCTACAAAGACTGGCATGAAATGCCCCCCTTTGCTCTCCACAGTTATTGCATATCTGTCCGCACTTCTACAGGGGTAACCCCTTTCTCTCTAGTATATGGCATGGAGGCAGTGCTCCCCATTGAAGTAGAGATCCCATCAACCCGGGTATTGATGGAAGCTAAGATAACATAAGCTGAATGGTGTCAAAGCAGACACGACGAACTGAATCTGATATAAGAAAAGGAAATAACGACACTATGCCACGGTCAATTGTATCAGCAAAGGATGAAGAAGGCGTTTGACAAAAATGTCCGACCCCGTGTCTTCAGAAAAAGAGACCTCGTGCTCAAGAAGATACAATCATTTCTCACTGATCCTCGGGGTAAATGGACTCCAAATTATGACGACCCCTATGTGGTCAAGAAAGCTTTCTCAGACGGTGCCTTGAGACTTGCAACCATGGATGGAGAAGAGTTTGCCTACCCCACGAAGGTTGATGTAGTCAAGAAATACTTCTCCTAAAAAAAACACATCTCGGTGGATTGAAAACCCGAAAGCGCGGTCCAGGCAAAAATTAGAGACATGATCAAAAATCATCCCGATGGATTGGAAATCTCAAAGTGCAATCCAGGCAAAAGTTAGGGATTCATGGAAAGTAACTACGTCTGACACAGGTAAATCCTCAGCACCAATCGCGCCATTCATCAGAAAACTCCAGTAAAGGTCATCTTCGACAGAAGCTCCGGATGTCCAAAATTCAAAGTTGTTAAAAGGATAACGACCGTTATGTTTCAATGTAGCCCTTTTTCCCGTAAATTACCATTTTCTAACTTTGTAAATACTCTATGGTATCACGCGTTTGGCTGATTTCCATCCTATCAATAAAATTTGAGCCCTTGTGCTTTTGTTTGCAATTCTCATTTGTTTTAGTTTTACAGAACGCCATCTTAACATGATTAATGATTCTTAAAATAAAACAAAAATGAATTTACTTTTCAAATTTTCTTTTGCTTTTAAAATAAAGATGGCAATTTCTTTTGACTGTTGAACATCGAAAGAACATCGATCGCTTCTCCCAAAGATGGTTAAGCTTCAAAGTGCAAAATCAAAGTACCCATTCTAAACCGGTACGCCTGAATGAAGGATCAGCTGTGTCAGATGCGAATGTTCCATCTGACATCTCCGACAGAGTTCTTACCTCCTAAGCCCGACCAACAGTTTTCCCCACAAGGATTATCTCTCCTAAGCAAGGCAGAATTGCTATCGTGAACCAATCGTACCTTTTCGTCCCCCGCAGTGGCCGAGTATCCAGTCGTGTTCATCCATCAGTTTGTATGTCATGTCAGTTTTGTCAGCATATGCATACATACACCATGTATTATTGATTTACATTCGCATTCATATTGCATCACTATCACTCTAATCGGTCTTATCCCCTAGGAATAAAAGCCCTCTTGTCAATCGAGTTGTCCGTTATTTCCTCAGGAAGCGAACCATCTAAGCAATCTCTCCTCCGGTTTATTTCTGGATTAGAGCTGATCCTCGACCACTTTGATAACTTGAACCTCTGAAAAACAAGAAGACCGTCGATGAACGTCACTCTTCACCATTGAAGATGATATCTTCGCTTTCCCAGATTAAGGAAAAATCCCCAGAGAAAGCCTTTTAATCAAAGCTTCGGCAACACAACAGTTTCTCTCCAGAAATTTGCTATCAAATAAGGCCATCAGCATCTCCAAAGTGGATCACATCACATGGTATTTCTCCGAGAAGATCTCGAGGAAAGTATGGTGTAATATCCCCAAGCAGGAAGCAGTCTTTCAAGAGACTCGTTTTCCCTAGTAGGGTCGACAAATGGCGTCTCCAACAGAGAAGTTTGTACACCTTTACAGCTCTGACAGATGGGTTCCCCAGTAAGTCTGACATCAAAACTTTTTCCGTCAAATGGCATCTCCCCAGGAAAATTCGGCGAGAAGTTCGAGGAAAACCGCTACAAATAGCGTCCCTTGTCAAGAAAGTTTATTGACAAAATAAACTAAGACCAGTTCCTTGGTAGGAAACCAGGATCGAGGGGAAGTTTATTTCAGAAACTGAGACCAGTTCCTTGGTAGGAAACCATGATCGAGGGGAAGTTTATATCAGAAACTGAGACCAGTTCCTTCGCTGAAGACCAGGATCGAGGGGAAGTTTTACCTTTTCTAAGCATCATTGCTTAGCAAAAGAAGATGGGTGAGCACACTGCCATTCATAACCACCATCAAAATTTCGGGTATTCCGATATTTAATCCTCTTGCACCTAGAATGCCCGAATACCTTCGCCATTCACACCTTCGGGTCCAAGAAGATTAAATAGGGGCATCTGTCATACCCCAAATTTTGACCACTAAGATTTCCCATCATTGTGAAAATCATCATCGCAATATGGATGAACTTTCACACTTATCAGTCTCCCCAAAGATGGGTGAGCATTCACTACAATCAAGAATTAGGGTTTCAAGCCCTCTCAAGACACTTAGACAAAGGATCAATCAAGAAAAGACATGATATTCAACTTGTCTAACCTCTCAAACATCCACAATGGATCAAGAGAACTCCCACATCAAGAATCAAGCATAAGGTTGCAGCATTCCAAGTGGATTAAGCCTCAAGATCACCACAGTCACCAAATTAGGGTTTTGGTCGACTAAGGCCTCCAGATGGAAATTTTCATCTGGGCATGAGCCAATGCTTCAAAGTATACCCTAAGGTACTCCAAGAGACCTCATGGACCCCATTATCAAGTCAATTTAGCCTGAGGGGATGCATTCATCAAAAATCAGGAATTAGGGTTTCTTGACCTAATTCACCCCTAAGTTGACTTTTGGGACAAAACATGAGCCAAGACCTCAAGACATGATTTGAGGGTCTCCAATATACTACATTGATCCATTTTCAATAATGGATTGATCCAAGAAGCTTGATTCACAAGTTTCATTTTCATCTGAGCCACAATTAGGGTTTCGCGAGAAAAGTCAACTGTACCTTTGACTTTTGACCAAGACATGCTCCCAAACCTTGGGACATGATTCAATACACCCTATAACACCTATGAAATCAATCCGTCAAGTTTGATTTAGGTCAAGGACTTGATTTCATAGAGGATCGCACAGTTTGGAATTCATCTGATAAAAAGTTAACTGTGCCCAAAAGTCAAAGTTTGATTTTTTGATTTTTTTGGTCAATTATGGTTCCCTAACCCTAAAATGATGTTAATGTGTGATTGGAATCATTATTGATCAATAAAAATCAAATAAAATGGGATAACTTGTAAAAGGGTTAACCATAAATAACTTAGAACTTTTCTAAGTTATGAAACAAAGTGGCTAGGGTACCGACTTCCAAGGATCATAACTTGTGATCCAAGCAACCATTTTGGCTGATCCAAAGATGGATTTGTAGCTCTCATGGCACTCTACAAAAGCTTCAACTACACCTCATTCCAATTCATTGTGGATTCGGAGTTATGTTTGGATCAAAATTACTAGAAACATGAAAGTACAACTTTTCCAACACTTAGACAAAATTCTGTCCAAGACAAATTTTGTTGAAAACACCAAAACTTGTGAGGTTTTTTCACACAGTTGGAAGTGGAATCAATTCCAAAGGTAAACATCAATGTTGTTGCAAATGTTGCTAAGAATTCAAAGAACTTATTAGCATGAATTGATTCAACTTGAGCCAAGAGAAATCAATGCCCAAAGTCATGCTGCCACAACTGTTTTGAAAAACCAGTTTTCAAGTTTTCTTGCTTCACACGATTTCTGAGCCAAGGCTTGTGATCTCTATGCCACCTGTATCCAACCTGATCACAATGCATCTGATCCAACCTGATAAGTTAGGCCAAGAATGTTTCAAAGCTCATCCTTTGGCATGATGAATAGTGGAACAAATACATGGAATTCAAAGGGAATTAATGTGGAATAGTGCACTTTCAAGATTCTTGCTCTCCTCAGTCAAGTTCTCTGATTAAACAACAATTAAAATGACTGAGGAATATGGAATCAGTCAAGGCATAGCTGATCTATTTGGGGCAGCTGTTACACCTAGTGCAAGAGGCATTTATGCCAAGCCAATCCATTTGAAGGTGATCTGATCTTGCAGCCATTCACTATTCCTCCAAGACAAGAATTGATCACCTATAAATAGAGGTTCCAACTGATCATTCAAGGCACACCAAAGCAGCTTACAACATTGCTTTCTCTCATTCTCTCTTAAGTACCAAATTTCTTTATTTTTGAGCAACTACCATTGGGTTTTGAGTTGCAGCCTTAAACAATACAATCCAATTGCTCAAACACATCACATATGATGTATATGAGGTGTTCAAACACTTAAACCATCTCTGTAACACCTCTAGCCCAAAATCACTCCTCAACCAAGCCATTATGCCTCCATTCTGCAACTTGGATGCCATAACTTGATCAGAGCAATTCCCAAGTGTTCCAAGGCTTGCAATCTAATCAATAACATCCATTGAAGCTGTAGGGATCATCAAAACACTTCTGGAACACCATCTGTGCAGAGTTCCATTTTAGCTTGCATCAAGGTAAGCCTCAAAACTACATCTTCATGATCCATGCATATTTCCTCGCATGATACTTTTGCCAATTGCTTGTCATCATATATTGAGTGTTTCCCCTCAATCAATTGTTGTTTACAATTTGTATATAGGATTTCCTTGAGTTCATGCCAATTTTAGGGTTCTTCAGGTTTTAACTTGTTATGTTCTTATTCAATCCATTTCAACAAAATTGAATATTGCCATCATGTTCCTTGTTCAAAAACGCATGAGTTTGGTGTTTGAATCATGTTAAATGGATAAGAGACGAGTGAGATAGGGTGCTTCATGCACGAGCTCGAGGAAGAAGATAACCATGGCGCCATTCTTCAAGTTTTCAAACCAAGTTTGCCTTATGTTTTCCCTTGCCATATGTTTAATGAATTGACATTGCGCCCTAGTGGTTGATCAGATGGTTTGTGATCATTTTTTATATCTCTTTTTCCTATTTTTTTTTTACATTTTTCATATTATTTTATTAATGATTTGAAAAATTAATTTCTCACTCAATTTTTATCATTTTTTATTGGTTATTTTTTTGAAAAATCACAAAAATGTTGAAATATTATATTCCACAAAAAAAATCAAATTTATATTATTTATTTAATATAGTTGGTATTTTTATGAATAAATTCATTTTTAATTGTTTTTAAACATTTTAAAAGTGAATATTCATCTTGAAAATCAAAACCAAATGAGTTCTAAATCATCTCGTGATTAAAACCTTATTTTTAAAACCTTAAACTAAAATCACAAGTGGTTTATTCAAACTTATTTGGTATTTTTATCATTTTATTGATTTTCTTTAAGTATTTATTTTTAAAGGAAAACAAAATTAGGGTTTCTTGATTTTCACCCTCACAACTCTTTTTCAAACACTCATGGGCCTCTAATAGAGTGTAAGACCCAATCTCTTTTTGACCAAAACTTTTTGGGCCTCAATGTATTGTATAAGTCCCGATACTGTAAAAAACAAATGGCGCGATCGTCGCCTTTTTAACAAAAACCAATTGGGCCTCTCCTCGAGCTATAAGTCTCATTCCTTTTCAAAAATAAAATATTTGGGCCTCTAATAGAGTGTAAGACCCAATTCCTTTTTAACCAAAACCTTTTTGGGCCTCAGAAATTGTATAAGTCCCTCTGCGTTAAAAAAATCTCGGCGCGATTGCCATTTCAAAACAAAAATCAGCTGGGCCCCCCTCGTGTTGTAAGACCCATTTCTTTTCTTTATATAAACTTTGGGCCTCTAATAGAGTGTAAGACCCAAACCCTTTTGAAAGCCAAACATTTTGGGCCTCAGACAATTGTATAAGTCCCCCGACAATTTTCAAAACGACGGTGCGATCACTGTCCACCCACAGCCTCTCCTCGAGCTCTAAGCCCCAACAATCTTTTCAAAGCACTTTCTCATTTGATTTTAAATATTTGTTATTATTTAATTTCTTTGTTGAACAACTAACAAAACAACATGGAAGCTCTACAACGGGTAAGTGTTTATCCGCTTTCATTTACTGCTTTCCTATATAACTGTTTTGTGGGGCTGATTCACTGTAAGTCTTCTTTCACATCCTTTTACATACTTGTCATATATCAAATGTATATATACTAGTATAGTTATTTAGAGTTTTCCCCGGCAACTACGTCTAGAACTAGGTAAAGCCTTGTTGGTCACTCTTAAATACAAACAAAACTAGATCCCCATAGGATTACCAGATACAGTCTTCCCTCCTCTTGGGGTTAAACAATATGGAACAAAGAGAAAGGCAGTATTCTTGGTGAACCTTTTCTCAGAATGTCACCCCTAGAAATTGTCAAAGAAATTCTACTCCCCGAGTTAATCTATTCTCCGTGAATAGCATCTCTTGAGTTTCTTCCAAATCATCGAACTTTCCTGGAATGATCTCTTCTATGTGAATTGCATTTCTTGAACTTCTCTTGGTTTGGGGACCCACAGGCTTCCTAAAAGCATCCCCGCCTCCTCTTGGGCATTGTACAAGGACCCTTCGGCTTCTTAGAAGTTTTCACGCCTTCTCTTGGGCTTCATACAAGGACCTTGAAGACCTCTTACAGGTATAGGACAAAACTTAGTCATCCTTCGTTAGAGTCTTCTTTCTAAAAAGATTCAACACTCTTAGACCAATTTTAGGGTTGATACTCATCCCTTAAATGAGTCGGCCTCCTCTTGGGCATCATACAAAAGATAAAACTCTACCAGTAGACTTGGACAGTCTAAATTCCCCTTGAGTCTCAAAGACATTCTCAAGCACCTTTCAAACATAGGAGAAACCCCAGATTCTGGATTAACCTCCAGCCGAGTTTAAACTTGTGGGTTCTATAACCCCTTCTTTCTCCCAAAAATCCCCAACCAGGTTCGGTTTAACACTATCTCAAATCAGAGCCTCAAGGTTTTCTGATCTATCAATCCATTTGCAGTCCCCTGTAAAAATTGATTCCCTACTTGGACCTGCCTCGGGATCTCAAGAATCCCCTGCAGAAGTTAGCCTCCTCTTACGCTTCGTATATGGACCCTTTCCTTAGCATATCTAGCCTCCTCTTGGGCTTTGTACAATGATTCTCCCCAGCGGAGCTAACCTTTTCAGACTCTCTTGTTGAGCCCATCACTTTTCAAGACTCTCTTGTTGAGTCACTTTAGCCTCCGTCTTGGGCTTTGTACAAGACATATAAAAGCACTCTCTTGTTGAGTATAAAAGACTCTCTTGGTGAGTCAATCAACTTTTTCGACTCTCTTGTTGAGTCAACCTTTTTAGCCTCCGTCTTGGGCTTTGTACAAGACATATAAAAGCATTCTCTTGTTGAGTATAAAAGACTTTCTTGGTGAGTCAATCAACTTTTCAGACTCTCTTGTTGAGTCAACCTTTTTAGCCTCCGTCTTGGGCTTTGTACAAGACATACAAAAGAACTCTCTTGTTGAGTATAAAAGACTCTCTTGGTGAGTCAATCAACATTTTAGACTCTCTTGTTGAGTCAACATTTTTAGCCTCCGTCTTGGGCCTTGTACAAGACACATATATATAAATCACTCTTTTGTTGAGTATAAACGACTCTCTTGTTGAGTTAATCCCCTTTTAGCCTCCATCTCGAGCTTCGTACGAGACAACAAATCACTCTCTTGTTGAGTATAAAAAAAATGCTCTTGTTGAGTCAAAACCCTGTCAGCCTCCATCTTGGGCTTTGTACAAGATACATTCTCCCCAGCAGAGTCTAAATCCCTTTTAGCCTCAATCTTGGGCTTTGTACAAGACAGAAAGAACATTTTCCCCAGAAAAGTCAACCGTTTAGCATCAAATTGGTGCTTTGCTCATAACATACAAACATCGATAAATTCTCCTTTAGAGATGACAAGTTTTCTCTCAGTCAAAACTTTTCGCCTCCGTCTTGGGCTTTGAACGAGACACCAAAACATCTTTTTCCTCCCTTAGAATAAGAGGGAACTACGATGGATCTGATTTCCCTGTTTCGTTTAAACAAGGGAATACGTAGGCATAAGATTGCAAAAATCTTAGCGAGCACACTAATCAAAAACATCAAACCCAGTACCCTACCAAAGTCCTCATGAACAGTCCAGGCACTCTATTTTTTAACAAAATAACCTAAGAGAGACCCACAATCTTAATAGCATCTGTAAACCAACAGTCATCTATTTAAACCCAGTATGCAAGCAGGGTTAATTGGAGACATCTATTTCCCTTCCTTAATCAGCTTCAATAGGATAAAAAATGAATTGAACTGTAGTACCCCAAAGCGATAGTGCTTCGCAACCACACAAAATTTCGCGCTACACTCTGACCCCTAACAAGGTGTAAACTTTTACCTTAAAAATCCCCAACCAGGGTCAATTACCATCAACAAATCCCCCAAGAGAATCAGAGCCTCATGGCATCTGATATCTCAACTCTTCTCTTCTCTGATCCCCAGAAAGAGTAAAACCTTTGGATTCCCCAATACCATTTGGACCTGCTCCTAGATTTCCATAAATCCTCAGTAAGAGATAGCCTCCTCTTAGGCTTCATATAAGAATTTCCCCCAGTGGAGTCAGTCACCCTCAATCTTGGGCTTTGTATAAGACAAATAAAACCCTCCCTAGTGGAGTCAGTTTCTTTTAGCTTCAAACCTTGGGCTTTGATCAAGGCACACAAAAACCAACATCCCCTCAGATGAGACAATGAGTCCATTCTGCAGGAAGACATTTCCTCTATACATCACTCATCAAAACAAGCAATTAACACCTTTTATCCAGATAATTATTGTAAGTGGCACACTTGTTGATTCAAAATCCAAGCTGGAGTCCTTCCTTTATCCTGGATAAAATTCATCTTTCATCTAACAGCTGTAAGTGGCAAGCCTCTGGATTCCTCACATCCAAGCCAATGTCCCTCTCTTAGAATGAAAGATTCATAAGGAAAAAGTGGCATTGCTCTACACTGAGTTAAAGCTTTCTTTCTTCATGACATCACTCTTATAAAGGAAATTATGGCATTGCTGGATTCATATATCCTAGTTAAAGTAATTTCCCTTATAATCAATTTCTCAACATTTGTGATTAATAGGTGAGATATTCTCCCTTTAGAGATGACAAATTCTCTCTCAGTCAACCCTTTTAGCTTCAATCTTGGGCTTTGAACTAGACATAAATACTCTGATAGCTTCAATATTGGGCTTTAAATAAGACACCAAACATTTTCCTCCCATAGAAATAGGAGGAACTACGATTGCTCTGATATCCCGAATCTCTTTACGGGAATACGTAGGCATAAGATTGCGAAATCTTAGCGAGCACACAAATAAAAAACTTTAGGTCCAGTACCTTCCCCAAAACAACGGAAAACCCGAAAACCACAAAACATTATCTCAATTCTCCCAAAAGAGAAAGTTTTCCCAAGCCACAGTAGATAAACACAAGAAAGCATTTCAAATTAACAAAGAAACATGCAACAAAAGGTCTATGGATAACCATAAATACACTGGGTGTTAATAGCTTCCCTTTGTATAACCTGACCCCGTTCCCCAATCTCTTAGCATCTGTTAAAGGAAACATTTGCGTGCAAGGTTAGTTTTAGATATTTTCCTTTTTCTTTCCAGGTTCATAGGATAAATAAGAAATCAGAAAGTAGCACCCAATTCCAAAATTGCGGTAAGGTGGTCGCGTCACCGATAAAAATCGTACGCTACAGAAAAATGGCGACTCTACTGGGGAATATTAGGATTAGAGTTCCTAAGAGGTCTAGGCTTTGCTTTGCATTTATTTCTCTGTTTATTTAGTTGCTTTCTCATTTTTCTGCTATATATATATATATATATATATATATATATATATATATATATATATCATATTCTGTCACCTTACTTGATACCCGTGTTAAAATTACTGTTAACTGGGAATGCGATTAATACGCTTGTGGAAAGTTTGAGAGAACATTAAGATAAGTAGTGGCGTCTCCAGAGAGGCTTATAGGGTGTGATTCCCGACCAAGTTAACCTGGCAGTCCACCGAATCAGTCGAGGTACCCGTATGGACTTGCTAATGTTGAACGACCGTTGTCGTGAAAGCATAGTTTTCCCAGTGTGGTACCTATGACACTGAGGATTTAGTAGACACTTAACCATTAAACTATTAGGTAGTGCGGTGACTATCGAGAATAGTTGACACGCGATACTACACTCAAAAGAGATTCATCTTAGGATATTACAGCTCTACTGAGTCAATCGGTTTGCTGTTAATATCCCTAAGAGGGGTCAATAATTTTGGGAACCTCTGTTAGAACCCGTTCTACAGGTATAAAAATTGACCAATTAGTACACACCTTTGGGGATGGGTAGATCCATGGCTCCATGCTCGTGATGACGAACCCCTAAACCCATGTTTTCAAGTATTTTTGTTTGCTGCATTCATAAAAAAAAAATTTTTTTTAAAACAAGAAAAAAATCTTTTTCTAAAAGAAATAAAACAATAATTTCAAATATCAGAGAGGTTGCGTTATGGATTTCGGAAGAAAAAAAATGCACAAGTACACCTTCAAGGTTCCAAAATTGGAAGACCTAAGGAAATTGGGGAGGATGATTACTAATCCCGAGGCTTTCAGAGCTAAGCATGGGGGACTGTTATCTCTTCTGAAGATCAACATGGTTGAAGGGATCATGTCTACACTGGTTCAGTTCTAAGACCCGGTTTACCACTGCTTCACATTCCCAGATTATCAACTCACACCAACATTGAAGGAGTACTCCCACCTGATTGACTTACCTATTACTGATCAAGATCCATTTTCTAGACTGGAAGAAATTCCAAAGGATCAAGCCATTGCAAGAGCAATCTCTTTGGATGAGTCAGAAGTCAGGACTCACATGACCACCAAAGGAGGAATCCAGGGTTTACCAACTAAATTCCTGATGGAGAAAGCTCTATACTTTGCTAGTATAGGAAATCTAACCGCTTTCGAGGATGTCTTTGTTCTACTCACATATGGGTTATTCCTTTTTCCCAACATCGACAACTTTGTCGACACCAATGTTGTTAAGATATTCTTGATTGGAAATCCAGTACCAACCATACTTGCGGATGCTTATCATTCTGTATGTAACATCCCGATTTAATTTAATTATTTTTGTGATTAAATTGAATAAATGTTGTGTATGTTGTGTATTGGTGTGTTTTGGGGTTGAGGTTGGGTTACCCTTAGGATGGGGTAGTGCACTTAGAAGTATATGATAATAAGGTATCGGAGGAAAGGATTAATGGCTATTATTATTATTATTTTAATTTATTGAGAAATATTGTTGTTATTATTTAAGTGGTGAAATAATAATAAAAATAATAATAATAATAATAATATTTAAATAATAATAATATTTGGATAACAATAATAATATAAATAGGAAAGGGATGAGAAGAGGAATGGTTTTTGGTACGTGTTTTGGAAAAGAGGAAGAAAGAGCAGAGCTAAGTCAGAGATCCATTGTTGAAGGAATTCACAAATTCTAAGGTAAGGGTGGGACTCTCTGATCTTTTAAGGGTGCATATCATTTGTATGAGGGTAGAAATCATTAGGATCTATCCTTTGATGTTGTTTGTGAGAATTGGGAATCTGGTATGGATGTATTCTGTGTGAAATCTGTGTGAATTCGTGATAATGGCATGAATCGTATGAATATAATTTTGTTGTTGTTGTTGTATGAACTGTATTGGCGGATCTGGACTGGTTGCGGGTTTTGAGTGACGAGTGTAGATCTGATAGGCAATTAATCTAATAGTAATGATAGAGAAATTGAGTATCTGAGATTACAGGTCGTAAAATTGATGTGGAAACGAATTTAGGACAAATCTGGATGTTAGAAGTGAGATCAATGAGGGAGAATTCGGACTGGTATGGAAAAGTAGAGATTTAGCACAGGTTCTGTCCATACGCGTAACACAGGAGGTTGTACGCGTATGGTATTGCGTAGCATTAAAGCATTACACGTATTGGAAGCATGATACGCGTACGACAAGGCAGTCTCGTGGGCATTACGCGTAACGGGGTGGCAATACGCGTACTGGGATCTGGAGATGTGTTTTGAGTGGAAAATAAGTCTCTGCTCATACCCGTAACACATAGGGCATTACGCATATGGCAAGGAAACAGAGGGGCAGTACGCATCTGGTACGCAGTAGGATGGGCGAGCGAGCTAGGCATTACGCGTATGAGTATGGGCAATACACGTATGACCAATGAGAGTGCAGGATTTCACTATTTTCGTGATTTCTTTCCCGATTTCGCGTCTGATGCAATTTCTTTTTGGACTGAGAGGTTGGGTATGATGTCAGACCTTAGTGAACCTAGTAATGGTAGTAAAAATGATTAAAACCGGATTTGGGTGAACTAAGTAAATAATTAGTTAATTAAGGTTGCGTGAAGTGTTGTTATGGATTCGTTGATGTGTATGCATTTTATCGTTGTATATTGCTGTTGTGGCAGGTATAGTCTGCTTGTTGTATCGTTGAATTATCATGTATTGACGTGTTAATGGTCATATGCATGTAATTTTTGTGGTATTTGTCGTGGTATGTTGTTGTTGTGTGTTGTCGTTGTATGCATAACATGTTGCATAAGTGTGAGATAAGCCGTGTGCCCGTGCGGGGTATGAGCGTCTTATCCGGATTCTTTAACATTTAATCGTGTCATTGTCGTTGTTGTTGTTGAGGTAATCGTGTGCCCATGCGGGGTGTGAGCGATTACGGGTGGTCGTGTGCCCATGCGGGGTGTGAGCGATCACGAATGTCGTGTGCCCATGCGGGGTGTGAGCGACTATTATGACGTCCCGACGGGGATTGCGACCATGAAACAGGGGTCGAATTGGTACCACATGCATTGAGTTGAGTCGTGGGTCTCATTGCATTGCATTACATGTGTTGATTATCTGTTGTGTGAGAAATGCTTGTTGTGTTGATGTCTCGATGATAGGGTAGATTCTGAAATGTTTTATGCTTTCATACTTATACTATGCATTGCTTATATTGATTTGAGAATATCGCCCCTTATGTTTAAATGTTACCTCTACGTGGGTAACGTGCAGATAAACAGGAGTAGTTCAGAAGTGGAGTTAGCGAAGACGAGGTCTTCTCTTGTGTGTTATCGAGTCACGCCTGCTCTGATTGTAACACCAGGTTGTCGGAACGCTAGAGTCTTTTATTTTGTGTGTGCTATTACTACTTTATTTGAAAACATTTGTGCGTGATTAAACAAGTTTCAAAGTTCTTGAATTTCCGCTGCTGTGTGAAATGTTTTTAAAATACTATGTTATAATAGCAATAATTATGTGTTGTTTTATCGTATGCATAAAAAGTTGAATCCTTGCAGTAGCATCCTGAATCCATGTATGTTATTTTACTCTGATAATTTATTATTATATGTTGCGGGGGTTTAGGGTGTTACAAAGTGGTATCAGAGCAGGTCGGTCCGCCCGACCAAGTTGTCGAGGCGTTGTCGTGTGTTAGTTGTTTAGTGTTAGTGTCGTTTCCTTAACCATTGTGTTCTGTTGTTGGTGTATGACAAATTTAGAATGGCCAGAAGGAATGATGCTGTGATTGCTGCTGGTCTGCAAGCTATGGCTCAAGCGGTTCAGAACCCGCCGCTTGCTAACGAGAATGACGAGTTTCAGAAGAACAGACCGCCTACCTTCAAGGGGAGATATGATCCGGATGGGGCACAGGCTTGGATCAAGGAGATTGAGAGAATCTTTCAGGTTATGGAATGTCCTAAAGCATAGAAGGTGCGGTTAGGAACTCATATCCTGGCCGAGGAGGCTGATGATTGGTGGGTTAGTACTCGTCAAGTGTTGGGCGCAGCAGGAGAGGCAATTACTTGGGTTGTGTTTAGTAGGGAGTTCTTAAGGAAGTATTTTCCTGAAGATGTCCGAGGAAAGAAAGAGATTAAGTTTTTGGATCTGAAGCAGGGTAACATGACGGCTACAGAGTATGCTGCTAAATTCTCAGATTTGGCTAAGTTTTATCCTCACTACAGCGTGGCAACTGCTGAGTTCTCGAAGTGTGTCAAGTTTGAGAACAGTTTGAGGCCTGAGATCAAACAGGCAATAGGGTAACAGTGGATCAGAAGGTTTCCTGATTTTGTGGATTGTTGCAGGATATTTGAGGAAGATAGCAAAGCTCGATCGGCTCATTATAAGGGGTTGGCCGAGAGAAGAGGAAAGCAATCGGTGAATCGTGGGAAGCCTTATGCAGCTCCAGCTGAGAAAGGTAAACAGAAACATGCTGATGGCAAGGAGCCAAGTGGGGGAGGTGCTTCTGCTCCTCCTAAGTGTTACAGGTGTGGTGAGTTGGGTCATCGTGTAAGTGAGTGCACGAGTGATGTGAAGAAGTGCTTCAAGTGTGGACAGGCAGGACATCTGATTGCGGACTGCAAGGTTAATGTGGTTACTTGTTACAGGTGTGGAGAACAGGGCAATATTAGTACTCGTTGTCAGAAACCAAATCCAGCTTCGACTAGAGGAAAGGTGTTTGCTTTGGCAGGAACTCAAACTTCCAGTGATGACAGATTGATTAGAGGTACATGTTATATTAATAATACGCCTTTGATTGCTATTATTGATACTGGTGCTACTCACTCTTTTATTGCTGCTGACTGTGTAAGAAGACTAGGTCTTGTTGTTTCTCTTATGAAGGGAGAGATGGTTATCGAAACTCCTGCTAAGGGATCGGTGACTACTTCTTTGGTCCGTTTGAATTGTCCATTATCAATCTATGGTAAGGACTTTGGTGTGGATCTGATTTGTTTACCGTTGGGAGGTCTCGATGTGATTTTGGGTATGAACTGGTTAGAGTTCAATCATGTTCATATTAACTAATTTAACAAGTCGGTTCGATTTCTTACTCCCAAGGAAGAGGGAGAAGATGTCTTTCTATCTGCTAGAGAGTTGAAAGAGCTCTTGGAAGAAGAAGCTCAGATACTTTCATTATTTGGATCCTTGTCAGTGGAGAGTAAGTCAGTGATTAATGAATTGCGTAGCAGGAAAGTATTACGCATATTGGAAGCGTGATACGCGTACGGCAAGGCAGTCTCGTGGGCATTACGCGTAACGGGGTGGCAATACGCGTACTAGGATCTGGAGATGGGTTTTGAGTGGAAAATAAGTCTATGCTCATACCCGTAACACATAAGGCATTACGCGTATGGCAAGGCAGCAGAGGGGCAATACGCGTCTGGTACGCAGCAGGATGGGCGAGCGAGCTGGGCATTACGCGTATGAGTATGGGCAATACGCGTATGACCAGCGAGAGTGCATAATTTCACTGTTTTTGTGATTTCTTTCCCGATTTCTTTTTGAACTGAGAGGTTGGGTATTATGTCAAACCTTAGTGAACCTAGTAATGGTAGTAAAAATGATTAAAACCGGAATTGGGTGAACTAAGTAAATAATTAGTTAATTAAGGTTGCGTGAGGTGTTGTTATGGATTCGTTGATGTGTATGCATTTCATCGTTGTATATTGCTGTTGTGGCAGGTATAGTCTGCTTGTTGTATCATTGAATTATCATGTATTGACGTGTTGATGGTCATATGCATGTAATTGTTGTTGTATTTGTCGTGGTATATTGTTGTTGTGTGTTGTCATTGTATGCATAACATGTTGCATAAGTGTGAGATAAGTCGTGTGTCCATGCGGGGTGTGAGCGTCTTATATGGATTCTTTAACATGGAATCGTGTCGTTGCCATTGTTTATGTTGAGGTAATTGTGTGCCTATGCGGGGTGTGAGCGATTACGGGTGATCGTGTGCCCATGTGGGGTGTGAGCGATCAAGAATGTCGTGTGCCCATGCGGGGTGTGAGCGACTATTATGATGCCCCGACGGGGATTGTGGCCATGAAACAGGGGTCGAATTGGTACCACATGCATTGAGTCGAGTCGTGGGTCTCATTGTATAACATTACATGTGTTGATTATCTGTTGTGTGAGAAATGCTTGTTGTGTTGATGTTACGATGATAGGGTAGATTCTGAAATGTTTTATGCTTTCATACTTATACTATGCATTGCTTATATTGATTTAAGAATCTCACCCCTTCTGTTTGAATGTTACCTCTACGTGGGTAACGTGCAGATAAGCAGTAGTAGTTCGGAAGTGGAGTTAGCGAAGACGAGGTCTTCTCTTGTTTGTTATCGAGTCACTTCTGCTCTGATTGTAACACCGGGTTGTCGAAACGCTAGAGTCTTTTATTTTGTGTGTACTATTACTACTTTATTTGAAAACGTTTATGTGTGATTAAACAAGTTTCAAAGTTGTTGAATTTCCGCTGCTGTGTGAAATGTTTTTAAAATACTATGTTATAATAGCGATAATTATGTGTTGTTTTGTCATATGCATAAAAAGTTGAATCCTTGCAGTAGCATCTTGAATCCATGTATGTTATTTTACTCTGATAATTTATTATTATATGTCGCGGGGGTTTAGGGTGTTACACTGTACACTTAAGGAATTTGTACAGTGGAGGGATGATCACATGCTGTATACCATTACTCTACAAATGGTTTATTTCCCACTTACCCAAGTCTACTGCTTTTTGGGATCACAAGAGTAATTTGCGATGGTCGTAGAAGATTATGTCTCTTACCAATTCAGACATAGATTGGTACAATCGGATTTACGAAGGGATAAGGATCATCGACAGATGTGGAAATTTCCCCAATGTACCCCTCATTGGTACCAAAGGAGGGATCAACTATCATTCAATTCTAGCTCGCCGACAACTCGGATACCCGATGAAGAATATCCCACATAATGCTCATCTGGAAGGTCTTTTCTTCAAGGAAGGAGAAAATGATATGACACTAAAGAAAGAAATAGTGCACGCCTAGCAACTGATAAGTGCAAAATGTACCTATTTTTGTATATAAGTTTTGTTGCACTTATTGATACTTTTTGTTAAATATCATATGAATAAACCCCACTTTATGTGTAAATACGTTTACTTTACGTTTTCGGTGTATAGTGCGGTACCGTGTAAATATCATTGAGTTTAATTGATTTTAATTTATTTTTACAGGTGTTCCAGCAATGGGATTTTTCCATATTCATAAAGAGCATTGAATAAGCTTTCCAACGCTTCAAACCGTGCGTCAATCGGAGTTACGGTTCAAGAGTTATGATCAAAACAAATTCTGGTTTGTTGTCATGTTCGCAATGCGTACCTGGTGGCGAGCACTCGCTGGCGCGCTCGCACTGTGAACCTCGGGGCGAATGAATAGTGCCCATAAGTGTGAAAAACATTGTTTTGGACGTTGCTAAGGTGGTTTATGTTCGCAGTGCGAACGGGGGTTCGCAGTGCGAACCTGGGCAGCAAAAAACACCTATAAACTTCATTTTTCAGCATTTTTTAGGTTATGGTTTTGGGGATTCTTGCTCCAACTCCATCAAACTTCATTTTTTCAGTATATTAGCTTAGAAAACAACATGGAAGCTTGCATGTGGATGATCCAAGGTGGATTTCTCGTCGATCGGCTTTGACAATCCGCGAGATGTTTGGTTCATTTCTCTTCCTCTTTGTGTATTCTTTCTTGTTGGGTGTTTGTATAGTTACTCTGAACATTTGTATCTTTGTTGATCATAATATTGTATAAAATATGCTTTACAAATCATTATCGATGTCTTCCTTGATCTTTTTGCATTTATGTTTGGATTTGTGTTGTGTTAGAGATAACCATCATTAATCTTGATTCGGGATGGATATCTATTGTCTAGACTCTAGAGATAGATTTAGATAATAATCTTTATGGTGTCGGAACTTAATGTCTTCCGTGTTTTGAGGCGTCGTGCGCGAGAGCGTCGACGAGAGTAACACGGTTGCTCTCTCAACTGTGCGTTAGACATAACCTTTGTTGTGAGCGATGCTGGATGATTTTGACGAGTATTGCAGATGGAGTACAATTGGTCGGTAAATTTATGTTTGTGACGAGGGGATTATATGTATGCTTGATAAGTTTGTCTCTGAAGAATGAATTTGTTTTTATGTTTTAATGTTTACTTTTCTATTTTCTTGTTTGAAACCATTCAAAACCAAACTCATAAACGTGAGAGATTGTCGAACGACATTCTTTCCCTCGAACCGATCTCTGTGGACACGACATAAATCCCGGAGGGAATTCTTCCGAAAATAAATATTTTTGCTTTCTTGCCCTATTCCGCGATGCAACAAAATGGCGCCGTTGTCGGGGATTAGTTTTGATATTGAATCGCATTGCGATAGTTTCTTTGTTTTTGAATTTTGTATATATCGTATATATTGTCCTTTTCCATTATGTTTGTTCAAGTGTTGTATACATTTTGTTCCCGTAATATTTGTTTAAGTGTTTGGTTAGGGCACTTGCTTTTGGTTGCGCGGTGAGACATCACCATGGCATGAATGAAGGAAGTTTCTAATTAAGGATCGTAAAGGCGTCGAGCTTACGACGTAAAACAAGCATGTTTTATAGTTTTTCTTTTCGAATGTTTTTGGTTGTTGTTTGCTCACAGATTTTGATTGACTTACTTGAGGAATTTTTGGTGATGTTCCATTTTTGTTCGTTTCAACTTGCGAATGCGTGGTAATGATCTTGTTAAGTTTTGTACACGTCCGAGGTATGTATTTATTGCTTTCTGTACTTTAGAGTATTCATGATACTTAGGCATTTTACAAACTTCCATGCCGTTCATTCTTTTGTATACTTGTTCTTATTGTGAATCACTGTAGTTCCCAACCTTTTTGTGAGGAAGCCTTCTATTGTTCATATATGCACGGAGTACCAACATTCTTGTTTTAACTGGAATTTATTATGTTGAATCTTTTATTTGTGTTGATTATATGAATGCATGAAAATGATCAAGGCAATTGTTTCATTTTGAGCACAACTACTTTAGCCAAATAGTCAATTCACCTTGTGAGTGTGTGAGAATTCTTAACCCCTTTGAGCTTTTTGATCCATGTTTCTATTTGAACTTAATGCTTGTCTATGAGTATTTAGTTCACTTATTTTTGAATGGATTTTGTTTTTTCTTGGACCTCAACTATGTGTTGTTGTATGGATTTTTTCCTTGCCTTAGAAAGTAGGGAGTATTCACATGATGGTGCAGTTGAATTCAAGTTGGGGAGAGAATGGTTGTTTACTCATTGGTTGGATTCTATGAGGATTGAAAAAGAAAAGAAAAAAGAGAAAAATATGACAAAGAAAAGAAAAGAAAAAAGTGAAAAAGGAAGAAAATGAAAAATCCTTGAAAAAGGAAACAAAAAGAGTTTCAATAAGTGTACTAAATAAGTATTGTGTGTTGTGTAGCATTTGGGATTTTGGAAGAAGTTGGTTGAAATTTTGTGTGTGAATCTTTGTGACTTTTCACTCCCTTAGGTTTAGGCAAGTTTTTGTTTCAATTACCTTTAGAAATTGCCCCTTGTTTGTTTACCCGACCACGTTACAACCTTGAAAGTCCTTGTGATTCTTGCCTTTGTATGTTCAATATGAATTTGTGGATGTATGCATAATTTATTCTTTTGTTTGCATGAGTGTTGTGTGAGTGTAAAGAACCTCATTTTGTATTTTTCATCTACCGATGATTATTTTTGCTAGGTGTGATTCACTTTAGAGCTTGTGTTGTTTTAGAATTTTTGGCATGATTTTTGGATTTTGCATTTGTTTCGTGACTATGTTATCGTTGTAGTTTAGTGGTAAGTATTTACTTTTTGTGTGTACCATTTTCATTTGAACCATACATTTGTTTTCTGTTTTTCAAAACTTGTTGATTCGTGATTCTTTGGTTATCACTCGGTTTCGTTGAGTCGCTTGATTTTTGTTTGAGGACAAACAATTATGTAAGTTGGGGAGAGTTTGATAAGTGCAAAATGTGCCTATTTTTGTATATAAGTTTTGTTGCACTTATTGATACTTTTTGTTAAATATCATATGAATAAATCCCACTTTATGTGTAAATACGTTTACTTTACGTTTTCGGTGTATAGTGCGGTACCGTGTAAATATCATTGAGTTTAATTGATTTTCATTTATTTTTACAGGTGTGCCAGCAATGGGATTTTTCCATATTCATAAAGAGCATTGAATAAGCTTTCCAACGCTTCAAACCGTGCGTCAATCGGAGTTACGGTTCAAGAGTTATGATCAAAACAAATCCTGGTTTGCTGTCATGCTCGCAATGCGAACCTGGTGGCGAGCACTCGCTGGCGCGCGCGCACTGCGAACCTCGGGGTGAATGAATAGTGCCCAGAAGTGTGAAAAACACTGTTTTGGACGTTGCTAAGGTGGTTTATGTTCGTAGTGCGAACCTGGGCAGCAAAAACCACCTATAAACTTCATTTTTCAGCATTTTTTAGGTTATGGTTTTGGGGATTCTTGCTCCAACTCCATCAAACTTCATTTTTTCAGTAGATTAGCTTAGAAAACAACATGGAAGTTTGCATGTGGATGATCCGAGGTGGATTTCTCGTCGATTGGCTTTGACAATCCGCGAGATGTTTGGTTCATTTCTCTTCCTCTTTGTGTATTCTTTCTTGTTGGGTGTTTGTATAGTTACTCTGAACATTTGTATCTTTGTTGATCATAATATTGTATAAAATATGCTTTACAAATCATTATCGATGTCTTCCTTGATCTTTTTGCATTTATGTTTGGATTTGTGTTGTGTTAGAGATAACCATCATTAATCTTGATTAGGGATGAATATCTATTGTCTAGACTCTAGAGATAGATTTAGATAATAATCTTTATGGTGTCGGAACTTAATGTCTTCCGTGTTTCGAGGCGTCGTGCGCGAGAGCGCCGACGAGAGTAACACAGTTGCTCTCTCAACTGTGCGTTAGACAACCTTTGTTGTGAGGGATGCTGGATGATTTTGACGAGTATTACAGATGGAGTACAATTGGTCGGTAAATTTATGTTTGTGACGAGTGGATTATATGTATGCTTGATAAGTTTGTCTCTGAAGAATGAATTTGTTTTTATGTTTTAATGTTTACTTTTCTATTTTCTTGTTTGAAACCATTCAAAACCAAACTCATAAACGCGAGAGATTGCCGAATGACATTCTTTCCCTCGAACCGATCTCTGTGGACACGACATAAATCCCGGAGGGAATTCTTCCGAAAATAAATATTTTTTCTTGCTTGCCCTATTCCGCGATGCAACAGCAACATATTCACAAGAAAGGGAGAGAATCCCTGGGAAGACCAAATTGTTCCTCTGTAGAACCTTATCTCCACTGGGTACAAACCAGAGCCGTCAAACTTAGGATGCCTTACCCTCGTCAAGAAATTTTTCCCTTGAAGGAATCTGTCCTTTATTTCATTTCAGATGCGGAAAAACTCCAGATCGTTCTCAACAAAGTCCAACATGAGAAGAACTCTTGGAAGAACAAGTACCAGATCCTTAATTTGGAATGTACCAGATTCAAGAACTGCTAAAGCAAAAGGATGCTCTGATTGAGATATTAGAGCAACATGCTATGGAAAATCAGGAGAAACGAAGGAATTTGCTCACTCCTTTCACTTGGCAGAGAGTCATCGACCCGACAATGGCTGAAGGAGCCCAATCAAAGAAAAGAAAAGTTCAAGAACCAACATCTGAGCTCTCTTCAGAGAGAACTCAGGATCCATATGCCTAATTTCTTTTCTCGCACTTTGTAAAATACTGCAATCTTTCAAGTTCAATAAAAAGGGTCACCCCCGCTGTGTGATATTTGCAATATAATTGTTAACAGTTCTTTTGAAAATAAAAAAACTAAAAAATATATCATTTTCAGTCTTTGCATATCATTCATCATTCTCATATAGCACATCTTTTGTCTTTGAGTCTCACATATGTGTCGCACTCTAGAGTCAAACTGTCTCATTCATACAATACTCGGGCCAATCGACAAAAGAAAATGGATGATCTCGAGGATAAGAACAGAGAGCTGAGAGAAGAAATAAACGCTCTAAAGGAGAGTTTGGAGAAACTCCACCGCGACATGCAATCCCTGGCAGCAACCCAGAAGCAACAACATCAAAGGACTGTAATCTCAGAGATTACATCCACACCAGCATTTGAGACACCATGCAGTCATCCTTAGTACAACATGCCTAAAGGTTTCCCCTGGGGTATACCTCACAACTTTATACCTGAAGGATACATCCCACCGGTCACTGCGGACCCGAAAGTCATAGCAGGAACAACCAAACCTAAAGGTTACAAACTTCAGGGAAATGAAGATGCAAGGGTTACAACCGAAACTCATGAAGGTTACAAACTTCAGGTCACTGAAGCGCCAAGAGTCACCGCGATAATGACTATACCACAGCCAGTGGTACACACTGTCCCGAAAGGATAGATTCTGCGAGCAACTTCTAAAGGAAATGAAGACGTATACGAAAGGATGAATGAGTTCCAGGAATAATTCTTGGAAATGTAGAAGGAATTGCATGCCATCCGCGGTCAAGACTTATTCAGAAAAGACGCCGTCGACCTCTGTTTGGTCCCTAATGTAAAGTTATCGCACAAATTAAAGGTGCCCAACTTTGAAAAATACAAAGGCAACTCTTTCCCTCAAAGTCATTTGGTGATGTACGATCGGAAAATGTCTGCCAGACAGAAAATCAACAGCTACTGATCCATTACTTCCAAGACAGTTTAACCAGTGCCGCACTCAAATGGTACATGGGTTTAAACTGCACCAAGATCAGTACTTTCAGAGATCTCGGGGCAGCCTTTGTTCGGCAGTATAAATACGACTTGGACATGGCACCAGATAGGGACCAGCTCCGAGCAATGTCACAAAAGGATAAAGAAACCTTCAAAGAATATGCTCAAAGATGGCGTGAAATTGCCGCCCAGATCTGTCCTCCTCTCGAGGAAAAGGAAATGACAAAGATCTTCCTGAAAAGATTAAGCTCGTTTTATTACGATCGAATGGTCGATAGTGCGCCCAGTGACTTCACTGAAATGGTGAACATGGGAGTACGCCTTGAAGAAGTAGTCCGAGAAGGACGATTGGTCAAAGATGCAGAGCCATCTAGCAGTACCAAAAGATATGGTAGTACTTTCCAAAAGAAAAAAGAGCAAGATATCAGTAATATCTCTCTGGGAAAACAAAGGCAAAGGTATCAACCGGTAGCAGCAGTAACTCCCGCTATCAACCCAGCGCCAGCTCCGATGTATCAACCTCAGGTTGCTCAGAGCCAACCAAGTCAACAACAGAATCAGCAAAGGCCGCAACGGCCTCTTCACCAGGCTCGTCCTCAGTATAATAACAACAATCGTACTACACGACCATCAGGGTTCGACCCTATACCGATGTTGTACGCGGAACTATTTCCACTTCTACTGGCCAAGGGGAACGTTCAAACCAGGACTCCTCTCACAGTACCAAAAAATCCACCTTTTTGGTTCAAGGAATATCAAACTTGCCCTTACCATCAAGGAGGATCGGGACATAACATTGGGAATTGTCTCAGCTTCAAGTCCGATATATAGAAGCTTGTCAGGAACGGGGTTCTATCTTTCAAAGATACTAATCCAAATGTTCAGACGAACCCATTACCGCAACATGAGAAAACTACAGTGAATTTGATAGAAGGAGAACCTGTCAATAATTATCAAATTCACAATTTACGCTTACTAGGAACCAACCTGGTAAAAATGCATTGCAAACAGAGCGGGTACGACCATGTGTCATCTTACAACTATCATTAGTGTGATACCTGCTCCAAGGACAATCAAGGATGTGCCATACTACAAACAGCTCTGCAAGAGCAAATGGATCTAGGCTGGATTCAGGATCACATGATTCGTGAAGTAAACATGGCTCATACACATACTAACATTCTTCAGAACCATGATATCCGTGCAATGAACGTCAATCTAGTGGCTTTGCATTCAAGACAAACTCAGTATTACAATCTGTCACGACACAATTACAGTGCTTGTCCGATCTGCTCAAAAGACAATCAGGGATGCTCTTTCATACAAGAGGCCCTCCAACGTCAAATGGATCTCGGATGGATCCAAGATTACCATGAATGAAATAATCAAAAAGTCAATATGGTTCAAATCTTTGACATACGCTTGATGAATACCAGTTTAGTGGAATTACATGCCAAACAAGTTAGACTTGGTTTTTTGGCCTCACATGATTATCAAGACTATAAAGAATACTACAAAAACGACCAAGGGTGTGCACTAGTGCAAAGAACTCTTAAACATATGTTGGACCACAAGTGGCTTCCGATCTACCTAGATGAAGACACACAACAAGTTAGCATGACTGATGGGAATCTTGGTAGACATCAAAGTCATGATGTCCGCTCAATGGAAACAAATCTAGTGAGGATGCACTGCATACAAAGCGGGTATGGTCGGGTACCACCTCACAATTATGAATGCTATAGAGTATGCTCAGAAAATAACCAAGGATGCTATCTAGTACGAGCAGCCCTCCAGCATCAGTTAAACCAAAAATAGATTCAACCATGTTCGAATTCTGAATCAATCAACATGATACAAGATTACCTCCCTGGTCAAAACAAAAACACTGTCATAATCTCCAATCATGAAATAACCAAGGATGTTTTCGCCATAATTCCTCTGCTCAACGAGTCAAAAGTCTCTCTTGACAGTAGAAGAATTCACAACCTTAAACCAATTGAGGCTGCCTACGACGGTTAAAAGGCCCAAAAGGCCCCTGTGGTCATCTACTTGCCAAGTCCAATACCGTACAAGTCAGAAAAGGCTATCTCGTACAAGTATGGTGCAACGACCATAGAAAATGGAAAAGAAACTCCATTACCCTCCATTGTGAACATTGCTGACATCAGTCGAGTTACCCAGAGCGGTCGGATCTTCAATAGAGGAGTTGGAGAACCTACAAAAGAAAAGGAGCCTCAAACGAAAGTTCCTAACCAATAAGTCGGTCAATCCAGCAATACAGAACCTGTAAAGAACAACGACGAGATGCTGAAGCTCATCCAGAAAAGCGAGTACAACATTATGGATCAATTGTTGCAAACTCCTGTAAGACCCTAATTTTTACCCCTAAGATTTCGCACATCTCATTTGCATATCATTACCAAAAACAAGATCACAATCTTTGTTTCTCCTGAGTATCTGTATTATTCTTACTTGTTTCTGTTTACTAACTTCTAACCAAAATACCAAAAAAATTTTGTTGCAGTGTCTCTCTCTCTGTGTGTTGTGCAGGTGTGTCAAAGCAGGGCATAATTTCAAATCATGTGGTTGTTTGTTCTTGATCCAGTTCAGATGGATGTTTGACCTAATCCTAGTCAAACTATCAAGCAATCTTTTCAAGTGCAAGATATCTGTTTCAGTGGGCTATTCCTCAAAGCAATGGGTGTCAAGTTATTGTGTGGTTTTATTCAGAAAGTCAAGTTCATCATGATCAGAGATTCAGAGGATGACAGATTCAAATGACTGTTATTCAGTTGTGGTTTGTTCAGTATTGGTTGTGTGGCATATTTTATCAGAGGCTTGTGAGAGGATCAAATGGGCTTTGGATCAAAAAACAAGATTTTGTATCCACTATCATTTCCATTTTTCTAAACCAATCATCCACATTTTTTTTATCAAGACCATTTTCCAATTATCCACTTTCTACCTTATCCAATTTCCACTTCTTTTTATAATCCACCAATTATCCATTATTAAATCCATATTTTAAAACCATTTTTCTATATCCAATTCCAAATTTCCAAATTCATTATCCGTCAAAATACTTCATATCTAAAATATCACACTTTTGTTCCAATCCATTATTTCCATAAAAATTTCCATTTTTTTCTAAACCATTTGTCATTTCCAATAAAACCCAATTTACTATTTTTATCCACTCCATTTTTCTCCATATTCAATTTCTATCCATCATATTCCAATTATCCACATTTACTATCCAATAAACCATTATCCAAATTCCAATTACAAATTTTCTTTTTGAATTTAATTTTTACCCAATTTTATTTTTCTCAACTTTCCAATATTCATTTTTTATCCAAATCCCATATTCAAATTCTTTTTCTAATTGAAACCATGTCTATTATTTCAAAAACATGTACATGAAAAATTACAACAAATAAAGAATGAAATGATGTGAAATAAACTCATGCCACAACATGTATTACACGGCCCATTTTTCTCAAACTTCAGCCCATGAGTTCCAGCCACTTTCATGCTACAAGCCTCATACAAACTCCAACTTATCCAAGCCGTATTCAATTTACCAAACACAAGCCTACTACAATGATAAACACAAGCCAAATCTCTGCTGCCACTAGAAAAAAACACGCTACACATTCCCAGTCGTCCAAGCATTTCCAAGCAAACAACTACGCACATCAGCTGCACACTCAAGCCATCACGCCATGAAACTCAAGCTGTCCCCATAGTTTCCAAGCCGTGAATGCTGCACCAACATGCCAAAATGCAGTAAAAAAAATCAAAACAAAATGACAACACGTCACACACTACAAAAGCCAACAAGCTGCTGCATCAAACAGCCAAACCAAAACGCGAGCGAAATATAAGCAAAACGACGGCAACCAAATATGAGCAAAACGCAACACAAAGAAAAGTCACTGGCTGCACACGAGCTGCAAATCCACGTGATTCAAAACGCAACAAAGCAACATTTGAAACGCAGAAAAATCAATCAATTTTTTTTCAGTTTTCAATTCATCAATTTCTTTCCAATTCACCTATAAATAACCAATTCCTCTCCCTCATTTCATTAAGCTTTGATTAGCCAAAAATACCCTGCAAAATTTCCAGTTAAGCTTAAAAAAAAAACAACAATAAAATTCCACAATTCACCTTCAATTTCTTCAACATTCAATCACTTCGGTTCTTTAATCTTCTTCAACTTTCATAAACAAACCTGCAAGATCACCACACAAGTTCATCAATTTCCGTACGCTTCGTAAATCCGCACACATAATCGCGCATCGACATCGACCAGCAACAACACTTCACACGCAAATCCAGAAGAAGAGGAGAAGAGGAATTCGTTGGATCACTCACCTTCTTCGAAGGTATTGAAGCTTTCTCCGCGAGCTTTTGCGATTTCGATTCGAACGATTGAGATTGTGAAACATGAAATTGATAGAATAATGGAGAAGAGCATTTGATTCTGATCCGTTTCGGGTGAATTCCAAAATCCGCCGTCGACCACCGTGATGAACCGCGCGTTTTCCTCTCTCTCCGCCGTAGCTACAGTGACGGCATCGTCCTGAACATGTGAAGGATATGATGAACACGTTTTGATCCATTTGTTCTTTTTCTTTCTTTTAAATTTTGTATCACTTTTTTTTTATTCTTTTCTTACAAATCATTTGGGCCTAGAGCCCGTGTGCTCATTGCTACACGCCACCACCTTTTCTACTAAAACCTCCCCCTCACTTTCTATTCCTTTTTTTTTCTTTAAAATTTTCTTCTATTTCTTTTTGTTTCAAAATTAATATCTATTTTCTAAATATTAGTTTTTTTTATTTCTGTTTCTTTGAATTTTATTTTAAAAAAATCTCTTAAAGAAAATATTTCAAAAAAATATATTTGGCTTTATTTCTACTTTATCATTTTTTTATCTTGATTTTATTTTAGATTTTTGCTTTGGATTCTCATTCTTGTGAATTGTTGGTCATGTGGATCATAAATGTTAGATCCACTTTTCTTCATCTATTTTCTTTTTGATCGATGAAAGTCTCATTGATCTTGGAATTCCTTTGTTGAATTTCGATCAAGACTAGATCATTACCATTTTTTCTTTTCGTGCGGTATTGCTTTCGGATGACGATTTACATATCGTTCATCTAGCATGCATTAGCACAAAAAGCTATTGACCGGCCTCATTGTAGGGTAATTACTCCGTAAATTACTCGGCGATTGCTTAACATAGCGCAATATTTGTCCCGTATCGGAAAACTATCAAAAATGGTTGATTATTTGTCTTTTGGTTCAAAACTTATGAAACTTGTTGTTAGGAGGCTTTGGTCTTATCAATCCTCTAATGAGTTCTCATTAATCTTGACCTAAGTGCAATTATTCAAACATTATTGATCACTAACTCTAACAACTAATCACTAACTTACTAACATTACTATTGTACTAATCATTTACAATTCCTTCTCGCTCCTTATCTCTTTTACTTTTATGCTTCATTTTTATCATTTCATATCATGTTTATGCTTCCGCAATTTTTCCTTTGTCCGTTGGACATATGTTTATGCTTCCGCAATTTTTCCTTTGTCCGTTGGACATATGTTTATGCTTATGCATTTTTCTTTTGTCCGTTGGACATATGTTTATGCTTATGCATTTTTATCTTTGTCCACTTGGACCAAAAACATTAATAAAGGCCAAAACCTCTAAAAAACTTGTGCTTTTAATCTTGGACTATGGTTACTATCCTATGCAATGGACATGGAGTTTTGCACCTAGACCTTGGACTTCAATGCCATTCTTGAATCCTTGGACTTAGACCTTGGACATCCAATGCAATTCTTGGAACATTAGACTTAGAACTAGGACCTTTTCCCTTTGCTTTGGAATTGTGGTTCGAAGACTTGGAAGCTTACTTTTGTGGTTAGATGTTTCTTACCCTTAGCTTTTACTTTATGCTTTAGGATAGTCACTTCTTCTCCTCCTCATTCTTCAATTTTCAAAACTCTCACCCTTTTTCAAAACTTTCTTGATTTCAAACTATCACATCTTTCATAATCAAACCTTGACTTTGTCAAGTGATTTTACTCTTTTCTTTTCATTTCTTAACAAATGCTAAACTACATAAGCATGTTGACACCTTTTTCAAAAGACTTAAAAAACACCAAACTCATTCAAACTCCTTTTGTGCCCTCGTGCACTTTCTCTTTCAAAACTTTTTCATAAGTTTAGACATGATTCATTTCTTTAAGAGGAATTATTCTCTTGGAAATGACGACTTGTCTTTACATTTTAAAATCAACCAAAACAAACAAATTTCATTCTTTGTACCACGAACTACGGGGTTTTGATCCTACATTGCACATCGTGGGTATGTAGACATGAGACGACAAGTCTCTTCAAACACAAAAATATATAAAAAAATAATTTCTCTTCTCACCTCCGCAATCACTTTTCAAGCAAACATTTTCAGACCAAAAGCGGTAGATATTTCAAAGGGTTCCTATAGAGTACTATAGACGTTTTGGGTGCTAACACCTTCCCATTGCGTAACCAACCCCCCTTACCCAGACTCTCTTCACTTGTTCTTGTTTAGAGCTTGTGTAGGTTTTGTTCACTCTTTTTCCTTTCCTTTTTTGGATAAAATAAAAGTGCGGTGGCGACTCTTGCTTTTCGAGTTAAGTTAATCAATAGCTTACACTCACAATTTTGCCGCTACAACTCCATCTCAAATTTATGTACTATCTCTCCTGCTTAGTTCAGAAGCTCACACGGAAGCTCTACAGAGAGTCTTAGAACAAGCCTTTATGGAACAAGATATGACAGTAGGACAATTTGACAGCATCATTTCCAACATCACTTCCTGCAACAACTTGGGATTCAGTGATGAAAAACTGCTGGAAGAAGGCAAGAACCATAATATGGCACTCAAAATCACAGTCAACTGCTAAGACGATGCTTTATCCAGCGTATTGGTAGACACAAGTTCATCGTTAAATGTCATGCCAAGGCCAACTCTGGTTCGACTAACTTTTTAAGGAACTCGGATGAGGGACAGTGAGATCAACGTCAAAGCCTTTGACGGATCCAGGAAAACAGTTATCGACGAAGTCATTCTTCCCATAACCATTGGTCCTCACACTTTCCAAGTCACTTTCCAGGTCATGGACATCCGGGCAGTATACAACTGTTTATTAGGAAGACCTTGGATACACGAATCTGGGGCAGTCACTTCGACACTTCACCATAAGCTGAAGTTTGTCAAGAATGACAAATTAGTCACAGTGTGCAGAGAGCAAGCTTTAATCGTGAGCAACTTATCATCGTTCTCTTATGTAGAACCAGAAGAGGTCATTGGAACTCAGTTCCAAGCACTCTCGGTGAGCAATGAGAATCAACAAGAAAGAGGAACGTTGATTTCCTCATACAAGGACACTCTCAAGGTAATGGGGGAGTGGTGACATAAAAGGATGGGGGCAGATTATAATTCCGACTGATAACAAGACAAGAAAGGGTCTTGGTTTCTCTCAGGCTTGTAACCCGACTACTAAGAAGGACGGAAGTTTTCGTCCCATCCAGGATTTCTTCCACAGTGGAGGCTTCCTCCACCCAGTGTCTCAAAAAGTCCACACCATCGATGGGAACGAATCCGCCGATATGGATGAGGAGTGGAAGTCTTATCTCAATGATGACAGTTATCTGTCTCTGGGAGAAACGCACGTGCCATTCTGTTTTCAAAAGCAGAACCCGAGATATATACCAAGATTAGACGTCAGAAGGATCTATGGAGATTGTAATCCCCGAAGGATGTCGTGCTCTACCAAACTCATTAGAGGAAGACAATCTGATGAAAGACAACTTTGACTACGATTATTATGATCCCCGGGATGACTTACCTATCTGGAACCATACACGGAAGACTTGAGGCAAAAGAGGCAGTCGAACAATACCTATCAGCTGAGTAATCTTAAAAAGAATACCCATGTTCACACAAAGTCATGGAATCATTACTCAGGACATTCCGAAAATATCCAACACCATGGTGATGAATTTGCAAAGATTGCAGGACAATAATTCATTAACTATGCCTTTCCTGAGGTCAACTTCATTGCGGAAGATAACTCATCTATTCCCACCGAAACCTGGGATACCTTGGGGCAGCCAAGTGGCAAATAATACTTTTTAGTTAAATACACTGCTCCCGAATGCTCTCGCATCAGATACGAGGACATCCAATCAACTGGATCAGGAGATCCTCTTGAGAGTGGAAATATTATGGAAGATGCGACAGAAGAGTCCCCTTACAATAACTCTGCATGAGAAGAAGACTCCAACGATCCTACTCCACCACAAATCAGTGCCATTTCTGAAGACAGACCAAGAAGGGAAGTACCAGACTTTGTAATTCACAGAGGAGTTCGTCGCTGTTAGGTTGCAGTCGATGTCCCGAAAGTCGTCCATAAGTCTAAGTAATTAAAATCTTTGTTTTAACCTTTTACCTAGCCCGGGTGAAATGGATGTTTTATAGGGCTTGCTTCTCTGTAAATGTCCCTCTTCTCTTCGCCCAAAGCGACAGAGTTTTGTTTTATAGGGTTGTGTTTCAAGAATCGACAAATCATGAATAAATAATGTCATTCTGAATTCCCGCATTTATTGCTGTTTTCACTTTTCGTTTTTCAGAAAATGGTAATAAAAAAAACCCAAAATAAAAACAAGCTTTTTCATAAAATACACTGCACACACTCTTGCATTATATCTGTCTTTTCTAAAAAGGAATCATCACGTCATGCAGATTTCTTGTTTTAAACCCCATTGAAACATACGATCCAATGCCTTCTCCCAACTTTGAATTCCCGGTATTTGAAGCCGAAGAAGAAGAGGACGGAGAAATTCCAGAAGAGATCTCCTGACTACTCGGGAAAGAGGAAAGATCTATTGAGCCTCACAAAGAGCGGTTGGAAACGGTCAATTTGGGTTCAAAAGAAGAAAAGAAAGAAGTTAAGATTGGGGCATTACTCAGTCCAACTGTCAGAGAAGGCTTGATAAAACTTCTCAAAGAGTTTCCAGATGTATTTGCTTGGTCCTATCAGGACATGCCAGGGTTGGATACCAGCATCGTGGAACATCACTTACCACTGAAAACAGAATGTCCTCCGGTAAAACAAAGACTGAGAAGGACTCATCCATATATGGCCATCAAAATTAAGGAGGAAGTGTAGAAACAGATCGACGCAGGTTTCCTCGCCACCTCAGAATATCCTCAATGGCTAGCTAACATAGTGCTAGTTCCAAAAAAGGACGGAAAAGTCAGAATGTGTGTAGACTACATGGATCTGAACAGAGAAAATCCAAAGGATGACTTTCCCCTACCACACACAGACATGCTGGTAGACAGTACATCAAAATTCAAAGTCTTTTCCTTCATGGATGGATTCTCGGGCTATAACCAAATCAAAATGGCACTAGAAGACATGGAGAAAACTTCATTCATCACCCCATGGGGCACCTTTTGTTACAAGGTAATGCCGTTCGGTCTGAAGAAAGCGGGGGCAACCTATCAAAGGGCCATGACGACTCTATTTCACGACATGATGCACAGAGAGATTAAAGTGTACGTCGATGACATGATTGCCAAATCTAAAACAGAAGAAGAACATGTGGAACACCTATCAAAGTTATTCGAACGTCTGAGAAAATAGAAACTCCGCTTGAATCCCAATAAGTGCATATTCGGTGTTCGCTTAGGAAAGCTCTTGGGATTCATCGTCAGCCAAAAAGGAATTGAGGTTGATCCCAACAAAGTCAAGGCCATTCAAGAAATGGTTTCTCCAAAGACCGAAAAACAGGTCCGAGGATTTTTGGGACGTCTGAATTACATCTCAAGATTTATATCCCTCATGACCACGACATGCGCACCGATCTTCAAACTACTCAGAAAGAATCAAAGTTGTATATGGATAGAAGACTGCCAAAAGGCCTTCGATAGCATCAAAGAATATATGCTGAATCCACCAATTCTGTCTCCTCCAGCGGAAGAAAGACCATTGATCATCTACTTAACAGTCTTGGAAGACTCCATGGGCTGTGTACTTGGCCAACAAGACAAAACAAAAAGGAAAGAGTCTACCATTTACTACTTAAGCAAGAAGTTCATGGACTGTGAAACTCGATACACTATGCTCGAGAAAACTTGATGCGCTCTGGCTTGGGCAGCCAAACATCTCTGCCAGTACATGATTTGTCACACTACTTGGTTAATCTCCGAAATGGATCCAATCAAGTACGCCTTTGAAAAGTCTGCTCTCATGGGAAGGATTACCCGTTGACAAATGTTGTTATCAGAATACGACATCGAGTACCATGCTCAGAAAGTCATCAAAGGAAGTATTTTAGCCGATCATTTGGCTCATCAACTAATTAACGATAGGAATCAGTCGAATTTGACTTCCCAGACAAAGATGTCATGTACTTGAAAATGAAAGATTGCGATGAACCGCTACCCAGCGAAGGGCCAGAACCAGGTTCCCAATGGGGACTAATATTCGACGGAGTTGTCAACACTTATGGAAATGGAATTGGGACAATCATCATAACACCTCAGGGTACCCATATTCCTTTCACTGCTAGATTGACATTCAAATGCACAAACAATGAGGCCGAATATGACGCTTGTATCATGGGTCTCGAAGAAGCAATCGACCTACGGATAAAGAATTTGGATGTGTATGGAGACTCTGCCCTGGTTATCAATCAAATCAAAGGAGAGTGGAATACATACCAATCGGGATTGATTCCCTACAAAGACTACGCGAAAAGGTTGTTACCATTCTTCAACAGAATTGAGCTTCATCATATCCCTCATGAAGAAAATCACATGGCTGATGCATTAGCCACCTTATCCTCCATGATTAGTGTAAGTCAATGGAACGACGTACCTAAGATTGACATAATGCGCCTTGAAAGGCCTGCTTACATCTTCACAATTGAAGCAGTCATAGATGACAAACCATGGTATCATGATATCAAATGCTTCCTTCAAAGACAGGAATACCCGCCTGGGGCATCAAGAAAAGATAGGAAGACTCTCAGAAAATTGGCTGGCAACTTCTTCCTGAACGGTGATACACTCTACAAGAGAAAGTTCGACATAGTTTTGCCCAAACGCGTAGACAGACGAGAAGCCAACATGTTGATGAAATAAATCCATGAAGGATCCTTTGGCACTCATGCCAATGGACATACAATGATAAGAAAAATTATGAGAGCAAGATATTATTGGCTGCCAATGGAATCCGATTGCTACAAGTACATGAGGAGGTGTTACAAGTGTCAGATATACGCTAACAAAATTCATGTACCGCTAACTCATCTCAAAGTTCTTTCTTCTCCATGGCCTTTTTCTATATGGGGAATCGACATGATTGGAATGATTGAACCCAAAGCTTCAAATGGACATCGGTTCATCTTGATAGCCATTGATTACTTGATCAAGTGGGTTGAAGCAGTGTTATACACCAATGTGACCAGACAAGTGGTGGTCCGATTTATCAGGAACAATCTTATCTGCCATTATGGTGTTCCAAGCCAGATCATTAAGGATAATGGATCTAACTTGAACAACAAGATGATGAAAGAGTTGTGTGCTGAATTCAAGATCGAACACCATAACTCATCTCCCTACTGACCTAAAATGAATAGAGCGGTAGAAGCGGCTAACAAGAATATCAAGAAGATCGTTCAGAAGATGGTTGTGACCTACAAAGACTGGCACTAGATGCTACCCTTTGCTCTTCACGGTTATGACACATATGTCCACACTTCAACAGGGGCAACCCCTTTCTCTCTAGTATATGGCATGGAAGCAGTGCTCCCCATAGAAGTAGAGATCCCATCAATGAGAGTATTGATGGAAGCCAAGCTAACAAAAATTGAATGGTGTCAAAGCTGACATGATGAACAAAATCTAATTGAAGAGAAGAGAATGACGAATTTGTGCCACGGTCAGTTATATCAACGAAGAATGAAGAAAGCGTTTGACAAAAAGGTCTGAACTCGTGTCTTTAGAGAAGGAGACCTCGTGCTCAAGAATATACAATCATTTCTCACTGATTCTAGAGGCAAATTGACTCCGAATTACAATGGCCTTATGTTGTTAAGAAATCCTTTTTCAGGCGGTGCCTTGAGACTCGCAACCATGGATGGAGAGGAGTTTACCTACCCCACAAATGTTGATGTAGTCAAGAAATACTTCGCCTAAATAAATAAATAAAACGTCTCGGTGGATTGAAAACCCGAAAGGCCGGTCCAGGCAAAAATTAGAGACATAAGCAAAATCATCCCGATGGATTGAAAACTTGAAAGGGCAATCTAGAAAAAACTTAGGGATTCATGGCAAGTAACTACATCCGACAAGATTGGCTCCTCAGCGATAACGTCATCTGTCAGGAAAACTTCAGTCAATGTCATCTTCGACAGAAGCTCAGAATGTCCAGAATTCAAAGTTAGTGGGAGGATAGCGGTTGTTATGTTTCAATGTAGCCCTTTTCCTTTAAATTACCATTTTCTAAACTTTGTAATGCTCTATGGGATCACACGCTTGGCTGATCACCATTCAATCAATAAAATTTGAGCCTGTGTGCCTTTTGTTTACAATTCTCATTTATTTTGTTTTACAGAATGACATTTTAATATGATCAACGATTCTTGAAACAAAAATGAATTTATTTTTTCGAAACGAGAAGTTCAAGTTTTACTTTTAAAACAAAGATGGTATTTTCCTTTCGATTAATGAGCGCAAAAAAAGGGAATATCAACTGCTTCTCTGGTAGTGATCGAACTTCAAAATGCAAAATCAAAGTATTCCTTTTGACCAGTACACCCTGAATGAAGGATCAGCTATTTCAAACGAAATGATCCATCTATCATCCCCGGCGGAGTTCTTATCTCTGAAAACCAATTGATGGTTTTTCTCCCCAGTAGGGTCCACCTCTGAAAAACAATGACGGATGTCCATCCCTAGAAGGTTTGTACTTCCAGAAACTGGAACGAATGCAGAAATCCCTATTCCCGAGCAAAAGTACAACTTTCAGAATCTCCAGTGATATCCCTATCTCCCAGAATGGACGAGTATCCAGTTGTATTCCTCGCAAGTCTATATGTCGTTTCTATTTTGTCAGCATAAACATACATCATGCATAATTGATTCATATTCATTCACATGTTGAATTAATATCACTCTGGTCATTTTCATCCCCAAGTGATAAATGTCTTCTCTCCGATAGAGTTGTCAGTTTTCCTTTCCGCGTCAGATAGGACAAAATTCTGGTCTAAGTTCTTTCCTCGTTAGGAAAATGTACCATCTAAACGATCTCTCTCCAGTGTATTCCTGGATTGAAATCGGTCCTCAAACCACTTTGATGACTTGAACCTCTGAAAGGCAAGAAGTCATTCAGACATACACCTTTGGAACATCACTCTTCATCAATGAAGATGATATTTTGCTTTCCCGGATTAAAGAAAATCCCCAGAGAAAGCCTCTCAACGGAAGGCTCTTAGCAATACGACGGTTTCTCCCAGAAAAGTTTGATGTCAGTGAAGTCATCAGCACCTCAAAATTGGATTACATAACATGGCATTTCTCCGAAAAAGGTCTCGAAGAAAAGTATGATGTAACATCACCAAGCAACAAGCAATCTCTCAAGAGACTTGCTTTCCCTAGTAAGGTCGACAAATGGCATCTCCCACAGAGAAGTTTGCACACCTCTGCAGCTCAGACAAATGGTTCTCCCCAGCAAGTCTGACATCAAATCTTTTTCCATCAAATGTCATCTCCCCAATAAAAACTCGGCGAGAAGTTTGATGAAGACCGCAACAAATAGCATTCCTTGTCAAAGGAAAGAACTCGACAAGAAGAAACTGAGACCAGTTCCATGGCTGAAGACCAGGATCGAGGGGAAGTTTATTTCAAAGAAATTGAGACCAGTTCCATGGATGAAGACCTGGATCAAGGGGAATTTTTACCCTTTTCTAAGTAGCATTACTTAGCAAAAGAAGATGGATGAGCAAACCGCTACCATTCATAACCACTGTCAGAATTTCGGGTATTCCGATATTTATTCCTCTTTTACCTTGAATGTCCGAACGTCTTCGCCATTCACACCTTCAGGTCCAAGAAGATTAAATAGGACCATCTATCATACCCCAAATTTTGACCACAATATTTCACATCATTGTGCAAATCATCACCACAATATGGATGTACCTTCTTGCCTCATCAAATCTCTCAAAGATTGTTGAGCATTCACTACAATCAAGAATTAGGGTTTTGAGGCCTCTCAGAATACTCAAACAAAGGATCAATCAAGAATGGACATGGTCCTCAACTTTTCAAACCTCTCAAACATCCATGAAGGATCAAGAGGTCTCCCACATCAAGAATCAAGCACAAGAGTGCAACATTTCAAGTGGATCAAGCCTCAAGATCATTAGTGTCACCAAATTAGGGTTTTGGTCGACCAAGGCCTCCAAAGAGAAATTTTCATTTGGGCATGAGCCAATATTTTAAAACATGATCCATGAAGCTCAAAGGGACCTCATGAACCTAATCACAAGTTCAAAATAGCCTCAGGGGATGCATTCTTCAAAAATCAGGAATTAGGGTTTCTTGACCTAATTCACCCCTAAGTTGATTTTTGAAGCAAGACATTGAGCCAAGACCTCAAGAAGTGTTTTGAAGACCTCCAATACATCATATTGATCCATTTACAAGATTGGATTGACCAAAAGAACTTGGTTCATAAGGAATACAAGGATTCAAATTCATCTGGACCAATTAGGGTTTTCTGATGAAAAGTCAACTGTACATGATTCAAGATAGTCTAAAACACCTATGGAATTCATCCATTAGGCTTGAATTAGGTCAAGCACTTGATTTCATAGAGGATCACAATGTTTGAAATTCATCTGGTAAAAAGTCAACTGTGCCAAAAAACCAAGTTTGACTTTTTGAATTTCATGACAAACAAGACTTCCTTGAGTAAAAAACAATGTTAACTTATGGTTTGGATCATCATCCATAAAAAAAATCAAGAAATTTGGGGTTACTTGCAAAAGGGGCAACTATAAGAAACTTGAAATTTCACTAAGTCATGAAAAAAAGTGATTTATACCCAACTTTGCAAGACCATAACTTGTGATCCAAACAACCTTTTTCTTCCATCCAAAGCTCAAATGAAAGCTCTTATTACATACTTCAAGATTGTCAACTACATCAGATTCCAAATCCTCATGGTTTTTGAGTTATGGATTGATCAAAATCACAGAAAATGGAAAATGGACACTTTTCCAACACATTGAAAAATTTGAGACAAAATCTGTCTCATGATTTGTCCAACATTGAGGCCATTTTTCATTATGATCCAAGATGATTCAAGACCAAAGGTGGACATCAAAGTTGAAGTATGTTATTAGGGTTTTCCAAAAAGTACACGAACATCCATTAATTCAACTTGAGCAAGGAGTTATGAACCTCACAACATGCCTTGCACAAACTGATTTTCATGACAGCATTTGGCAGATTGTGTGCATTTCTTGTACCACACGATTTCCATTTCCAATTTTGTCATCTTCCAAGCTTTGTCCTCTTCCAAGATCAGAAAGAATCTTGATGAATCACTTGATGATTTCAACTTTGGACCATTGAGTCAAGAAATCAACTTGGCATGTACAAAATCATCATTTACATGAACCTTGAATTTAAAATTTGGCATCAAGCGTTTACGTGATGCATAGAGGTGGCATGAATCAGTTACAAACCAGCCAAAAGGAGTCAAGAAACATGAATGTTCAAACCTTCAAAGTTGGTTGAAGTCAAGATAAGAGGAGACTTGGTATCTTGGCATTTAAGAAAGTGCTACATGACAAAATCAATTGGATAATAGCATGCTCCCTCATCCACTCACTATTCCTTCAAAAAAAAAACTTCCTCTACTATAAATAGAGGTCATTTATGATGTTTCATACCACACCTAAACGATACCAAAGCCTTGTTTTCTCACTCTTCCTCTCTTACTTTAATTTGAAGTCACAATGGAGCAATTTGGGGATTCTTGAAACCAGAGCAAAAACCACTCAAATAACTATCATAACACTTCATAAATCATCTATTGGAGGTGTTCAAACCTTCATCCTCATTGTACAACACCAAAATCAGAAAGTCAACCTCAAAAACCTCAAATTTTGACTTTTCTGCATTTTTCAAGCCATGTCTTGATCCAATCACTTTCAAAGCCAAAAAACACTTCAACTACTCTCCAAATATCATCCTTAAACTGTTCCAACAAGTTTCCCTCAATTGTAACACCATTTGAGTGAGTTACCATTTTGGCCACTTTTGCCACTTTTGCAAGAAAGAGCCAGTTCTTGTTCCTGAGGTGTCCAGCTGGTTTTGATCATCCTAAAAGTTTCTAAGGGTTCTATCAAGAGTGTCTAAGGCATTAGATTACTTCTGGCACTAGTATTTTGAAAGATAGCACAAGGAGCTTCAAGAAGTGAGTGCATAACAACTTGAACTCTTTAAAATATGCCTTGCTTTGATGTCCATTGATCATGAACATGTCATACATATCATATGTGTTGTGTTTGAACCAATTTACCATGCTATTATTGCTTGTATGAAGTGGTAGCATAGAACTTGCAAATTTTGGCTATTTTGAAACCACTATCGGGTTTTAAAATGTATGCATCTTTAGAAAATTCTAAGACCACCATTGGATTTCTCATGAAATTCTAGGTAGGATCCATCTAAATTTCATCCATTTTCATGGAGAAATGAAGAAGTTATGGCCTTCTTGCAAATGCCCCAAAATCTGGTTTTTGTCTTGGCCTGACCTAGAAATTAGGTCACCCTTATATGCATATGGGGTGGTTTTGATACACGGATGTATCACCACCCCAGTGGTAGCAGCATGTGTTTCTTTGGTTAGAGGGCGTGGGTTCAACACCCACCCAGACCATTTTTGGTTCCCTATCCTTTTTTACTATTTTTCTCATTTTTAATTATTTTCTTAATTAATCTCAAAATTAATTTCTCCTTCAATTTTAATTATTTTTTATTGGTTCTTTTTTTGAAAATTCAAAAAAATGTTGAAATCTTTTATTCTAAAAAAAATTAAATTTATATTATTTATTTAATATAGCTTGAATTTTTGTAATTAATTTCATTTTATTTGTTTTCAAACATTTTTAAAATGAGATTTCCACCTTGAATTTTCAAATTCAATTGGATTATAAGCTTTCATATGATTAAACATGATTTTTCAAAATATTTTTCAAAGTTAACAACTTGTTTTTAAATATATTTGATATTTTATATCATTTTTTATTTAATTTCCTTTGAAAATTATATTGTTTTAATTAAAATTAGAGTTTTTCTTAAGTTTGATTCTTTCAAACTTCATTTGAAACACTTTTGGGCCTCTAATAGAATGTAAGACCCATCCCCTTTGTAAATATACCATTTTGGGCCTTAGTCATTGTATAAGTCCCGATACGATAAACAGTGCGATTGCTGTTTTTCATATGGGCATCTCCTTGAGCTATAAGCCCCAAATCTTGTACAAAAATAACCTTTTGGCCCTCTATTAGAGTGTAAGACCCATCTCTTTGTGTAAATAATTTTTGGGGCCTCAGTCATTGTATAAGTCCCTCTGTGGTTTTCAAAATCACGGCGCGATCGTCGCCTTTTCAAATAAATCATCTGGGCCTCTCTTTGAGTATAAGCCCCATTATTCTTTTTTCACAAACACTTTTGGGCCTCTATTAGAGTGTAAGACCCATTCCCCTTTGTACAAAAATAATTTTGGGCCTCTGCTATAGTATAAGTCTCACAACGTCTGTCAGTATCGCAGTGCGATTAGTGTTTTCAAATAAGTCATATGGGCCTCAATCATTGTATAAGCCCCAAACCCTCCTTTCTTTTTAAACAAACTTGTTTTTAATTCAAATTAAAATTAAAATTTTCCTCAAAACTTTCTTCAATTTCTTGAAACCTTAATCAAGCATACAGTTGTAGTCGATACTACAGACACAATACACTTGGGCTTCTTCTCAGAAGGTAAGTCCCCACATCTTTTTCAATGCATATTTGTTTATATCTGCCAATATAATTGTTTGTATATATATATATATATATATACTTGTGCATATCTTGCTTAGAGTTTTTCCCAACAGTTAGGTCTATGTTTAGGTCAAACCAGAGGTTACTTTACAACATAGTCAAAACTAGTTCCCTCTTAGGAAATTCCCTCTACAATCTTGCCTCCTCTTGGGCTTATACAATATGGAACAGAGAAAGGCATTATTCCCGGTGAAAATTTTCTCAAGACTATCAGAACTTAGAAATATATTTACATACAAGAAATTCATTTCCCCAGAGAGGATTAATTCCCGGTGAAACCTTTTTTGAATTTCTTCAAATCTTAGAACTGTTCAACAAAGAAAAAGATTAATTCCCAGTGAAACTTTTCTTTCCTAAAAGCATCCCCAGCCTCCTCTTGGGCTTAGTACATGGACCTAGAGGCTTCATAGAAGTTCCTGAGCCTCCTCTGGGGCTTAGTACAAGGACCCAAAGGCCTCCTAAAGGCATTGGACAGAAATTAGTCATCTCTACTAGTTTAATCCTCAAGAGAGTCAAGAATTCTAAAACATCAGACCATTTTAGGGTTGATCTTCATCCCTTAAACCCTAAGCCTCATCTTGGACATCATACAAAGACTCCTCTCTACACTAGAGCCTAACACTTCCTAGAGACTTGGACAGTCTCAGCCTCCTCTTGGGCTTTATACAAGCAGACTTGGACAGTCTCAGCCTCCTCTTGGGCTTTATTCAAGTATACTTAGAAAGTCTCCTCTCCTCTTAGATCTCATAGAGACCCTCAAGTTCCCTAAAATCATAGGAAAAAACCTGATCATTTCATCAATATACTAATCTCCAGTAGAGTTAAAACCTCCAAGGTTTTCAAACTCAACTTTTAAACTTCTCTGACCCCCAACAAGGTGTAAACTTTTACCTTAAAAATCCCCAACCAGGGTCAATTACTATCAACAAATCCCGTAAGAGAATCAGAGCCTCATGGCATCTGATATCTCAACTCTTCTCTGATCCCCAGAAAGAGTAAAACATTTGGATTCCTCAATACCATTTGGACCTGCTCTTGGATTTCCATAAATCCTTAGCAAGAGATAACCTCATCCTAGGCATCATATAAGAATTTCCCCTAGTGGAGTCAGTCAGCCTCAATCTTTGGCGTTGTACAAGACAGATAAAACTCTCCCCAGTGGAGTCAGTTTCTTTTAGCTTCAAACCTTGGGCTTTGATCAAGGCACACAAAAACCAACATCCCCTCAGATGAGACAATGAGTCCACTCTGCAGGAAGACATTTCCTCTATACATCACATATCAAAACAAACAATCAACACCTTTTGTCTAGATAATTGCTGTAAGTGGCACACTTGTTGATTCAAAATCCAAGCTGGAGTCCTTCCTTTATCCTGGCTAAAATTCATCTTTTATCTAACAGCTGTAAGTGGAAAGCCTCTGGATTTCTCACATCCTAGCCAATGTCTCTCTCTTAGCATGAAAGATTCATAAGGAAAAAGTGGCATTGCTCTACACTGAGTTAAAGCTTTCTTCCTTCATGACAACCCTCTTATAAAGGAAATTATGGCATTGCTGGATTCATATATCCCAATTAAAGTAATTTCCCTTATAATCAATTTCTCAACATTTGTGATGAATAGGTGAGATATTCTCCCTTTAGAAATGACAAATTCTCTCTCAGTCAACCCTTTTAGCTTCAATCTTGGGCTTTGAACAAGACAAAAATACTCTGATAGCTTCAATCTTGGGCTTTAAACAAGGCACCAAACATTTTCCTCCCATAGAAATAGGAGGAACTACGATTTCTCTGATTTCCCAAATCTCTTTACGGGAATACGTAGGCATAAGATTGTGAAATCTTAGCGAGCACACAAATAAAAAACTTTAGGTCCAGTACCTTCCCAAAAACAACGGAAAACCCGAAAACCACAAAAACATTCTCTCAATCCTCCCAAAAGAGAAACTTTTGCCAAGTCACAAAAGATAAACATAAGAAAGCATTTCAAATTAATAGAGAAATATGCAACAAAAGGTCTATGGATAACCATATATACACTGGGTGTTAATAGCTTCCCTTTGTACAACCTGACCCCGTTCCCCGATCTCTTAGCATTTGTTAAAGAAAACATTTGCGTGCAAGGTTAGTTTTAGATATCTTCCCTTTCCTTTCCAGCTTCATAGGATAAATAAGAAATTAGAAAGTAGCACCCAATTTCAACATTGCGGTAAGGTGGTCGCGTCACCGACAAAATTCACATGCTACAAGACTCTTTATAGAATGGTAATTTAAATTGAATTTGTATAAATTAAACATGGACAATTTGACATGAGTTTGAATCTTGAAATACGAAAAAAAAAATTGAATGGAAATTAAACTTTGTCATGAATTGAACTTGAATGGAATTTGAAATGGAATGAGATTGAATGGAATTCATAATCTTGAAAATGAACTTGAAATTTTAATGATTTGGAAATTGGAATGAAACATGGACTTAATAACTTGAAAATAATTTAAATGAAATTGAATTTGAATTGGGAATTTCAATTTTCAACTTTGAATGGGTAATTGAAGCTTGATATATAATTGAAACTTAAATTTGAAACCTTGAATTTGGAATGAAATTGTGGATTGATATGGATTTGACTTGAATTTAGAAAGACATGAAACTTGAAATCTTGAATGAACTTTATAAAAATGGCAATGGATTGAAACTTGAATCTTGAAACTTGGATATTGAAACTTGAAACTTGAATTGAAATATGAAATGGACACTTGAATTAGAATTGCGATGAGATTGAAACTTGAGTTTTAGAATTGACACTTGAATTTTGATTAGGATAGATACTTGAAAGGAAATTGAATTGGATTAAAATTGGATCTTGAAATTGAACTTGAATCAGAAACTTGTAGTAATTGAATTTGAAATACTTGCACTTTGAAAATGAATTGGAATGACATTGAAATAAGACATGAAACTTGCTTGTAAAACTTGAAATGCACAGAGGTTGAAACTCGAATCATAAATTGAAACATGACCTTGAACTTGCACTCTCTGTTTGATTCTTGAAAATTAAACCCTGAGAACTCTTGCACTTTTCACATGAAATAACTTAGCATCTTGAATCAATTCCTTGGGAAATGGAATCAAGCATAATTCGATCTAGATCCAGAAATGTATTAAAACTCTGAATCAATTCCATGAGAAATAACACCACATCCTTATTCCATCTTGAAATGGTCTTGAATTGAATAGAAAACTTGAAATCTCCTATGACAAGAACATGAACCACATAACCAAGACTTGTGAATGACTTGCAATATTGACCAAATGTCTTGACTTTTGATGGCTTTGCAACCTAGTTTCATCAGGTAACTTCAACTTGAACAGAACCCTGATTTGGATTCTCAGACACAAAGCCCATGAATTCAATCTACAGATGACCTGATATATGAACTGTGCAGCCACTGCACCAAAACCCTAATTGAAAGTGAACTGAATTATGATGATTCTCCACCTTGAAACAAATTGTCTTTGCCACAACCTGATTACTTGATACTTGAAACAAACCACTTCTTTGACCAAGATTAGGTCAAACTTCCATTGAATTTCAAACCACCCCGCACACACACTTGACCTGATAACTGTGCCTGAATCTTGATTCGATCTTGCAAGACTTGAGCTTAGGCAACAAGAAAATGAAAGCAAAAAGACACGTATTTTGTATGCACAATGGTTAGATGACATGAATAATGGACATGATGCACAGATGATGGAAATGTTATGATATGTATTGTTCGGCAATTCAGGGTCAAAATTGGGGTGTGACAGAAACATATCAGGAAAAAGGAGGCTTCTACTTCAACATCCGATGTCACTTGTTATGAATGTGGTAAACAAGGCTATACTAATACGGATTATCCGAAACTCTCCAATAAAGGTGGCTTCAAGAATAAAATGGAAAATAAGAATAAGAAAACCTACATAGCATGGGAAGATAATTTGATAAGTTCTTCATCATATTCGGATAGCAACGAATGTGCAAATCTAGCATTGATGGCTTCACACCATTCCGATGATGAAGAAGAGGTATGCTTGAAGACCACTTCTAATTTATGGTATCTTGATAGTGGTTGTTTGAAGCATATGACGGGAGACATAAATTTTTTTTCAGATCTAGTGCTTAAGGCCAAAGGTTATGTTACATATGGAGATAACAACAAAGGAAAGATTCTTGGCATAGGCAAAGTTGGAGCACCACCTTTCACATACATTGAAGATGTTCTTTATGTTAAAATACTAAAGCAAAATCTTCAAAGCATTAGCCAACTTTGTGACAAAGGCTTCAAGATCAAGTTCACCAAGGATGAATGCTTGATTGAAGATGAAGTCACACATGAGGTAAAACTCAAAGGTAAAAGAATTAATAGCATTTTTATGATTTCCCTTGATGATCTATCTTTGAAAGTAAAATGTTTAATGATAAGTAACAATGACTCATGACTTTGGAATAAAAGAGTTGCTCATATTCATATGGAACATTTAAATAAACTAGTCAAGCATGATCTTGTCATTGGATTGCCTAAGATAAAGAAGCTTCATAGGTAATGTATATGCTTTAGTCATTGTTGATGATTTTTCTAGATATTCTTGAACATTCTTTGTAGTGCAGAAAAGTGATACATTCAAGGCGTTCAAGAAGTATGCAAAATAAATAAAAAATGAAAAATCTCTAAAGATTTCCTCCATAAGAAGTGATCATGGTGGAGAATTCCAGAAGGCTTCCTTTGAAGATTTTTGTGAAGAACATGGAATCCTACATAATTTTTCAGCACCAAGAACTCCTCAACAAAACGGAGTGGTGGAAAGGAAAAATAGGTCTCTTTTTGAACTTGTGAGGACTATGCTTAGCAATTCAAATCTTCTGAAATAATTTTGGGTGGATGCGGTAAGCACTGCATGCTACGTAAGTAATAGAGTTATTATTAGACCTATTTTGAAAAAGACCCCCTATGAAATTTTTAAAGGTATGAAACCAAACATTTCTCACTTTCACATCTTTGGTTGTAAATGCTTTGTCCTAAACAACGACAAAGATAATCTTGGTAAGTTCGAAGAAAAATCCGATGAAGGATTTTTTCTAGGATATTCTCTTACTAGCAAAGCTTATAAAATTTATAGCAAAAGAACTTTAAAAATTGAATAATTTATGCATGTATCTTTTGATGAATCTAACCCCTCCAAGGAGGAAATTGTTTTATGTGATGATGATGATGATTTTATAATGTTCCTAAGGAAGATTTTCCAATAGCAAACAATGACAATCAACTGAAACATCAAGAAGAGTCAATTCAACAAGAATCAAAGGATAATGATCTACCTAAGGAATGGAGAACCCACCGGGATCATCCAATTGATAAAGTAATTGGTTATATAAGTCAAGGTGTTGCAACAAGGTTGAATCTTAAGGATGTGTGTGTCAACATGGCGTTTGTCTCACAAATTGAACCTTCTAAAGTCGAAGATGACCAAGATGATGATCAATAGATTCTAGCTGTAATACCCCAAATTTTGACCACTAAGATTTCCCATCATTGTGTAAATCATCACCACAATAGGGAGGAATCATCATGCTTCATTAGTCTCCCCAAAGATGGGTGAGCATTCACTACAATCAAACTTAGGATTTCAAGCCCTCTCAGAGCTCTTAGACAAAGGATCAATCAAGAAATGACATGATATTCAACTTGTCTAACTTCTCAAACCTCCACAAAGGATCAAGAGGACTCCCACTTCAAGGATTAAGCACAAGGCTGCTCCCTTCTAGGTGGATCAAGCCTTAAGATCGCCAGTGTCACCAAATTAGGGTTTTGTCGACCAGGGCCTCCAGATGGAAATTTTCCTCTGGGCATGAGCCAATGCTTCAAAGCATAACCTAATATGCTCCAAGGGACATCATGGACCCAATCATCAAGTCAATTTTTCCTCAAGGGATGCATTCATAAAAAAACAGGAATTAGGGTTTCTTGACCTAATTCACCCCTAGGTTGACTTTTGGGACAAATCATGAGCCAAGACCTCAAGGGAGGATTTGAGGGTCTCTAACATACCACATTGATCCATTTGCAACAATGGATTAATCCAAGAAACTTGAGCAACAAGTCTCAATTTCATCAGAGCCACAACTAGGGTTTCGCGAGAAAAGTCAACTGTAGCTTTGACTTTTGACAAGGACATGCTCCCAAACCCTAGGACATGATTTAATACACCCTATAACACCTATGAAATCAATCCATCAAGTTTGATATAGGTCAAGGACTTGATTTCATAGAGGATCGCACAGTTTGGAATTCATCTGACAAAAAGTCAACTGTGCATAAAAGTCAACTTTGACTTTTTGAGATTTTTCACAATTATGGTTCTTTAACCCTAAAATGATGTTAATGTATGATTTGAATCATCATTCATCAAGAAAAATCAAGAAAAGTGGGATAACTTGTAAAAGGGGTAACCTTAAAAACTTAGAAATTTTTCTAAGTTATGGAACAAAGTGGCAAGGGTACCAACTTTGGAGGATCATAACTCCTAAACCACAAAGCCATTTTTCCCCATCCAAAGCTGGATTTGTAGATCTCATGGCCATCTACAAAAGCTTCAAACACACCTCATTCAATTCATTATGGATTTTGAGTTATGGAATGATCAAAATCACAAAAAGTGAAAATGTCACTTTTTTCCAACACTTAGTGAAATTTTCACTAAGTCAGAATCTGCCTTCACTTTTTTCCAAATGTAGGGGAATTTTTCACTTGGATCCAAAAAGTATCAAAACCAAATATGATCAAACAGTTGTTGTATCATATAAGGGCTTTCCAAAATGGCCAAGAACTCCATCAAATTCCACTTGAGCCATGAGATATGACAAGGGCAACATGCCTTGCTGAAAACTGTCAAGGTAAGGCAGATTTTGGAGTTTTGCTCGATTTGCCAAATTTGTGCAATTCCAAGCAACTCTATCCATCTGAACACCTCAAGGGGGGACCAAGGAGGAACCAACTCTGATCCCAAGCCTCCCAAGTCTTTGGAACCAAAAATAGCATGCCAAACCTAAGATTGCCTAAAAGAGGGACAAGACTCCAATTTTGTTTTGGAGCATTTAATGGATGCACCAAGGTGGCATGGACTGAGCCATTTCCAACTGAATTCAGCCAAGACTTATCCAAGACCAAGGGAACCAGCAGCCTGTGCCCTAACCTCTAGTCAATGGCTAGAGGAGACTTGGATTCTCATTGCTCAACATTGGCCAAACCTATGCAGCAGTTGCCATTCACTATTCCTTGTAAAACAAACTTGCTCTACTATAAATAAAGCTCATTTGTGATCAGTTTGAGTACACCAAAGCCATCAAACAGATGCTTTCTTCAAAATCTCTTCTTTCACTCCAAATTTGCCTTCCAAAGCAAGTCACTATCGGTTTTTGAGTTTGAGAGCAATTCCAACCAAACCAATCACACACACACACCTCATAAACATCATATAGAATTGATCCAAACTCTTAAACAACATCTGGAACACTGATTTCTCAGAATCACCAGCCAGCTGCTCAAGGTTTTAACTAAGTTGCAGTTGGGATACCATCTTCAGTTCCAGTTTGTTTCAAACCATTCCAAGCACTCAGACACATCACTTGGAACCTAGGGAAGCTATCCACATCATTGGAACCTAGCTGTAACACCTCTAACACAAAACACGATCACCAGCTGCAAGAGGTAAGCATGAGCTCTTCTAACTCTATGATCCATGCATTTTTTGCTGCACAATAATTTGGCCATATGTTCATAATCATGCATGGAGTGTTTTCCCTCAATCAATTGCATTGTTTGAATCGTGTATGGAATTTATGAACCTTCATGCAGAAATTAGGGTTCTTGAGGTTTCTCTTTGATTTCTTATTCCATGTTTAAAATAAATGAAATTAAAGACCATAAACATGATCGTGAGGTTAAAACGAATAGATTGATATGTAGATTGCATGATATAATCAAGTATTCATTGAGATTGGATAGAAAACGCAAATCCGCAGAAACAGAGGGTGGCGCGTGTTTTTGCCCTTGTTCTTGGCGCCATTTTTGAAAATTTGAATATTTGAATTTTGTGATTTTATTTAATTGATTCAAAAATTAATTTCTCTCTGAGTTTTAATGATTTTGAGTTGATTCTTTTTTTTAATAATTCACAAAAATGTTAAAATATTTTATTTTCCCAAAAAATCCCAAAAATATTATTTGTTTCATATACTTGATATTTTTGTAAAGAATTAATATTTTAATTGTTTTTGACATTTAAAATATTAATTCCTTCTTGATTTTTTTCAAATTTTAGTGATTTCCAAACATTTTGTAGATCAAAACCTGATTTTTGAAACATTAATCCAAGATCACAATTTGTTTCCACATGTTTAACAATTTTGATCATTTTAATTGAATTTTTTATTCAATTAAAATACATTTTGAAAACAAATTAGGGTTTTTGATTAATTCAACCCTCATCAAACTTTTTCAACACTCATGGGCCTCTATTAGAGTGTAAGACCCAACCCCTTTGAAAACCAAAACAATTGATGGGCCTCAATGCATTGTATAAGCCCCACCGCATTTTCAAAATCTCGTAGTGATCATCGCCTTTTTTAACAAAGACCTCTGGGCCTTCCCTCGTGTTATAAGACCCATCCCTTTCTTTAAGCTCTTGGGCCTCTATTAGAGTGTAAGACCTAACCCCATTGAAAACCAAACAATTGTTGGGCCTCAATGGATTGTATAAACCCCACTGCATTTTCAAAATCTCGGAGCGATCGTTGCCTTTTTTAACAAACACCTCTGGGCCTTCCCTCGTGTTATAAGCCCCATCCGTTTCTTTAAGCTCTTGGGCCTCTAATAGAGTGTAAGACCCAATCCCCTTTTAACCAAAACTTTTTGGGCCTCAGACATTGTATAAGTCCCTCTGCGTTAAAAGAAAAATCTCGGCACGATCGCCAATTCAAAAACAAATCATCTGGACCTACCCTCGTGTTATAAGCCCCATTCTTTTATTTAAATACTTGGGCCTCTTGAGAGAGTGTAAGACCCATCCCTTTGTACAGAAAACCTTTTTTTGGGCCTCAGTCACTTGTATAAGTCCTTGTACAAACAACAATGCAATCACTGATAAAACCTTGGGCCTCTCCTTGAGCTGTAAGCCCCAACAATTCTTTCAAATCACTTTCTCCTTTGATTTTATATATAATATTGTTATCAAAATTTTATTTGTTGAACAACTAACCAAACAGCATGGAAGCTCTACAACCGAGTAAGTGTTTACCCACTTTCTTTACTGCTTTCATATATATAACTGTATTGTGGGGCTGCTCACTGTAAGTCTTCTTTCACAAACTCTTATATACTCGTCAAATATTAACTATGTAATACTAGTATAGTTATTTTAGAGTTTTCCCCAGCAACTACGTCTAGCACTAGGTAAAGCCCTGCTGGTCACTCTTAAATACTGTCAAAAATAGATCCCCCATAGGATTACCAGACACAGTCTTCCCTTCTCTTGGGGTTAATTAATATGGAACAAAGTGAAAGGCAGCATTCTCAGTGAACCCTTTCACAGACTGTCACCCTTAGAAATTGTCAAAGAAACTCTACTCCCCAGAGATGATCTTTTCTTCATGAATGGCATCTCTTGAGTTTCTTCTAAATTCTCGGACTTTCCTGGCTTGATATATTCTCAGTGAATGGTATGTCTTGAACTTCTCAGGGTTTGGGGACCCACAGGCTTCTTAAAAACATCCTCGCCTCCTCTTGGGTGTTGTACAAGGACCCTTTGGCTTCTTAAAAATTCTCACGCCTTCTCTCGGGCTTAGTACAAGGACCCAGAGACCTCTACATGTATAGGAACAAAACCTAGTCATCAATTTGCTAGACCTGTCTTTCTGAGTCAAGTGTCAGACCAGTTAACAGGTTGACCTTCATCCCTTAACAAACCAGCCTTCTCTTGGGCATCATACAAACAACATTCACTATCTGAGAATCGATTTCTCAAAACACCGGTAAACTTGGACAGTCTCAATACCCTTTGGATTTTCCATTTCCTTAAAGGACAGGAAATAACCCCGATCCTTTGATGAATCCTAAAGCACAACAATACTGTTAATAAGTCTCTTTATAAGAACTGATTTTCTCTTTTATCCAACATAATGGACCTGTCACTAAACTGAAACAGTCACCAGTACAATTAGCCTCCTCTTGGGCTTTGTACAATGATCCTCCCCAACGGAGATAACCTTTTCACACTCTCTTATTGAGTATAAACAGACTCTCTTGTTGAGTCACACATTTTATCCTCCATCTCGGGCTTCGTACGAGATACCAAATCACTCTCTTGATGAGTATAAAAGACTCTCTTGTTGAGTCAATCTCCCTTTTAGCCTCTGCCTCGGGCTTCGTACGAGATACAAAACACTCTCTTGTTGAGTATAAAAGAATCTCTTGTTGAGTCAAACCTATTTAGCCTCCACCTCGGGCTTCGTACGAGATACAAAAAGACTCTCTTGTTGAGTCAACCCTTTTAGCCTTCGTCTTGGGCTTTGTACAAGACACATACAAAAACACTTTCTTGTTGAGTATAAAAGCACTCTCTTGTTGAGTCAAACAATTTTAGCCTCTCTCTCGGGCTTCGTACGAGACACATAAAAACACCTTCTTGTTGGGCCAATAGCCTCCTCTTAGGCTTTGAAAACCCCAGTTGAGTCAATCAACCTTTTAGCATCAAAGCCGTGCCTCGTTCACAGTATACAAACATCAACAACTCCTCTTTAAGGATGACAAAATCTCTGTAAAGAAGGAACCCTTTAGCTTCATATCTTGGGCTTTGAACAAGATACGAATAGACCCTTCAGCTTCACGTCTTGGGCTTCGAATAAGACACCAAAACACCTTTTTCCTCCCATAGAATAGGAGGAACTACGATCACTCTGATTTCTCTATTTCGTTAAACGGGAATACGTAGGCATAAGATTGAAAAATCTTAGCGAGCACACTAATAAAAAAAACCCAAAATCCCATATCTTCATACATCAATCAAAAAGTACCAAGTCCTAACATCCTACCAAAAACCTCGCCAAATGATCCAGACATTCGAATCTTAACAAAATAACCTAAGAGAGACCCAAAATCTCAATAGCATCTGTAAACCAACAGTCATCTGTTCAAACTCAGTTTGCAAGCAGGGTTAATTGGAGACATCTATTTCCCTTCCTTCATCAGCTTCAATAGGATAAAAAATGAATCGAACTGTAGTACCCCAAAGCGAGAGTGCTTCGCAACCACGCAAAAATTCGCGCTACAGAGAAAATGGCGACTTCACTGGGGACCAATCATTATCTGTAAGGTAGAAAACCTTAAGTTCTCAAAGTGTCACAACAATGGCGACTCTGCTGGGGAGTCATTGTCCGTATAGGATCATAAGACTAGAGGTCTAGGATGATTAAGACAAATATATATACTGCTTTTCCTAATTGATATATGTGTATACTTTTCTGCTAATGGGAATGCGTGTGATGCCGCATGTGGAAAGATTGAGTATACACCTAAGATAGGTGATGGCAATTCGGGTAATCTTACTGGGAGTGAATTCCAGTTAAGAGCCCTCGATCGATCATCAAACTCAGTGGAGACTCCCTTTGCAGATACATTGCCTATACGACTTCGGTTGTTGAAAGTAGTGTGGTCGACTGGGTTATTTGAGAAGCTGAGGTTTTTAGCAGACTTATGCCATTTTGTAGTGCGGAAGCTATCGGAAATAGTTGTCACGCAATACTACCCTCATATGAGATCACTCTAGGATACATCAGCTCGCTGGCGATCCGCTTGCTGTTGTTATCCCAGAGGGGTCAATGATTTTGCGGACAGGTACAAAAAATCACCAGTATAAAACCTTGGTGGGGGGGGGGGGGGGGGTAGAGCCTTAACTTCATGACACCGACCCTTTGACCCCATGTTTTTTCTATGTTTTTACGTGCTGCATTCATACATTCATTTAAAAAACATTAAAAAAAATCTTCTCTTCTAGTCTCTCTCTTTTTCAAATTAAACTAAGACAATGATTGCAAATGTCAGAAATGAGATTGCGCTAATGGATTTCGGTAGAAGGAAAACTCATAAGTACACCTTCAAGGTTCCAAAGTTAGAGTATTTGAGAGGTTTGGCGAGAATGATCACCAACCACGAGGCTTTCAGAGCTAAGTATGGCGAGAATGATCACCAACCACCATGTAATCGAAGGAATCTTGTCCATGCTAATCCAGTTCTACGATCCAGTTTATCACTGTTTCACATTCTCGGACTATCAGCTAGCACCAACGCTAGAGGAGTATTCTCACCTGACTGATCGACATATCACTGATCAAGCTCCCTTTTCTGGACTGGAAGAAATTCCAAAGAATCAGACTATTGCAAGAGCAATTTATTTGGACGAGTCAGAAGTCAGGACCCACATGACCACTAAGGGTGGCGTCCAAGGTTTGCCAGCCCAGTTCTTTACAAAGAAAGCCATGTACTTTGCTAGTATAGGGAACGTGGCCTCTTTCGAGAGCATCTTTGTTTTGCTCACCTACGGGTTATTTTTGTTTTCCAACATTGATAACTTCGTAGATATCAACGCCATTAAGATTTTCCTGATTGGAAACCCTGTACCAACCTTACTCGCAGATGCGTATCATTCGATACACTTAAGGAACTTATACATGGGAGGAATGATCACATGCTGTATCCCCTTGCTTTATAAATGGTTCACTTCCCATTTGCCCAAGTCTGCTGCATTTTGGGATCAAAAGAACACTTTACGTTGGTCGCAGAGAATCATGTCTCTTACCAACTCAGACATCGATTTGTCCAATCGAATCTATGACGGGATCAGAATTATTGATCGTTGTGGAAATTTCCCAAATGTACCCCTTATAGGAACTAAGGGAGGAATCAACTATCATCCGGTATTGGTTCCTCGTCAATTTGGATGCCCAATGAGGCATGTCCCGCGCAATGCTCATCTGGAAGGTCTTTTCTTCAAGGAAGGAGAAAATCACAGGGCACTAAAGACAGAAATAGTGCATGCCTAGAAACACGATCATAAGAAAGGACGAGAGTCTCTAGGAAAACCAGAGTGTGTCTCGGTGGAGCCTTATCTCCACTGGGTACAAACTAGAGCTCTCAAGCTGAGGATGCCTTACCCTCGTCAGGAAGTTCTTCCATTAAGGGACTCTGCCCTTTATTTCATGTCTGAGACGGAAAAGCTTCAGGTTAATCTCAGCAAAGTTCAGCAGGAGAAGAGGTCTTGGAGGAACAAGTACCGTATTCTCAATGTGGAGTGTAAGAAAATACAGCAACTGTTAAGAGAAAAAGATGCTCTGATTGAGATTTTAGAGCAACATGCTGTAGAAAATCAGGATGACCAAAGGAATTTGCTCGCTCCTTTCACTTGGCAAAGGAATGACAACCCGACAATGGCCCAAGAGCCCCGGTCAAAGAAAAGGAAAGCACCAGAACCAGCACCTGAGCTCTCTTCATAGAGGACTCAGGATCTATTAGTTTAGATTTCCTTTGTCAGCACTTTGTAATCTACTGTATTTCCCTTTCCGCGATCCTTTGAATTCAATAAAACGGGGTTTCCCCACTGTTTGATATTTGCAATCCTAATTGTCGAAGTTTACTTTGAATAAACAAAAATAATTAATAATCATTGCATTCATCATTCTCATAAACGCATTCTTCTTACCTACGAATCTCACGTTTGCGTCACGATTCTAGAGTCAAAGTGTCTCATTCATACAATACTCGGGTCAATCGTCAGAAAAAGATGGAGGATCTCGAGGAAGAGAACAGAGAGTTGAGGGAAGAGATCGACACTTTGAAATAGGATCTGAGAAAGCTTCATAACGACATGCAAGCTCTAGCAGAAGCTCAAATGCAGCAACAAAGGACCGTGGTCTCAGAGATCACATCGACGCCTATAGTGGAGAAGTCCGATCCTAGGTACAAAATGTCGAAAGATCGTCCATGGGGCATGCCTATCAACTATATCCCAGAAGGATATGTTCCGTTGATCAATGAGGATCAGGGAACCGCAGCAGGAGCCGCTGGGCCTGAAGGTTACAAACTTCGGGAAAGCAAAGATGCCAGGGGCATGACAACAACTCCTAAAGGTTACAAACTTCAGGAGGCACTGAGAGTCTCGGCCATAATGACTATACCACCACCCGTGGTACACACTGTCCTGGAAGGACAGATTCCACAGATACTGTCTGATGGAAATGACAGCATGTTTGATAGAATGAATGAGTTCCAGGAACAGTTCCTGGAAATGCAGAAAGAACTGCAAGCCATTCGCGGTCAAGACCTATTTGGGAAGGATGCTGCGGACCTCTGCTTGGTCCCCAATGTGAAAGTCCCGCACAAGTTCCAGGTACCCGACTTTGAAAAGTACAAGGGTAACTCTTTCCCTCAAAGGCACTTAGTGATGTACGCTCGGCGAATGTCAGCTCAGACAAAGAATCAGGAGCTACTGATTCACTACTTTCAGGATAGTTTAACCGGTGCCGCATTGAAATGGTACATGGGTTTAAACCGCGCCATGATCGACACATTCAGAGATCTTGGCGCAGTCTTCGTTCAACAATACAATACAATTTGGACATGGCACCGGACAGAGATCAGCTCAGATCAATGTCACAAAGGATAAGGAAACTTTTAAGGAATACGCTCAAAGATGGCGTGAAATTGCCACTCAGATTTTTCCACCTCTAGAGGAAAAAGAGATGACAAAGATCTTCCTAAAGACCTTGAGCTCATTTTACTACGACCGAATGGTTGCCAGTGCGCCCAGTGACTTCACCGAGATGGTGGACATGGGAGTTCGTCTTAAGGAAGCCGTCCGAGAAGGACGTTTAGTTAAAGACCCTGGATCATCAAGTAATACAAAACGATACGGTAGTGTTCTCCCTAAGAAAAAAGAGCAGGATATTGGAAATATCTCTCCCGTAAAGCAAAGGCGACGTTACCAACCAGTAGCAGCTGTAACTCCTTCTATCAATCTGGCGCCTGTTCCTACGTGTCAACCTCAGGTTGCATAGAGCCAACCTAATCAATAGCAATATCAGCAAAGGACACAACAGCTTCTTCAGCAGGCTCGTCCTCAGTACAACAACAACCGTACAATGCGACCACCAGGGTTCGACCCTATACCCATGTTGTACGCAGAACTGTTTCCACTACTATTGGTCAAGGGGCATGTCCAAACCAGGTTTCCTCTTACAGTACTGGAAAATCCTCCTTTTTGGTTCAAAGCGGATCAGACCTGTCCTTACCATCAAGGAGGACCAGGGCATAACATAGAAAAATGTCTCAGTTTCAAATCAGACATACAAAAGCTTGTTAGGAACGGGGTCTTATCTTTCAAAGATATGAATCCGAATGTTCTCACGAACCGGTTGCCTCAACACGAAAAAGCTGCAGTCAATTTGATAGAAGGAGAGTCTAACGACAGCTATCAAATTCACGATGTACTCTTGTTAAGGGCCAATCTGGTCAAGATGCATTGTAGACAGAATGGATATGGCCATGTACCACCTAATAACTATCACCAGTGTGATATCTGCTCTAAAAATAATCAAGGATGTTCTGTGGTCCAATCAGCTCTACAGGAACATTTGGATATCCGATGGATCCAAGAGCACCGAGTTCGTGGGGTCAACATGACCTATACGAATTCCAACATCATTCAGAACCACGAAATCCGTGCAATGAATGTCAACTTGGTGGCGATACACTCAAGGCAAAGCCAATATCATAATCTGCCGCAACACGATTACAATTCCTGTCTAACTTGCTCGGTAAATAAACAGGGATGCTATTTTGTACAAGAGGCCCTCCAGCGTCAGATGGATCTTGGATGGATCCAAGACTACCATGATAAAAATCCTTATCAGATCAACATGATTCAAATCTTTGATATTCGTCTAATGAATACCAGCTTAGTGGAGTTACACGCCAGGCAGGTCCAGCTCGGTTTTCTCACTTTTCATAATTATCAGAACTGTAAAGTATGCAATGGGAGTAACCAAGGGCGTGCTCTCGTTAAAAGAACTTTACAACACTTGTTAAACCACTCGTGGCTTCCAATCTATCTGGATGAAGACACACAACAAATCAGTGTGCTTAATGAAAACCCCACTCGGCGTCAAAGTCAGGATGTCTGATCTGTTGGAACAAACCTGGTAAGGTTGCATTGCATTCAAAGCGGGCGTGGCCAGGTGCCACCACACAACTATGAACTTTGTAGAGTCTGCTCGGAGAATAACCAAGGATGCTACCTCGTGCGAGCAGTTCTCCAAGGTCACTTGGATCGTAAAGAGATTCACCTAAACCTAGCTTCGGGGTCCGTTGACTGGACGACAGACTACTTCGCTGATCAAATCAGAGACGCGATTGTAATCTCTGACCCTGAGAGGAATAAGGATGTTTGTACCATCATCCCTCTACTGGACGAATCAAAGGTTCTTAGTCAGGAACCGATTGAAGTTACTTACGACAGTCAGAAAAATCAGAAGGCTCTTGTGGTTATCTATTTGCCGGGACCAGTACCATATGAATCAGCTAAGGCGATCCCTTACAAATACGGTGCAACAACAATTGAGAATGGAAAGGAAATTCCATTACCCTCCATCGTGAATATTGCAGACATCAGTCGAGTAACACGGAGCGGTCGAATCTTCAACCGGGGAGTTGGAGAACCTAACAAAGAAAAGGAACTTCAGACAGAAGCTCCTAATCCACCAGTCGATCAATCCAGTAATCCCGACCTTTCGAAAAACAATGATGAGATGCTGAAGCTCATCCAAAGGAGTGAATACAACATTGTTTATCAACTGTTAAAATATCCTTCAAAGATCTCTGTGCTATCACTTTTACTCAGTTTCGAAGCCCACAGGGAGGCTCTACAGAAAGTCTTAAAGCACGCCTTTGTGGAACAGGATGTGTCAATACGACAGTTCAATAGCATAATCTCTAACATCACTTCTTGCAACAACTTAGGATTCAGTGATGAGGATTTTCCAGAGGGTGGCAAAAGCCACAACTTAGCTCTCAATATCACAGTCCACTGCCAGGACGATGCTTTAGCCAGCGTACTGGTAGACACAGGATCAACCATCAACGTTATGCCGAAGTCCACTTTAATGCGACTATCATTCAAAGGATCCCCGATGAGGGGCAGTGAGGTCATCGTCAAAGCCTTTGACGGATCTCGGAAAGCAGTTATCGGCGAAGTCGACCTTCCCATAACTATCGGTCCTCATACCTTCCTAATCACTTTCCAGGTCATGGACGTCCGGGCAGCGTACATCTGTTTATTAGGAAGACCTTGGATACACCAGGCTGGGGCAGTCACTTCGACGCTGCACCAGAAACTGAAGTTCGTTAAGAACGATCAACTCGTCACAGTCTGTGGAGAGCAAGCCTTGCTCGTGAGTAACTTGTCATTATCTACTTGTGTAGAACCCGAGGAGGTTGTTGGAACTCAGTTCCAGGCACTGTCGGTGAGCAATGACAATCAGTCAGAAAAAGGAACCTCGATTTCCTCGTACAGAGATGCTCTCGAAGCGATTGAAAATAACGATACGAAAGGGTGAGGACAACTTGTCATTCCCACTGATAATAAAACAAAGAAGGGTCTTGGTTTTTCTTCAACCTGTACCCAGACAGCTGCTAACGATCAAAGTTTTCATCCCATTCAGGACTTCTTCCACAGTGGAGGTTTCCTTCAACCAGTGCCTCAAGCAGTCCATACTATCAACGAGGAAGATTCCTCTGACATAGATGAGGAGTGGAAGTCCTATCTTAACGAGGACGATTATATGTCTCAGGAAGAAACACCTACGCCATTTTGCTATCCCACACAGAGTCCGAGATTTATACCAAGGTCAGACGTCAGAATGATATATGGAGATTGTGATCCGGAAGCATGCCGTGCTCCACCAAACTCATTAAAGGAGGACACTTTAATAAAAGACAACTTTGACCACATCTATTATGGCCCAATGGATGGTTTGCCTATCTGGCAGCTGTATCCAGGAGACTTGGGGCAAGAAAATCAGCCGAACAATGACAATCAGCTGAGCATCATTGAACAGAATACCTGCATCCCCACCATGTCATGGGATCATTACTCAGGTCATTCCAAAAATATCAAGTACGACGATGAATTGGAAAAGCTTGCCGGACTAGAATTCATCAACTACGCTTTTTCCGAGGTCAACATCATCGAAAGGGATGATTCCTCCAGTTCCCCAGTGTGGGACACCTTAAGACAACCAAGTGGAAAATACGACTATATGGTCAAGTACACTGCTCCTGAAAGTTCTCATATCAGGCTCGAAGACATCCAGCCAACTGGATGGGGAGATCTGCCTGAGAGTACAAATACTATGCAAAATACAACTGAGGAATCCTCCTACGACAACTCTGCCTGGGAGACAGATTCCAACGATCATGCTCCACTAGAAATCAGCGTTATTTATGAAGACAAATCAAAGAAGGTGCCAGACTTTGTGATTCACCGAGGAGTTCGCTGCCAATGGGTTGCTGTCGATGTTCCGAAAGTTGTTCATAAGTCCAAGTAATTGCCATCTTTAACCTTTCACCCTGCCCAGGTGAAACGGATGTATTGATTGGGCTCACTTTCTGTAAATATACCTCTTCGCTTTGCCCAAAGCGACATAGTTTTGTTTTATAGGGCTGTAGTTTCAAAAATCGACTTATTCATGAATAAAATAATGTCGTTCTGTAATTTCCGCATTTATTGTTGTTTTCTCTTTTTACTTTTCTCAGAAAATTATAATCCTAAAAAACAACTCAATAATAAAAACAAGCAGTTTTCCAAAGAAAATACATTGCACACACTCTTGCATTCTCTCTTCTAAACACAAATCATCACGTCATGCATATTGCTTGTTTTAAACCCCGTTGAAACATACGATCTGATGCCTTCTCCCGACTTTGAATTTCCGGTATTTGGGGCTGAAGAAGAAGTTGACAGCGAAATTCCAGAAGAGATCTCCCAATTACTCAGACAAGAGGAAAGGTCCATTAAACCTCATAAAGAGCCGTTGGAAACTGTAAACTTGGGTTCAGAAAAAGAGAGAAAAGAAATCAGGATAGGGGCGCTGCTCAGTCCAACTGCCAAAGAAGGTTTGATAAAGCTTCTCAAAGAATTCCCCGATGTATTCGCTTGGTCCTATCAGGATACGCCAGGGTTGGATACCAGCATCGTGGAACATCATCTACCATTAAGGTCAGAATGTCTGCTAGTAAAACAAAGGTTGAGATCAACTCATCCGGACATGACCATAAAAATCAAAGAGGAGGTACAGAAACAGATTGACGTGGGCTTCCTCGCCACGTTAGAATATCCTCAATGGTTAGCCAACATCGTACCCGTTCCCAAAAAGGACAGAAAGGTCAGAATGTGTGTCGATTACAGAGATCTAAATAAGGCTAGTCCAAAGGACGACTTTCCTTTACCACACATTGACATGCTGGTAGACAGTACAACAAAGTTCAAAGTTTTCTCCTTCATGGATGGATTCTCGGGCTATAATCAATTAAAATGGCGTCGAAAGACATAGAGAAAACTTCATTCATTACTCCATGGGGTACCTTTTGTTACAAGGTAATGCCGTTCGGTTTGAAGAACGCCGGGGTAACCTATCAAAGGGCCATGACTACTCTTTTTCATGACATGATACACAAAGAGATCGAGGTGTATATCAATGATATGATTGCAAAATCTAAGACAGAAGATGAGCATGTGACCCACTTGTCAAAACTATTCGAGCGGTTGAGAAAGTATAAACTCCGCTTGAATCCCAACAAGTGCACCTTCGGTGTCCGTTCAGGGAAACTTTTAGGGTTCATCGTCAGCCAGAAAGGAATTGAGGTTGATCCTGACAAGGTTAAGGCCATTCGAGAAATGCCTTCTCCGAAAACTGAAAAACAAGTCAGAGGATTCCTGGGAAGTTTGAACTATATCTCCAGATTCATATTCCTCATGACCGCCACATACACGCCGATTTTCAAACTACTAAAAAAGAACCAGGATTGCGTTTGGTCAGATGACTGCCAAACCACCTTCGACAGTATTAAGGAATACCTGTTGAATCTGCCGATTCTATCATCTCAAGTGGAAGGAAGACCACTGATCATTTACTTAATAGTCCTGGAGGACTCAATGGGATGTGTACTTGGCCAACAAGACAAAACCAAACGGAAAGAGTCTGCCATCTACTATCTGAGCAAGAAATTCACTGACTGCGCAACTCGGTACACTATGCTTGAGAAAACTTGCTGTGCTTTGGCTTGGGCAGCCAAACGTCTTCGCCAGTATATGATTCGTCACACTACTTGGTTAATCTCCGAAATGGATCTAATCAAGTATGTCTTTGAAAAACCTACTCTCACGGGAAGGATTGCCCGTTGGCAGATGTTGTTATCAGAATATGACATCGAATACCATGCTCAAAAAGCTGTTAAAGGGAGTGTTTTAGCCGATAATTTGGCTCATCAACCAATTGACGATCAGGAATCAATCGGGTTTGACTTCGCAGACGAAGATGTCATGTATCTAAAAATTAAAGATTGCGATGAACCGCTACCCAATGAAGGGCCATAACCAGGTTCCCAATGGGGACTTATCTTTGACGGAGCTGTCAATCATTACGGAAACGGAATTGGGGCAATCATCATAACACCTCAGGGTACCCATATTCCTTTCACCGCCAGACTTACATTCAAGTGTACAAACAACGAGGCCGAAAACGAAGCTTGTATTATGGGTCTCGAGGAAGCGATTGATTTGAGGATCAAAAACTTGGACGTATACGGCGACTCATTCCTGGTTATCAATCAGATCAAAGGAGATTGGAACACATACCAATCCGGATTCATTCCTTACAAAGATTATGCAAGAAGGTTGCTACCCTTCTTCAACAGAATCGAGTTTCATCACATCCCTCATGATGAGAATCACATGGCTGATGCATTAGCCACTCTCTCTTCCATGATTAGTGTAGGTCAATGGACCGACCTACCTAAGATCGACATAATGCGCCTTGAACGGCCCGCTTACATCTTCACGATTGAAGCCGTCATAGACGACAAACCTTGGTATCACGATATCAAATGCTTCCTTCAGAAACAAGAGTACCCACCTGGGGCACTAAGGAAGGACAGAAAAACCCTCAGAAGACTAGAAGGCAGCTTCTTCCTGAGCGGTGATACTCTCTATAAGAGAAACTTTGACATGGCCTTACTCCGATGTGTAGACAGACCAGAAGCAGACATGCTGATAAAAGAAATTCACGAAGGATCCTTTGGCGCTCATGTCAATGGACACACAATGGCGAGAAAAATTCTAAGAGTAGGGTACTACTGGTTGACCATGGAATCCGATTGCAACAAGTACATGAGGAAGTGTCACAAGTGTCAGATATACTCCGACAAAATTCATGTACCGCCAACACATCTCAAAGTTCTTTCTTCCCCATGGCCTTTTTCCATATGGGGAATCGACATGATTGGCATGGTTGAACCCAAAGCTTCAAACGGGCATCGGTTCATCCTAGTAACCATTGACTACTTCACCAAGTGGGTCGAAGCAGTGTCATACGCTAATGTAACCCGACAAGTGGTCCGCTTTATCAAAAACAATCTCATCTGCCGTTATGGTGTTCCGAACCAGATCATTACAGATAATGGATCTAACTTGAACAATAAGATGATGAAAGAGTTATGCGCAGAGTTCAAGATCAAACACCATAACTCATCTCCCTGTCGACCTAAGATGAACGGAGCGGTAGAAGCGGCTAACAAGAACATCGTTCAAAAGATAGTTGTAACCTACAAAGATTGGCACGAGATGCTACCCTTTGCTCTTCACGGTTATCGCACGTCTGTCCGCACTTCAACAGGGGCAACCCCTTTATCTCTAGTATATGGTAAGGAGGCAGTGCTCCCCATAGAATTAGAGATCCCATCAATCCGGGTATTGATGGAAGCTAAGCTTACAGAAGCTGAATGGTGTCAAAGTCGACACGATGGACTCAATATGATCGAAGAAAAGCGAATAAAGACACTATGCCACGGTCAGTTGTATCAGCAAAGGATGAAGAAAGCGTTTGACAAAAAGGTTCGACCTCGCTTCTTCAAGAAAGGAGTCCTTGTGCTAAAAAATATACAATCTTTTCTCACGGACTCTCGGGGCAAATGGACTCCGAATTATGACGGCCCCTATGTGGTCAAGAAAGCTTGCTCAGGCGGTGCCTTGAGACTTGCAACCATGGATGGAGAAGACTTTGCCTACCCCACGAATGTTGATGTAGTCAAGAAATACTTCGCCTAAACTAAAAGAAAAAAAACGTCTCGGTGGATTAAAAACCCGAAAGGGTGGTCCAGGCAAAAATTAGAGACAAAATAAAAAAAAAAAGAAAAAATCATCCCGGTGGATTGGAAACCTCAAAGTACAATCCAGGCAAAAGTTAGGGATAATGGCAAGTAACTACGTCTGATCAGTTCAGCTCCTCAGCACTCATGCCATCCATCAGAAAACTCCAGTCAAGGTCATCTTCGACAGAAGCTCAGGATGCCCCGAATTCAAAGTTGGTAGAAGGATAGTGGTCATTATGTTTCAATGTAGCCTTTTTCCTGTAAATTACCATTTTTTAAACTTTGTACATACTCTATGGAATCACGCGTTTGGCTGATTGCCACCCTATCAATAAAATTTAAGCCCTTGTGCTTTTGTTTGGAATTCTTATTTGTTTTAGCTTTACAGAACGACATTTTAACATGATTAACGATTCTTGAAATAAAACAAAAATGAATTTACTTGTAAAATTTTTATGCTTTTAAAATAAAGATGGTAATTTCTTTTGACTGTTGAACATCGAAAGAACATCGATCGCTTCTCCAGAAGTAATCGAGCTTCAAAGTGTAGAATCAAAGTACTCCTTCTAAACCGGTACGCCTGAATGAAGGATCAGCTACGTCAGATGCGAATACTCCATCTGACATCCTCGACCGGGTTCTTATCTCCTAAGCCCGACCAACGATGTTCCCCGCAGGGACTACTTTCTCCTAAGCAAGGTAGAACTGCTATCTTGAACCAGCGGTACTGCTTCGTCCCAGCTATGGCCGAGTATCCAGTCATGTTCATCCGTCAGTTTGTATGTCGCGTCAGTTTTGTCAGTATATACATACATACATCATGCATTATTGATTTGCATTTACATTCATATTGCATCATTATCACTCTAGTCGGTCTTATCCCCTCATGATAAAAAGTCCTCTAAATCGAGTTGTCAGTTCTTTCCTCGCCAGGAAATGTTGCGTCTGAAAAATCTCTCTTCTCCAGTTTACTTCTGGATCAGAATTGGCCCTTGACCACTTTGATAACTTGAACCTCTGAGAAACCAGAGAACTTTTGACAAACGTCACTCTTCGCCATCGAAGATGATATATTCGCTTTCCCGGATTAAGGAAAATCCCCAGAGAAAGCCTCTTAAGCAGCGATTCGGCACTACAACAGTTTTTTCTCCGAAAAATCCGCTGACGAAAAGGTCATCAGCACCTCAAAATTGGATCACATCATATGGCATTTCTCCGAGAAAATCCCGAGAAAAGTATGATGTAAGATCCCCAGGCGGAAGCAATCTCTCAAGAGACTCGTTTTCCCCAATAGAAACAAATGGCGTCTCCCACATAGAAGTTTGTGCAACTCTACAACTCAGACGAATGGGTTTCCCCAACAAGTCTGACATCAAGACTTTTTCTGTCAAATGGCATCTCCCCAGGAAAATTCGGCGAGAAGTTTGAGGAAAACTGCTACGAACAGCGTCCCTTGTCAAGAAGTTTATTGACAAAAGAAACTAGGACCAGTTCCTTGGTAGGAAACCAGGATCGAGGGGAAGTTTAATTCAGAAACTAAGACCAGTTCCTTGGTAGGAAACCAGGATCGAGGGAAAGTTTATTTCAAAAACTTAGACCAGATCCTTGGTAGGAAACCAGGATCGAGGGGAAGTTTAATTCAGAAACTAAGACCAATTCCTTGGTAGGAAACCATGATCGAGGGGAAGTTTATTTCAGAAACTTAGACCAGTTCCTTGGTAGGAAACCAGGATCGAGGGGAAGTTTATTTCAGCAACTAAGACCAGTTCCTTGGTAGGAAACCAGGATCGAGGGGAAGTTCATTTCAAAAGAAAACTGAGACCAGTTCCCTGGTAGGAAACTAGGATCGAGGGGAAGTTTTTACCTTTTCTAAGCATCATTGCTTAGCAAAATAAGATGAATGCGTAAGCTACCATTCATAACCACCATCAAAATTTTGGGTATTCCGATATTTAATCCTCTTGCACCCCGACTGCCCGAATACCTTCGCTATTCACACCTTCGGGTCCAAGAAGATTAAATAGGGGCATCTGTAATACCCCAAATTTTGATCACTAAGATTTCCCATCATTGTGTAAATCATCACCACAATAGGGAGGAATCATCATGCTTCATTAGTCTCCCCAAAGATGGGTGAGCATTCACTACAATCAAACTTAGGGTTTCAAGCCCTCTCAGAGCTCTTAGACAAAGGATCAATCAAGAAATGACATGATCTTCAACTTGTCTAACTTCTCAAACCTCCACAAAGTATCAAGAGGACTCCCACTTCAAGGATTAAGCACAAGGCTGCTCCATTCTAGGTGGATCAAGCCTCAAGATCGCCAGTGTCACCAAATTAGGGTTTTGTCGACCAGGGCCTCCAGATGGAAATTTTCCTCTGGGCATGAGCCAATGCATCAAAGCATAACCTAATATGCTCCAAGGGACATCATGGACCCAATCATCAAGTCAATTTTGCCTCAGGGGATGCATTCATAAAAAAAAATCAGGAATTAGGGTTTCTTGACCTAATTCACCCCTAGGTTGACTTTTGGGACAAATCATGAGCCAAGACCTCAAGGGAGGATTTGAGGGTCTCTAACATACCACATTGATCCATTTGCAACAATGGATTAATCCAAGAAACTTGAGCAACAAGTCTCAATTTCATCAGAGCCACAATTAGGGTTTCGCGAGAAAAGTCAACTGTAGCTTTGACTTTTGACAAGGGCATGCTCCCAAACCCTAGGACATGATTCAATACACCCTATAACACCTATGAAATCAATCCATCAGGTTTGATATAGGTCAAGGACTTGATTTCATGGAGGATCGCATAGTTTGGAATTCATCTGACAAAAAGTCAATTGTGCACAAAAGTCAACTTTGACTTTTTGATATTTTCACAATTATGGTTCTTTAACCCTAAAATGATGTTAATGTATGATTTGAATCATCATTCATCAAGAAAAATCAAGAAAAGTGGGATAACTTGTAAAAGGGGTAACCATAAAAACTTAGAAATTTTTCTAAGTTATGGAACAAAGTGGCAAGGGTACCAACTTTGGAGGATCATAACTCCTAAACCACAAAGCCATTTTCCCCATCCAAAGCTGGATTTGTAGATCTCATGGCCCTCTACAAAAGCTTCAAACACACCTCATTCCAATTCATTATGGATTTTGAGTTATGAAATGATCAAAATCACAAAAAGTGAAAATGTCACTTTTTCCAACACTTAGTGAAATTTTCACTAAGTCAGAATCTGCCTTCACTTTTTTCCAAATGTAGGGGAATTTTTCACTTGGATCCAAAAAGTATCAAAACCAAATATGATCAAACAGTTGTTGTATCATATAAGGGCTTTCCAAAATGGCCAAGAACTCCATCAAATTCCACTTGAGCCATGAGATATGACAAGGGCAACATGCCTTGCTGAAAACTGTCAAGGCAAGGCAGATTTTAGAGTTTTGCTCGATTTGCCAAATTTGTGCAATTCCAAGCAACTCTATCCATCTGAACACCTCAAGGGGGGACCAAGGAGGAACTAACTCTGATCCCAAGCCTCTCAAGTCTTTGGAACCAAAAATAGCACGCCAAACCTAGGATTGCCTAAAAGAGGGACAAGACTCCAATTTTGTTTTGGAGCATTTAATGGATGCACCAAGTTGGCATGGACTGAGCCATTTCCAACTGAATTCAGTCAAGACTTATCCAAGACCAAGGGAACCTGCAGCCTGTGCCCTAACCTCTAGTCACTGGCTAGAGGAGACTTGGATTCTTATTGCTCAACATTGGCCAAACCTATGCAGCAGTTGCCATTCACTATTCCTTGCAAAACAAACTTGCTCTACTATAAATAGAGCTCATTTGTGATCAGTTTGAGTACACCAAAGCCATCAAACAGATGCTTTCCTCAAAATCTCTTCTTTCTTTCCAAATTTGCCTTCCAAAGCAAGTCACTATCGGGTTTTGAGTTTGAGAGCAATTCCAACCAAATCAATCACACACACACACACACCTCATAAACATCATATAGAAGTGATCCAAACACTTAAACAACATCTGGAACACTGATTTCTCAGAATCACCAACCAGCTGCTCAAGGTTTTAACCAAGTTGCAGTTGGGATACCATCTTTAGTTCCAGTTTGTTTCAAACCATTCTAAGCACTCAGGCATATCACTTGGCACCTAGGGAAGCTATCCACATCATTGGAACCTAGCTGTAACACCTCTAACATAAAACTCGATCACCAGCTGCAAGAGGTAACCATGAGCTCTTCTAACTCTATGATCCATGCATTTTTTGCTGCACAATAATTTGGCCATATGTTCATAATCATGCATGGAGTGTTTTCCCTCAATCAATTGCATTGTTTGAATCGTGCATGGAATTTCTGAACCTTCATGCAGAAATTAGGGTTCTTGAGGTTTCTCTTTGATTTCTTATTCCATGTTTAAAATAAATGAAATTAAAGACCATAGACATGATCGTGAGGTTAAAACGAGTAGATTGATATGTAAATTGCATGATATAATCAAGTATTCATTGAGATTGGATAGAAAACACAAATCCGCAGAAACAGAGGGTGGCGCGTGTTCTTGTCCTTGTTCTTGGCGCCATTTTTAAAAATTTGAATATTTGAATTTTGTGAATTTATTTAATTGATTTAAAAATTAATTTCTCTATGAGTTTTAATGATTTTGAGTTGATTCTTTTTTTAATAATTCACAAAAATGTTAAAATGTTTTATTTTCCCAAAAAATCCCAAAAATATTATTTATTTCATATACTTGATATTTTTGTAAAGAATTAATATTTTAATTGTTTTTGACATTTAAAATATTAATTCCTTCTTGATTTTTTTCAAATTTTAAACCTGATTTTGGAAACATTAATCCAAGATCACAATTTGTTTCCACATGTTTAACAATTTTGATCATTTTAATTGAATTTTTTATTCAATTAAAATACATTTTGAAAACAAATTAGGGTTTTTGATTAATTCAACCCTCATCAAACTTTTTCAACACTCATGGGCCTCTATTAGAGTGTAAGACCCAACACCTTTGAAAACCAAAACAATTGATGGGCCTCAATGCATTATATAAGCCCCACCGCATTTTCAAGATCTCGACGCGATCGTCGCCTTTTTTAACAAAGACCTCTGGGCCTTCCCTCGTGTTATAAGCCCCATCCCTTTCTTTAAGCTCCTGGGCCTCTATTAGAGTGCAAGACCCAACCCCTTTGAAAACCAAACAATTGTTGGGCCTCAATGCATTGTATAAACCCCACCGCGTTTTCAAAATCTCGGCGCGATCGTCGCCTTTTTTAACAAAGACCTCTGGGCCTTCCCTCGTGTTATAAGCCACATCCCTTTCTTTAAGCTCTTGGGCCTCTAATAGAGTGTAAGACCCAATCCCCTTTTAACCAAAACTTTTTGGGCCTTAGATATTGTATAAGTCCCTCTGCGTTAAAAGAAAATTCTCGGCACGATCGCCTATTCAAAAACAAATCATCTGGGCCTACCCTCGTGTTATAAGCCTCATTCTTTTCTTTAAATACTTGGGCCTCTTGAGAGAGTGTAAGTCCCATCCCTTTGTATAGAAAACCCTTTTTTGGGCCTCAGTCACTTGTATAAGTCCCTGTACAAACAACAGTGCAATCACTGATAAAACCTTGGGCCTCTCCTTGAGCTGTAAACCCCAACAATTCTTTCAAAGCACTTTCTCCTTTGATTTTATATATAATATTATTATCAAAGTTTTCTTTGTTGAACAACTAATCAAACAGCATGGAAGCTCTACAACCGAGTAAGTGTTTACCCGCTTTCTTTACTGCTTTCATATATATAACTGTATTGTGGGGCTGCTCACTGTAAGTCTTCTTTCACAAAATCGTATATACTCGTAAAATATTAACTGTGTAATACTAGTATAGTTATTTTAGAGTTTTCCCCGGCAACTACGTCTAGCACTAGGTAAAGCCCTGTTGGTCACTCTTAAATACTGTCAAAAATAGACCCCCCATAGGATTACCAGACACAGTCTTCTCTTCTCTTGGGGTTAATCAATATGGAACAAAGTGAAAGGCAGCATTCTCGGTGAACCCTTTCACAGACTGTCACCCTTAGAAATTGTCAAAGAAACTCTACTCCCCAGAGATGATCTTTTCTATGTGGATGGCATCTCTTGAGTTTTTTCCAAATTCTTGGACTTTCCTGGCTTGATCTATTCTCAATGAATGGCATGTCTTGAACTTCTCGGGGTTTGGGGACCCACAGGCTTCTTAAAAGCATCCCCGCCTCCTCTTGGCCGTTGTACAAGGACCCTTCGGCTTCTTAAAAGCTCTCATTCCTTCTCTTGGGCTTAGTACAAGGACCCAGAGACCTCTACAGGTATAGGAACAGAACCTAGTCATCAATTTGCTAGAGCTGTCTTTCTGAGTCAAGTGTCAGACCAGTTAACGGGTTGACCTTCATCCCTTAACAGACCAGCTTTCTCTTGGGCATCATACAAAGAACATTCACTATCTGAGAATCAATTTCTCAAAACACCGGTAGACTTGGACAGTCTCAATACCCTTTGGATTTCCCATTTCCTTAAAGAACAGGAAATAACCCTGATCCTCTGATCAATCCTAAAGCACAACAATACTGTTATTCAGTCTCTTTATAAGAACTGATTTTCCCTTTTATCCAACATACTGGACCTGTCACTAAACTGAAATAGTCACCAGTACAGTTAGCCTCCACTTGGGCTTTGTACAATGATCCTCCCCAACAGAGACAACCTTTTCACACTCTCTTGTTGAGTATAAATAGACTCTCTTGTTGAGTCACACATTTTAGCCTCCATCTCGGGCTTCGTACGAGATACCAAATCACTATCTTGTTGAGTATAAAAGACTCTCTTAGTGACTCAATCTCCCTTTTAGCCTCTGCCTCGGGCATCGTACGAGATACAAAACACTCTCTTGTTGAGTATAAAAGACTCTCTTGTTGATTCAAACCCATTTAGCCTCCACCTCGGGCTTCGTACGAGATACAAAAAGACTCTCTTGTTGAGTCAACCCTTTTAGCCTCCGTCTTGGGCTTTGTACAAGACACATACAAAAAAACTCTCTTGTTGAGTATAAAAGCACTCTCTTGTTGAGTCAAACCATTTTAGCCTCTCTCTCGGGCTTCGTACGAGACACATAAAAACACCCTATTGTTGGCCAAATAGCCTCCTCTTAGGCTTTGAAAACCCCGGTTGAGTCAATCAACCTTTTAGCATCAAAGTTGTGCCTCGTTCACAGTATACAAACATCAACAACTCCTCTTTAGAGATGACAAACTCTCTGTAAAGACGAAACCCTTTAGCTTCATATCTTGGGCTTTGAACAAGATACAAATAGACCCTTCAGCTTCACGTCTTGGGCTTCGAACAAGACACCAAAACACCTTTTTCCTCCCATAGAATAGGAGGAACTACGATCGCTCTGATTTCCCCATTTCTTTAAACCGGAATACGTAGGCATAAGATTGAAAAATCTTAGCCAGCACACTAATAAAAAAACCCAAAATCCCATATCTTCATACATCAATCAAAAAGCACCAAGTCCTAACATCCTACCAAAAACCTCGCCAAATGATCCAAACATTCTAATCTTAACAAAATAACCTAAGAAAGACCCAAAATCTCAATAGCATCTGTAAACCAACAGTCATCTGTTCAAACTCAGTTTGCAAGCAGGGTTAACTGGAGACATCTATTTCCCTTCCTTCATCAGCTTCAATAGGATAAAAAATGAATCGAACTGTAGTACCCCAAAGCCATAGTGCTTCGCAACCACGCAAAAATTCGCGCTACACTAGCCATGCAAGAAGAGCTTAATCAATTTGAAAGAAATCAGGTTTGGGATTTAGTTTCTAGACCAAAAGGTAAACATATTGTAGGAACTAAATGGATCTTTAAAAATAAGCTAGATGAAAATGGTATCATTATAAGGAATAAGGAAAGATTAGTAGCCCAAGGCTATAAACAAGAGGAAGGTATAAATTTTGAGGAAACATTTGCCCCTGTTGCTAGACTAGAAGCAATTAGATTATTGTTAGCATATGCTTGTTCTTTGAATTTTCAGTTATACCAGATGAACGTTAAAAGTGCATTCCTAAATGGATACATACTTGAAGAAGTTTATGTAAGTGAACCACCGGGATTTGAATACTTTAAACATATTGATCATGTGTACAAACTCAAAAAGGCCTTGTATGGATTGAAGCAAACACCAAGGGCTTGGTATGATACGTTAAGTAATTTTCTTTGCGAACATGGCTTCGAAAAAGGTAAATTTGATGATACTCTTTTTATCAAAAGAATTAACCATCATATTATCTTAATGCAAATTTATGTGGATGACATCATATTTAGATCCACAAATGAATCTTTATGTGAAGAATTCTCAACAATCATGCAAGGAGAATTTGAAATGTCCATGATGAGTAAGTTGAACTATTTCCTTGGGTTGCAAATCAAACAAACAAAGAATGGGATATTCATCAATCAATCTAAGTATTGCAAAGAGCTTCTCAAAAGATTTGACATGGATACTTGCAAAGACATAGCAACTCCAATGGGATTTGGCACATATCTTGATCATGACGAATCCGAAATTCCAATTGATATCACTAAATATCGAGGTATGGTAGGTTCTTTATTATACCTAACTGCTAGTTGACATGATATTATGTTTAATGTATGTTTTTGTGCATGATTTCAAGCTTGTTCAAAGGAATCTCATCTCACTGCCGTGAAGAGAATAATGAAGTATCTCAAAGGAACACCCAATGTCGGTTTATGGTACCCCAAAGGTAGTGTATGTTGTCTTGTTGGTTTCTCTGATGCAGATTATGCAGGATGTAAGACGGGTAGGAAAAACACAAGTGGAACATGTCACATTTTTGGAAATTCCTTAGTCTCTTGGTCATGCAAAAAGCAAGCAAGTGTGGCTCGTAGCACTGCAGAAGTAGAATATATCGCCGCCGGTTGTTGTTATGCACAAATACTTTGGTTAAGCAACAACTTCATGACTATGGTGTGATTCTAGGAAGCATCTCTCTCAAATTAGACAACACTAGACACTAGTGCAATAAATATTTCAAAGAATCCAATCATGCACTCAATAACCAAACACATCGATATTAGACATCACTTCTTAAGGGATCATGTTCTAAAAGGTGACATTTAAATTTCCTTCATCAATACTCAAAATTAACTAGCAGACATCTTCACAAAGCCGCTTCCTCGGGACGCATTTTCCAAAATTCAAAGAGATCTTAGTATACTAAGCGAAAGTGATATTAAATCAAGTCAAGACTCTTGAAAGTTCCATCTGAATAAAGTCACAACATCTCATAAAGAATCACAAGGTACATGTATTCTTCTTTATTAAAATTAATTTATAAGTAAGATCTTTATTTACATGATTGTATTTTCAATATTTGGTCTCATTGATTTTATGATGTTATTATATGTGTTTTATTATTTATGTTCATCATTTATGTATACTTTCAAATACTCTTTCACGTATTCTTTTCCCTTCTTTTTGATAATGTCAAAGAGGGAGAAGAAACCATATATTTTTTGCATGCTTGTACACTAATATTTTTTAGGAAAAATCAAAGAAAGCATGGATTGTCACATTTAAGGGGGGGGGGGGGGGGGGGGGTTCTCTCAAATATATGAACATTAAATTAAGGGGGAGTATTATCATTATCTCAATCATATATAAATACTTTAATATCATGTCTATGATTCAACAAATTATATTTCTCAAGACTTCATAATTTTCATGGTTGTCATCATAAAAAATGGGGAGAATGTGAAGACAAGCTTCCATGTGTTTTGATGAAGACACGCTTAACAATGATATGATCAAAGAAGGAAAAAGAAAAAATGCATAAGACTTGACTACACTTGCAAGATTGGATTGATCAAACTTTAAGTATATGAAATTCTTGACTAAAATATTCTTAGTGCTCAAAATATTTATTATCTTGCATTGGAAAAATTATTATTCATGTTTGAACCATATTAAGTCACTTTTAAATATAATATATTAACTTGGATAAATCAATAGATGTTGCAAAAGATTGGTTCAAATACTTAGACAATTTTTCAACTTTTCAATTTTTAAATTTTTTCAAACATTATGTTTTTGGTAAATTATGGCGTTTGAAACCGTCGTAACAACACGCAAAACCGCCACAATTTGCACCTATTTGAAACAGTATTTGAAATTTAAGATTTGAAAAATGTTTCAAAGTTGTTAAGTTAAGTATCCGTTTAACCGATTTAACAAGTACTGTAGCAGAATTGAAAAATGCTTTGTTTGAATGCACCTTTTCATCATATCTTTTCATGGCATCCCTTACATCATTTCTCTTATTAAATTTCAGAATTTCTCTAACCATTGCCATGATTTTTGAATGGGTGTTTATATCATTATAAATTCATCTCAAGTTTCATTTTTTCACTCACCTCTTTCATACAAATATTAAAATCTCTACATTTATTTTCTACACAACTTTAATACTTAGATACATTTTTTTAAATACATTTTCACATTATTATCATAAAAAGTATCTTGAGCACTTAGAGAGAATTTGACTTGAATCTTCATAATTGAAAGAGAAGTAGGCTTTGTTATAAGTCTTGAATAATTCTACAAACTTTATTTATTTAAATCTATTGTAATTGTTACAAGTTCCTTAGTATCAAGGATTGTTTCGTACTAGGAGAGATCTATGTGAAGATGTACTGTATCTTCTTGTAGAGTCCTTTACCTATTGTCTAAGATTGTTGGAAATAAGTGTGTTTTAAGTTCATGAGGATTGTTCATGGTGGTTTTTGTTAGTGTCTGTGTAGGAAGACTAGGATAGTCTTGTATAAGTCCTAACAATAGTAAAATCTCTTTCATGTTGAAAAGGGACTGAAGTACTCTCGGACTGTGAGGGGAACCGGGATATTTCTTGGTGTTCTTTATTTTTATGCACTTTATCGCTTTCATCACTTAGAATCTAAATCGGAAAAATAAGAAGACATAATTTAAAAACCGTAAAAATTTCAAAGTACCTAATCCACCCCCCTCCTCTTAGGTGCAAACTCTACTTACATGAGTCAGACTCTCAAGAGGTATTCCCTAACTTATCTCATTCTAAATTAGAATTGTGTCTTTCTAAAATTCTAGAAAAGTATCAGAAGCTTCAGAACAAATATAAGGATCTGAAACAAGTCCATGTATCTGAATCTGAAGCGCATAGTAAGCTTAAGAAAGATTTCTCAACTTTGAATGAAGAGAATTTTATTCTGAAGAATTAAAACTCTGCTCTTCAAAGTAAAAGTTCTAAACTTGATAAAGAAATTCTTTCAGAAGCTTCTGTGGATCCTGAAACTGTCATAGAGAAGTATGACAAATCTTTTCAGACATTTATGGCAAGAAACATAGATAGAAGCAAGATGGGTTAAATGATCTATGGAGTTAGCATAAATGGAAGAAGAGGAATTGGTTATGTGCCTAAAGAAAAACCTATTTTAAAATCTAAGGCAAAACCAAAAGCTCTGAACTCCCATTTCTCTTATGCTTACACAAAAAATGATTATTCTGCACACAAACCCAAATTCTCTAAGAACTATGGGAGAACTAACAAGAAAGGACCCAAAAAGATGTGGGTACATAAGGATAAGATAATATATGTTGAAGAAATCCTTAGCAACTCAGTTGAAACACCAGTCATGGTACTTGGACTCTGGGTGCTCACGACATATGACGAGAAGAAGGCATATGTTCCAAGACCTAAAACTTAAGTCAGGTTGCTTCGTGGGTTTTAGAGGTGATCAAAAAGGGAAGATTATAGGCTCTGAAATAGTTGGTAATGGTTCTCTCCCTTCTATTTCTACTGTTTTATTAGTTGAAGGATTAATGCATAACTTATTGTCCATAAGTCAATTAAGTGACAATGGTTATGATATAATCTTTAATCAAAAGTCTTGTAAAGTTGTTAGTCAGAAGGATGGCTCTATCCTTTTCAATGGCAAGAGGAAGAATAAAATTTATAAGAATAGACTTTTTGACCTTAAAAATCAGAACGTAAAATGTCTTATGTCTGTTAATGAAGAGCAATGGGTTCGGCATAGAAGATTGGACCATGTTAGCACGAGGATGATTTTTGAACTAAATAAGCTTAATCTAGTCAGTGGTCTCCCAAAATCTAAAGTTCTATTTAGATGCTCTTTGTGAAGCATGTCAGAAAGGCAAGTTTTAAAAACTACTTTCAAAGCAAAGAATGTTATTTCTACCTCTAGGCCTTTGGAACTTCTACATATTTACCTTTTTGGACCAGAGAAAAATTCTTCTGTCAATGGCAAGAAGTATGGTTTAGTCATTATAGATGACTATAGCAGATGGACATGGGTTAAGTTTCTAAGACACAAGGATGAGTCACATTCTGTGTTTTTTACCTTCTGCTCTCAAGTGCAAAACGAGAAAGACTTTAGAATTGTTAAAGTCAGAAGTGATCATGATGGAGAATTTGAAAATAATAATTTAGAAAAAAAATCTTTGATGAGAATGGTGTTTCCCATGATTTCTTCTGCCCTAGAACTCCACAACATAAGGGAGTTGTAGAAAGGAAGAATATGACTTTGCAAAAGATGATAAGAACCATGATCAATGAAACTAGTATGGCTAAGCACTTTTGGGAAGAGGTAGTCAACACAACGTGTTACATTTATAACATGATCTCTATAACACCTATTATGGGTAAGACTCCTTATGAATTGTGGAAGAACAAAAAACCCAACATTTCATATTTTCATCCTTTTTGTTGTGACTGTTTTATGCTGAACATTAAAGACAATATGAAAAAGTTTGATTCTAAGGCATAAAAGTGTATTATGTTAAGATACTCTAAACACTCTAAGGGTTATGGAGTATACAACGTAGAAACATAAATTATTGAAGAATTAATTCATGTTAGATTTGATGATAAGTTTGATCTTGAAAAGTCAAAGCTATTTAAAAAGTTTGTAGATTTGGATATCACTTATTCAGTCTATGAAGGTAAAGAATCAAAAGCCAAGAAATCTGAGACTAAAGACTCTAAAAATGTTCAACCAGTAGCTGTTGAAGTTCAGACTCCTATGAGGAAGCACAAACAAAGATCCTCACATTTTGAAGAATTGATTATGGGAGATAAGGCTGAATCAGTCAGAACCATATCCTCATTCAAACCTTCTGAAGATATTCTTCTAGATTTGGTGTCCCTCGTAGAACCTACATCTATTGATAAAGCCCTTCTAGACACATATTGGATTCTGGCAATGCAAAAAGAACTGAACCAATTCTCCAGAAATGATGTGTGGACTCTTGTGTTTAGAACCAAAAGAACTCATGTCATTGGGACAAGGTGGGTATTCAGAAACAAACTGAATGAACAAGGAGAGGTGGCAAGAAACAAGAAGGGACTGAGTCGATTTGTATGTCCATTTCCACTTAGCAGGTTTACCCGTCTCCCTCCTTTTTTAGCAGGCTTAAGACGGGGCGGGCGACCTATTTTTCCACCCCTACTATTAATCACAATTGACATTGACTCACTAAAATGGTATAAATACAATAGAAATATGCATAATAAGTTAAGATGCGTCATAAATGTATCAAAATATTCCATGTCACAAATACATTAAAAAAATGGTATAAACTAATACTACCTCCGGTCCTTTTTATAAGAAACACTTCACTTTTTAGATTCATTAAATAATTAATGTATCTGGTCTATAATGCAGACCAAATACATTAATTATTTAATGAATCTAAAAAGTGAAGTGTTCCTTATAAAAAGGACCGGAGGGAGTAATACACAATAACAACAACAACTTGATTTGCTTCAGATCAACTTTCCTTTGTTGTTGCAAGATACATGCTCATCTATAAGAAAATATAAAACATGGGTTGAGATAGCATGTCTCAATTAAGTTCTCATTAAGATCCATAAATCTTCTTAGTGATTAGTTATGCCACCTAAAAAATTGTTACTGCTATCACTGAATCTCATAAGAATTTCGGACATGCTCTGTTAGAACAAGGTTTGGTTCTGCAATAATACATCTAAGTTTTGATTATAACAAACAAATATGTTTGTATGAAAAATTTTGGTATTCTAATGTTTATTATTTTTGAGAATTTAACAAACAGGTTCTGCTTCTGATAAATAGTGTGGCTAAGTTATTAGAAGAGAATTATTCCGCTTCTGTGCTACATTTGTTCTGCTGAACATTAGCATTTGCTTCAGAAGACTCTAAAGCTGTATGACTCTGATACGATGTCTAAAGAAAACAAGTTCTAAAGATCTGAAGTCAGAAGTTCTGATGAACAAGTCCAGATGCTGAAGACTTATGCTTCTTAGACAACGGGTTCTGAAGACCAAGTGCTGAAGACTCTGAAAATGTAGCTCTACAGACTCTGAAGGCTTTAAGCTCTTAAGACCCAAGTTACGTTTTCCCTTCTTCTAACTCATGCTCTCAGAAGCCTCTGAAGTCAGGAAGTTGAGAAGACTAAGCAACGTGGTACAACAGTACAACAGTACGACGAGGACACTTTGCTCCACTGCGGCTAGGGCGGGCACAAATGTACTATTTGTCTCCCACGTTCTTTAAAGCTGCCATAATTCTGAAATGTCAAAAATATCCTTCAACGGTCACATCATGCATGGCTATATAAAGGCTTGAAGACTTCAAGAATGAGCTACGAATTTTGAAGGTTAATTATTTTTAATACGCTCTATTGTTCATATCATTCTTAAGTCATTTTGCTCTTAAATGTTTTTACATATCAGCTTGTGTAGAAGCAATTTTCTGTAAACACATTGTATTTTCAAACAGTTGTTTGATTTCCTTAAGATATCGGTTAGGTCAGAGTTCTTGAGAAGTATAGGACTAGTGTCTTAGAGATTGTTGTCAGTCACTTGCAGTTTGGCTTGTGCATTGTATTTTCAAACAGTTGTTTGATTTCCTTAAGAGACCGGTTTGGTTAGAATTCTTGAGAAGTCTAGGACTAGTGTGTCTTGGAGATTGTTGTTAGTCACTTACAGTTTAGGTTGTGCATTGTATTAATCAATTTGATTAGTGGATTAAGACCTCGCTTGAGAGAGGCAAAATCACCTTGGCGGGTGGACTAGACTAACTTGAGAGTTTCTCAAGTGAACTAGTATAAACATACTGTGTTTTTTCTTTTCAGTTTCTCTTGCTTTATTATCAAGAAGTGGAGGTTGTTTGTAAAGGGGATTATTTTTTTTAAAGAATAGTTTTTATTTTAAAAACCCAATTCAAACCCCCCCTTTCTTGTGTTTTTCACACATTTAATTGGCATTAGAGCTCCGGTTCTGAGAAGATAAAAAGTTTGAATTTTTATCAAGCGCCTAACAGTGTTCAGTACCGATCCAAAGTGTGAAAAACAATGGCTGCCGCAAGTATTTCTAATGCCACTTCTGATAATAATGAAAGAGACTCATATAGTGCAAAACCTCCTATCTTTGATGGCGAGAAATTTGACTATTGGAAAGACAGAATCAAAAGTTACTTTCTGGGATTTGATTTGGATCTATGGGATCTGGTAGTTGATGGCTACAAATATCCAGTAGACTCTGAAGGTAAAAATATTTCCAGAAGCTCATTTACAGAGGCTCAAAAGAAAACCTACAAGAATCATCACAGAGCGAGAACGATTCTACTAAATGCTATTTCATATATAAAGTATGAAAAGATTACAGATAGAGAGGCAGCAAAGTCTATCTTTGACTCTCTTCCGATGACTCATGAAGGAAACGCTCAAGTCAAGAAGACAAAGGCTCTGGCCCTAATCCAAAAGTATGAGGCTTTCAGAATGGAAGACAACGAATATGTGGAAACTATGTTTTCAAGATTCCAGATGCTTGTTGCAGGACTCAGAGTTCTAGACAAAGGTTATTCTACTGCAGATCATGTCAAGAAGATTATCAGGAGTCTGCCTGTAAAATGGAGACCAATGGTAACTGCTTTGAAATTGGTAAAGGATCTGAACAACACGAGTCTTGAGGAACTGATTAGTTTTTTAAGAAGTCTTGAGATAGAACTTCAAGAAGATGAACCTCAGAGAAGAGGTAAGTTTGTTGCTCTGAAGTCTAAGTCTGAAAAGACAAAGGCTTACCAAGTAGAGGAGAACTCAGAAGAATCTGAAGAAGATTCAGATGAAGATGAACTGTTTCTTATATCAAGAAAGATAAATCAGTTGTGGAAACACAGAAAGGGCAAGTTCAGAGGGCCAAGAAGAAAATGTAGACCTGAGTCTACATCTGGTCAAAGGAAAGCTTCTGAAAAAGAAGTTACTTATTACGAATGCAAGGAGCCTGGACATTATAAGAACGAGTGTCCAAAGCTCAAGAAAGATGGAAAACCTAAGAAGGTTTTCAAAGCTAAAAAGGGTCTTATGGCAACATGGGATGATTCAGAGTCTGAAGAAGACGATTCTGATGAAGAACATGCCAACGTGGCACTCATAGCAAAGACAAACATGAGCGGAGCCTTATCAGAGGATGAACTGACACTTGATGAAGAATCAGACTCTGATGACAACAAAGAGGCACTTTCTTCCTTATCTCGTTCTGAACTTGAAATAGGTTTATCAGAACTTTGGAAAAGGTATCAACTTCTTCTAAGTAAACACAAAACTCTGAAAAAGACTTTTGTGGCTGTTTCTAAGAACTCTACTAAGGGCGAGCCAAATATTTCTGATTTAAATGAAAAAGAATTTTCTTTAGAAAAATCTAATGCTGCTCTAAAAAGTAAAGTCTCTAAGCTAGAAGAAGAGATTACTTCTAACATATTTGTTACTGATGAAGTAATCAGATATGATAGAGCTTTTCATCACTTCCTTGCTAAAAGCATAGATAGAAGCAAGATGGCTTCAATGATCTATGGAGTTAGCAGAAACGGAAGTAGAGGTCTGGGATATTCAGGACCATCAAAACCATTTGATGAGACTCTGATTATCAAACTAAAACCTCTGTCTAAACATTTAGTGCCTGCTGGCACCGAGCTGAAATGTTCAGAACTAGAAGGTTCTGATTCTGTTGTACCACAATCATAGACATGGAAGGAAACATCTAAGCCTAAATATCATGCACAAATTCCCCTGGATTATCCTGTTGCACAGAAATACAAAGGTGTTAGAACCTCTGGAAAGACTAACAAGAAAGGACCCGGAAAATGGGTACCTAAGAGTGAGATAATCTATGTTGCAGACATCCTTGATGGCGCCACTGAAACACCAGTCATGGTACCTGGATAGTGGATGCTCGCGACACATGACGGGAGAAAGGCATATGTTCCAAGATTTGGAACTTAAGTCTAGAGGTGTCGTTGGTTTCGGAGGAAACCAGAAGGGGAAGATCATTGGCTCTGGAACTGTTGGTAATGGTAAGCTTCCTTGCATCAACAACGTTCTTTTAGTTGAGGGTCTAATGCATAACTTATTGTCAATTAGCCAACTTAGTGACAATGGTTATGACGTTATCTTTAATCAAACTTCCTGTAAGGCTGTTAGTCAGAAGGATGGGTCAGTTCTGTTCAATGGTAAGAGGAAAAACAATACTTACAAAATCAGAGTGTCAGATTTGAAATATCAGAATGTAAAATGTCTTCTGTCCATTAATGAAGAGCAATGGGTTTGGCACAGACGTTTGGGTCATGTTAGCTTGAGAAGAATTTCTCAACTGAAAAAGCTAGGACTTGTCAGGGGCTTGGCCAATCTGAAGTATTCTTCAGATGCTCTTTGTGAAGCATGTCAGAAAGGCAAGTTTTCAAAAACTTCCTTTAAAGCTAAAACGATTGTTTCTACCTCTAAACCATTAGAACTTCTTCACATTAACTTATTTGGACCAGTGAAAACTGCTTCAGTCATTGGAAAGAAATATGGACTAGTCATCGTTAATGAATACAGTCGTTGGACATGGGTAATATTCTTAAGACACAAGGATGAGTCACACTGTGTGTTTGCTTCCTTCTGCACCCAAGTGCAAAATGAAAAGAATTACAAAATTGTCAAAGTCAGAAGTGATCATGGTGGAGAATTTGAAAACTAAGATTTTGAAAAACTTTTTGATTCTTATGGCATATCCCATGATTTCTCTTGTCCTAGAACTCCCCAACAAAATGGGGTTGTAGAAAGAAAGAATAGGACATTGCAAGAAATGGCTCACACCATGATCCAAGAAATTGACATGGCTAAGCACTTTTGGGCAGAGGTAGTTAACACAACATGTTATATTCAAAATAGAATATCAATAAGACCTATTTTGGGTAAGACTCCTTATGAATTGTGGAAGAATAGAAAGCCCAACATTTCTTATTTTCATCCTTTTGGATGTGTCTGCTTTATGTTGAACACTAAAGAGAATCTGGGCAAGTTTGATTCCAAAGCACAGAAGTGTCTGTTGTTAGGATATTCTGAACGCTCAAAAGGCTACAGAGTCTATAACACAGAATCACGAATTATGGAAGAATCAATTCATGTCAGATTCGATGATAAGCTTGACTTTGAAAAGTCAAAGCTAGTTGAAAAGTTCGCAGATTTGGAGATCAGTTTTGAAGAACCTAAGGAAAAGGCAGAAGAAAACAAAGACTCAGAAGCTCCTACTTCTGATATTGTTGTTGCTCCCATTAATCCTCCACAATAAAAGAAAAGCAGAGTTGCAACTTCACACCCTGAAGAATTGATTATGGGAAATAAGGACGCTCCTATCAGAACCAGATCAGCCTTCAAACCTTCTGAAGAAACACTTCTGGGTTTGGTGTCCTTGATCGAGCCAACATCTGTTGATGAAGCTCTACTGGACAAAGACTGGATTCTGGCGATGGAAGAAGAACTTAACCAGTTTTCAAAGAACGATGTTTGGGATCTTGTTCAGAAGCCTAAAGGTGTCCACGTTATTGGAACTAAATGGGTATTCAAAAACAAGCTCAATGAGAAGGGTAAGGTTGTCAGAAACAAGGCACGACTGGTTGCACAAGGTTATAGTCAACAAGAAGGAATACACTATACAGAAACCTTTGCTCCAGTCCCCAGGTTAGAAGTCATACGCCTATTAATTTCTTTTTCTATAAATCATAACATCATCTTATATCAGATGGATGTTAAGAGTGCATTTTTGAATGGTTATATTTCAGAAGAAGTTTATGCCAAACAACCTCTTGGATTTGAAAATCCTGAGAAGTTAGATTTTGTTTTTATACTTAAAAAATATCTCTATGGTCTGAAACAAGCTCCCAGAGCTTGGTATGACAGATTGAGTAATTTTCTTTTAGAAAATAACTTCACCAGAGGCAAGGTTGACACCACCCTCTTCTATAAAATGTTAAAAAGTGATATGCTTATAGTTCAGATTTACGTTGATGATATTATTTTTGGTTCTGCTAATCCCTCTCTTAGTGATGAGTTTTCTAAGCTAATGTAGGCAGAATTCGAGATGAGTCTGATGGGTGAATTGAAGTTCTTTTTGGGAATTCAAATTAACCAAAAATCAGAGGCTACTTACATTCATCAAAGTAAGTACACCAAAGAACTTCTGAAGAAATTCAACATGATGGATTGTACACCAGCTAAGACTCCAATGCATCCAACATGTATTCTGGAAAAGGAAGAGGTAAGTGGAAAGGTTTGTCAGAAGCTTTATCGTGGTATGATAGGCTCTCTTCTGTACTTTACTGCTTCTAGACCTGATATTCTTTTCAGTGTTCATTTGTGTGCTAGATTTCTATCAGATCCTAGAGAATCTTATTTAACTTCTGTTAAAAGAATTCTAATGTATCTGAGAGGAACTACTAACCTTGACTAGATGTATGAGAAAACATCAGAGTACTCTCTTTCTGGTTATTGCGATGCAGATTATCTAGGAGACAGATTGGAAAGAAAATGCACCTCTGGAAACTGTCAGTTTCTCAGGAAGAATCTGATCTCATGGTCAAGCAAGAGGCAATCAACGATTGCTCTCTCAACAGCAGAAGCAGAGTACATATCCGCGTCTCTATACAGTACGCAGATGCTGTGGATGAAGAACCAGCTAGAAGATTATCAGATACATGAGAGTAACATTCCTATCTTTTGTGATAATACTGCTGCTATCTATTTAAGTAAGAATCCAATCTTACATTCTAGGGCTAAGCACATAGAAATTACCCATCATTTTATTAGAGACTATGTTCAGAAGGGAATTTTATGTTTAAAATTTATTGATACAAACCATCAATGGGCTGATATTTTTACAAAACCCTTGGCTGAAGATAGATTTCTATTTATTCTGAAGCATCTGAAAATGGACTACTGTCCAGAGTAAGATTTCATCAGAGTCAGATGTGTTTAGTCAGAGTCTGAAGATATCAGATTTTCATTTAAACTAAGAAGCAATTGTTTTTAACCTTAGTCATCATAAGATGCTTTTGTCAGAAGTGTCTCTGATCAGACGAAAATCTATTGGTTTTCCAAACTCTGAGGATATCAATACGTGTCACTTAATTATAAGGTGATTAACGTGTGTGCAGTATTTTTCTTGGAATTGGTTAAATCATGATTACGTTCATTTATTAACCCCCATTATTATGTTTAATTCTTCACGTCTACACAACTTCACTCCACTCACATGTTATATACCCGCTCACACCACTTCACTCCTCTTTCACACTTTTATCTTAGAAACCCTAAAATCCCTTCAGTTCTCTGCAACTCCATCATCTTCATCAATGGCGAAATCATCTCAAACTATCTCCAAAGCTAAGCTACTTGAATTTCAGTGTACTATTCCTGAAGAATGTCCTATCTCTCTCGACACGCCTATAAATGAACTTCGAGTTCTTAGTGAATCCATGGCTAACTTCACAAACCTCAGGGATAATGGATGTGATCTTACTCAAACACTCAATTCTCAAGGATGGGATGGTTACTTTAACATATTGCAAGGATCCTCACTTCCAAACTTGGTTAAAAGTTTCTGGATTCATTCAATCGCTAGTAGGAATGTCATTGTTTCCACTGTGTCTAGAAGACGAATCATCATCACAGAAAAGACTATCAGCGACTTAATCTCTCATGATGGAAAGGGACTAAGAATCGTCAATGTTCAACCATATAAGCAAAGGGAAACTAAGGTTACAGCCGCAATTTTTAAAGAAGGAACTGCTCTAGACTCTAAAAAGGATCCACCATCATCGCTCTTGAAAGATACTTTAAGAGTTTGGTTCAAAATCATGTTGGGAACTATGTATCATCGTTCATCCACTCATTCATCGGATTACATTAATTTATCACTGAAGTATGTTTTATACTTCCTTTTGAAAGGAAAGAAAATACATCTCTCTTGCATTTTGTTCAACTTTCTGAGAGAATCTATAGTTAACTCAAGAACTGGCTCCACCAAGAAGGGAAATCATATCCCTTATGGCATACTCCTGTCTAATATTTTCATTGAGTCAGGCTTAGTTGAAGATTTATTGGTTGCTGGGTTCACTAAGGAACTTGAAAAATCTTATGGACAAACTTTTTGGGCAAAGAACTTAAAGAATATGAAGATTCTTAAGAAGATCACTCATCGACCTGCTATTCCAAACCAGTTTGAACTTACCTTTGTTCGATTTCCAATCTCTGGATTTACACCTTTTTCAAATCACTATAATCTAGAAGAACTAGTAAACTATTTTGCTGGATGTGAAGAGGAACCATTAGATGCACGGATTGATCTAGAAAATCTACCGGATACTCTCCCTGAAATTGTTCAGAAAAAGGGGAAAGGCAAGAAAAAGAAAAGTGATGATGATGACGGACCATCAGCAAAGAAGATGAAGATGGCATCTACATCTACTTCCTCCGCTCCAGAACAAAGTAAGTCTTTTGAATCGCCCTTTGTAACTGTATCTGTTTCTATTGACAGAAATTTGTCTTCATCTCTTCCCATCTCATCACCACCACTTACAACCCAACCATTTTTATCCACTCATCCACCAATATTCTCTACTGTTGACACCACCTCTCCAACACCCATTTCTAAATATTCTACTGAAATAATCACTACTTCACCTCCATCCTTACAGTTAACTCCACCAATGCTTGAACTTACCTCATCTCAACTAACTTCCACCATTTTTATTCAAACAACTCTTGTCACATCTGTTCCACCATCTCCAATTATTCAAACCACTGAAGAAATTCTCACTGAATATCCACAAACAACCATCTCCCGTTCACCAATTTCAATTACTGCTCCACAACCTATTCCAGAATCAATAATTGATAATCCTGAATCTTCTCTAAAAAATGATACCATCATTCTTAATGACTCTATTGAAGATGATCAACCCTTAACTGAAAATCAAACCTCTGACCTTCCTCTCAACCTAGATGAAGCAATATATTTTGTTAAGGACAGTGTGGTTACAAGGTTCAAGATACTTTTTGATGAATCAAATTCTAGTGAAGACCCCTCTGATTTGGGTGCTTCATGGGATATGTTCAATCAGTGGATGGCTGAGGAATTTCCGAAGATTCAAGATCTTTCTGTTGGTTATTTCGTTCAAGAAGCTGAAAAGAGGTTGCAAGAGAAGAAGGAAGCCGAAGCTAAACTAGCTGCAGAAAAGGAACTGGCAGAAAGGTTAGCCAAAGAAGAGGCTGAAAGATTAGTTAATGAGGCTAATGATCAAGCAGAAGCAGAAGCTAGAAATGCTAAAGCTGTCAACACCTCTGAACCTGCTTTTGTGCATTTGGAAATGTGCAATTGAAGAAATCAAAGAAGATCATCAGGCAATGAAAGAAGAACAGAAGATCTCCAGAGAAAGCATTATTGAATAGAAGGTTGTCAACAACTCTCTTCAGGATATGCTTCAACAGATTCTGAACAAGCTGTCTACAAATCCTTCATCCTCTGGAACTTAGGAACTTAGGCACTTGGACTTTTCTTTTTCTTTTTGGCTCTGAACATTAGGATTCTGTTTGTTTTGATCTTCTGATCTTTTTGATTTAATGAAATTTCATCTTTTTGATTTTGACAAAAAGGGGGAGAAGTATAATGAACGTGATATTTTGATTCTCATAATCAATTTTCTGAAAAACAAGCTGCTTAAATTCTAACCAATAAACTTCTGTTTATGTTAGATTTGTCTTTTTGTTTTCTTTTTCAGGAGATATGGAATCTGAATGTTTTTGGCTCTGATATTTCAAGATCTCAATTGGTGACCTCAATTGGTACAATTGACTTCTGAAAACTGAATCAAGACTCTAAAGATCTCAATATCTGACCTATTGCAACCAGGGGGAGTTCACCCAGAAGGTTCACAAGTCAAGATATTTGATCTTCATCCAGTCTAAGATTCAGGGGGAGATTCTCATCTGAAGGATACATATTCCTTAACCTTCTTATTTCAGCTACCTTTTTATGTTATGTACAAAATTGTGTCATCAAAATACATAGTTTTGTCATTATCAAAAAGGGGGAGATTGTTAGAATAAGGTTTGGTTCTGCAATAATACCTCTGAGTTTTGATGATAACAAACAAGTATGTTTGTATGAACAATTTTGGTATTCTAATGTTTGTTATTTTTGAGAATTTAACAAACAGGTTTTGCTTCTGATAAATAGCGTGGCTAAGTTATTAGAAGAGAATTGTTTCGTTTCTGTGCTACATTTGTTCTGGTGAACAGTAGCATTTGCTTCAGAAGACTCTGAAGCTGTATGACTTTGATACGATGTCTAAAGAAAACAAGTTCTGAAGATCTGAAGACAGAAGTTCTGATGAACAAGTCCAAATGCTGAAGACTTATGCTTCTTAGACAACGGGTTCTGAAGACCAAGTGCTGAAGACTCTGAAGATGTAGCTCTGCAGACTCTGAAGGCTTGAAGCTCTTAAGACCCAAGTTATATTTTCCCTTCTTCTAACTCATGCTCTCAGAAGCCTCTGAAGTCAGGAAGTTGAGAAGACTAAGCAACGTGGTACAATAGTACAACAGTACGACGAGGACACTTTGCTCCACTCCGGCTAGGGCGGACGCAAATGTACTATTTGTCTCCCACGTTCTTTTAAGCTACCATAATTCTGAAATGTCAGAAATATCCTTCAACGGTCACATCATGCATGGCTATATAAAGGCTTGAAGACTTCAAGAATGAGTTATGAATTTTGAAGGCGAATTATTGCTAATACGCTCTATTGTTTATATCATTCTTAAGTCATTTTGTTCTTAAATCTGTTTACATATTAGCTTGTGTAGAAGCAATTTTCTGTAAACACATTGTATTTTCAAACAGTTGTTTGATTTCCTTAAGAGATCGGCTATGTCTGAATTCTTGAGAAGTCTAGGACTAGTGTGTCTTAGAGATTGTTGTTAGTCACTTGCAGTTTGGCTTGTGCATTGTATTTTCAAACAGTTGTTTGATTTCCTTAAAAGACCGGTTAGGCCAGAATTCTTGAGAAGTCTAGGACTAGTGTGTCTTAGAGATTGTTGTTAGTCACTTGTAGTTTAGCTTGTGCATTGTATTAATCAGTTTGATTAGTGGATTAAGGCCTCGCTTGAGAGAGGCAAAATCACCTTGGCAGGTGGACTAGACAAACTTGAGAGTTTCTCAAGTGAACTAGTATAAACATACTGTGTTCTTTCTTTTCAGTTTCTCTTGCTTTATTATTAAGAAGTGGAGGTTATTTGTAAAGGGGATTATTTTTTTTAAAGAATAGTTTTTATTTTAATAACCCAATTCAACTCCCCCCCCTTTCTTGTGTTTTTCTTACCTTCATGCTCAACATATTAAGAATAACCTGGGATATAATAACTCCCATTCACTCGTAGAGATATGGGGGTAAGTATCAAATCACTCTAGAAATGGAGAGGAATGGCATGTTTCATCTGTTGAGTATTTGTTTATTGTATTTTCCTACAACTACATTACAATTACTTGGATAATTAGTGTTTATCTTGCATATACTTATGTACAACTACAAATATTTTTCTGTTTAATTTCATATCAAACTATAACCAACTAAATTCATCCATCAATCCCAATTGAAATATTAGATATGGTATAGAATGAGTGTCGTTTTAATTGGGATTGATTGATAAATTCAGTAGATTATAGTTTGATGTTGAAATATGATATAAAACACTTTTCTCTTCGGTTTATGTTTGGCCTTCCCTTTTGATATTGATCTAAATAATATTGTTCATAGTGAAGCATGTAAGAATTTTTAACTATGATCATAAAATTGTTTTGATTAATTATAGAACTGTGTCTAGCTTGTGTGCTGAATGAAAGTTCTTGAACAATGTTTTTGGACTCCTTAAAATGTTGTTTATAAAAATAGAAAAAAAAAACTCTTGTTTATGACTCTTAATATTAGAAGTTTGATTCTGTTAAAAGATTCGTTAGCTTTACAACTTAAGTTATATCACTGAAAATTAAATTAATATTTTCAGCATGTTATTTGATTCTAGTTTCTTTCCCGGATTATATGTTTGATTTATGATTTATTGGTTTTTATCTAGCATCTTTTTTATCTATTAGATTTTTATTATATCATTTTTTACGTATTAATATTAATAAAAAAATTAGACCTTCTAAATTTAGGGCCCTATGCCGTAGAGTTTGCTTCTTGCTGCCCGTTCTATGTCGTAGAGCTTGTTTCTTTTGCGCAGGATCAACGTTGCCAATATATATATATATATGACATATCCTATGAGAATGTTATTTTTATGTAACAACATAAGAACGAATTTAAACCATTAGATTTTAAAATAAATGATTGAGATTATGTGTGGTAATTTTTTTCTCTCTCTTCCATTATTAAAATAAATGATGGAGGAGAGAGGAAAAAATAACCACACATAATCTCCACCATTTATTTTAAAATCTAATGGTTCAGATTTATTTTCATGTTCTTATATATATATATATATATATATATATATATATATATATATATATATATATATATATGATAATAATAATAATAATAATAATAATAATAATTATAATAATAATAAAAAATAAGAATTAATGATCTCTTTCCTAAAAAAGATGACAATTAAAAAATTATAGTATGCTAATAATTTGATTAATATATTTTGAATCCATATTATTTGTATTTTTTTATTGTTTTTAATCTAATTATTTGTGTAAAAAGTTACTTTTCTGTTCTAACATTAAAAGAAAAAAAAAGAAAAACAATCAATTAATGATAATCCAAACACTAAGAACACTAACTCTGTGCATTCTACAACTTTTTTTTTAATGTAACTCTCGGCTACAATAACTAGAAGAAAAAAAGTTTTTTTTTCAATAAGCAATTGATTGAAAATGAGCACAAAGAGTACTCGAAAAAAAAATTACAACATCAACATAATTTGAGATAGTTTATAGGATTTCTCCACCAATTATAAAAATACAACACCAATTTACTACTAACTCCTAATCCCAACCACTTCCATGACAGATATTTGATGTAATAGCATGTTTCGTCAAGATTCCAAACCTCGTTATCGAAAATAATATTATTTCTCCGGGTCTACAAACACCAACAAGCTGCCATCCAAACTAATAATCTCTTATTGGCGGTCGCTTTGTTCCTCAATTCTTGATAAAAAGACACAACATGATTAAGGACAGAAATTTCATAGACGGGCTTCATCTCCAACCAATCGTAAACCATTTGCCAAATATGCTTCTCAAACGGATAATCTATGAATAAATGAGAAGCATCTTCGACGGGGTGAAAACAAGAACCACACATCAAATCCACAGGATTATGAAGGACTCCCCTTTTCATTAGTTCAACTTTTGTTGGGAGTCTATCGATGTTGAGCCTCCAACCGAAGAAATGAAATGTCGATTGAATCTTCGTCTTCCATAACAATTTGAGACTATCAATCGCCTCCCCTGTAATCCTGCTATTAACCATGCCAGATCTCAGTAAAATATAACACGATTTAATCGAAAAAATGCCCGATGCGTCACCCTTCCATTCAAAAGAATCCTTCGAATCCCTATCCAACGAAATCCTCGACACTATTGTAAAGAAGTCAGCTCTCCGCTCCTCATTCAGCCTATTGTCATCAACACATAAATCCCAATTCCATCTCCAAACTCCATCTGTCCAGATTCCAAACCTTTGCATAGGCCAATACAGATTGGAAAAATTTGCAAAGTATTCAGGGAAGAGTAAATTCAACGAATGGGAGCCACACCAGGAACTTCTCCAAAATTCCAAATTCTTACCATCGCCAACAATGCCGTGAATGTTAGACGAAAACCAATTGACCGCCATGCCATTACAGGCCCTTGCTGACATCAGATCTCTCCACCAGAGAGACGAATTTTTATTTGATCTGATAGTTTCAGGAAACAGAACCGCGTTTACGAGATTACCGTACCTAAATTCCAGAAAATTCCTCCAAATTGCCTTGTGATCAGTAAGAAATCTCCACTTCCATTTCATAAGTAACGCCAAGTTGAAAATCGAGATATCCTTCACCCCCACACCTCCTTCTTCTTTCGAATTGCAAATGGTTTTCCAACAAACCCAATTAATCCCTTTCTTCTCCTTGTTTCCATGCCACAGGATATTGGATTGAATCGACATAATCGATCGCAAGACAGCCTTAGGGGCTTTGTAGAAAGATAGCATATAAGATGGAATGCTGTTGAGAGGAGAATTCAGTAACGTGACCCTACCACCAAAAGACAGAAATTTACCTTTCCATCTACCAAGTTTCAACTTCATGAAAGCTATAATATCTTTCCATGAATTCACCCTCCGAGGATTAGCCCCTACTTTAATATCAAGGAATTTGAATGGAACCGAATCCACACCCCAACATAAAAAATCAGCAGCAGTAGTTACCTCCAACTCCGTCAAGTTTAAGCCATAAACCTTGCTTTTGCTGAAATGAACTCTAAGACCGGAGACCAACTCGAATCCTCTGAAAATTGCTTTCAACGCCCATAAATTCTGTTGACTGTAGTTCCCCATAATCAGAGTGTCGTCCGCGAATTGGAGTATATCGTAACCCCGGTCCTCACCGCATTTAACTCCAATGAATAATCTACTTGAAACAGCTTTAGAAACCATGCTCGCCAGCCCCTCAGCAACAAGAGCGAAAAGGAAAAGAGAGAGCGGATCGCCCTGTCTAATACCCTTGGAACATGTGAAATCTTTGGTAGGGCTTCCATTTACCAACACAGAAAAAGATGATTCGAAAACGCAGGCTTCCATCCACCTTTGCCATCTAGATCCGAAACCAAATTTTGAGAATAAAAACCTTAGAAAGTTCCAAGAGACGCAGTCATAAGCTTTTTCAAAATCAGCCTTCAAAATCAAATACGGCTTCTTGAATCTCGATGCATAATCGATGATTTCGTTCACAACCAGAATACCGTCGAAGATTTGACGACCCGAAATAAAATTTGTTTGAGTATTCGAGATAATCTTACCAATCACCTGTTTTAATCTACCCGCGAGAATTTTAGACTGAATTTTATAGAGACTGGAGATCAGGCATATCGGACGAAATTCACCGAGATTTTGAGGTAAATCCACCTTCGGAATCAGAGCAATAAAAGAAGCAGTCATAGCTTTAGGAAGAATACCTGAAATATAAAATTCATTCAGAAAATCCATCAAATCCTCCTTCACAATATTCCAATTCCTCTTGTAGAATTCCAGAGAAAAACCGTCCGGACCCGGAGTTTTGTCTCCGTCACAATCCCATAATGCCTCTTTCAACTCTTTAAGAGAGAAAGGAGCCTCCAAAAAACTGTTGTCTTCGGCTGTAAGAGAGTTGAAATCCACATTTCTCAAAACCGGCCTATGATGACAATTCTCTTTGAAAGCACTCTCAAAGAAATTCAACACACAAGCTTTTATCTGAGGAACCCCTTCTCTAATTCCTTCCTCAGTATCAATTTGAACAATCTTTCTCCTATTATTACCAGCAGACACAATCCTATGAAAGAAGCGAGTATTTAAATCTCCCTCTCTTAACCACTTAATCCTGGATTTCTGATATAACAAGCTCTCCCTTCTACTTAACAAGTTCCAAAAAGAATTATTCAATTCCTTATGGTTTGCCATCTCCACAACTTTATCACCCCTTATGCCTCTGTCCCAATTCTCCTCCAAACCATTGATATCCACGACCGTCTGCTCAATTTTCAAATCCACCCAACCATACACCTCTTTGTTCCACCATCTAATCCTATCCTTCATCATTTTAAGTTTCTCTTTCAAAATAAAAGCTTTTTTACCTTTAATCTGGAAGCTGCCCCACTAGTTCTCAACAAACTCCTCAAATTCTGCGTGATCAAACCAACCCCGTAAAAATCTAAAGGGTTTCGGACCCCAATTCTGAATTTCGCATTTCAACCATAATGGACAGTGGTCCGAAATGTCACGTTTTCCCGTTAATAAACCAATAACATTCCAATCTGTCTTTAAATTAGTAGACACCAGGATTCGATCCAATCTACTGCTAACACTGCCATCAGATTTTCTCCAAGTAAATCTACTGCCTACAATAGGTAATTCCTCCAAGTCTAAACTATCCAAGAATATAAAGAATTCTTCCATCTCAATCGAAGGATTAGCATCAAGCGTGTTACTTCTTTCGAATGGATTCTTGGTCGTATTGAAATCGCCTCCAATGCACCACTCGCCTCTACTAAAAGAAGATTTCTTGTCCAACAATTCTCTCCAGTAATTCCTTTTCTTAGAATGCAAACAGGATGAATACACATTCACAAAATAACACAGCTTTTCAGACCAATAAGCACACAGACCTATAAAACCTTCACCCTGAAAACTAAACACAGGAGATAGAAGACCCCTACGCCATATAATCAACATACCTCCAGATTACCCTAGAGAATTTTTCGCCGTCCATTCGACATCTTTCTCGCTCCAGATGCTCTGAACCATAGCCAAATCCACTGATTTCAATCTTGTTTCTTGTAGAAAGCATAAATAAGCTTTCCCTTTCCGAAGAATTTGTTGAATCCTCTTCCTCTTCAAAGAATTTCCACACCCTCTTACGTTGAATGACACCACAATCATTGGAAATTCTTTAATTTTATCACCCTCTTACTCTTTGCTGCTTTATCTCTAACTTCCATCTCACGAAGACGCTCTTTGTAAAACTCATCCCCTTCTGATCCTTCCACGCCTAATTCTTCGATGGTGCTCCATAATTTGCCTAGGAGTTCATCCTCTTCGCACGCTAAGAATCTTCGATTTCCTTGTTTCATATCCGAGTCTGTCGTATCATCACAGCAAAGTATGGAACCTCCTGAGAAAAACGAATATGCTTCTGAAGAGAAGATGGGTGTGGATTTGATTGCAACAGGTTGAGACAAAGCCATAGGCAAATTAGGGATTTTCTTCTGCGGAAAGAGTAAAGGTAGAGACAATAACAAATGTTTTTCATGTGACCTTTATTCTTCTTGTTCCGTTCTACACCACCCAAGCTATTTTTTTCAACAATGGGCTTTCCCACAAAGGCCAATCTTTTCTTGTCCTTCATTTTTTTTTTCATTTTGGATTGGGCCTTCAACGAACCTTTTCCATTCTTCCGCACTAGAGACAAATTAGGCTTTTTACCTGTCTTTAAAACCAAAAGATCACCTTCATCGAAACACGACTTTTCACCTTCTACAGATTCGTCCAGAGAAGACCACCTGTCATTTCTACCTACCACCAGCCTATTCTCATCGCACTTTCCAACTTTTTCACACAAAATGTTATTATGAAAAGACGAGACCTTTTCACCTGTGACATCCTCCAAAAAATCCTCAGACCTCTTTTCCTTGTCAGAAAAAGTATCGCCTCCTCTAATGTCTGTTGTATCTGGCCCTATTATCTGCCTCCCCCCTCTGACTTCACTATCCCCTACTGCACCAGAGTCTAAGAACTCAGCCTGGCACTCCTCCTCCCTAGTCCTGCTATCAGAATCCCCAACAAATGTCGTCGACGCCACCTTCGCCGCCTTCTTCTCCGGTTGTCCCACTTGCAGAGATCCGCTCCCGTCTTCTAAGATTTTAATGCGAAAATCCACTCCGTTAATATTGTGTTTAGAGAAGAAAAAAATTATCGCCTAAATTGTGTTTAGAGAGGTATATTTTGTCAATGTATACAATACAATTAAAAACTAATAATCAAATTGTGTTTTAAATAGTACGGCTTAAAACCTTTTTTTTCCCTCTCAACTTACATCATATCTAATATGATTGAATAAAACAGCATAAGATAAAAGTTTCTAAATTTTTTCATAAAAAAGAAGTTAAATAATTAATTTTTAAATTATATTATAACAATAAAATATACATAATTCGATATATGTTAATCACATACAAATAACAATTTAGAGGTAATTGCTGAATAATCAAAAACTCCATTAAAAAATAAGTTGACTCATCAATCCAATCAAAATAATTTAAAGGATCGAATTTGCAGAAAGATGAAGGCTCTACAAACTCATGGGGTTTATTTAGGGACTTCAGGTGCTTTGAACTTGAATCTCTTTGCGAGATGCGTTTTTGTTCCTTCTGTTCTTTTATTTCCTCTCAGTCTGTTTGTGGTACCTACTAAATGAGTGGCGAACAGAAACACATTGATAAATCAGAATGGGTGGAGGTCGGATCTAGGAAGGGATTCAGAATGTTTAATGGAGGCTCAATTTGGATTGCCAGGAGGGGGAAGGATTCTGGTCTTGGAGAGCTGATATCTTCATTTTTCTTTACGGAATTCCAAGACAACTTGGAAGCCAAAGATTTGTTTGAGGTGTTTAAAGATTATGGCATGGTATCTGAAGTCTTCATCCCATCAAAAGGAGATAAAAGGGGTAAAAGTTGCAATTTTGTCTATTTTAGGAAGGTGCAGAATGTTGGAGTCATGGCTGCAAAGCTTGACATCATATTCATTCAAGGTAAGAAAATATTCGCTAACATCCCTAGATTTCAATATGAAAACCCCCCGCCAATCTTTCAGCCCAAACCAGCGTATGCTGTAGAGACTGAGGGGTCGAGCTCAAAATGGGGGACCTACCTAGAACTCCAAAAGACCAGGAATCTCTTATGCTCAGGCAACCACTCTCAATAAGAAAGTCCATGGAGAATCTGGAAGGGATGTTCCTAAGGTGATTTTCGGTAATTTTAATTGCATAAGGGGAATAATGGATGACAAACCAACATTTGCACACCTGCAATTCAATATTCAATAGGAGGGATTTGTTAGGTTCACCAAAGCCTTTATTGGTATTGTGACCAAGTCAGGTTCAACTTATAATGTTCAAGGAGCCTTGCATGAATTAGGGTGTTTTAGTATCAACGTCACACCAATGGGTGTTAACCTTTGTCTTCTAGAAGAATCAATGGGTGGTGTTATTTGTACCTTAATTGAAGAGGACAAGACTTGGGTTTCTAAATGGTTCTCGGACATCCATCATTGGTCCCCTAAGATATTGACAATGAGAGATTAATATGTCTAAAATGCTATGGGATTCCCTGCCATGCTTGGGGCTCCAAGTTTTTGCAGTTTCTATCAAGTATGGTAGGCGAATTTGTATGTTGCGACGAGGAAACAGAGAAGCTACAAAAGTTGGATGTTGTAAGATTTCTAATCAAGACCAAATATTTTATGAATCTGAATGAAGCTTTCAATGTAGAAATCAACTACAAAACTTATAGGGTCAAACTGGTGAAGGATTTACATGGTCCCAAACGAATCATGGTTTTTAAGGAAGGAGTAGTGGAAAGTGATTATGGGTCGTCGAAATTCGACGATGTCGGTGGCAAATAGGAGTCATCCGACGGGGAGAAGGATACGAATTCCAAGAGCTCAAATCAAAGCCTAGACCTTAGCTCTAACCAAGATGGTGACATTCCTTGCAATCTTGGAAAAAGTAAATTGATGGGAAATAACAACATATTGGAAGTTGGCACTGCACGTGAGCCTTTAGAGGCAGAGAACCTAGGTGAGTCAGAGCAGTTTAATGTAAAGTGGAAGCTTGGAAAGATTGTCAAAGATAATAGAGCCATAGTTGTGTTGCTGGTTCAGAGGCATTAGTGTCTGGATCCCCTTTTGGTTTTGGACCATGTGGTGGTTAATGACCAGAATGTTGGGACAAGTGGTTTCTCGAGGGAACGATGTGGTAATCTTGTTGTGGGCCTGGGGTCCAAAGAATCTTATCCATTTCAACCTCTCCAAATGGGTGGCCCTATTGTGATTTGGATTCAAACCAAAGAAAAAGAAGATGCTCAATGATATTTATGACAACCTCAAAATACCCTTGTCTACCTCATACTTTTCCAGACTAATCCACACTAGTAGTATTCAACCTGCGAAAATTTTTCCCTTTGTTTCTTCTTCTAACACGAGTAAAAACACTATGGTGGTTGAATACTCAAATTCTAGGTACTCTTAAGGCTCGATCTTATGTTGCGATTCTATTAATGACTCTAATGTTAACTAAGGCAACTCAAGATTTAGAAAGTCAATTGAGGACGTTCCTGCGAGGATATGGAAAACCATAAAGGAGTTGGGAATTGAAGGGGATGAGGATGACGAATTGTTCGAAGGGTTAATTAGGGACATGGAAACAAGGGATAGAACTGCGTATGAAGAAAAGAGGGAGGCTGTTAATCGGACACTATTTCTGCTATCGTTATTATCATTTTAACAAGTGAAAGTAGGCAAATTATTTGCATTTTTCATATAGTTTGAGTGGTTTATATGTATGTTTCTTTAATTTCGTATTTATCTATGTTTTAATCATTTCTTGTATTTTTTTATCTTTTTGGGAAGGTTGACGTGTTTTGTAGGCCGGAGGAAGTCAATGATATGGCCAGAAAAGGAACGCGGCGAATTTTCAGCAAGATTGGGAATATCTATTTTCAGCATGTTTTTCATCATGATAGGAGTGTGGTATTTTGATCATTACTTGGGCTTCATAAATCAGAATGATGTGGGACCGGCAGAAAATGAAAGCTAAGATCAAGGGCTACAACTTTTATGAAGACACTTTTGGACAATTCAGCTATGCTCATACGCATATGAAATCTGCAAATTTCAGCTTTTTTTACATCATGATAGACGTGTAGTATTATGATCATAACTTGAGCATCGTAAACCAGAATTAAGTGGGACCAACGGCAAATGAAAGTTAACATAAAGGGCTACAACTCTCATGAAGACATTTTTGGCAAATTAGGCTCCGCTCATACGCGTATGGCCTCATCTCATACGCGTATGAAATCTGCAAATTTTTGTGTTCTATACGTACCATATGCATATGACATGCCCCCATATGCACAGGGACTGCTCCCGTACGCATATGGCCTGCTCTAATTCGCTTGTATTCCCCTCATACGCTTACCATATGCCCCATACGCGTATGACACCCCCTATAGGCGTATGGAGGCCCAACAACGTAAAAATATCCCAAATTTTGAGTATTTAACTCTGGAACACGAATTTTTCCAAGTGGGACGATTTTTGACGGAAAAAACACATTTTGACGGCTGGAGAACTCAGATTTTCGTGGTAGAATCAATATAATTATGAGCTATTTATGATTGAAGACTTAATTTCATCTCATTATTTGTAATGTCTACATCTTGCATTTTGTTTTTCTTTACATCTATGAGTAGCTAAACCCCCCAATGCTAGGGGGTGTCCCTGATCTAGATCTGTTAATGATTTTTATTTGAACCTTGTAATGACAATAATTTCTTATCTATTGAATTTACTTTTTAATTGTGCTTAATGCTTTCTCTTTCAGAAAAATTGAGATTTGATTTATGGTTAATAGTTAGGTAGGACTGTCAACGTTAACGCTCAATTGAAAGTATCTTGTAGTAGATATCACCTAAGACTAAGGATACCCTATATGAACCGAATTGTTCTTGATAAATTGATGCTTAATTTCATTTGTAATTCACTATGGACATAGGAGTTAATTTGAATGTTTAAATGTTTACTCACTAAGGACTTAGGAGTAAACACCCCTAAGAACCGGTAATCAATAGTTTAGAAGATGTTATTGCAAGGTCAGGTTAGAATTATTAATAGATCCGATCATACTCCTTCCCTAACATACTACTTATATATGTTTTAACCGTTCACGTACTTTATTTATTTTTATTTGCAATTGCTTTCATAATTTCACCAAATTATCCCAAACCCCCAAGCTTTTGTTTCATTGAAATTAATCCAGAACTTTGTATCGTCGAGCAGTCCTTGAGATTGATACTGGGGATTTCCCCTTTCTATTACTACATTAGCCGATTAGTACACTTGCTAATTTACCGAACAAGTTTTTGACGCCGTTATCGGAGACTGCCAAAGGTAATAGAGTTCATAGATATATTTCAATTAAAATTTTGTTGCTTCACAACTAAAATTTTTATTTCCAGTTTTTATTTTATTTTTGTGATTATTTTTGGTTATTACTAATCTTTGTCTAATCGTTGTATGCGAGGAAAGCCCTCGGCCGATTTTACTTTTGACGCAGAACCAGAGAGAACTTTGCATGCTAGGCTTAGACAAGTAAGATTTGCAACGTCAGAGGCAGAAAATTTAGAATCTGAACAAGAAAGAGAGATAGCGATTTCTGAACACGTAGATACAAAGTCAGACAAAGAGTTAGAAGAGCCAACTATGGCTGAACCACAAGAAAAACTTCTTGGGGATTATGGATGGGGAAATGCTTCTTTGGGTCGTTTTACTATTGTGAATCAACCAGTGAACATCCCAAACTTTCAGTTGCAGCCAAAACCATCCGTCAGCTTGATAAAAGGCCTTTTACAGGAAAAATAAATGAAGATGCAAATAAACATCTACAAAGGTTTCTTAGTATGACCACTACTTTGAAGATTGATGGGCACAGTGAAGAAGCAAAAAAAATTGAGAATGTTTCCATTCACTCTAGCTGAAGATGCTGAAGAATGGTTTTATTCATTATCGGCTGGAAGTATTACTACATGGGAATAGATGGAAACAACTTTTCTGAATTAGTACTTTCCTGCTCGGTTTATATCCGAAAAAGATATGATTTATGGTGGAACTCTTTTTGTCATGCACTGTGTTGCAACTGAACAACAAATTGAAGAGATAAAATTTTTGAAGTAGAACAACCCATATTCTAATACTTATAATCCAGGGTGGAAGAATCATCCTAACTTCTTCTGGAAATATCAGAATCAACCACAGTACCAACAACAACAATAGGCTCCTAAGAAAGCAGAGTGGGAAATAGCCATTGAAAAGATAGCAGCCCACAATATTCAATTTCAAGAAGAGACCCGAAATAATCAAAGGAACACCACAACTTCTATAAAAAATCTTGAGGTTTATATGGGACAAATAGCACAACAACTCTCCATGCAAGCTCAAGGCACCCTTCCGAGTACAACAATCCCAAATCCGAAAAATCATGAGAAATGTGAATGTTGTCATAACAAGAAATCAAAAAGTTGCTGTAGCGAGCAATTTTGGACGTGGTTCTTAAGCACTGTCGCTCTGGGGTACTACAGGTCGATTCATTTTTTATCCTATTGAAGCTTATGAAGGAACGAAAATAGATGTCTCCAACTAACCCTGCTTGCATACTGAGTTTAAACAGATGACTGTTGGTTTACAGATGCGTTTTAGATTTTGGGGCCTCTCTCTGCTTATTTTGTTAAGAATGAAATGACGGGACTATTCATGGGGATTTTGGGTTTTTGATTAGTGTGCTCGCTAAGATTTTTCAATCCTATGCCTACGTATTCCCATTTGACGAACAGGAAAATCAGAGCGATCGTAGTTCCTCCTATTCTATGGGAGGAAAAAGGTTGTTTTCATGTCTTGTTCAAAGCCTAAGACGTGAAGCTAAAGGTGATTTGTATCTTGTTCAAAGCCCAAGATGTGAAGCTGAAGGGTCTATTTGTATCTTGTTCGAAGCCCAAGATGTGAAGCTAAAGGGTTTTGACTTTAGAGAGAATTTGTCATCTCTAAAAAGGATCTGTTTGCCATGACTTTTGGGTGACTGGTTATAAAGGATAATTACTTTAACTGGGATATATGAATCCAGCAATGCCATAATTTCCTTTATAGGGGATTTTTAATCTGAAGGAGAAGACTTTAAATCAGTGTAGAGTAATGCCATCTTTCCTTAGGAATTTCTCATGCTAAAAGAGGGACTGTGACGTGGATGTAAATAATACAGAGGCTTGCCGCTTACAGCAACTAAATGGGGGAAAAGGAGTTGTTGATGTTTGTACACTGTGAACGAGGCACAGATTGATGCTAAAAGGTTGATTGACTCAACCGGGGTTTCCTTATCCAAAGCCTAAGAGGAGGCTAGTGACCCAACAATAGGGAGTTTTTATGTGTCTCGTACGAAGCCCGAGAGAGAGGCTAAGAGGGTTGACTCCACAAGAGAGTGCTTTTATATCTCGTACGAAGCCCGAGATGGAGGCTAAAGGAGTTTGACTCAACAAGGAAGTTTTTGGTATCTCGTACGAAGCCCGAGATGGAGGCTAAAAGTGTTTGACTCAACAAGAGAGTCTGAAAAGGTTAGCTCCGCTGGGGAGATTCATTGTACAAAGCCCAAGAGGAGGCTATTGTAACTGTTTCAGTTTAGTGATAGGTCCAGTATATTGGATAAAGAGAAAATCAGTTCTTATATGGGTAATGTTGTGCTTATGGATTGATTAGAGGATCATGGTTATTTCCTGTTCTTTAAGGAAATGGGAAATCCAAAGGGTATTGAGACTGTCCAAGTCTACAGGTGTTGTGAGAAATCGATTCTCAGATAGTGAATGATCTTTGTATGATGCCCAAGAGAAGGCTGGTATGTTAAGGGATGAAGGTCAACCCATTAACTGGTCTGACACTTGACTCAGAAAGACAGCTCTAGCAAATTGATGACTAGGTTCTGTTCCTATACCTGTGGAGGTCTTTGGGTCCTTGTACTAAGCCCAAGAGAAGGCATGAGAGCTTTTAAGAAGCCGAAGGGTCCTTGTATAACGCCCAAGAGGAGGCGGGGATGCTTTTAAGAAGCCTGTGGGTCCCTAAACCCCGAGAAGTTAAAGACATGCCATTCACCGAGAATAGATCAAGCCAGGAAAGTCTGAGAATTTGGAAGAAACTCAAGAGATGCCATTCACGGAGAAAAGATCATCTCTGGGGAGTAGAGTTTCTTTGACAATTTCTAAGAGTGACAGTCTGAGAAAGGGTTCACCGAGAATGCTGCATTTCACGTGTCCATATTGTTTAACCCCAAGAGGAGGGAAGACTATGTCTAGTAATCCTATGGGGACCTAGTTTTGTTTGTATTTAAGAGTGACCAACAGGGCTTTACCTAGTGCTAGACGTAGTTGCCGGGGAAAACTCTAAATAACTATACTAGTATTACACAGTTGATATTTGACAAGTATATAAAAGTTTGTGAAAGGAGACTTACAGTGAGCAGCCCCACAATACAGTTATATATATGAAAGCGGACAAAGAAAGCGAGTAAACACTTACTCGGTTGTAGAGCTTCCATGCTGTTTGGTTAGTTGTTCAACAAAGAAAGCTTTGATAAAAATATTATATTCTAAATCAAAGGAGAAAGTGATTTGAAAAGATTGTTGGGGCTTACAGCTCAAGGAGAGGCCCAAGGTTTTATCAGTGATTGCACTGTTGTTTTGAATTTGTACAGAGGGACTTATACAAGTGACTGAGGCCCAAAAAGTTTTTCTGTACAAAGGGATGGGTCTTACACTCTCTCAAGAGGCCCAAAGGTGTTTAAAGAAAAAGAATGGGGCTTATAACACGAGGGTAGGCCCAAAGGGTTTGATTTTTGAACTGGCGATCGCGCCGAGATTTTCTTTTAACACAGAGGGACTTATACAATATCTGAGGCCCAAAATGGTTTTGGTTAAAAGGGGATTGGGTCTTATCCTCTATTAAGAGGCCCAAGAGTGATTTAAAGAATAGAAATGGGGCTTATAACACGAGGGTAGGCCCAAAAGGTTTTTGTTAAAAAGGCGACGATCGCGCCGAATTTTTTGACGGTATCGGGACTTATATACGCTGAGGCCCAAATTATTTTGGTTTCTACAAAGGGTTGGGTCTTACACTCTACCAAGAGGCCCAAAGAGTTTGAAAAAGTTTGATGAGGGTTGAATTAATCAAAACCCTAATTTGTTTTCAAAAATGTATTTTAATTGAATAAAAAATTCAATTAAAATGACCAAAATTGTTTAACATGTGGAAAACAAATTGTGATCTTGGATTAATATTTCAAAAATTAGGTTTTGATCCACAAAATGATTGGAAATCACTAAAATTTGAAAAATCAAGAAGGAAAAAATATTTTAAATGTCAAAGATAATTAAAATATTAATTCTTTACAAAAATATCAAGTATATGAAATAAATAATATTTTTGGGATTTTTGGGAAAATAAAATATTTTAACATTTTTGTGAATTATTAAAAAAAGAATCAACTCAAAATCATTAAAACTCAGAGAGAAATTAATTTTAGAATCAATTAAATAAAATCACAAAATTCAAATATTCAAATTTTCAAAAAGGGCGCCAAGAACAAGGGCAAGAACACGCGCCACCCTCTGTTTCTGCAGATTTGCATTTTCTATCCAATCTCACTTAATACTAGATTATATCATGCAATCTACATATCAATCTACTCGTTTCAACCTCACGATCATGTCTATGGTCTTTAATTTCATTTATTTTAAACATGGAATAAGAAATCAAAGAGAAACCTCAAGAACCCTAAAATTTGCATGAAGGTTCAGAAATTCCATACACGATTCAAACAATGCAATTGATTGAGGGAAAACACTCCATGCATGATTATGAACATATGGCCAAATTATTGTGCAACAAAAATTGCATGGATCATAGAGTTAGAAGAGCTCATGCTTACCTCTTGCAGCTGGTGATCGTGTTTTGTGTTAGATGTGTTGCAGCTTGGTTTCAAGGATATGGACAGCTTCCCTAGGTGCTATGGAGTGTGTCTGGGTGCTTGGAGTGGATTGAATTGAGCTGGAACTTGATTTGGCACCTCAACTGCAAATTTGTCAAAGGCTTGAGCAGTTGGCTAGTGATTTTCTGATTTTGGTGTTCCAGATGTTATGTGAGTGTTTGGATCACTTCTATATGATGTTTATGAGGTGTGTGTGTGATTGGTTTGGTTGGAATTGCTCTCAAACTCAAAACCCGATAGTGACTTGCTTTGGAAGGAAAATTTGGAAGTGAGAAGGTGATTTTGAGGAAAGCATCTGTTTGATGGCTTTGGTGTATCAAACTGATCACAAATGAGCTCTATTTATAGTAGAGCAAGTTTGTTTTGCAAGGAATAGTGAATGGCAACTGCTGCATAGGTTTGGCCAACGTTGATCAATGAGAATCCAAGTCTCCTCTAGCCATTGACTAGAGGTTAGGGCACAGGCTGCTGGTTCCCTTGGTCTTGGATAAGTCTTGACTGAATTCAGTTGGAAATGGCTCAGTCCATGCCACCTTGGTGTATGCATTGAATGCTCCAATCCAAAATTGGAGTCTTGTCCCTCTTTTAGGCATTCCTAGGTTTGGCATGCTATTTTTGGTTCCAAGGACTTAAGAGGTTTGGGATCAGAGTTGGTTCCTCCTTGGTCCCCCCTTGAGGTGTTCAGATGGATAGAGTTGCTTGCCCTTTGCAAAATTTGAGAAAATAGAGCAAAACTCCCAAATCTGCCTTGCCCTGACAATTTGCAGCAAGGCATATTGGCATTGTCATATCTCATGGCTCAAGTGGAATTTGATGGAGTTATTGGCCATTTTGGAAAGCCCTTATATGATATAACAACTTTTTGATCATAGTTGGTTTTGACACTTTTTGGATCCAAGTGAAAAATGCTCCTACATTTGGAAAAAAGTGAAGGCAGATTCTGACTTAGTGAAAATTTCACTAAGTGTTGGAAAAAGTGGCATTTCATGTTTTCAGCCATTTTGATCATTCCATAACTCAAAATCCATGATGAATTGGAATGAGGTGTAGTTGAAGCTTTTGTAGAGGGCCATCAGGGCTACAAATCCAGCTTTGAATGGGGAAAATGGCCTTGTGGTTTAGGAGTTATGATCCTCCAAATTTGGCACCCTAGTCACTTTATTTCATAACTTAGAAAAATTTCTAAGTTTTTATGGTTACCCCTTTTACAATTTATCCCACTTTTCTTGATTTTTCTTGATGAATGATGATTCCAATCACACATTAATATCATTTTAGGGTTAAAGAACCATATTTGTGAAAAATCTCAAAAAGTCAAAGTTGACTTTTGTGCACAGTTGCCTTTTTGTCAGATGAATTCCAAACTGTGCGATCCTCTATGAAATCAAGTCCTTGACCTAAATCAAACTTGATGGATTGATTTCATAGGTGTTATAGGGTGTAATGAATCGTGTCCTAGGGTTTGGGAGCATGTCCTGGTCAACAGTCAAAGGTACAGTTGACTTTTCTCGCGAAACCCTAATTGTGGTTCTGATGAAACTGAGACTTGTTGCTCAAGTTTCTTGGATTAATCCATTGTTGTAAATGGATCAATGGGGTTTATTAGAGACCCTCAAATCATGTCTTGAGGTCTTGGCTCATGATTTGTCCAAAAAGTTAACTTAGGGGTGAATTAGGTCAAGAAACCCTAATTCCTGATTTTTGGTGAATGCTTCCCCTGAGGCTAAATTGACTTGATGCTTGGGTTCATGAGGTCCCATGGAGTAATTCAAGTTATGCTTTGAAGCATTGGCTCATGCCCAGAGGAAAGTTTCCATCTGGAGGCCCTGGTTGACCAAAACCCTAATTTGGTGACACTAGCGATCTTGAGGCTTGATCCATCTAGAAGGGAGCAGCCTTGTGATTAATCCTTGAAGTGGGAGTCCTCTTGATCCTTTGTAGATGTTTGAGAGGTTAGACAAGTTGAAGATCTTGTCATTCCTTGATTGATCCTTTGTCTAAGAGCTCTGAGAGGGCCTGAAACCCTAAATTTGATTGTAATGGATGCTCACCCATCTTTGGGGAGACTGATGAGGTATGATGGTTCATCCATATTGTGATGAAGATTTACACAATGATGGGAAATCTTAGTGGTCAAAATTTGGGGTATGACAGATGCCCCTATTTAATCTTCTTGGACCCGAAGGTGTGAATGGCGAAGATATTCGGGGATTCGGGGTGCAAGAGGATTAAATATCGGAATGCCCAAAATTTTAATGGTGGTTATGAATAGTATCTTATGCATTCATCTTCTTTTGCTAAGAAATGGTGCTTAGAAAAGGTAAAAACTGCCTCTCGATCCTGGTGTTCAGCCAAGGAACTGGTCTAAGTTTCTGAAATGAACTTCCCCTCGATCATGGTTTCCTACCAAGGAACTGGTCTAAGTTTCTGAAATGAACTTCCCCTCGATCCTGGTTTCCTACCAAGGAACTGGTCTCAGTTTCTGATGTAAACTTCCCCTCGATCCTGGTTTCCTACCAAGGAACTGGTGTCAGTTTTTGTAATAAACTTCCCCTCGATCCTGGTTTCCTACCAAGGAACTGGTCTTAGTTTCTTTTGTCAATAAACTTTCTTGACATGGGACGTTACGCGTAGCGATTTTCCTCAAACTTCTCGCTGAGTTTTCCTGGGGAGATGCCATTTGATAGAAAATTTTTGATGTCAGAGTTGCTGGGGAACCCAACCGTCTGAGGTGTAGAGGTACACAAACTTCTCTGTTGGAGATGCCATTTGTCGACTCTATATGGGGAAAACGAGTCTCTTGAGAGACTGCTTTCGCTTGGGGATATTGCATCATACTTTTCTCGGGATCTCCTCGGAGAAATACCATATGATGTGATCCAATTTTGAGGTGCTGATGACCTTTTCGTCAGTGGTCTTTTCGGAGAAAAACTGCTGTATTGTCGACTCTCTGGTTAAGAGGATTTCTCTAGGGATTTTCCTTAATCCGAGAAAGCAAAAGTATCATCTTCAATGGCGAAGAGTGACATTTGTCGAGGGTTCTCTGGTTCTTCAGAGGTTCAAGTTATCAAAGTGGTCAAGGGCCAACTATAATCCAGAAATAACTGGAGGAGAGGGATTGTTCAGACACAACATTTCCTGGCGAGGAAAGAACTGACATCTCGATTGAGAGGATTGTTATCACTAGGGGATAAGACTGACTAGAGTGATAGTGATGCAATATGAATATGAATGTAAATCAATAATGCATGATGTATGTATGTTTATGCTGACAAAACTGACACGACATACAGACTAATAGATGAACACGACTGGATACTCGGCCACTGCTGGGGACGAAAAGTATCGCTGGTTCAAGATAACAATTCTGCCTTGCTTAGGAGAAATAGTCCCTGCGGGGAACAACCGTTGGTCGGGCTTAGGAGGTAAGAACTCTGCCGAGGGTATCAGATGGGAAAGTCGCATCTGATACAGCTGATCCTTCATTCAGGCGCACTGGCTTAGAAGGAGTACTTTGATTCTGCACTTTGAGGTTTGCTTACTTCTGGAGAAGCGATCGATGTTCTTTCGATGTTCAACAGTCAAAAGAAATTGCCATCTTTATTTTAAAAGCCAGAAAATTTTTACAAGTAAATTCATTTTTGTTTTATTTCAAGAATCGTTGATCATGTTAAAATGTCATTCTGTAAAGCTAAAACAAATAAGAATTGCAAACAAAAGCACAAAGGCTCAAATTTTATTGATAGGATGGAAATCAGCCAAACACGTGATTCCATAGAGTATTTACAAAGTTAGAAAATGGTAATTTAAGGGAAAATGGCTGCATTGAAACATGACGAACGCTATCCTTCTACCAACTTTGAATTCGGGACATCCTGAGCTTCTATCGAAGATGACTTTGACTGGAGTTTTCTGATGGATGGTATGACTGCTGAGGAGTTGAACTGATCAGACGTAGTTACTTGCCATTATCCCTAACTTTTGCCTGGATTGTACTTTGAGATTTCCAATCCACCGAGATGATTTTTTTTGGCTTTGTGTCTCTAATTTTTTCTTGGACCGCCCTTTCGGGTTTTCAATCCACCGAGACATTTTTTTTTCATTTAGGCGAAGTATTTCTTGACTACGTCAACATTCGTGGGGTAGGTAAATTCTTCTCCATCCATGGTTGCAAGTCTCAAGGCGCCGCCTGAGAAAGCTTTCTTGACCACATAGGGGCCGTCATAATTCGGAGTCCATTTGTCCCGATAATCCGTGAGAAATGATTGTATCTTCTTGAGCACAAGGTCTCATTTCCTGAAGACACGAGGTCGAACCTTTTTGTCGAACGCCTTCTTCATTCTTTGTTGATACAACTGACCGTGGCACAGAGCCGTTATTCTCTTTTGTTTGATCAGATTGAGTTCATCGTGTCGACTTTGACACCATTCAGCTTCTGTAAGCTTAGCTTCCATCAATACCCAGATTGATGGGATCTCTACTTCGATGGGGAGCACTGCTTCTATGCCATATACTAGAGAGAAAGGGGTTTCCCCTGTTGAAGTGCAGACAGATGTGTGATAACCGTGAAGAGCAAAGGGTAGTATCTCATGCCAATCTTTGTAGGTTACAACCATCTTCTGAACAATCTTCTTGATGTTCTTGTTAGCCGTTTCTACTGCTCCGTTCATCTTGGGTCGGTAGGGAGATGAGTTATGGTGTTCGATCTTGAACTCAGTGCACAACTCTTTCATCATCTTGTTGTTCAAGTTAGATCCATTATCTGTAATGATCTGGCTCGGAACACCATAATGACAGATGAGATTGTTTTTGAAAAATCGGACCACCACTTGTCGGGTTACATTAGCGTACGACGCTGCTTCGACCCACTTGGTGAAGTAGTCAATGGCTACCAGGATGAACCGATGTCCGTTTGAAGCCTTAGGTTCAATCAAACCCATTACGTCGATTCCCCATATGGAAAAAGGCCACGGAGAAGAAAGAACTTTGAGATGCTTTGGCGGTACATGGATTTTGTTAGAGTATATCTGACACTTGTGACACCTCCTCATGTACTTGTAGCAGTCGGATTCCATGGTCAACCAGTAGTACCCTGCTCTCAAAATTTTTCTAGCCATTGTGTGTCTGTTGGCATGAGTTCCAAAGGATCCTTCGTGAATTTTTTTATCAGTATGTCTGCTTCTAGTCTGTCTACGTATCGAAGCAAGACCATGTCAAAATTTCTCTTATAGAGAGTATCACCGCTCAGGAAGAAGCTGCCTGCCAGCCTTCTGAGGGCCTTTCTATCTTTTCTGGACGCCCCAAGTGGGTACTCTTGTTTCTGAAGGAAGCATTTAATGTCATGATACCAAGGTTTATCGTCTATGACTGCTTCAATCATGAAGATGTAAGCGGGCCGTTCAAGGCGCATTATGTCGATCATAGGTATGTCATTCCATTGACCTACACTAATCATGGAAGAGAGAGTGGCTAAGGCATCAGCCATGTGATTCTCATCGCGAGGGATATAATGAAACTCGACTCTGTTGAAGAAAGGCAACAACCTTCTTGCATAGTCTTTGTAAGGAATCAGTCCTGATTGGTATGTGTTCCAATCTCTTTTGATCTGATTGATAACCAGGGCTGAATCTCCATATACGACCAAGTTCTTGATCCTTAAGTCGATCGCTTCTTCGAGACCCATGATACAAGCTTCGTATTCGGCCTCGTTGTTCGTTCACTTGAATGTAAGTCTGGCGGTGAAAGGAATATGGGTACCCTGAGCGGTAACAATGATTGCCCCAATTTTGTTTCCATAATGATTGACAACTCCGTCAAAGATTAGTCCCCATTGGGAACCTGGTTCTGGCCCTTCACTGGGTAGTGGTTCATCGCAATCATACATTTTCAAATACATGACATCTTCATCTGGGAAGTCAAACCTGATTGATTCTTGATCTTCAATCGGTTGATGAGCCAAATGATCGGCTAAAATACTCCCCTGAACGGCTTTTTGAGCATGGTACTCTATGTCATATTCTGATAACAACATCTACCAACGGGCAATCCTTCCCGTGAGAGCAAGTTTTTCAAATACATACTTGATTGGATCCATTTCGGATACCAACCAAGTAGTGTGACGAATCATATACTGGCGAAGACGTTTGGCTGCCCAAGCCAAAGCGCAACAAGTTTTCTCAAGCATAGTGTACTGAGTCTCGCAGTCGGTGAACTTCTTGCTCAAATAGTAAATGGCAGACTCTTTCCTTTTGGTTTCGTCCTGTTGGCCAAGTACACAACCCATTGAGTCCTCTAGGACTGTGAGGTAGATGATTAGTGGTCTTCCTTCCACTTGAGGTGATAGAATCAGTGGATTCAACAGGTATTCTTTAATACTGTCGAAGGCGGTTTGACAATCTTTTGACCAAACGCAATCCTGGTTCTTTTTAAGTAGTTTGAAAATCGGCGCACATGTTGCGGTCATGAGGAATATAAATCTGGAAATGTAGTTCAAACGTCCCAGGAATCCTCTGACTTGTTTTTCAGTTTTCGGAGAAGGCATTTCTTGAATGGCCTTGACCTTGTCAGGATCAACCTCAATTCCTTTCTGGCTGACGATGAACCCTATGAGTTTCCCTGAACGGACACTGAATGTGCACTTATTGGGATTCAAGCGGAGTTTTTACTTTCTCAAACGCTCGAATAGTTTTGACAGGTGGGTCACATGCTCCTCCTCTGTTTTAGATTGGACAATCATATCATCGACATATACCTCGATTTCCTTGTGTATCATGTCATGAAACAGAGTAGTCATGGCCCTTTGATAGGTTGCCCCGGCGTTCTTCAAACCGAATGGAATTACCTTGTAACAAAAGGTACCCCATGGGGTAATGAACGAAGTTTTCTCCATGTCTTTCAGCGCCATTTTGATTTGATTATAGCCCGAGAATCCATCAATGAAGGAGAAAACTTTGAACTTTGCTGTATTGTCTACCAGCATGTCAATGTGTGGTAAAGGAAAGTCGTCATTCAGACTAGCCTTGTTTAAATCTCTATAATCGACACACATTCTAACCTTTCCGTCCTTTTTTGGAACAGGTACGATGTTGGCTAACCATTGAGGATATTCAGACGTGGCGAGGAAGCCCGCGTCAATCTGTTTTTGTACCTACTCTTTGATTTTGATGGCCATGTCCGGGTGAGTCCGTCTCAACCTCTATTTTACTGGCGGATACTGGTATCCATGATGCTGGTATCCAACTCTGGCATGTCCTGATAGACCAAGCGAATACGTCGGGAAATTCTCTGAGAAGCTTTGTCAAACTCTCTTTGGCAGTTGGACTGAGCAGTACCCCAATCCTGATTTCTTTTCTCTCTTTTTCTGAACCCACGTTGATCGTTTCCAACGGCTCTTTATGAGGTTCAATGGACCTTTCCTCTTGTTTGAGTAGTCGAGAGATCTCTTCTGGAATTTCGTTGTCAACTTCTTCTTCAGCCCTAAATCCCGGGAACTTAAAGTCGGGAGAAGGCATCAGATCGTATGTTTCAACGGGGTTTAAAACAAGCAATCTGCATGACGGTATAATTCGTGTTTAGAAGAGATAGAGAGAATGCAAGTGTGGGTGCAGTGTATTTTCTTTGGAAAACTGCTTGTTTTTATTATTGATTTGTTTTTTAGGATTACCATTTTCTGAAAAAGCGAAAAGAGAAAACAATAATTAATGCGGAAATTACATAACGACGTTATTTTATTAATGAACAAGTCGATTCTTGAAACTACAGCCCTATAAAACAAAACTCTGTTGCTTTGGGCGAAGCGAAGAGGGAAATTTACAGAAAGTGAGCCCTATCAAAACATCTGTTTCACCTGGGCAGGGTGAAAGGTTAAAGATGGCAATGAACAATCTTCGGAACATCGACATCAACCCATTGGCGGCGAACTCCTTGGTGAATCACAAAGTCTGGTACCTTCCTTGATTTGTCTTCAGAAATAACGCTGATTTCTGGTGGAGCAAGATCGTTGGAATCTGTCTCCCAGGAAGAGTTGTCATAGGAGGATTCCTCTGTTGTATTTTGCATAGTATTTGTACTCTCAGGCAAATCTCCCCATCCAGTTGGCTGGATGTCTTCGAGCCTGACACGAGAGCTTTCGGGAGCAGTGTACTTGACCATATAGTCGTATTTTCTACTTGGTTGTCCCAGGGTGTCCCATACTTCTTTGGAACTGGAGGAGTCATCTCTCTCGATGACGTTGACCTCAGGAAAAACGTAGTTGATGAATTCTAGTCTAGCAAGCTTTGCCAATTCATCGTCGTACATGATACTTTCTGAATGACCTGAATGTTGATCCCATGACATGGTGGGGACGCATGTATTCTTTTCAATGATGCTCAGCTGATTTTCATTGTTTAACTGATTTTCTTGCCCTGAGTTTCCTGGATACGGCTGCCAGATAGGCAGGCCATCCATTGGGCCATAGTATTCGTGGTCAAAGTTGTCTTTCATCAGAGTGTCCTCCTCTAATGAGTTGGGTGGAGCACGGCATCCTTCCGGATCACAATCTCCATATATCATTTCGACGTCTGACCTGGGTATAAATCTCGGACTATGTGCGGGATAGTAAAATGGCATAGGCACCTCTTCCTGAGACATATAACCGTCCTCGTTAAGATAGGACTTCCATTCCTCATCCGTATCGGAGGGATCCTCCTCGTTGATAGTATGGACTATTTGAGGCACTTGGTGAAGGAAACCTCCACTGTGGAAGAAGTCCTGAATGGGATGAAGACTTTCACTGCTAGCAGCAGGCTGGGTGTAGGTCGCAGAAAAAACAAGACCCTTCTTTGTTTTGTTATTGGTAGGAATGACAAGCTGTCCCCATCCTTTTGTATTGTTATTTTTTATCACTTCGAGAGCATCTCTGTATGAGGAAATCGAGGTTCCATTCTCTGGTTAATTCTCGTTGCTCATCGAAAGTGCTTGGAACTGAGTTCCAACAACCTCCTCGGGTTCTACACAAGTAGATAATGACAAGTTACTCACGAGCAAGGCTTGCTTCCCACAGACTGTGCCAAGTTGATCGTTCTTGAAAAACTTCAGCTTTTGGTGCAGCGTCGAAGTGACTGCCCCAGCCTGGTGTATCCAAGGTCTTCCTAATAAACAGCTGTACGCTGCCTGGACGTCCATGACCTGGAAAGTGATTAGGAAAGTGTGAGGACCGATAGTTATGGGAAGTTCGACTTCGCCGATAACTATTTTCTGAGACCCGTCAAATGCTTTGGCGATAACCTTACTGCCCCTCATCGGGGATCCTTTGAATGATAGTCGCATTAAAGTGGACTTTGGAATAACGTTGATGGCCGATCCAGTGTCTACCAGTACACTGGCTAAGGCATCGTCCTGGAAGTTAATTGTGATATTGAGCGCCATGTTGTGGCTTTTGCCCCCCTCCGGCAAATCCTCATCACTGAATCCTAAGTTGTTGCAGGAAGTGATGTTAGAGATGATGTTATCGAACTGTCATATTGACACATCCTGTTCCACAAAGGCCTGCTCTAAGACTTTCTGTAGAGCCTCTCTGTGGGCTTCGGAACTGAGTAAAAGTGATAACACTGAGATCTTTGAAGGAGTTTGTAACAGTTGATCAACAATGTTGTATTCACTGCTTTGGATGAGCTTCAGCATCTCATCATTGTTTTTTGAAAGGTCGGGATTACTGGATTGACCGACTGGTGGATTATGAGCTTCTGTCTGAAGTTCCTTTTCTTTGTTAGGTCCTCTAACTCCTCGGTTGAAGATTCGACTGCTCTGTGTTACTCGACTGATGTCCGTAATATTCACGATGGAGGGTAATGGAATTTCCTTTCCATTCTCAATTATTGTTGCACTGTATTTGTAAGGGATCGCCTTAGCTGATTCATATGGTAATGGTCCCGGTAGATAGATAACTACAGGAGCCTTCTGATTTTTCTGACTGTCGTAGGTAACTTCAATCAGTTCCTGGTTAAGAACTTTTGATTCGTCCAGTAGAGGGATAATGGTACAAACATCCTTGTTCCTTTCAGGGTCAAAGATTACAACCACGTCTCTGATTTGATCAGCGAAGTAGTCCGACGTCCAGTCAACGGACCCCGAAGCTAGGTATGGGTGAATCTCTTTGCGATCTAACTGACCTTGGAGAGCTGCTCGCACGAGGTAACATCCTTGATTATTTTCCAAACAGACTCTACAGCGTTCATAGTTGTGTGGTGGCACCTGGCCACACCCACTTTGAATGCAGTGCAACCTTACTAGGTCAGTTTCCATAGATTGGACATCCTGACTTTGACGTCGAGTAGGGTTTCCATTAAGCACACTGATTTGTTGCATGTCTTCATCCAGATAGATTGGAAGCCACCAGTGGTTTAACAAGTGTTGTAAAGTTCTCTGCACGAGAGCGCACCCTTGGTTACTCTCACAACACCCTTTACAGTTCTGATAATTATGTGAAGTGAGAAAACCGAGCTGGAACTGCCTGGCATGTAACTCCACCAAGCTGGTATTCATCAGACGAATATCAAAGATTTGAATCATGTTGATCTGATAAGGATTTCTATCATGGTAGTCCTGGATCCACCCAAGATCCATCTGACGCTGGAGGGCCTCTTGTACAAAAGAGCATCCCTGTTTGTTTACCGAGCAAGTCAGACAGGAATTATAATCGTGCCGCGGTAGATTATGATACTAGCTTTGCCTTGAGTGCATTGCGATCAGGTTGACATTCATTGCACGGATGTCGTGGTTCTGAATGATGTTGGAATTCGTATAGGTCATGTTGACCCCACGAATTCGATGTTCTTGGATCCATCCGAGATCTAATTGTTCCTGTAGAGCTGCTTGCACCACAGAACATCCTTGATTGTTTTTAGAGCAGATATCACACTGGTGATAATTATGAGGTGGCACATGGCCATATCCGCTCTGTCTACAATGCATCTTGACCAAGTTGGTCTTCAATAAGAGTACATCATGAATTTGATAGCTATCGTTAGACTCTCCCTCTATCAAATTGACTGCAACTTTCTTGTGTTGAGGCAACAGGTTCGTGAGAACATTAGGATTCGTATCTTTGAAAGATAAGACCCTGCTCCTAACAAGCTTTTGTACATCGGATTTGAAACTGAGACAGTTTTCTATGTTATACCCTGGTCCTCCTTGATGGTAAGGACAAGTCTGATCCGCTTTGAACCAGAAAGGTGGATTTTTCGGTACTGTAAGAGGAGCCCAGGTTTGGACATGCCCCTTGACCACTAGTAATGGAAACAGTTCCGTGTACAACATGGGTATAGGGTCGAACCCTGGTGGTCGCGTTGTACGACTATTGCTATATGGAGGACGAGCCTGCTGAAGAGGCTATTGTGTCCTTTGCTGATATTGCTGTTGATTAGGTTGGCTATGTGCAACCTAAGGTTGATACGTAGGAACAGACGCAGGGTTGATAGCAGGAGTTATAGCTGCTACTGGTTGATAACGTCACCTTTGCTTTCCGAGAGAGATATTCCCAATATCCTGCTCTTTTTTCTTAGGGAGAGCACTACCGTATCGTTTTGTACTACTTGATGATCCATCGTCTTTTACTAAATGTCCTTCTCGGACGGCTTCCTCAAGACGAACTCCCATGCCCACCATCTCGGTGAAGTCACTGGGCGCATTGGCAACCATTCTGTCATAGTAAAATGAGCTTAAGGTTTTCAAGAAGATCTTTGTCATCTCTTTTTCCTCAAGAGGTGGACAAATCTGGGCGGCGATTTCACGCCATCTCTGAGCATATTCTTTAAAGGTTTCCTTGTCCTTTTGTGACATCGATCTGAGTTGATCTCTGTCCGGTGCCATGTCCAGATTATACTTGTACTGCTGAACGAAGGCATTCCCCAGATCTCTGAATGTGCCGATCGTGGCGCGGTTTAACCCCATGTACAATTTTAATGCGGCACCGGTTAAACTATCCTGAAAGTAGTGAATGAGAAGCTCCTGGTTCTTTGTCTGAGCTGACATTCGCCGAGCGTACATCACCAAATGGCTCTGAGGGCAAGAGTTACCCTTGTACTTTTCAAAGTCGGGCACCTGGAACTTGTGTAGAACTTTCACATTGGGGACCAAGCAGAGGTCCGCGATGTCCTTTTCAAATAGATCCTGACCGCGAAGGGCCTGCAGTTCTTTCTACATTTCCAGGAACTGTTCCTGGAATTCATTCATTCTGTCGAACATGCTGTCGTTCCCACCAAAAGGTATCAGTGGAGTCTGTCCTTCCGGGACAGTATGTACCAGAGGTGGTGGTATAGTCATCATATCAGAGACTCTCGGTGCCTCCCGAAGTTTGTAACCTTCAGGAGTTGCTGTCATGCCCCTGGCATCTTCGCTTTCCTGAAGTTTGTAACCTTCAGGCCCAGTGGCTCCTGTTGCGGTTCCCTGATCCTCATTGATCAGCGGAACATATCCTTCCGGGATATAATTTATACGCATGCCCCAGGGACGATCCTTCGGCATCTTGTACCTAGGATCGAACTTCTCCACTATGGGCGTTGATGTGATCTCTAAGATCACAGTCCGCTGTTGTTGTATCTGAGCTTCTGCTAGAGCTTGCATGTTGTTATGAAGCTTTCTCAGATCCTTTTTCTGAGTGTCGATCTCTTCTCTTAACTCTCTGTTATCTTCCTCGAGATCATCCATCTTTTTCTGACGATTGGCCCGAGTATTGTACGAATGAGACAGTTTGACTCTAGAACCGAGACGCAAACGTGAGATTCGTAGGTAAGAAGAATGCGTTTATGAGAATGATAAATGCAATGATTATTAATTATATGTTTTTGTTTATTCAAAGTAAACTTCGACAATTAGATTGCAAATATCAAACAGTGGGGAACCCCCATTTTATTGAATTCAAAGGATTGCGGAAATGGAAATATAGTAGATTACAAAGTGCTGAAGAAGGAAATCTAAACTAATGGATCCTGAGTCCTCTCTGAGGAGAGCTCAGGTGCTGGTTCGAGTGCTTTCCTTTTCTTTGACCGGGGCTCTTGGGCCGTTGTCAGGCTGTCATTCCTTTTCCAAGTGAAAGGAGCGAGCAAATTCCTTTGGTCTTCTTGATTTTCTACAGCATGTTGCTCTAAAATCTCGATTAGAGCATCTTTTTCTTTTAATAGCTGCTGTATTTTCTTGCATTCCACATTGAGAATACGGTACTTGTTCCTCCAAGACCTCTTCTCCTGTTGAACTTTGCTAAGAGTAACCTGAAGTTTTTCCGTCTCAGACATGAAATAAAGGGCAGAGTCCCTTAATGGAAGAACTTCCTGACGAGGGTAAGGCATCCTCAGCTTGAGAGCTCTAGTTTGTACCCAATGGAGATAAGGCTCCATCGAGACACAGTCTAGTTTTCCTAGAGACTCTCGTCCTTTCCTATGAACGTGTTTCCAGGCGTGCACTATTTCCGTCTTTAGTGCCCTGTCATTTTCTCCTTCTTTGAAGAAAATACCTTCAAGATGAGCACTGCGCGGGACATGCCTCATCGGGTATCCAAATTGATGACAAACTAACACCGGATGATAGTTGATTCCCCCCTTAGTTCCTATAAGGGGTACATTTGGGAAATTTCCACAACGGTCAATGATCCTGATCCCGTCATAGATTTGATTGTACCAATCGATGTCAGAGTTAGTAAGAGACATGATTCTCTGCGACCAACGTAAAGTATTCTTTTGATCCCAAAATGCAGCAGACTTGGGCAAATGGGAAGTGAACCATTTGTACAGTAGGGGTACACAGCACGTGATCATTCCTCCGCTGTATAAATTCCTTAAGTGTACCAAATGATACACATCTGCGAGTAAGGTCGGTACAGGGTTTCCAATCAGGAAAATCTTAATGGCGTTGATATCCACGAAGTTATCGATGTTGGGAAACAAAAATAACCCGTAGGTGAGCAAAACAAAGATGCTCTCGAAAGCGGCCATGTTCCCTATACTAGCAAATTACAGGGCTTTCTTTATCAAGAATTGGGCTGGTAAACCTTGCATGCCATCCTTAGTGATCATGTGAGTCCTGACTTCTGACTCATCCAAATAAATTGCTCTTGCAATGGTTTGATCCTTTGGAATTTCTTCCAGTCCAAAAAATGGAGCTTGATCAGTAATATGTAAATCAGTCAGGTGAGATTACTACTCTAGTGTTGGTGCTAGCTGATAATATGGGAATGTGAAACAGTGATAGACCGGATCATAGAACTGGATTAACGTGGACACGATTCCTTCAATTACAGGGACCCTTAACAAGGACAACAATCCTCCATACTTGGCTCTAAAAGCCTCGTGGTTGGTGATCATTCTCGCCAAACCTCTCAAATCCTCTAACTTTGGAACCTTGAAGGTGCACTTATGAGTTTTCCTTCTACCGAAATCCATTAGCACAATCTCCTTTCTCTCTGACATTTGCAATCATTGTCTCAGTTTAATTTGAAAAAGAGAGACTAGAAGAGAAGATTTTCTTGTTTTTTTTCTTTTATTTTGTTTTAATGTTTTTTAAATGAATGTATGAATGCAGCACACAAAAACATAGAAAAAACATGGGGTCAAAGGGTCGGTGTCATGAAGTCAAAGCTCTACCCCCCCAAAGGTTTATACTGGTGATTTTTTGTACCTGTCCGCAAAATCATTGACCCCTCTGGGATAACAACAGCAAGCGGATCGCCAGCGAGCTGATGTATCCTGGAGTGATCTCAAATGAGGGTAGTATCGCGTGACAACTATTTCCGATAGCTTCTGCACTACAAAATGGCTTAAGTCTACTAAAAACCTCAGCTTCTCAGATAACCCAGTTGACCACACTACTTTCAACAACCGAAGTCGTATAGGCAATGTATCTGCAAAGGGAGTCTCCAATGAGTTTGATGGTCGATCGGGGGCTCTTAATTGGAATTCACTCCCAGTAAGATTACCCGCATTGCCATCACCTATCTTAGGTGTATACTCAATCTTTCCACATGCGGCATCACACACATTCCCATTAGCAGAAAAATAAACACAGATATCAATTAGGAAAATCAGTATATATATTTGTCTTAATTATCCTAGACCTCTAGTCTTATGATCCTATACAGACAATGATCCCCCAGCAGAGCTGTCATTTCTGTGACATGAATGTGAACTCAATATTTCTACCTAAGAGATGGGCTTTATACAAGATAATATGTTCCGTCCCCAGCAGATTCGCCATTCTCCTTGGCAGTTTTCAGACTTAAGGTTTCAACCAGAGAGATAAGAGGGACAAGCTGCCCTATTAGGCCCCACGGTGGGCGCCATTTTTCTGTAGCGAGCGATTTTGGACGTGGTTCTTAAGCACTGTCGCTCTGGGGTACTACAGGTCGATTCATTTTTTATCCTATTGAAGATGATGAAGGAAGGGAAATAGATGTCTCCAATTAACCCTGCTTGCATACTGAGTTTAAATAGATGACTGTTAGTTTACAGATGCGGTTTAGATTTGGGGGTCTCTCTCTGCTTATTTTGTTAAGAATGAAATGACGGGACTATTCATGGGGATTTTGGGTTTTTTATTAGTGTGTTCTCTAAGATTTTTCAATCCTATGCATACGTATTCCTGTTTGACGAACAGGGAAATCAGAGCGATCGAGTTCCTCCTAATCCATAGGAGGAAAAAGGTTGTTTTGGTGTCTTATTCAAAGCCTAAGACGTGAAGCTAAAGGTGATTTGTATCTTGTTCAAAGCCCAAGATGTGAAGCTGAAGGGTATATTTGTATCTTGTTCGAAGCCCAAGATTTGAAGCTAAAGGGTTTTGACTTTAGAGAGAATTTGTCATCTCTAAAGAGGATCTGTTTGCCATGACTTTTGGATGACTAGTTATAAAGGAGAATTACTTTAACTGGGATATGTGAATCCAGCAATGCCATAATTTCCTTTATAGGGGATTTTTAACCTAAAGGAGAAGACTTTAACTCAGTGTAGAGTAATGCCATATTTCCTTAGGAATTTCTCATGCTAAAAGAGGGACAGTGGCGTGGATGTAAATAATCCAGAGGCTTGCCGCTTACAACAATTAAATAGAGGGAAAAGGAGCTGTTGATGTTTGTACACTGTGAACAAGGCACAAATTGATGCTAAAAGGTTGATTGACTCAACCGGGGTTTCCTTATACAAAGCCTAAGAGGAGGCTAGTGACCCAACAAGAGGGAGTTTTTATGTGTCTCGTACGAAGCCCGAGAGAGAGGCTAAGAGGGTTGACTCCACAAGAGAGTGCTTTTATATCTCGTACGAAGCCCGAGATGGAGGCTAAAGGAGTTTGACTCAACAAGGAAGTTTTTGGTATCTCGTACGAAGCCCGAGATGGAGGCTGAAAGGGTGTGGCTCAACAAGAGAGTCTTTTATACTCAACAAGATAGTGATTTGGTATCTCGTACGAAGCCCGAGATGGAAGCTAAAAGTGTTTGACTCAACAAGAGAGTCTGAAAAGGTTAGCTCCGCTGGGGAGAATCATTGTACAAAGCCCAAGTGGAGGCTATTGTAACTGTTTCAGTTTAGTGACAGGTCCAGTATATTGGATAAAGAGAAAATCAGTTCTTATATGGGTAATGTTGTGCTCATGGATTGATCAGAGGATCATGGTTATTTCCTGTTCTTTAAGGAAATGGGAAATCCAAAGGGTATAGAGACTGTCCAAGTCTACGGGTGTTGTGAGAAATCGATTCTCAGATAGTGAATGATCTTTGTATGATGCCCAAGAGAAGGCTGGTATGTTAAGGGATGAAGGTCAACCCATTAACTGGTCTGACACTTGACTCAGAAAGACAGCTCTAGCAAATTGATGACTAGGTTCTGTTCCTATACCTGTAGAGGTCTCTGGGTTCTTGTACTAAGCCCAAGAGAAGGCATGAGAGCTTTTAAGAAGCCGAAGGGTCCTTGTACAACGCAAAAAAGGAGGCGGGGATGCTTTTAAGAAGCCTGTGGGTCCCCAAACCCTGAGAAGTTCAAGACATGCCATTCACCGAGAATAGATCAAGCCAGGAAAGTCCGAGAATTTGTAAGAAACTCAAGAGATGCCATTCACGGAGAAAAGATCATCTCTGGGGAGTAGAGTTTCTTTGACAATTTCTAAGAGTGACAGTCTGAGAAAGGGTTCACCGAGAATGCTGCCTTTCACGTGTCCATATTGTTTAACCCCAAGAGGAGGGATGACTGTGTCTGGTAATCCTATGGGGACCTAGTTTTGTTTGTATTTAAGAGTGACCAACAGGGCTTTACCTAGTGCTAGACGTAGTTGCCGGGGAAAACTCTAAATAACTATACTAGTATTACACAGTTGATATTTGACAAGTATATAAAAGTTTGTGAAAGGAGACTTACAGTGAGCAGCCCCACAATACAGTTATATATATATATATATATGAAAGCGGATAAAGAAAGCGGTAAACACTTACTCGGTTGTAGAGCTTCCATGCTGTTTGGTTAGTTGTTCAACAAAGAAAGCTTTGATAACAATATTATATTCTAAATCAAAGGAGAAAGTGCTTTGAAAAGATTGTTGGGGCTTACTGCTCAAGGAGAGGCCCAAAGTTTTTATCAGTGATTGCACTGTTGTTTTGAATTTGTACAGAGGGACTTATACAAGTGACTGAGGCCCAAAAATTTTTTCTGTACAAAGGGATGGGTCTTACACTCTCTCAAGAGGCCCAAAGGTGTTTAAAGAAAAAGAATGGGGCTTATAACACGAGGGTAGGCCCAAAGGGTTTGATTTTTGAACTGGCGATCGCGCCGAGGTTTTCTTTTAACGTAGAGGGACTTATACAATATCTGAGGCCCAAAATGGTTTTGGTTAAAAGGGGATTGGGTCTTATCCTCTATTAAGAGGCCCAAGAGTGATTTAAAGAAAAGAAATGGGGCTTATAACACGAGGGTAGGCCCAAAAGGTTTTTGTTAAAAAGGCGACGATCGCGCTGAATTTTTTTACGGTATCGGGACTTATACAATACACTGAGGCCCAAATTATTTTGGTTTCTACAAAGGGTTGGGTCTTACACTCTACCAAGAGGCCCAAAGAGTTTGAAAAAGTTTGATGAGGGTTGAATTAATCAAAACCATAATTTGTTTTCAAAAATGTATTTTAATTGAATAAAAAATTCAATTAAAATGACCAAAATTGTTTAACATGTGGAAAACAAATTGTGATCTTGGATTAATATTTCAAAAATTAGGTTTTGATCCGCAAAATGATTGGAAATCACTAAAATTTGAAAAATCAAGAAGGAAAAAATATTTTAAATGTCAAAAACAATTAAAATAGTAATTCTTTACAAAAATATCAAGTATATGAAATAAATAATATTTTTGAGATTTTTTGGGAAAATAAAATATTTTAACATTTTTGTGAATTATTAAAAAAAATCAACTCAAAATCATTAAAACTCAGAGAGAAATTAATTTTTGAATCAATTAAATAAAATCACAAAATTCAAATATTCAAATTTTCAAAAAGGGCACCAAGAACAAGGGCAAGAACACGCGCCACCCTCTGTTTCTGCAGATTTGCATTTTCTGTCCAATCTCACTGAATACTTGATTATATCATGCAATCTACATATCAATCTACTCGTTTCAACCTCACGATCATGTCTATGGTCTTTAATTTCATTTATTTTAAACATGGAATAAGAAATCAAAGAGAAACCTCAAGAACCCTAAAATTTGCATGAAGGTTCAGAAATTCCATACACGATTCAAACAAAGCAATTGATTGAGGGAAACCACTCCATGCATGATTATGAACATATGGCCAAATTATTGTGCAACAAAAATTGCATGGATCATAGAGTTAGAAGAGCTCATGCTTACCTCTTGCAGCTGGTGATCGTGTTTTGTGTTAGAGGTGTTGCAGCTTGGTTCTAAGAATATGGACAGCTTCCCTAGGTGCTATGGAGTGTGTCTGGGTGCTTGGAGTGGATTGAATTAAGCTGGAACTTCATTTGGCACCTCAACTGCAAATCTGCCAAAGGCTTGAGCAGTTGGCTAGTGATTTTGTGATTTTGGTGTTCCAGATGTTATGTGAGTGTTTGGATCACTTCTATATGATGTTTATGAGGTGTGTGTGATTGGTTTGGTTGGAATTGCTCTCAAACTCAAAACCCGATAATGACTTGCTTTGGAAGGCAAATTTGGAAGTGAGAAGGTGATTTTGAGGAAAACATCTGTTTGATGGCTTTGGTGTACTCAAACTGATCACAAATGAGCTCTATTTATAGTAGAGCAAGTTTGTTTTGCAAGGAATAGTGAATGGAAACTGCTGCATAGGTTTGGCCAATGTTGATCAATGAGAATCCAAGTCTCCTCTAGCCATTGACTAGAGGTTAGGGCACAGGTTGCTGGTTCCCTTGGTCTTGGATAAGTCTGGACTGAATTCAGTTGGAAATGGCTCAGTCCATGCCACCTTGGTGTATGCATTGAATGTTCCAATCCAAAATTGGAGTCTTGTCCCTCTTTTAGGCATTCCTAGGTTTGGCATGCTATTTTTGGTTCCAAGGACTTGGGAGGCTTGGGATCAGAGTTGGTTCCTCCTTGGTCCCCCCTTGAGGTGTTCAAATGGATAGAGTTGCTTTCCCTTTGCAAAATTTAAGCAAATCGAGCAAAACTCCCAAATCTGCCTTGCCATGACAGTTTGCAGCAAGGCATATTGGCATTGTCATATCTCATGGCTCAAGTGGAATTTGATGGAGTTCTTGGCCATTTTGGAAAGCCCTTATATGATACAACAACTGTTTGATCATAGTTGGTTTTTGACACTTTATGGATCCAAGTGAAAAATGCCCCTACATTTGGAAAAAAGTGAAGGCAGATTCTGACTTAGTGAAAATTTCACTAAGTGTTGGAAAAAGTGGCTTTTCATGTTTTCAGCCATTTTGATCATTCCATAACTCAAAATCCATGATGAATTGGAATGAGGTGTAGTTAAAGCTTTTGTAGAGGGCCATGAGGGCTACAAATCCAGCTTTGAATAGGGAAAAATGGCCTTGTGGTTTTGGAGTTATGATCCTCCAAAGTTGGTACCCTAGCCACTTTATTCCATAACTTAGAAAAATTTCTAAGTTTTTATGGTTACCCCTTTTACAAGTTATCCCCTTTTTCTTGATTTTTCTTGATGAATGATGATTCCAATCACATATTAACATCATTTTAGGGTTAAAGAACCATATTTGTGAAAAATCTCAAAAAGTCAAAGTTGACTTTTGTGCACAGTTGACTTTTTGTCAAATGAATTCCAAACTGTGCGATCCTCTATAAAATCAAGTCCTTGACCTAAATCAAACTTGATGGATTGATTTCATAGGTGTTATAGGGTGTATTGAATCATGTCCTAGGGTTTGGGAGCATATCCTGGTCAACAGTCAAAGGTACAGTTGACTTTTCTCGCGAAACCCTAGTTCTGGTTCTGATGAAAGTGAGACTTATTGCTCAAGTTTCTTGGATTAATCCATTGTTGCAAATGGATAAATGGGATTTATTAGAGACCCTCAAATCATTTCTTGAGGTCATGGCTCATGATTTGTCCCAAAAGTCAACTTAGGGGTGAATTAGGTCAAGAAACACTAATTCCTGATTTTTGGTGAATGCTTCCCCTGAGGCTAAATTGACTTGATGCTAGGGTTCATGTGGTCCCATGGAGTAATTCAAGTTATGATTTGAACCATTGGCTCATGCCCAGAGGAAAATTTCCATCTGGAGGCCCTGGTCGACCAAAACCCTAATTTGGTGACACTGGTGATCTTGAGGCTTGATCCATCTAGAAGGGAGCAACCTTGTGCTTAATCCTTGAAGTGGGAGTCCTCTTGATCCTTTTTGGATGTTTGAGAGGTTATACAAGTTGAAGATCGTGTCATTCCTTGATTGATCCTTTGTCTAAGAGCTCTGAGAGGGCCTGAAACCCTAAATTTGATTGTAGTGGATGCTCACCCATCTTTGGGGAGACTGATGAGGTATGATGGTTCATCCATATTGTGATGATGATTTACACAATGATGGGAAATCTTAGTGGTCAAAATTTGGGGTATGAAAGTTGCTAAATATGAAGAAGGGAATGCAACAAATTATGACCATGTCATGGAGGTAGATTTGGAAATTAGGGAAAATAAGAAAGAACCAGAATAAGCTATACCACCCCTAAAGCTAATTGAAGAGAAAAAGAAAAAGGAGGCTAAACCGGTGATTAAGTTACCTTACCCTCCGAGAGTGACAAAGAAGGATCCAAAAGAGAAAGACTTGGAGAAATTTATTACAAAGTTAAAAAAGTTAGAGATCAATATGTCATTCTTTGAAGCACTAGAGAAAATTCCCATTTACCAGAAAACCATGAAAGAGGTAATATTTAAAAAGAGACCAATAGGAGAGGAGATGGAAATTTTAACTGAGAAACATTGTGACAATTTATAAATTTAGCTTTCCAGTTGATTTTGAGATCATGGACATTCTGGAAGATAAAGAGACCCAAATCATTCTTGGTCGACCATTCTTCCGTACATGTCGATGCATCTTCGATGTGGAAAAAGGCACCCTGACTTTAAAAGCATATGATGAGGAAATAACGTTGAAAGTGTTTGAGATCAAGAACCAAGTGGAAGAAGAAGATAATCTTTCTTCAATTGGCATGATCAGAACATGTTGGGAAAGCCAAATTCCAAGACCACCACCAGAAAAAGTCTCACGCATAATCTCTCAGAGAGCGTCATCGTCTTCAGCTTCAACAAGCATAAAAACTCAAAGATCCATTCCAAAAGTCAAGAGAAAGAAGAAAAAGTGGCATGGAGGTAAGGCTATGAAAGTGGGAAGTCACTTATTGTAAAAAGGGGACTCTATCTCTGAAAAAGATGGTTTCCTTATTTTGAAAAAGACAAGCAACAAGGTGTGGAGGCTAAAGTATCCCCCATAACAGGGGGAATGAGGTATCAAGCTAATGATGGTAAACAAGCGCTACTTTGGAGGCAACCCAAGGGAGTGTCGCTCCCGGGATTTTCATCCAGGTACAAACGCGAAAGTGGCGCGGAAGAAAGAAAGGGAGTCGCCAGCCAGGCATTTTTATCCCAAAGAAAGGGAAGGGTAATGCTGCACAAACTCGGGAGAAAGGAAAGAACGAGGTCTCGCCAACCAAAGAGAACGGGTAAGGGAGTCGGTTACGTGGAGGGAAGGTTATCACACCCCTTCACGTCCGTCGTACTCGACGGGATCCACGCTTGAAGTACTGCTCAAAGGGTGATATAAAAGATGCTGGAATAGGAACTGAGAGAAAACGAGAAACAAATGTAGGGAAAATAAAAGAAGTGCTCGAATGGGCCCTACCCCACTGCCTACGTATCTCATCGGGAACATGAGAATTAGAGCGATGTAGTTCCCCTCAACAAGGGAAAACTGTTTGTGTTTTTTAGGGAACGACTAATGTTCTAGCTCAGGTGTTGCAGGCTCACTGAATCGAGTGCGTTACCGTATTGCAAGAGAACAAGGAGAAGCACGTTCGTACGTTGAGAGTGAATGAGATGAGAAGAGAACTCCCGAGGGAAAGACGTTTTTTGTTTGTTTGAAGTGTTTTAGAAGTTTTTTATTTGAAGTGTTTTGCATAGGTAAGTGTACCTAAGTCTTTTTCAATGGAATGTGCATCTCATGCATCATTCCAAAATGAAATGATGATGAAGTACACTAAGTATGAGGATGATCCTCAAACTTACTTCCAAAGTTAAAGGCTTAAGTACACTAGCCTATTCCCTTTATTAAATGTTTTTGTTGTTTTTAAATGAAGAAGTGTTTTTTGTTTTGTTTGTGAAATTACTTCATGTTAGAGACTTGTACATCATGCTAGAAAACCTACAACACATTCCAAGATGGAATGTATGCAAGCCCCCCCATGGAATAAGGCTCATGACACATGAAGATGTTTCAACCTTTATTAATTAGGTGTTTTGAATTTGTTTTGAGATGAGAGAAGAGACTCAAAAGAAACAAAGGTAAAGACTAAAGGGGACTAAGCCTCAAACCCTAATTGAAAGGAAGAAGACCATTAAGCATTATCCACACACTCAACTTACCATTAGCCCCTACAAGCAAAGGTTAGTTCAATAATGGAATAAGAAATCATAATTGAAAGGAGGAAGACCATTAAGCATTAAACATCTTATGAAATGAACTTAAGAATCAAACAAAGCTCAAACCTAAAGTGTAGCGAGCGATTTTGGACGTGGTTCTTAAGCACTGGTCGCTCTCTGCGGTTGAGCTTAAACTACAGGTCGATTCATTTTTTATCCTATTGTAAGCTGACTAAGGAAGGGAAATAGATGTCTCCAATTAATCATGCTTTGCATACTGAGTTTAAACAGCGGTCTGTTAGGTTACAAATGCTACAATGTGGGGGGCCTTTGTACTAGTTATTTGTTTTTTCGCCAATACGAGTTTCTTTCTTTTTATCTAGGCAGAGGGTTTTCTGATGGGGAACAAGGATTAGGAGGTTAGGACTGTTGTTTTTGAATTACTGCTTTTGAGTGATGGGATTTGGGTTTTTTATTGATTGTGCTCGCTAAGATCTTTTATTTCGATCTTATGCCTACGTATTCCCATTTACCGAAACAGGGAAATCAGAGCGTTCGTAGTTCCTCCTATTCTATGGGAGGAAATGGTTTTTGGTGTCTTGTTCAAAGCCCAAGACGTGAAGCGAAAAGGTTGTTTGTATCTTGTTCAAAGCCCAAGATGTGAAGCTGAAAGGTCTCGACTTTAGAGAGAATTTTTCATCTCTAAAGAGGGGTAAAGGAGAATTACTTTAACCGGGATACGCGGATCCTAGCAATGCCATAATTTCCTAAGAAGAGGTTTTAACCTGAAGGAGAAGACTTTAACTCAGTATAGAGCAACGCCATCTTTCCTTAGGAATTCCTCATGCTAAAAGAAGGACAATGGCATGGATGTAGATGATCCAGAGGCTTGCCGCTTACTGCGATTAGATGAAAGGGAAGGAGTTGTTGATGTTTATGTACTGTGAACGAGGCACAGGTTTGATGCTAAAAGGTTGATTGGATCAACCAGTGGTTTTCTTATACGAAGCCTAAGAGGAGGCTAATTTCCGCTAGGGAAAATCATTATACAAAGCCTAAGAGGAGGCTATTTTGTGTCTCGTACAAAGCCCGAGAGAGAGGCTAAAAGGGTTTGACTCCACAAGAGAATCTTTTTATACTCAACAAGAGAGTGTTTTTTGTATCTCTTACAAAGCCAGAGATGGAGGTTGTTGCTTGTTTGGCTCAATAAGAACATTTTTGTATCTCGTATAAAGCCCGAGATGGAGGCGAAAAGGGTGGTTGACTCAACGAGGGAGTCTTTTGTGTGTCTCGTACAAAGCCTGAGAGAGAGGCTAAAAAGGTTTATTCTGCTGGGGAGAATCATTGTACAAAGCCCAAGAGAAGGCTAACTTATGCTGAAGATAAGAAGGATCATTATACGAAGCCTAAGAGGAGGCGAAAAGGAGGCCGACTCCTTCGGGGATATCATTATACAAAGCCTAAGAGGAGGCTAAGGTTACTGTGTCAGTTAAGTGACAGGTCCAGTATACTGATTTTGAAAGAGAAAATCAGTTCGTATATGAGCAACACTGTACTCGAGGATTTGGTTCGAGGACCCGGGTTATTTCCTGTTCTTTAAGGAAAGTGGAAGTCCAAAGGGCATTGAGACTGTCCAAGTCTGCAAGTTTTCTTCCTATTTAACGAAAGGGGTCACTTGAGAATGTCTTTGAGACTCAAGGAACACAGACTGTCCAAGTCTAGAGTTTTATCTCTTGTACTATGCTTTGAGAAACAGTAGTAGACTCTTTAAAAGGACAACTCTACAAAGATTACTAAGTTCTGTTCCTATACCTCTAGGAGGTCGTCGGGACAATTTGTATGAAGCCCAAGAGGAGGCTGGAAGCTTTTAAGAAGCCGATCGGTCCTTGTACGAAGCCCAAGAGGAGGCTATCATTCCCAGAGGAAGAAATCATTATACGAAGCCTAAGAGGAGGCTGTCAATACTTCTAAGAAGACGACGGGTCCTTGTACTAAGCCCAAGAGGAGGCGGGGTTGCTTTTTGGAAGCCCGTGGGTCCTTGTATAATGCCCAAGAGGAGGCCGATACTTTTAAGAAGCCCGTGGGTCCCCAAACCCCGAGAAATTCAAGGCAATGCTATTCACCGAGAATAGATCAAAGTCAGGAAAGTCCAAGAATTTGGAAGAAACTCAAAGATGCCATTCACAGAGAATACATTTCATCTTTGGGAGTAGAGTTTCTTGACGATTCCTAAGGAGGACAGCTGAAGAGAAGACTGTATCTGGTGCTCCTATTGGGGATCTAGGTGTCTATTTCTATGAACAAACAAAATGGCGTCACCTAGTTCTAGACGTAGTTGTCGGGGAAACTCTGAATATCTATACTATTATTACACAGTTGATATGAGTTTATGAAAGGAGACTTACAGTGAGCAGCCCCACAATACAGTTATATATATATGAGTTTGTGAAAGGAGACTTACAATGAGCAGCCCCACAAAACAGTTATATGATATGAAAGCGGTAAATGAAAGCGGATAAACACTTACTCGGTTGTAGAGCTTCCATGCTGTTTGGTTAGTTGTTCAACAAAGAAAGATTGAAAACAACAGTATATTCAAAATCAAAGGAGAAAGTGCTTTGAAAAAGAAAGATTTGGGGCTTACAGCTCAAGGAGAGGCCCAGGGTTTTACCGTTGAATTTGTACAGAGGGTCTTATACAAGTGACTGTGGCCCGAAAGAGTTTTCTGTAAAAAGGGATGGGTCTTACACTCTCTCAAGAGGCCCAAAAAGTTTTAACGAAAAAGAGTGGGGCTTATAACACGAGGGTAGGCCTAGTTGACTTTTTGTTTAAAAATGGCGATTGCGCCGAGGTTTTCTTTTAACGCAGAGGGACTTATACAATAAGTGAGGCCCAAAAGGTTTTGGTTAAAAGGGGGTTGGGTCTTACACTCTAATAGAGGCCCAGAGAGTTTTGAATGGGTCTTATTGCTCGAAGAGAGGCCCAGATGGTTTATTTTTAAACGGGCGATGATCGCGCCGTTTGTTTTTTGACGGTATCGGGACTTATACAATAAGTGAGGCCCAAAATGATTTTGGTCAAAAAAGGATTGGGTCTTACACTCTATTAGAGGCCCATGAGTGTTTGACAAAGTTGGTTGAAATGGAAAATCAACAAAACCCTAATTTCATCATTTTAAAAGTAATTATTCAATGAAAAATTAATTAAAACGATACAAAATCCCACATAAGTTTGAATAAACAACTTGTGATTTTGGTTTTAGGTTTGAAAAATGAGGTATAAATCACAAGAGATATTAAAACTCATTTGGTCTTGATTTTTTCAACATGTATATTTATTTTTAAAATGGTTTAAAAACAAATAAAAGGCATTTATTCACAAAAATACTAATTATATTAAATAAATAATATAAATCTATTTTTTTTTTGTGGAAATAAATATTTCAATATTTTTGTGATTTTTTGCAAAAAGAACCAATCCAAAATAATTAAAATTGAGTGAGTTATTAATTTTCCAAATAATTAACAAAACATGAAAATAATTGGAAAAATAGCAAAAATGTGAAAAACCACAAAATGGCATGGGTGGGGTTTGAACCCACGACCTCAAGCATACAAGGCGCGCGCCTTACCACTGGGTTGGTGATACATCCATTGTTTGAAACAAACCAACAAATATACAAGGCATGACTTGGTTTTGGCTTGCCCAAGGCAAGTTTCGGCTCAAAAACGTGAAGGTCATAACTTTCTCAATTCTTAATGGATTGAGACAAAATTTATATGTATCTGGGCCAGAATTTCACAAGGAATCCAATGGTGGTGGTGGTTTTTTCATATCACACTGCCTCCTCAAAATCCGATAGTGGTTTCAAAAAGGACCTATAATTGCATTTTCTGTGCCATAGCTCAATACAGGCATGAATTACATGATCAATTGGCACAAACACAACACATATGACATGTATGAGAGATGCATAATCAATGGACTTCAAATGCACACATGTTTTGGTGACTGCAAGTTGAGATGCTTACCCTTCTTTGGGATTTTGGAGTTTTCTCAGCAATCCTCCAACTTCCTTGCTCTAGATATGATTTTATGCTTTGAACAACCTCAAATGATCTCTTGGACGCTTTGAGGATGATTGGAATCAGCTGGTACCTGTAAAAACACAAACTGTCCCTTTCTTGCAAAAGGGGTCAAAAGTGACCAAAATAGGAACTCTCTCAAATGGTGTTCTAGATGTATGAAACCATTTGGGACAGTTCAAGGATGATATTTGGAGTGTGTTTGAGGTTTTATCTGGTTTGGAAAGTGACTGAATCAAGACATGGCTTGAAAAATGCACAAAAGTGCCATTTTGAGGTTTTGAGAGGTGACTTTGTGATGTTGTGATTACAGGTCACTTTTGATGGTTTGTACAGCTTACATATGATATATATGAGGTGTGTGTGTGATTGATTTGAGTGGAATTGCTCTCTAACTCAAAAACTCAAAATTACTTGCTTTGGAAGGCAAATTTGAGGTGAAAGAAGAGATTTTGAGGAAAGCATCTGTTTGATGGCTTTGGTGTACTCAAACTGAACACAAGTGAGCTCTATTTATAGTAGAGCAAGTTTATTTTGGCTGCAATAGTGAATGGCAACTGCAGCAGAGGTTTGGCCAATGTTGTCCAATGAGAAATCAAGTCTTCTCTAGCCTTTGACTAGAGGTTAGGGCATAGGGCTGTGGTTCCCTTGGTCTTGGATAAGTCTTGAATGATTTTAGATGAGAATGGCTCAGTCCATGCCACCTTGATGGTTCCATCGAATGCCTCATTCCAAATTTGGAGTCTTGTCCCTATTTTGGCCATTCTAGGTTCAACATGCTATTCCTTGTTCCTTGGACCTTGGAGGCTTGGCTCAGTGATTGTCCCCGTTAGATTCAATTCTCAGAGGTGTCCAAGTGGATAAGAGCATTTGGATTTGGCTGATTTTGTCAAATCGAGCAAAAATGCAAATTCTGCCTTGCCTTTGACAGATTTCAGCAAGGCAACTTGACAATGTTGTCGCTCCCGGGATTTTCATCCAAGTACAAACGCGAAAGTGGCACCGAAACAGAGTCGCCAGCAATGTGTATTTATCCCAAGAGAGGGAAAGGAAACACCGCGTAAACCTGAGAGAAAGGAAAAGCATGGTCTTACGACCAAGAGAACTGGGTTCGGGAGTCGGTTACGCGCGGGGAAGGTATTAGCACCCCCACGCGTCCATCGTACCCGATGGGATCCACGCTTGCTTGTCTCGATCAAAGGGTGTAAAGAAAGGATACTGGAAAAGGAACTGAAAGAAAGAAAGGAGAAAGAAAAGAAAAGGAACGGGAAACAAATGTAGGGAAAATAAAAGAAGTGCTCGCATGGGCCCTACCCCACTGCCTACGTATCTCATCGGGAGCATGAGAATCAGAGCGACGTAGTTCCCCTCACTAGGGATGGATTGTGTTTTTTAGAGAACGGCTTACGTTCTAGCTCAGGTGTTGCAGGCTCGCTGGTCCGAGTGCGTTACCATCTTGCAAGAGAACGAGTAGAAGCGCGTTCGTACGCTAAGAGTGAATGAGGTGAGAAAAGAATTCCCGAAGGAAAGACATTATTATTTGTTTTTGTCTTTTAGAAAGAAGTGTTTTGTTATTTGTTTGCATATGATAGTGTATCCAAATCTTAGTCCTTGGAATGTGTACCTTCTCACATTCCAAGATGGAATGAGTAAGAAAGTACACTAAATATGAAGAAGACCCCCACACTTAGTTTCAATTGTCAAGGTTCAAACACACTAGCATACTTGCGTTTATTAAGTGTTTTTGTTGATTAAGAAATGAAGAAGTGTTTTATTATTTATGCTTTCAACAAGTATTGCATTTAAGTCCCTCACACAAGATCAAATGTTTAACGCATTGACCCAAGATGGGTTGTATGCTATACATTTTAAGATTATAAGAGAAGACCCCTTATAATCTTTTCTTTATGTGAAAGGCCTAAATGCAATAAGTGTCTACCTTTATTATATGTTTTGAATTTTCTTTGAGAGATGAGAAGAGAGACTCAAGAGAGGAGAAAAGGTAAAACCTATATGGACTAAGACTCAATCCTAATTGAAGATTAAAGGGAGTGATCCTAATGGTTTGTGAGGTTTCAACCTAAAGTCTAAAGAAAGAAAGAATTAAACAATTCACTTCTAAAGTAGAAGATGAATTGTAATTCAAAAAGGGAAAGTAATGAGTTATTAAAAGAAAGCACATAAATGCTTAACAAAACATAAAATGGAATTGTAAAAGAGAAAGGATAGAAGTTGAATGTGGATTCCTTATCCACACTCAATTGAAACTTACCAAAGCTCCTACATGGTTAGTAAACATGGAAACATGTATAAGAAGCAAAAAGTACTTAATACACATTAAAGTTCCAAAGAAAAAGATGAAGAATCAAATCCTAAGATCACAACCAGAATGTGCATCATATGGACAACAAGTGAATATCATCATACAAGTTCAAATGAACAAGCAACAATCATCATCCATAGCATTCAAACATGTTATCATAAGAAAGGATAGACGAAAGATGAAAAGAAAGGAAAAGGACATGCATAAATGGAACATGTAAATCAACAACCAGAATTGAAACTAAATGGAAAATGGTTTATAAACATCTCAAAAGTATTTATGAATCAACATCAAGACATTCAAGAAGTAATATAAGAAGAATTGAAATGAAAGTTCAAAAAGAAAGTGCAAACAATACATGTTAGGATGCACAAAGTTCAAGTTGAAATGAACATGTGAAGATGACCTATAATGTGCAACAATGACCTATAATATCACTTGAATGACTCATACAAATATGCAAATGCTCATACAAATATGCACAAAAGAATTCATGCAAACATGCACTAAAGTTAAAATGACATGACATGTATTATACTTCAAATGTAATACATCAAACAAACCCAAATGGATTCATGAAAATTATGCCAGCATATTATTGGAATGCCTAAGTCAGAAATGCATCATACATCAAGATAGCATGTAAAAATTCAGAGCAAAATGACTTCAAACAAAGCAATTAGGTCAAATTGAAACATCATGCAAAGTGGTGCAAATATAGGCATCAAAACATGTCATAAAGTGACCTAAAAAATCAAACAAAAATCATCTAACATGCTTCAATGTATTAGTGAATCAATGCAAAAAGAATCATGTCAAAACAGTTTGTAATGAGCAAGAACAAAATTAAACAAATTCATGTATCATGCTTAGAATGCATCTAAATGGAAATTCACAGAAAATTGTGCAACAGGGGCAAAAGTGTCATAAAATCATGAAATGAAAATATCAAAAATTTCCTAAATGTCTTAATAACATTCATAAATTTTCCTAGAATTTTCTAATAACATTTTGTAATTTTAAAAATTAAAAAAAGAAACGTGCACAAAATTAAGAAAATAAAAAGAAATGAAATAAGAGAGGGAGGTGTAAGCATAGCAATTGTTCAATTCAAATTGGTTTGGGCTTTGAAACACACGGTGCAAATAGCAATTTAGCCCAGTCCACATCTGCGCAATCCACACTAGCAATCATGCACACTCAGTCAAACAAAAGTCAAGCAATTATCACCCTTGGATCAAGTCAAGTCAGCACCAAAGTCAAAGTAATTGAATCCAACACACGCGCGTGAAGACACACACTACATACCATGCACTGCACCACACAATGATTAAATGAAATCAGAAATAAAAACACGTGACATGCACGCCTATTTTAATGCGCTGGCACGTTTTTCACCACACGATGGGAACACATCAACGACTACGATTAAAACTGCAAACAAAACCCTAGAATAAATGTCACCGGCCGGAGATGACCTCCGGTCACCTTCTCCGGCCAACAACCACCACCTGCAAACTCACATGTTCACCAAGACACACAATACGCATACCAAAATGAAGCTGAGATAATGGAGATCAATGATACGCAATTATTTTTCACACAATAAGCATGCACACAAAGAACAGAGAGGATCAAACCAAGCCCTAACTTTTGGATCTAAGCCTCTACAAGGCCTATCAACTAGCCGGAGTAAGCAGAGCTTCTATCAAGCTTAAATTAACAAAAACAAGCTAAAATTAATGAAAATCAACTGAAGCAAAGTTGAATGATGAAACCTGAAAATGTGGAGCAATTGGAGATGTTGAGAAAAACCAGAGAAAAGCTTGATATGCTGAGCTTCTAGATCTTCAAACTTAGCAAAATAAATGCTATGGATTCGTAAATAGATGAAGGATATTGAAGCTTGCAATGATGCTGAACTTGCAGAAATGGAGTTGTTCTTGTTGCTCTTGATTCAACCACACCAAGCAATGATCACTGGAAGCACAATGGAGTTGAAATCGTGGAGAAGAAGATGAGCAAAATCAGAGAGAGTGAGAGGAGAATTCTGAAGTGAATGTGAGAAATCAGTGTTGTCTGAGAAATGTGAGTGAAGTTTGGTTTTATAGTGTGAGTTAGAAATGAACCAGAGGTGGTTAAGTGAGTGAGTCAACTGAGTCCAAGTTGAGTTAACTGAGCTGCCTCTAACTAACTGAGCCAAGTTAGTTAGGGCGAGTCAGCTGTGGGTGTGCTATAGTGGTGGAGGTCCATGGTGTAATGGTGGAAGTGAAAATGAACTGACATTGCACGGCTGTCTCACCAAACTTGTTCAGCAAGTTGCTTTTTCTATTTTCGTGCATGGCACGTGCTCATGTGCATGGACATGTGATGAGTGTTTGGTTAAATGAAGAAAGAGTTGGAGGGTGAGCAATGCACGAGCAAGCTGAGACAACAACAACAACATTCATTTTTTCTGGTTTTTAGCAGCCCAAGGTTTAATGGTTTGACCAAGAATTTCTCTCTAGTTTGTGAATGAAACAAAGAGGTATTGATGCCAAATGGAAGAGGAGATATCATGGAACAAGTTTGGGGTGAAAATTGAATTGAATTGAGGCTTGGAAATTGGTGAAAAGCAACTTGGAACATCAAGGTTTGGAACTGGTTTGTAGGCAAGACAGTTGGTCGGTTGACAAGGTAGCTTGGTGCATGGAATTTCAGTCTGAACACACTAAATTGAGACCACTATAACTCACTCATAGCTTGATCAATTCAAAATTTTCCCAACATCAATATTGAAGATGACACTACAAAGAACAACTTTGATGTTGAAAATTTTCTCATTTGGAGCTTTATTCTTGGAGAAATTAGGCTTGACTTTTGGCACACCAACTGTTTGAGGAAATGATGTGCGCGTGACCTGAAAATTCTTGGTCATGACCTAGTTTTGGCCTACTTTCTTCCAACTTTGATCCATCATATCTCCATCAATATTTATCCAATTGAGATGTTCTACATATGGATTTGAAGCTTAAAGCAAGACCTTTTGTTGTGGCCTGGTGGAATTTTCATTTGATGCTTCAATTTCAAATGGCCTTGGTTCCAACTCTGATGCAAAATGGCCAAAACTTACTATTTTTAGTAACCCTACTTCACCCAAAAATGGCAACTTTCCACATCTTGATTTTTTCATGATTCCTTTGGAGTTTCTTGATCAAATTTTGCACATTGTACACATATAACATGAATTTCATGAATTTGGCCTCAAAAAGTCAAGAATTGACTTTTTCCTCTGATTATTTGACTTTGCCCCAAATTTCCTGATTTTTTATCTTTCTTCCAATTGAACCACTTCTAAAACCAATTGAGATGTAATTTTCCACATACATACACTTAGGGACATATGGAATACCATGACATCAAGTTTTGTCCAAAAAATCAAAGATTCCCTGATTTAATGGGAAACCCTAGTTTTGGTGCCCATCTCCTAGGAGAAAAATGTGCAGTCTTCAATTTCAAATTCCTCAGAGTATGTTGTGTACCTTCTTAAAGGATGATGATATATGCCATTTGAGGATGATTTTGGATCAATGAGCTATCTCTTTTGAGGGTTTTCCTTCATTTTTTGAACCTCTTGCATAGTGAAAGATGTAATGCTTCAATCTCCCATTGTATCTCTTATCCTTGAGGTTGTGGATGATCAATTGAGATAGTATGAGACATGAAAGGCTTCTTGGCTTGCCTTGAGGCAACTTGACTGACCTTTTTGTGCTTTGAACGATCCCTTGATTGTCCATCTCCCACCTGACCACATGCCCTGATGGTAAGAAGGATGCCATGCTTCATTTTTCTATGTTAAATGCAATGCAATGCTAATGAGATGGATATGATATGATAAATGATAATGCCATGCTATGATGCCAAAAGGGGAGAGCAAATTTTGGGGTATTACAAATGTTGTATCTCATGGATTAAGTGGAATTTGGCAATGTTCTTGGCCATTTTGGAAAGCCCTTACATGATACAGCAACTGTTGGAACAAGTTTGGTTTTGATCTCTTTTGATTCCAAGTGAAAAATCCCCCTACATTTGGCAAAAAGTGAAGGCAGATTCTGACTTAGTGAAAATTTCACTTAGTGTTGGAAAAAGTGACATTTTCACTTTTCAGCCACTTTGATCACTCCATAACTCAAAATCCTTAATGAATTGGAATGACTTGTAGTTGAAGTTTTTGTAGATGATAATGAGGTCTACAAATCAAGTTTTGGATGGAAAAAATTGGCCTTGTGTTTTAGGAGTTATGGTCCTCCAAAGTTGGTACCCTAGCCACTTGAATTTTAAATTAGAAAAATTTCTAAGTTTTTATGGTTACCCCTTTTACAAGTTATCCAACTTTTCTTGATTTTTCTTGATGAATGATGATTCAAATCATACATTAACATCATTCTAGGGTTAAAAATCCATTTTGGTGAAAAATCTCAAAAAGTCAAAGTTTACTTTTTGTGCACAGTTGACTTTTTGTCAGATGAATTCCAAACTGTGCAATTCTTCAGGAAATCATGTCCTTGACCTAAATCAAACTTGATGGACATGTTCCATGGGTGTCATAGGGTATATTTATTCATGTCCTAGGGTTTGGGAGCATGTCCTGGTCAAAAGTCAAAGTTACAGTTGACTTTTCTCGCGAAACCCTAATTGTGGTGCAGATGAAGTTGAGACTTGTTGCTCAAGCTTCTTGGATCAATCCATTGTTCCAAATGGATCAATATAGTATATCAAAGACCCTCAAATCATCTCTTGAGGTCTTGGTTCATGATTTGTCCCAAAAGTCAACTTAGGGGTGAATTAGGTCAAGAAACCCTAATTCCTGATTTTTGATGTATGCATCCCCTGAGGCAAAATTGACTTGATGAATGGGTCCATGAGGCTCCATGGATTATATTAGGTTATGTTTTGGATCCTTGGCTTGTGCCTAGATGAAATTTCCCATCTGGAGGCCCTGGGCGATCAAAACCCTAATTTGGTGACATTGGCGATCTGGAGACTTAATCCACCTAGAAGGGAGCAGCCTTGTGCTTAATCCTTGAAGTGGGAGTCCTTTTGATCCATTGTGGATGTTTGAGAGGTTAGACAAGTTGAAGATCAAGTCATTTCTTGATTGATCCTTTGTCTAAAAGCTCTGAGAGGGCTTGAAACCCTAGTTCTGATTGCAGTCAATGCTCAACAATTCCTTGAAGAGAATGATGAGGCATGATGATTCATCCATATTGTGCTGATGATTTGCACAATGATGGGAAACTTTAGTGGTCAAAATTTGGGGTATTACAGATGCCCCTATTTAATCTTCTTGGACCCGAAGGTGCGAATGACGAAGGGTTTCGGGCATTCGGGGTGCAAGAGGATTAAATATCGGAATATCTGAAATTTTGATGGCTATGAATGGCAACTTGCGCATTCATCTTCTTTTGATAAGCAATGATGCTTAGAAAAGGTAAAACTTCCCCGCGATGCTGGTTTCCAACCAAGGAACTGGTCTAAGTTTCTGAAATAAACTTCCCCTCGATCCTGGTTTTCAACCAAGGAACTGGTCTAAGTTTCTGATTCAAACTTCCCCTCGATCCTGGTTTCCAACCAAGGAACTGGTCTAAGTTTCTTTTGTCAATAAACTTTATTGACAAGGGACGCTATTCGTAGCGGTTTTCCTCAAACTTCTCGCCGAATTTTCCTGGAGAGATGCCATTTGACGGAAAAAGTTTCGATGTCAGACTTGCTGGGGAACCCAACGTCTGAGTTGTAGAGTTGCACCAACTTCTCTGTTTTGGAGACGCCATTTGTCGATTCTACTGGGGAAAGCGAGTCTCTTGAGAAACTACTTCGCTTGGGGATATTGCATCATACTTTTCTCGGGATCTTCCCAGAGAAATGCCATATGATGGGATCCAATTTTGAGGTGCCGATGACCTTTTCATCAGCGGTTTTTTGAAGAAACACTGATGTACTGCCGAATCTCGGCTTTAAGAGGCTTTCTCTGGGGATTTTTCTTAATCCGGGAAAGCAAGGACATCATCTTCAATGGCGAAGAGTGACATCTGTTGAAGGTTTCTCTGGTCTTTCAGAGGTTCAAGTTATCAAAGTGGTCGAGTGCCGACTCTGATCTTAGAGATACACTGGTAGCGAGATTGTTCAGACGAAGCAATTCCTGACGAGGAAAGAACTGACAAACTCGATTGAGAAGGCGGTTATCACTAGGGGACAAGACCGACTCAAGTGATAGTGATGCAATATGAAATGCGAATGCAAACAAAATGCATGGTGTATGTATGTATATGCTGACAAAACAGACGCGACATATAGAGTAAAAGATGAATACGGTTGAATACTCGGCCATCGCGGGCCGAAGCAGTACCGTTAGTTCAAGATAGCAATTCCACCTTGCTTAGGAGAGATAGTCCCCGTGGGGAGCTATGTTGATCGGGCTTAGGAGATGAGAACTCGGTCGAAGGTATCAGACGGGAAAACCGCACCTGATACAGTTGATCCTTCATTCAGGCGCACTGGCCTAGAAGGAGTACTTTGATTCTGCACTTCGAAGTTCGATTACTTCTGGAGAAGCGATCGGTGTTCTTCTGATGTTCAACAATCAAAAGAAATGCCATCTTTAATTTAAAAGCAGAAAAAGTTTTAACAAGTAAATTCATTTTGTTTCATTTCAAGAATCGCTGATTAAGTTTAAACAACGTCGTTCTGTAAAGCTAAAACAAGAAGAGAATTACAAACAAAAGCACAAGGGCTCAAATTTTATTGATAAGATGGAGATCAGCCCAACGCGTGATTCCAAAGAGTATATACAAAGTTAGAAAATGGTAATTTACAGGGAAAAGGGGCTACGTTGAAACATAACGACCACTATCCTTCTACCAACTTTGAATTCGGGGCATCCTAAGCTTCTGTCGAAGATGACCGTTGACTGGAGATTTCCTCCGATGGGTGATGTAACTGCTGCTAAGGGACTTGCCTCTCTTGAACATAGTTACTTGCCATTATCCCTAATTTTTTCCTGGATTGTACTATGATGTTTCCAATCCACCGGGATGATTTTTTCCTCATGTCTCTAACTTTTGCCTGGACCGCCCTTTCGGGTTTTCAATCCACCGAGACGTTTTTTTTTAGGCGAAGTATTTCTTGACTACCTCAACATTCGTGGGGTAGGCAAATTCCTTTCCGTCCATGGTTGCAAGTCTCAAGGCACCGCCTGAGAAAGCTTTCGTGACCACATAGGGGCCATCATAATTTGGAGTCCATTTGCCTCGCGAATTAGAGAGAAATGATTGTATCTTCTTGAGCATGAGGTCTCCTTTCCTGAAGACACGAGGTCAGACCTTTTTGTCAAACGCCCTCTTCATTCTTTATTGATACAACTGACCGTGGCATAGTGCCGTGATTCGCTTTTCTTCGATCAGGTTTAATTCGCCGTGTCGGCTTTGACACCATTCAGCTTCGGTGAGCTTAGCTTCCATCAATACCCGGATTGATGGGATCTCTACTTCTATGGGGAGCACTGCTTCCATGCCATACACTAGAGAAAAAGGGGTAGCCCCTGTTGAAGTGCGGACATATGTACGATAACCGTGAAGAGCAAAGGGTAGCATCTCGTGCCAGTCTTTGTAGGTTACAAACATCTATTGAACGATCTTCTTGATGTTCTTGTTAGCCGCTTCTACCGCTCCGTTCATCTTGGGTCGGTAGGGAGATGAGTTATGGTGTTCGATTTTGAACTCTGCGCACAACTCTTTCATCATCTTATTGTTCAAGTTAGATCCATTATCCGTAATGATCTGGCTTGGAACACCATAACGGCAGATGATATTGTTTTTGATAAATCGGACCACCACTTGTCGGGTTACATTAGCGTACGACGCTGCTTCGACCCACTTGGTGAAATAGTCAATGGCCAATCATGTCGATTCCCCATATGGAAAAAGGCCACGGGGAAGAGAGTACTTTGAGATGTGATGGCGGTACATGAATTTTGTCGGAGTATATCTGACACTTGTGACACCTCCTCATGTACTTGTAGCAGTCGGATTCCATGGTCAACCAATAGTACCCGGCTCTGAGAATCTTTCTCGCCATTGTATGTCCGTTGGCATGAGTGCCAAAGGATCCTTCATGAATTTCCTTCATGAGAATGTCTGCTTCTGGTCTGTCGACGCATCGGAGCAAGACCTTGTAGCAGTCTTCTGAGGGTATTTCTGTCTTTTCTGAGTGCCCCAGGTGGGTACTCTTGTTTTTGAAGGAAGCATTTGATATCGTGATACCAAGGTTTGCCATCTATGACTGCTTCGATCGAGAAGATATAGGCGGGCCGTTCAAGGCGCATAACATCAATCTTAGGTAGGTCATTCCATCGGCCTACGCTAATCATGGAAGAAAGAGTGGCTAAAGCATCAGCCATGTGATTCTCACCACGAGGGATGTGATGAAAGTCAACTCTGTTGAAGAAAGGTAGCAACCTTCTTGCATAGTCCTTGTAAGGAATCAATCTTGATTGGTATGTGTTCCAATCTCCTGTTATCTGATTGATAACCAAGGCTGAATCGCCGTATACGTCCAAGTTCTTGATCCTTAGATCAATCGCTTCTTCGAGACCCATGATACAAGCTTCGTATTCGGCCTCGTTGTTCATACATTTGAACGTAAGTCTGGAAGTGAAAGGAATGTGGGTACCCTGAGGGGTAACAATGATTGCCCCAATTCCGTTTCCGTAATGATTAACTGCTCTGTCAAAGATAAGTCCCCACTAGGAACCTGGTTCTGGCCCTTCACTGGGTAGCGGTTCATCGCATTCTTTCATTTTGAGATACATGACATCTTCGTCTGGGAAGTCAAACCCGATTGATTCCTGATCGTCAATCGGTTGATGAGCCAAATGATCGGCTAAAATACTTCCTTTAACGGCTTTCTGAGCGTGGTACTCTATGTCATATTCTGATAATAACATCTGCCAACGGGCAATCCTTCCCGTGAGAGCAGGTTTTTCGAAGACGTACTTGATTGGATCCATCTCGGAGACCAACCAAGTAGTATGACGAATCATGTACTGGCGAAGACGTTTGGCTGCCCAAGCCAAAGCACAACAAGTTTTCTCAAGCATCGTGTACCGAGTTTCACAGTCGGTAAACTTCTTGCTCAAATACTAAATGGCAGACTCTTTTCGTTTAGTTTCGTCCTGTTGGCCAAGTACACATCCCATTGATTCCTCAAGGACTGTGAGATAAATGATCAGTGGTCTTCCTTCCACTGGTGGTGATAGAATCGGCGGATTCAACAGATACTCCTTAATACTGTCGAAGGCAGTTTGGCAGTCTTCTGACCAAACGCAATCCTGGTTCTTTTTCAGTAATTTGAAAATCGGTGCACACGTGGCGGTCATAAGGAATATGAATCTGGAGATGTAGTTCAAACGTCCCAAGAATCCTCAGACTTGTTTTTCAGTTTTCGAAGAAGGCATTTCTTGAATGGCCTTGACCTTGTCAGGATCAACTTCAATTCCTTTCTGGCTGACGATGAACCCTAGTAGTTTCCCCGAATGGACACCGAAGGTGCACTTATTGGGATTCAAGCGGAGCTTAAATTTTCTTAGACGTTCGAACAATTTTGACAGATGTTCAACGTGCTCATCCTCTGTTCTTGATTTTGCAATCAAATCATCGACATATACCTCAATTTCCTTGTGTATCATGTCATGAAACAGAGTGGTCATGGCCCTTTGATAGGTTGCCTTGGCGTTCTTCAAACCGAACGGCATCACTTTGTAACAAAAGGTACCCCATGGGGTAATGAACGAAGTTTTCTCCATGTCTTTCGGCGCCATTTTTATCTGGTTATAGCCCGAGAATCCATCCATGAAGGAGAAGACTTTGAACTTTGCTGTGCTGTCTACCAGCATGTCAATGTGTGGTAAAGGGAAGTCGTCCTTTGGACTAGCCTTATTCAGATCTCTGTAATCGACACACATTCTGACCTTTCCATCCTTTTTAGGAACGGGTACGATGTTGGCTAACCATTGAGGATATTCAGATGTAGCGAGGAAACCCGCGTCGATCTGTTTCTGTACCTCCTCTTTGATTTTGATGGCCATGTCCGGGTGAGTGCGTCTCAACCTTTGCTTTACTGGCGGACATTCCGATCTCAATGGTAAGTGATGTTCCACGATGCTGGTATCCAACCCAGACATGTCCTGATAGGACCAAGCGAACACATCGGGAAATTCTCGGAGAAGCTTTATCAAACCTTCTCTGGCAGTTGGACTGAGCAGTGCTCCAATCCTGATTTCTTTTCTCTCTTTTTCTGAACCCAAATTCACTGTTTCCAACGGCTCTTTGTGAGGTTCAATGGACCTTTCCTCTTGTTTGAGTAATCGGGAGATCTCTTCTGGAATTTCGTCGTCAACTTCTTCTTCAGCCCCAAATACTGGGAACACAAAGTCGGGAGAAGGCATCGGATCGTATGTTTCAACGGGGTGTAAAACAAGCAATCTGCATGACGGTATGATTCGTGTTTAGAAGAGATAGAGAAAATGCAAGTGTGTGCAGTGTTTTGATTTTTACTGCTTGTTTTTATTATTGAATGTTTTTTAGGATTACCATTTTCTGAAAAAGCAAAAAGAGAAAACAGTAATGAATGCGGAAATTACAGAACGACGTTATTTTATTAATGCATAAGTCGAATCTTGAAACTACAGCCCTATAAAAAAAACTCACTCGCTTTGGGCAAAGCGAAGAGGGAAATTTACAGAAAGCGAGCCCTATCAAAACATCCGTTTCACCTGGGCAGGGTGAAAGGTTTAAAGATGGAAATTACTTTAACTGGTGAATGACCTTCGGAACATCGACAGTAACCCACTGGCGGCGAACTCCTTGGTGAAACACAAAGTCTGGCACCCTCATTGATTTGTCTTCAGAAATGACGCTGATTTCTGGTGGAGCAGGATCATTGGAATCTGTCTCCCAGGCAGAATTGTCGTAGGAGGATTCTTCTGTTGCATTTTGCAGAGTATTTGTGCTCTTAGCCGTATCTCCCCATCCAGTAGGCTGGATATCTTCGAGCCTGATACGAGAGCTTTCAGGAGCGGTGTACTTGACCATGAAGTCGAATTTTCCACTTGGTTCTCCCAGAGTGTCCCAAACTTCTTTGGAACTGGAGGAGTCATCTCTCTCGATGACGTTGACCTCAGGAAAAGCATAATTGATGAATTCAAGTCCTGCAAACGTTGCGAATTCATCTTCATGTTGAGTAGTTTCCGAATGACCTGAGTGTGGATCCCATGACATGGTGGGGACACAGGTATTCTGTTCAATGACGGTCAGCTGATTTTCATTACTCGGCTGACTTTCTGGCCCCAAGTCTCCTGGATAAGGTTGCCACATTGGAAGACCATCTATTGGGCCATAGTAGGTGTAGTCAGAATTGTCTTTCATCGGAGTGTCCTCCTCTAATGAATTTGGTGGAGCACGACATCCTTCCGGATCATAATCTCCATAGATCATTTCAACATCTGATCTGGGTATAAATCTCTGACTCTATGCGGATAGCAAAATGGAATTTGCGTTTCGTCCTGTGACACATAACCGTCCTGGTTAAGATAAGAATTCCAATCCTCATCTATGTCAAAGGGATCCTCTTCATTGATAGCATGGACTACTTGAGTCACTGGTTGGAGGAAGCCTCCACTATGGAAGAAGTTCTGAATGGGATGAAGACTTTCATCGTTGACAGCTGTCTGGGTACAGGTTGCAGAGAAACCAAGACCCTCCTTTGTTTTATTGTCTATAGGAATGACAAGCTGTCCCCATCCTTTTGTATCGGTACTCTCGACCGTTTTGATAGCATCCTTGTATGAGGAAATCGAGGTTCCTCCTTCGGATTGATTGTTCTTGCTCACCGACAGTGCTTGGAACTGAATTCCAATAACCTCTTCAGGTTCTATACCAGCAGATGATGACAAATTACTCATGAGCAAGGCCTGTTCCCCACAGACTGTGATGAGTTGATCGTCCTGAACGAACTTTAGCTTTTGGTGGAGGGTTGAAGTGATCGCTCCAGCCTGATGTATCCAAGGTATTCCTAATAAACAACTGTATGTTGCCCGGATGTCCATGGCCTGGAAAGTGACTTGGAAAGTATGAGGACCAATAGTTATGGGAAGATCAACTTCACCGATAACTGATTTTCTGGATCCGTCGAACGCTTTGACGACGACCTCGCTGATTCTCATCGGAGGGCCCTTGAATGATAATTGCATCAAAGTGGACTTCGGCATAACATTCAGGGCTGACCCTGTGTCTACCAGTACGCTAGCTAAAGCATCGTCCTGGCAGTTGACTGGGATATTGAGCGCCATGTTATGACGGCGACCCTCTTCGGGTAATTCCTCATCACTAAATCCCAAATTATTGCAGGAAGTGATGTTAGAGACAATACTATCGAACTGTCTGATTGTTACATCCTGTTCCACAAAGGCTTGCTCTAAGACTTTTTGTAGAGCCTCCCTGTGGGCTTCTGAACTGAGTAACAGTGATAATACCGAGATCTTTGAAGGAGTCTGTAATAGTTGATCAACAATGTTGAATTCACTCCTTTGGATGAGCTTAAGCATCTCATCTTTGTTTTTCGAAAGGTCGGGATTACTGGATTGACCGATTGGTTGATCCGGAATTTCTGTCTGAAGTTCCTTTTCTTTGTTGGATTCTCCAACCCCTCAGTTGAAGATTCGACCGCTCCGTGTTACACGACTGATGTCTGCAATATTCACGACGGAGGGTAATGGAATTTCCTTTCCATTCTCAACTGTTGTTGCAGCGTATTTATAAGGGATAACCTTAGCTGATTTATACGGTAATGGCCCCGGCAGATAGATGACTATGGGAACCTTCTGATTTTTCTGACCATCATAAGTAATCTCGATCTGTTCCTGGTTGGGAACTTTAGATTTGTCAAGTAGAGGAATAATGGCAAAAATATCCCTGGTCCTGTGATGACCAGAGATCGTGAGGAAATCCTCAACTTGCTCAGCAAGGTAGTTCGGCGACCAATTGATGGGTCCAGAACCTGGATATGGACGAATTTCTCCGCGATCCACCTGACCTTGAAGAGCTGCTCTCATAAGGTAACACCCTTGGTTACCTTCCGAACAGACGCTACAACTGTCATAGTTGTGTGGTGGCACCTGGCCATGCCCACTTTGAATACAATGTAACCTCACTTGGTTAGCTTCCACTGATCGGACATCCTGACTTTGACGTCGAGTAGGATTCCTGTTATTGATACTAATCTACTGAGTATCTTCATCCATATAGATTGGCATCCACCAATGATTTAACAAGTGCTGAAGTGCCTCCTGGACAAGGGTACAACCTCGATCGTTTTCGCAACCCGCTTTACAGCTTTGATAGTCATGTGAGATCAGGAATCCGAGTCGGACCTGCTCAGCATGTAACTCCACCAGGTTGGTATTCATCACTCGAATATCGAAGACCTGAACCATGTTGATTTGATAGGGATTCCTATCATGGTAGTCTTGGATCCATCCAAGATCCATCTGACGCTGGAGGGCCTCTTGTATGAAAGAGCATCCCTGTTTGTTTACTGAGCAAGTCAGACAGGAACTGTAATTGTGCCGCGGCAGATTATGGTACTGGCTTTGCCTTGAGTGCATTGCCACCAAGTTGACATTCATTGCACAGATATTGTGGTTTTGAATGACGTTGGAATTCCTGTAGACCATGTTAACTCCACGAACTCGGTGCTCCTGGATCCATCCGAGATCCATCTGTTCCTGTAGAGCTGCTTACACTACATAACATCCTTGATTGCTTTTAGAGCAGATATCACACTGGTGATAGTTATGAGGTGGCACATGGCCATATCTACTCTGTCTACAATGCATCTTGACCAGATTGGTCCTCAATGAGAGTACATCGTGAATTTGATAGACATTATTAGTCTCTTTCTCAATCAGATTGACCGTAGCTTTCTCGTGTTGAGGCAGCGGGTTCGTGAGAACATTAGGATTCGTATCCTTGAAAGATAAGAGCCCACTCCTAACAAGCTTTTGCACGTCAGATTTGAAATTGAGGAAATTCTCTATGTTATGCCCCGATCCTCCTCGATGATAAGGGCATGTCTGATCTGCTTTAAACCAAAAAGACAGATTTTCCGGTACAATAAGAGGAGACTTAGTCTGAATGTGCCCCTTAGCCAGTAGTAACGGAAATAGTTCTGCGTACGACACAGGTATAGGATCAAACCCTGATGATCGTGTTGTACGGTTGTTATTGTACTGAGGAAGAGCCTGCTGAAGAGGCTGTTGTGTCCTTTGCTGATTAGGTTGGCTCTGCGCAACCTGAGGTTGATACGTAGGAACAGGCGCGGGGCCGATAGCAGGAGTTACCGCTGCTACTGGTTGATAACGACGCCTTTACTTTCCGAGAGAGATATTCCCAATATCTTGCTCTTTTTTCTTAGGGAGAGCACTACCGTATTTTTTAGTACCGCTCGTCGATCCAGTGTCTTTTACTAAACGTCCTTCTCGGACAGCTTCCTCAAGACGTACACCCATACCGACCATTTCGGTGAAGTCACTGGGCGCACTGGCGACCATCCGGCCGTAGTAAAACGAGCTCAAGGTTTTTAAGAAGATCTTTGTCATCTCTTTTTCCTCAAGAGGTGGACAAATTTGAGCGGCAATTTCACGCCATCTCTGGGCGTACTCCTTAAAAGTTTCCTTGTCCTTTTGTGACATTGATCTGAGTTGATCTCTGTCGGGTGCCATGTCCAAATTATATTTGTATTGTTGGACGAAGGCAGTGCCAAGATCTCTGAATGTGCTGATCGAGGCACGGTTTAAACCCATGTACCATTTTAAGGCGGCACCGGTTAAACTATCCTGAAAGTAGTGAATCAGTAGGTCCTGATTTTCCGTCTGAGCTGACATTCGTACATTGTCAAGTGACTTTGAGGGCAAGAGTTACCCTTGTATTTTTCAAAGTCAGGCACTTGGAATTTGTGCGGAACTTTCACATTGGGGACTAGACAAAGGTCTGCAGCGTCCTTTCCAAAAAGATCCTGACCGCGAATGGCTTGCAGTTCCTTCTGCATTTCCAAGAACTGTTCCTGGAATTCATCCATTCGGTCAAACATAGTTTCCTTCCTCTCAGAAGGTATCTGTGGAATCTGTCCTTCCGGGACAGTGTGCACCACAGGGGGTGGTACCGTAACTACGGCGTTGAATCTTGGCATTTCCCGAAGTTTGTAACCTTCAGGGGTCTTTAATATGCCTCTGGCATCTTCGCTTTCCCGAAGTTTGTAACCTTCAGGACCAGCGGCTCCTGCAGAAGTTCCCTGATCTTCAACGATCGGCGGAACGTATCCTTCCGGGATATAATTAACAGGCATGCTCCAGGGACGATCTTTCGGCATCTGATACCTAGGATCGAACTTCTCCACTATGGGCGTCGAGGTGATCTCCGAGATCACAGTTCTTTGTAGCTAAGCTTCTGCCATGGCTTGCATGTCGTTACGAAGCTTTCTCATATCCTCTCTCAGAGCGTCGAGCTCTTCTCTCAACTCTCTGTTCTCTTCCTCAAGATCATCCATCTTTTTCTGGCGACTGGCCCGAGTATTGTACGAATGAGACAGTTTGACTCTAGAATCGAGACACAAACGTAAGATTCGTAGGTAAGGAGAATACGCGATGTGAGAATGATAAAATGCAATGATTATATTAATTGTTTGTTGATTTAATCAAAATAAACTTCGACAATTAGATTGCAAATATCAAACGGTGGGGAAACCCCTTTTTATTGAATTCAAAGGATTACAGAAATGGAAATACAGTAGATTACAAAGTGCAGAAACAGAAACCTAAGCTAATGGGTCCTAGTACTTCCTCTTCTTTGACCGGGGCTCTTGAGCCGTTGTCGGGTTGTCATTCCTTTTCCAGGTGAAAGGAGTGAGCAAATTCCTTTGGTCATCTTGATTTTCTACAGCATGTTGCTCCAAAATTTCAATCAGAGCATCTTTATCTTTCAGTAGTTGTTGTATTTGGATACACTCTATGTTGAGGGTGCGGTACTTGTTCTTCCAAGATCTTCTCTCCTTTTGAACTTTGTTGAGAGTAACCTGAAGCTTTTCAGTCTCAGTCATGAAGTACATGACAGATTCCCTCAGCGGAAGAATTCCGTAACGAGGATAAGGCATTTTTAGCTTGAGAGCTCTAGTTTGTACCCAATGGAGATAAGGCTCCACCGAGACACAGTCCGGTTTTCCCAGAGACTCTCGTCCTATCTTATGAACGTGCTTCCACGCATGCACTATTTCCATCTTCAGTGCTCTGTTACTTTCTCCTTCCTTGAAGAAAAGACCTTCCAGATGAGCGTTCTGCGGAACGAGCCTCATCGGGTATCCAAATTTACGAAGAACCAATATCGGATGGTAGTTGATTCCCCCTTTAATTCCTATGAGGGGTACGTTGGGGAAGTTTCCACAACGATCAATGATTCTAATCCCATCATAAATCCTATTACACCAATCTATATCAGAGTTGGTAAGAGACATGATCTTCTGCGACCAGCGCAAGACACTCTTGCAATCCCAAAAAGCAGTAGATTTAGGCAAATGGGAAATAAACCATTTGTAAAGCAAAGGTACACAGCATATGATCTCCCCTCCGCTGTACAAATTTCCTAAGTGTACAGAATGATACGCATCCGTGAGCAAAGTCGGCACAGGGTTTCCAATGAGAAAAACCTTAATGGCGTTGATATCAACGAAGTTATTAATGTTGGGAAACAAAAATAACCCGTAGGTAAGTAAAACAAAGATGTTTTCGAAAGCAGTCTCGTTCCCTATACTAGCGAAGTACAGAGCTTTCTTTGTTAAGAACTGGGCCGACAAACCTTGTATGCCACCCTTGGTAGTCAGGTGAGTCCTGACCTCAGACTCGTCCAAATGAATTGCTCTTGCAATGGTCTGATTCTTTGGAATTTCTTCCAGTCCAGAAAATGGAGCTCGATCCGTGATATGTAAATCCAACAGATGAGAATACTCCTCCAACGTTGGTGCGAGCTGGTAATCTGGGAATGTAAAGCAGTGATAAACCGGATCGTAGAACTGAACGAGCGCGTCCATGATTCCCCTAATCACATGGACTCTTAACAGTGGTAGCAAACCATCGTGCTTGGCTCTGAAAGCCTCTGGGTTAGTGACCATCCTCGCCAACCTTCTTAAATCCTCTAGCTTTGGAACCTTGAAGGTATACTGGTGAATTCTCCTTCTACCGAAATCCATTAGTGCAATCCTTTTCTCTGATATTTCCAATCACAGTCTTAGTTTATTTTGAAAAACAGAGAGACTAGAAGAGAATTTTTTTGAATGTTTTAATGTTTTTTAGATGAATGCATGAATGCAGCACACAAAAACATAGAAAAAACATGGGGTCAGAGGGTCGTTGTCATGAAGTCAAGGCTCTACCCATCCCCAAAGGTTTACTAAGGTGATTTTTGTACCTGTACTCATTTTCATTAGCTCGTCCCAGGAAGACAGACAACAAGCGGATCGCCAGCGAGTTGTGTGCAATCTTAGAATAAGTGCTATTCACCGAGAATAGATCACCAGCCTCAAATGAGGGTAGTATCGCGTAACAGCTATTTCCGATAGCTTCCGCACTACGAAAGGGTTGGCTTTTCTAAGTGTATACTCAATCTTTCCACATACGGCATCACCCGCATTCCCATTTGCAGAAAAATAAACACGTATAGCAATTAGGAAAAGCAGTATATATATTTTTCCTAAATATCCTAGACCTAATGAAGCTAAGAAACTTAAGTTCCTGACAGAAATGGGTTCCCCGGCGGAAGCCCCAATCTGTGGTATTCACATAAGTGAAGAAAAGAAAGAAGACCGTGCCTAGATCTTACTTTGAACGGCCCCACGGTGGGCGCCACTTTTCAGTGGTGGCCACCGCCATGAAAAAGATTCGTCCAAGGTTTTCACCTTAAACTTTAAGAAAGTCAGTGAACGGCCCCACGGTGGGCGCCACTTTTCTGTAGCGAGCGATTTTGGACGTGGTTCTTAAGCACTGGTCGCTCTCTGCGGTTGAGCTTAAACTACAGGTCGATTCATTTTTTATCCTATTGTAAGCTGACTAAGGAAGGGAAATAGATGTCTCCAATTAACCCTGCTTTGCATACTGAGTTTAAACAGCGGTCTGTTAGGTTACAAATGCTACAATGTGGGGGGTCTTTGTACTGGTTATTTGTTTTTTCGCCAATGCGGGTTTCTTTCTTTTTATCTAGGCAGAGGATTTTCTGATGGGGAAGAAGGATTAGGAGGTTAGGACTGTTGTTTTTGAATTACTGCTTTTGAGTGATGGGATTTGGGTTTTTTATTGATAGTGCTCGCTAAGATCTTTTCTTTCGATCTTATGCCTACGTATTCCCGTTTACCGAAACAGGGAAATCAGAGCGTGAAGCGAAAAGGTTGTTTGTATCTTGTTCAAAGCCCAAGATTTGAAACTGAAAGGTCTCGACTTTAGAGAGAATTTGTCATCTCTAAAGAGGGGTAAAGGAGAATTACTTTAACCAGGATACGCGGATCCTAGCAATGCCATAATTTCCTAAGAAGGGGTTTTAACCTGAAGGAGAAGACTTTAACTCAGTATAGAGCAACGCCATCTTTCCTTAGGAATTCCTCATGCTAAAAGAAGGACAGTGGCATGGATGTAGATGATCCAGAGGCTTGCCCCTTACAGCGATTAGATGAAAGGGAATGAGTTATTGATGTTTGTGTACTGTGAACGAGGCACAGGTTTGATGCTAAAAGGTTGATTGGATCAACCAGTGGTTTTCTTATACGAAGCCTAAGAGGAGGCTAATTTCCGCTAGGGAAAATCATTATACAAAGCCTAAGAGGAGGCTATTTTGTGTCTCGTACAAAGCCCGAGAGAGAGAGGCTAAAAGGGTTTGACTCCACAAGAGAAACTTTTTATACTCAACAAGAGAGTGTTTTTTATATCTCTTACGAAGCCAGAGATGGAGGCTGTTGCTTGTTTGGCTCAATAAGAACCTTTTTGTATCTCGTATAAAGCCCGAGATGGAGGCGAAAAGGGTGGTTGACTCAACGAGGGAGTCTTTTGTGTGTCTCGTACAAAGCCTGAGAGAGAGGCTAAAAAGGTTTATTCCGCTGGGGAGAATCATTGTACAAAGCCCAAGAGAAGGCTAACTTATGCTGAAGATAAGAAGGATCATTATAAGAAGCCTAAGAGGAGGCGAAAAGGAGGCCGACTCCTTCGGGGATATCATTATACAAAGCCTAAGAGGAGGCTAAGGTTACTGTGTCAGTTAAGTGACAGGTCCAGTATACTGATTTTGAAAGAGAAAATCAGTTCTTATATGAGCAACACTGTACTCGAGGATTTGGTTCGAGGACCCGGGTTATTTCCTGTTCTTTAAGGAAAGTGGAAGTCCAAAGGGCATTGAGACTGTCCAAGTCTGCAAGTTTTCTTCCTATTTAACGAAAGGGGTCACTTGAGAATGTCTTTGAGACTCAAGGACACAGACTGTCCAAGTCTAGAGTTTTATCTCTTGTACTATGCTTTGAGAAACAGTAGTAGACTCTTTGAAAGGACTGCTCTACAAAGATTACTAAGTTCTGTTCCTATATCTCTAGGAGGTCGTCGGGATAATTTGTATGAAGCCCAAGAGGAGGCTGGAAGCTTTTAAGAAGCCGATCGGTCCTTGTACGAAGCCCAAGAGGAGGCTATCATTCCCGGAGGAAGAAATCATTATACGAAGCCTAAGAGGAGGCTGTCAATACTTCTAAGAAGCCGACGGGTCCTTGTACTAAGCCCAAGAGGAGGCGGGGTTGCTTTTAGGAAGCCTGTGGGTCCTTGTATAATTCCCAAGAGGAGGCCGATGCTTTTAAGAAGCCCGTGGGTCCCCAAACCCCGAGAAATTCAACGCAATGCTATTCACCGAGAATAGATCAAAGTCAGGAAAGTCCGAGAATTTGGAAGAAACTCAAAGATGCCATTCACGGGAATACATTTCATCTTTGGGAGTAGAGTTTCTTGACGATTCCTAAGGAGGACAGCTGAAGAGAAGACTGTATCTAGTGCTCCTATTGGGGATCTAGGTGTCTATTTCTATGAACAAACGAAACGGCCTCACCTAGTTCTAGACGTAGTTGCCGGGGAAACTCTGAATATCTATACTAGTATTACACAGTTGATATGAGTTTATGAAAGGAGACTTACAGTGAGCAGCCCCACAATACAGTTATATATATATATGAGTTTGTGAAAGGAGACTTACAGTGAGCAGCCCCACAAAACAGTTATATGATATGAAAGCAGTAAATGAAAGCAGTAAATGAAAGCGGATAAACACTTACTCGGTTGTAGAGCTTCCATACTGTTTGGTTAGTTGTTCAACAAAGAAAGATCGAAAACAACAGTATATTCAAAATCAAAGGAGAAAGTGCTTTGAAAAAGAAAGATTTGGGGCTTACAGCTCAAGGAGAGGCCCAGGGTTTTACTGTTGAATTTGTACAGAGGGTCTTATACAAGTGACTGTGGCCCGAAAGAGTTTTCTGTACAAAGGGATGGGTCTTACACTCTCTCAAGAGGCCCAAAAAGTTTTAAAGAAAAAGAGTGGGGCTTATAACACGAGGGTAGGCCCAGTTGACTTTTTGTTTAAAAATGGCGATCGCGCCGAGGTTTTCTTTTAACGCAGAGGGACTTATACAATAAGTGAGGCCCAAAAGGTTTTGGTTAAAAGGGGGTTGGGTCTTACACTCTAATAGAGGCCCAGAGAGTTTTGAATGGGTCTTATAGCTCGAAGAGAGGCCCAGATGGTTTATTTTTAAACGGGCGACGATCGCGCCGTTTGTTTTTTGACGGTATCGGGACTTATACAATAAGTGAGGCCCAAAATGATTTTGGTCAAAAAAGGATTGGGTCTTACACTCTATTAAAGGCCCATAAGTGTTTGACAAAGTTGGTTGAAAGGGAAAATCAACAAAACCCTAATTTCATCATTTTAAAAGTAATTATTCAATGAAAAATTAATTAAAACGATACAAAATCCCACATAAGTTTGAATAAACAACTTGTGATTTTGGTTTTAGGTTTGAAAAATGAGGTATAAATCACAAGAGATATTAAAACTCATTTGGTCTTGATTTTTTCAACATGTATATTTATTTTTAAAATGGTTTAAAAACAAATAAAAGGCATTTATTCACAAAAATACTAATTATATTAAATAAATAATATAAATCTAATTTTTTTGTGGAAATAAATATTTCAATATTTTTGTGATTTTTTGCAAAAAGAACCAATCCAAAATAATTAAAATTGAGTGAGTTATTAATTTTCCAAATAATTAACAAAACATGAAAATAATTGGAAAAATAGCAAAAATGTGAAAAACCACAAAATGGCATGGGTGGGGTTTGAACCCACGACCTCAAGCATACAAGGCGCGCGCCTTACCACTGGGGTGGTGATACATCCATTGTTTGAAACAAACCAACAAATATACAAGGCATGACTTGGTTTTGGCTTGCCCAAGGCAAGTTTTGGCTCAAAAATGTGAAGGTCATAACTTTCTCAATTCTTAATGGATTGAGACAAAATTTATATGTATCTGGGCCAGAATTTCACAAGGAATCTAATGGTGGTGGTGGTTTTTTCATATCACACTCCCTCCTCAAAATCCGATAGAGGTTTCAAAAAGGACCTATAATTGCATTTTCTGTGCCATAGCTCAATACAGGCATGAATTACATGATCAATTGGCACAAACACAACACATATGACATGTATGAGAGATGCATAATCAATGGACTTCAAATGCACACATGTTTTGGTGACTGCAAGTTGAGATGCTTACCCTTCTTTGGGATTTTGGAGTTTTCTCAGCAATCCTCCAACTTCCTTGCTCCAGATATGATTTTATGCTTTGAACAACCTCAAATGATCCCTTGGATGCTTTGAGGATGATTGGAATCAGCTAGTACCTGCAAAAACACAAACTGTCCCTTTCTTGCAAAAGGGGTCAAAAGTGACCAAAATAGCAACTCTCTCAAATGGTGTTCCAGATGTATGAAACCATTTGGGACAGTTCAAGGATGATATTTGGAGTGTGTTTGAGGTTTTATCTGGTTTGGAATGTGACTGAATCAAGACATGGCTTGAAAAATGCACAAAAGTGCCATTTTGTGGTTTTGAGAGGTGACTTTGTGATGTTCTGATTACAGGTCACTTTTGATGGTTTGCACAGCTTACATATGATATATATGAGGTGTGTGTGTGATTGATTTGAGTGGAATTTCTCTCTAACTCAAAAACTCAGAATTACTTGCTTTGGAAGGCAAAATTGAGGTGAAAGAAGAGATTTTGAGGAAAGCATCTGTTTGATGGCTTTGGTGTACTCAAACTGAACACAAGTGAGCTCTATTTATAGTAGAGCAAGTTTGTTTTGGCTGCAATAGTGAATGGCAACTGCAGCAGAGGTTTGGCCAATGTTGTCCAATGAGAAATCAAGTCTTCTCTAGCCTTTGACTAGAGGTTAGGGCACAGGGCTGTGGTTCCCTTGGTCTTGGATAAGTCTTGACTGATTTCAGATGAGAATGGCTTAGTCCATGCCACCTTGATGGTTCCATTGAATGCCTCATTCCAAATTTGGAGTCTTGTCCCTATTTTGGCCATTCTAGGTTCAACATGCTATTCCTTGTTCCTTGGACCTTGGAGGCTTGGATCAGTGATTGTCCCCTTTAGATTCAATCCTCAGAGGTGTCCAAGTGGATAGGAGCATTTGGATTTGGCTGATTTTGGCAAATCGATCAAAAATGCAAATTCTGCCTTGCCTTTGACAGATTTCAGCAAGGCAACTTGACAATGTTGTATCTCATGGTGTAAGTGGAATTTGGAAATGTTCTTGGCCATTTTGGAAAGCCCTTACATGATACAACAACTTTTGGAACAAGTTTGGTTTTGATCTCTTTTGATTCCAAGTGAAAAATCCCCCTACATTTGGCAAAAAGTGAAGGCAGATTCTGACTTAGTGAAAATTTCACTAAGTGTTGGAAAAAGTGACATTTTCACTTTTCAGCCACTTTGATCGCTCCATAACTCAAAATCCTTAATGAATTGGAATGACTTGTAGTTGAAGTTTTTGTAGATGATAATGAGGTCTACAAATCAAGATTTGGATGGAAAAAATTGGCCTTGTGGTTTAGGAGTTATGGTCCTCCAAAGTTGGTACCCTAGCCACTTGAATTTTAACTTAGAAAAATTTCTAAGTTTTTATGGTTACCCCTTTTACAAGTTATCCAACTTTTCTTGATTTTTCTTGATGAATGATGATTCAAATCATACATTAACATCATTCTAGGGTTAAAAATCCATTTTGGTGAAAAATCTCAAAAAGTCAAAGTTGACTTTTTGTGCACAGTTGACTTTTTGTCAGATGAATTCCAAACTGTGCAATTCTTCAGGAAATCATGTCCTTGACCTAAATCAAACTTGATGGACATGTTCCATGGGTGTCATAGGGTATATTTATTCATGTCCTAGGGTTTGGGAGCATGTCCTGGTCAAAAGTCAAAGTTACAGTTGACTTTTCTCGCGAAACCCTAATTGTGGTGCAGATGAAGTTGAGACATGTTCCTCAAGCTTCTTGGATCAATCCATTGTTCCAAATGGATCAATATAGTATATCAAAGACCCTCAAATCATCTCTTGAGGTCTTGGTTCATGATTTGCCCCAAAAGTCAACTTAGGGGTGAATTAGGTCAAGAAACCCTAATTCCTGATTTTTGATGTATGCATCCCCTGAGGCAAAATTGACTTGATGAATGGGTCCATGAGGCTCCATGGATTATATTAGGTTATGTTTTGGATCCTTGGCTTGTGCCCAGATGAAATTTCCCATCTGGAGGCCCTGGGCGATCAAAACCCTAATTTGGTGACATTGGCGATCTGGAGACTTAATCCACCTAGAAGGGAGCAGCCTTGTGCTTAATCCTTGAAGTAGGAGTCCTTTTGATCCATTGTGGATGTTTGAGAGGTTAGACAAGTTGAAGATCAAGTCATTTCTTGATTGATCCTTTGTCTAAAAGCTCTGAGAGGGCTTGAAACCCTATTTCTGATTGCAGTCAATGCTCAATAATTCCTTGAAGAGATTGATGAGGCATGATGATTCATCCATATTGTGTTGATGATTTGCACAATGATGGGAAACTTTAGTGGTCAAAATTTGGGGTATTACATAAAGGAAAGGGATCCTAAGTGTTCAAGGACTTCTAAAGTCTGTAGCTATGTCTAATGATGTTCAATTTAGGTTATGGTACCTAATGAGATCAAACTAGGTTAAGAAAAGTGCCAAAGATTCATACAAGTTCAAGTTATGAATTAAAGATAAAGCATGAATGTGTATGGCATACAAATATGAATGAATGCATGAAGAAATGTCAAGATCAGAAGTGAATGACATGTTATAATGCATATGAATGTAGATGAATGATCATACAAAGCATGAATGCAAAAATTCAAGAAGAGAAGACAAGATGAAAAGATGTTCAAACAATGTTCAAATTCAAAATATTTGACATACTTGTAATGCAAGTTATGAATAAGGAATGAAGCATGAACATGAATAAGAATGGATGCAAGACAGTAGTGTATGATATGCTTGATCATATTAGAATGCAAGAATGTGGTCACAAAGATGCACACAAAACATGTTAAGGCATGTAAAAGAAGAGTCACACAAATATGTCAAACTTAGTTCACATAAACAACAAACATTTATGAACCAAAACCAAAAGGAAAGTGACTTATGATCTAGCATGAATGACCTATAATGTTTATGAAGTGACCTATAAAATAATCACACAAGTCCTAATGCAATGGCACAAGTGCCTCATAATCAAACAAGGTTTAGAAGTCAAACAAAAGCACATAAATGTGACTTATAACAATCAATAAGGAAAAAATAGAAAGAACCTTAGGAAAATTATGAAATTAAAGCACAAAGCACTTATGTCAGAAGCAAGAGACATGTCAAAAGGTCATGGCAAAACTCAAGAAGAAACTAATCCAAACAAGTCATCAAAGTCACACTAAGCTCCTGAAGAAAGATGCACAAAGAAATGGTTTAAATGCTATACCAAAATGATTTTAAAAATATAAGAAAATGTTTTTTTAAATGCATTAATATGTTGTTTAAACATGACAAAAAGAATGAGTGCAAAAGCATTATAGAACTATGCAAAAATAAATGTGAAATGGGCATGTGTAATGAAGAACAACATTTAAAAAGAAATTAAAAGAAAATTATGCAAATATGAGCAAGAAATGTTAAAATCAAAAATAAAAATAATGGAAAATTACTTAAATGTGTCAAGATGAGGTATGCATTTATTTGGAATTTTTAGAATGCATTTAGTATTTTTAATAAGAGAAAATCAAAACAATATAAAAAGGAAATTAAAAAATAAAATAAATAAACAAGGAGGGTGCAGAGATAGCAATTATCACGTTCAAAAGTAATTGGGCTCAACAAGCAGGGTGTGTGAATGGCAACAATGATCCAGGCCCCAAAGCGCGTGTGTGTGTGTGTGTGGTTAAGGTGTACATTCAGTCAATACTTTGACTCAATCTGAGCCACAGGATCAATCAATTAACAATCATCAAGAAAAGCATAACAATCACATGGATCAGAACGCAAGTACATGTTAATTTAGATGAACCACACACATGCAATCAATTCTGAGAGAAAAAGAAGTCACGCGTGATGCACATGATCATTAATGCGCTGGCAAATTATTATGCGTTGGATCAACCAAAATCAGACGGCTATGATATGAACTGGAGTTAAAACCCTAAACGAACCTCACCGGCCGGAGAAGGACCTCCGGTCATCTTCTCCGGCGAAGCACCGCCACCTGCAACTCTCAAACTCTCCAGAAATTTACATAATGCACATCAAAATGATCAAGAAGTTACGTAGAACACGGATCCATGCTCAAATTTTACAAACAAAGCACACACAAACAGATTCGAAGCCAAGAAGTTTTGCCCTGGTTCTGCAACTATGCATCTAACATGCCTATCAACTAGCCGGAGGTACCAGAGCTCCTATTGAGCTAAAATCACAACAAAACAAGCTTAAAATCAAGAGTAATGCAGAGAAATAGTTGAAGACACCAAACCTGTTCTTGAGGAGATTATTGTTGTAAGAAGACCAGAGGTTCCTTCTTGAGTTGTTGAGCTTGAATGGAGCAAAATAAATGCTACTGAAAACTTTGAATTCTTGCAAAATCAGTGAGATGAACTTGAAGATGATGAACATCAGTGCTATATTCGATGCACCAATGCCTTGAGATTGATGGATGATGAAGTTGAAGAGGAGAGTGGAGAAATTTGTGTGAAAAGAGAGAGAACTCAGAGAGAAATTTCAGAGTGAGGTTTGTGAAAATGTGAGAAAAATGATGAAGTCTCTCAATTCTGTTGGAGTGAAGCTTTTATATAGCTGGTTAACTTGTTAACTATTGTAGTTAACAGTTTGAAATTGAGTTAAATGAGTTGAGTTAACTGAGTTGGTGAGTGGAGTTAGTTATGCCACGAGTTGAGGTTTTGTTAAAGTGTGGAGTGTTTATGTTGCTTATGGTGTTGATAAGGAATAATGATGGTGATGAGGTTATGTGTATGTTGATGCTGCAGCAAGCTTGTTGGACAAGTTTGTTCTTTCATTTCTTCTTTGATGTATGGTGTAGTATGCCATGTATAATGTGTAAGAGAGTGTGTGTGTTCAAATGAGGTAATGGGAAAGTGTTTGTATGCGTGTGAACTGATTGGAACAACAACAAATAATACCAAGCATCATCCTATTTTTGGTAGCAACACATTCAATGGAAATGTGGAAGTTTGAGGAAATATTTCTTTATGTATGGTGGATGGAATGAGGAGTTTTTGATGGCTATGGAAAGAGGAAACATGATAGAACAAGATTGATGTTTGATTTAAATTGCATGGAGGCTTGGAAAGTGATGGAAAATGGCTTAGAATACAAGGGATCCAAACTGCATCATGGGCGTGGCAAGCTGTATGGCGTACATGGCAACATGACTTGTGAACTTTCAGAGTGAGACCACCACGTTTGAGCCCTCACATGACCTCCATAACTTTTTCAAATGAGAAAATGCCTAACATCAAAGTTAAAGAGGACATAGAGATGAACAACTTTGGTGTTCAACAGTTTTTCATTTGAAGCCTTATTGATGGAGAAAATTGGCTTGACATTTTGCACACCACATGTTTAATGAAATGCATGCGTGCCAGCCCAGTTTTGCTTGGTCATGACTTGGAATTTGCCTTGATTTTACCAAACTTTGATTGATCATAACTCCCTCAATTTTGATCCAATGGAAGAGTTCTTGGCATGGATTTGAAGCTTAAGTTGTCATCTTTGATTGGCTCAACTTGGGCCTGAAGTTTGAAGCTTTTATCATGGAGAAAGAATGCTTTGAAGTAGAGTGCAAAATGGTCCAAACTTTCCATTTTTGGAAACCCTAAGTTTCTAAAAATGGAAACTTTGTACAATTCTTGATTTTTGATGATTCCTCCATCATTTCTTGATCAAATCTTGTCCAATGAACATATGTGACTTGAATTTCATGAATTTGACCTAAAAAGTCAGGAGTTGACTTTTTCCACTGCACAGTTGACTTTTTCCCCAATTGTACTGATTTTCAATCAACTGACCAATTGAAACCCTTATGAAATGAACCAATGAGAAATCTTCCATCCTTAAATACTTGATATCATATAGAAAACATTGAGATCAAGTTTGAACCAAAATTTCATCAGGAGACTGCTTGAATCCAAAACCCTAATTTTGACTGCTTTTGATAGGAGATGATGCACTGTCCAATCTTTTTGATGAATTATCTTCTTCCAATGACTTGTGGGATCAAATGAGATGATATATGATGAAAGAGACCTTTGAAGCTTGTTGGGAGGCCCTTGGCTCTAGTTCTCTTGCTTTGGATGATCAATACTCTGAAATCAAATGATCACATGCCCTATGCGACTAATGCTAAATGCTTTATTTTTCTATGACTTGAATGCAATGCAATGAAAGCATATGCTAAATGATATGAAAGAATGAGAGGGGAAATTTTGGGGTATTACAGCTGCCCCTACTCAATCACTGTAGACCTGAATGGATGATAGAGATTGCTTTCAGACTTTCAAGGTATGAAGGGATTGAATACTGAAGAATAACCAGAAAATTTGCACTCTGTGGAGAAGAAGAAAAAGGATATAAACCCAAGCAAATGAATTCTTCTTGGATAAAACTCAGATGGGAAGAATAACAATGGAGAGATGTCCTTTGAACGACGCCAGACGACTACTGGCTTGCCACGCTGCGGGTGGACTTTCGAAATGTCTTTTGAAACAACGCCAGACGACTACTGGCTTGCCACACTGCGGGTGGACTTTAGCAAAGTCTTTTGTACGACGCCAGAAGACTACTGGCTTGCCACGCTGCGGGTGGACTTTAAGAATGTCTTTTGTACGACGCCAGACGACTACTGGCTTTGCACACTGCGGGTGGACTTTAAGAATGTCTTTTGGAACAACGCCAGTCGACTACTGGCTTGCCACGCTGCGGGTGGACTTTAAGAATGTCTTTTGTACGACGCCAGACAACTACTAGCCTGCCATACTGCGGGTGGTCTTTAAGAATGTCTTTTGTATGACGCCAGATGACTACTGGCTTGCCACACTGCGGGTGGACTTGAAACTGTCTTTTAAATGGAGTCAGACGACTACTGACCTGCCGCACTGCGGGTGGACTTCTACCAATCTACGGTTGGACTTTGCTGATTTGCCACCCTAAGATGGACTTTTGCAAATCTGCGGTTGGACTTTGCTAATTTGCCACCCTAAGATGGACTTTTGCCAATCTGCGGATGGACTTCCTGATTTGCCACCCTAAGATGGACTTTTGCCAATCTGCGGTTAGACTTTGCTAATTTTCCACTCTAAGATGGACTTTTGCCAATCTGCGGTTGGACTTTGCTGATTTGCCACCCTAAGATGGATTTTGCCAATCTGCGGTTGGACTTTGCTGATTTGCCACCCTAAGATGGACTTTTGCCAATCTGCGGTTGGACTTTACCCTGCTTTGCCACCCTAAGATGGACTTTTGCCAATCTGCGGTTGAACTTTGCTGATTTGCCACCCTAAGATGGACTTTTGCCAATCTGCGGTTGGACTTTGTTGATTTGCCACCCTCAGATGGACTTTTGCTAATCTGCGGTTGGACTTTGCCCTGCTTTGCCACCCTAAGATGGACTTTTGCTAATCTGCGATTGGACTTTTCCCTGCTTTGCCACCCTAAGATGGACTTTTGCCAATCTACGGTTGGACTTGCTGATTTGCCACCCTAAGATGGACTTTTGCCAATCTGCGGTTGGACTTTTCCCTGCTTTTCCACCCTAAGATGGACTTTTGCCAATCTGCGGTTGGACTTGCTGATTTGCCACCCTCAGATGGACTTTTGCCAATCTGCGGTTGGACTTTTCCCTTCTTTGCCACCCTAAGATGAACTTTTACCAATATGCGGTTGGACTTGCTGATTTTCCACCCTAAGATGGACTTTTGCTAATCTGCGGTTGGACTTTGCTTTGTCTTTCGAATAAAACCGGACAAACTGCCGACGGGCCACGCTGCGGGTGGACTCTTGAAAGATGCCTTTTGGATGAAGTCAGCTGACTACTGACTGGCCACACTGCGGGTGGACTTTTGCAAAAATTCAACACTGGATTACGCTCTGCATGCATATCAGACATCCTTGCTGACTCTGCTGAGGAACAATGATCAATGATTTGACCTCAGAAGCTCCTGAAAGGATAATATCTCTGCTGGAGAATGACTGAACAATCCGTCGACTCCAAATTGTCACGCTTGCCAAAAATAAATTGGTCTTTAAGATACGGGGGAGTGAAGACTCTGCTAGGAATTATTTCATCTGTCTAGGGATGAATTCTGATCATAGCAACTTCGCTGGAGGAATAACAACTTTCCGACTTGGCTGGGGAAAGAATGTACTAACACTCTGCTGCGGAAAAGATTATGTTGATCTGCTAATCCTCTGCAGGGAGAAAAATAACTCAGTTGGGGAGTATTGCTGACAAGATTCAATGCTGAACTCTGTGGGGATACAACTGCCAGAAGTACGATCATGCTGAGGATCGCAGCTACTCCGTCGGGATACGCAAATCCTGGTCGGAAGATATTCCGTTGCAACATGCTGAGAAAGAGTCCCTAGAGATTTGCTTCCGCTTGACGACTCCACTGGGGATAATGAGCTTACAACAAATTCTGCTGGAGAGAGCTGCTTCAAAGTGTCTCGTGCTGGAGATGCCCCTTAAGAGGATTTTACAGAAGACCAAGCATCTTCAAACTCTTAGACAAATACTAATACTTGAGCTAGTCGTATTAACTGGGAAGCCACTCTATTGGAGATAATAGATCTGGAACACATCTTGTCGGAGGGATTTCCAGATGCCCCATGCTTGGGAGGGATCACAAACTTGCTTTTGCCCCAGATTACAAGGCTGATCTGAAGAAATCGTCCCAAGAGGATTTTACAGAAGATTTGGCATCTTCAAACTCTTGGACACTCACTGAGTCTTGAACATTAACTGCGAGGTCTGCGAAGCAACTCTACTGGGGGAATTTGTTACCGTTATCGACACAGAAAAGCTTGTAACTGTTGGACGTTCTGAATAGGAGAATCGACTTAATAAGATCCAACGATCCCTTATTAGATTTGCCTCGTGGACTTAATTAGCAAAATTTGTGACAAAAAGGTGATATGGGAACCCTTTCCCGAACATGATTGCCCCGGTATTCCGCATGGGTATAAGTGATTACTTGTCTGGAAGAAATGACTTACCTTTGAAATCACTTGTACCTGTTACCTGCAACAAAAGAATATGCACACATGCCCCAGGATATTGCGTGGTTTGAATCCACCATCCCGGATTACTCAACATTCAAAGTGATTTTAAATATTTTTCTGCGCGTTATTGTAAGGCCACAATGTTTTCAAATGCAATGTTTTATCAAAAATTCGGACGTTTTTGCAAACAAAGAAGTAAAAACAAAATAAGAAGCTTTTGACTGAAATTCAATTTATTGAAAAATGCCTGAAATCGGCAAATACATTCGGAAGAAAACCCTGGAAAGAGGAGATTGCTGTAAATTGAGAAAAGAAACTATCCTAATGGCAATGTGAAAACGACATTCTACTGAGTTTCAATTCTGCTATAGCCAGTATGTCTTCAAAACTCCCCTACCTTGCCTTCTGAGGAGTGATTGGACCGATTCCTATCCTTTGGAATGTCAGTTGCTGAAACGGTGATGGAGTACAAATAACTCAGACCACAATCATTCTCTTAAATTCCTCTTTTGCGTGGACCTCCCTTTCGGGTTTTCAATCCACCGGGATACCCCTTTTTGCCTAATTTGCCCTTTCGGGTTTTCAACTTACCGGGTGTACAATTTTTTTATTTATATCCCTAATTTTTGCCCGAACCTTTTTATTCTGTTTTTATGGTTCCCTGGGATGCCCTTTTTTGCCTGGACTCTTTTTTTTTTCCAGCGGGTCTATTTATGCGAAGTATTTTTTGACTGCGTCTGAGTTAACAGGGGATGAAAAGTCTTCGCCATCCATGGTTGTAAGCAATAAGGCTCCGCCCGAGAAGACCTTTTTAACCACGAATGAACCTTCAAAGTTGGGAGTCCATTTGTCCCTGTGATCTGTACTAGGAGGAAGAATCCTTTTGAGTACTACATCTCCGACTTTGTAAACCCGAGGATGCACCTTCTGATCAAATGCCCGTTTCATCCTTCGTTGGTATAACTGCCCGTGACACACAGCTGCCAAACGTTTCTCTTCAATAAGGCTCAACTGATTAAACCTGGCGCAAACCCATTCAGCTTCGTCTAATTTGACATCCATCATGACTTTGAGGGATGGGATCTCAACTTCAACCGATAAGACTGCCTCCATACCGTACACAAGTGAGAATGGTGTTGCTCCGGTAGACGTGCGTACTGACGTTCGGTACCCATGCAAGGCGAACGGTAGCATCTCATGCCAATCTTTATATGTGACAACCATTTTCTGCACAATCTTCTTAATATTCTTATTGGCCGCCTCAACAGCGCCATTCATCTTCGGGCGATACGGAGAAGAATTGTGATGTTCAATTTTGAAATCCCGACATAGGTCAGCCATCATTTTGTTGTTCAAATTAGAACCATTATCAGTAATAATTCTCTCGGGCACTCCATATCGACAAATGATATCTCGTTTCAGGAAACGAGCTACCACCTGCTTGGTGACGTTGGCATAAGATGCTGCTTCAACCCACTTCGTGAAATAATCAATGGCGACCAAGATGAAATGATGGTCGTTTGAAGCAATAGGCTCAATTTTTCCGATCATATCGATGCCCCACATTGCAAAGGGCCAAGGAGAGGACATGACACTCAACGGATTCGGAGGCACATGCACTTTTTCTGCATAAATTTGGCACTTGTGACATTTGCGGGAGTACTTGCAACATCTGTCTCCATTGTCAACCAATAATACCCCGACCTCAATAGTTTCTTTGCCATTGCATGTCCTTTGGCATGGGTACCGAAAGAGCCTTCATGCACTTCTTGCATTAACAAGTCTGCTTCGTGTCTATCCACGCATCTGAGCAGGACCATGTCAAAATTCCGTTTGTACAGCACATCATCTTGGTTCAGGAAGAAACTACCAGACAATATCCTTAAAGTCTTCTTATCTTTGGTAGATGCCCCAGGCGGGTACTCCTGACTTTTCAAAAAACATTTGATGTCATGAAACCACGGCTTGTCATTAGACGTTGCATCAACAACAAACACAAATACAGGTCTGTCAAGACGAGACACATCAATCTTGGGTACATGGTTCCACCTTTGTACTTTGATCATAGAAGACAATGTGGCCAAGGCATCAACAAACTTATTCTCATCTCGAGGAATATGATATAGCTTTACTATTGTGAAAAACGTCAAAAATCTTCTCGTATAATCTCTATACGGAATCAGATGTGTCTGGTGCGTGTACCAGTTCCCATTCACTTGATTGATTACCAAAGCTGAATCACCGAAGATATCGAGGGTATTAATTCACAAATTAATTGCCTCCTCAATCCTCATTATACAAGCTTCATATTCTGCTTCATTGTTGGTGCATCCGAAAGTTACTCGGGCAGTGAAGGGCATATGAACACCCTCCGGCGTGATAAGAACTGCTCCAACTCCGCATCCATTCATGTTGACGGCCCCATCAAACATCAAACTCCATTTGGATTCAGGGTCTGGCTCCTCCTCCGAGAGTGGTTCCTTGCAGTCTTTAACTTTGAGAAACATGATGTCCTCATCAGGGAAATCAAATTTCATGGGTTGGTAATCATCAATCGGCTATTGTGCAAGATAGTCTGACAAGATACTTCCTTTGATGGCTTTCTAAGAAGTATACTAGATATCATATTCTGTCAAAACCATTTGCCACCGTGCAATTCTGCCTGTCAGTGTTGGTTTCTCGAAAATGTACTTGACCAAATCCATTTTGGAAATAAACAAAGTTGTGTGCGTGAGCATATACTGCCTCAGTCGCTTAGCAGCCTATGCCAGTGCACATCATGTCTTCTCAAGCATTGAGTACCGGGACTCGCAATCAGTGAATTTTTGGCTCAGGTAGTAGATAGCATGCTCTTTCCTACCTGTCTCGTCGTGTTGACCGAGAACACAACCCATAGACTCTTCAAGCACTGTCAAGTACATTATCAAAGGTCTCCCTGGAATCGGAGGTATTAGAATTGGAGGTTCCTGCAAATATCTTTTTATTTTATCGACTGCCGCTTGGCAATCATCATTCCACCTGACCGTTTGATCTTTTCTTAGCAGTTTGAATATTGGTTCACATGTGGCTGTTAGGTGAGATATGAACCTTGCAATGTAGTTCAATCTACCCAAGAAACCACGAACCTCTTTTTCTGTTTTCGGCTCAGGCATGTCTTGTATTGCTTTCACTTTGGCAGGATCGACCTCAATTCCTTTTTCACTTACGATGAAACCCAGCAGCTTTCCAGAATGCACCCCGAAAGTGCACTTGTTCAGATTCAACCTCAAACGAAACTTTCTCAACCTTTCAAACAAATTCTTCAAGTTAATCAGGTGTTCTTCTTCTGTTCGCGACTTGGCAATCATATCATCCACATAGCATTCAATCTCTTTGTGAATCAAATCGTGAAATAACGTTACCATTGCCCGTTGATACGTTGCCCCTGCGTTTTTCAAACTAAAAGGCATCACTTTATAACAGAAGGTACCCCATGGGGTAATGAACGTGGTCTTCTCCATATCCTCAGGTGCCATCTTGATCTGATTGTACCCGAAGAAACCATCCATGAATGAGAACACTGAAAACTGCGCTGTATTATCAACCAGCACGTCGATATGAGGTAAAGGAAAGTCATCCTTCGGACTTGCTCTGTTTAGATCCCGGTAATCAATGCACATTCTGACCTTACCATATTTCTTCGGCACCGAAACAATATTTGCAACCCATGGTGGGTAATTGGTGACGGCCAGAAATCCCGCGTCTAACTGTTTTTGTACCTCCTCTTTGATTTTGAGAGCCATTTCTGGTTTAGTTCTCCGAAGCTTCTATCTGACAGGAGGACAACCCTCTTTCAACGGCAACCTGTGCACAACAATGTCTGTATCTAACCCCGACATATCTTGATACGACCAGGCAAAGATGTCGACATATTCCCGCAGCATACTGATCAACTCTTTCTTTACCTCGACCTGCAGACTGGCTCCAATCTTTATTTCTTTCCTTGCATCCTCGGAACCAATGTTGATAACCTCAATTGTCTCTTGGTGAGGTTGAATGACCTTCTCCTCCCGTTTCAGTAATCTAGCCAATTCTTAGGGAAGTTCACAGTCGTCTTCATCCCCTTCTTCGGCTTGATAAATCGGATTGTCAAAGTCATACATGGCCATAGCATAATCGTTATCAGTGGAATCCGGAGGATCAAGTCTGCACAAGGGGGTTCGTGCTTTATTTTAGAATTTATTTTGAAAAAACAAAAAAGAAAACAAGACATTGCCATTTTAATGTTTTTGTGCAAAAATAAAAGATGAAAGACAATGAACGAAATTTGAATGCAAAACGTCCTTTATTAATGATTAAAAACTGTAAATGAAAATGTGTGGCCCTACAAATGAATTTGTACACCTTGGGCAGAGCGCAAGATTTTAACATGCATGATGATTAGAGAAAAATAAAGAAAATTACTCTGTTTGAAAAGTAACTGGAATGATTTCCTCAGCGGACTAGTTTTGCAATTGTTGTCCCGAACCACGTGGGTGTACCCAATTGTCCAAGTCACAATCACTGTCGATGCCATCTACTGCAGTCGCACAAGATTGATCTGTATATATGATTCCACCACTGCTGAATGTGATGGGTCCACTGTATTTTGCAGCCGAATTCGGAGATGGTTGATAGCCAATACCAAACTTATCCTCTTTCCCCGATGTCTCTATCAGTTTGCCCCAGCCTTGGGCATTACCTGCTCTAACAACCTCGACGGCTTGCTTATAAGACGAAATTGACGTACCGGCTCCAGCTGGTGTAGGAGAAGATTCAGGCACTTTATCAATATTCACTGCCTCGAACGACTGGCAAAGCGTTTCATGGATTTCCCCATCCATCTCAACATACTTGAATGTGGACAAGTGACTGACGAAAATGTACTCTTCACCACACACAGTTACTACTTGTCCTTCAAACAAGTATTTTAGCTTCTGATGTAATGTGGATGTAACAGCCCCGGTCACATGAATCCATGGGTGACCTAATAAACAGCTATAAGCAGGCTGTATATCCATCACGTGGAATGTAGACTTGAACACTTGAGGTCCAATTTGCACAGGTAATTCCACTTCGCCGAATACAGATCGCTTCGACCCATCAAACGCTCTGACAACCAGATCACTCGGCCTCAAAATCAATCCATCAACCTCCAATTTCATCAGCGCCTTCTTAGGCAAGACAATAAGCGAAGAACCAGTGTCTACCAGAACGTGGGACAACACTGCGCCCTTACACTCCATTGTAATATGCAGAGCTTTGTTGTGGTTCGTACCTTCAGAAGTCAAATCTCGGCTTGTGAAACCCAACCCATGGCTGACATTTACATTAGAAATCACACTCTCGAGCTGATTGACAGTAATTTCCTGCGGAACATAGGCCATCTTTAACACCTTCAGCAAAGCCTCTCGGTGTGCGTCAAAGCACATCAGTAATGCCAAAATTGAGATCTTTGAGGGCACCTGGTTCAATTGATCAACGATTTTGTAATCACTTTTCTTTATTATTCTCATAAACTCCTCTACCTCACTGTCGAAGGTAATTTGGGATCTGCTTCAGGCACGGGCACACTCTCAGCAACTTGTTTTCCTTTAGCTCTTGCCGCAGCCTCGACTTCTTTATCACTTCGAAGAGTTTATGGAGCAAACAACCTTCCACTCCTGGTAAAGCCGCATAGACCACCCACATTATCAACATTTGAACTGGCCGATGTTCCAACTTCCTGCTTCTTCCCCTCATGGTACACATCCGCCCCCTAGTGCCATGGGACTGCTTTCTCAGAGGTAAACGGAATCGGCCCCGGCACCGTGATGGTAACAGGACTGGGTCTTTCCGTCGCAACAATCGCTACAGGAGCTGCCCTTGCAGGTACCTGAATTTTAGCAGTGGTATAATAAATTGTTATAGCTGACACCTCATCATTATCTTTCACCACACAGTCAAACTGTAGACGACCTTCATTAATCAAATTTTGCAAACCAATCCTCAGTCTGTCACCGCCATTGTCTCGACCCATACATTCCAAACAATCTAGGTCACAACCCGAGAACACCTGTCCCTTCAGCAGACGATCTTTCACTACCAGTAATGAAGTTTTCACCCGATTGATATCTGTTTCCAAGTTCAACCTCTTTCCATTCTCGATGGCATGCACATTTGCCCCACCATGGTCCGGCATAGGGTTCTGGATAACATTAGGAGGTGGAGAAAAGTTGATTGCTTTAGCATCTATCAGATCCTGCACCTTATTTTGAAATGCCCATCACTTTTCAGTGGTGTGCCCCGGAGCACCTGAATGGAAATCGCAGCGGGCATTAGCATCATAATTGGGTTGTAAGTTACCAGCAACATGAGGTCTCATGGTACGAAGTTCGACCAATTTCAACTGGAGTAACTGGGGTAACAATGCTGAGTAAGTCATAGGAAGAGGGTCAATTTTGCGGTCCCTCTGCCTAGACCTTTGTTGGAACGGTGGTCGCTGTTGTTGAACCTGCTGTTGTGGTTACTGTTGCTGAACAGGTGGTGTTGGAATCATCACTACATCCACTTGGTGATAAGCCTGAGAACGTCCTTTTCCCCGTCCTCTGTACACAACACTTGTCTCGCCTTCTCTCCTTCTCTGCCCATTAGCAAAAGGTTTCTTTGTTCTTGAAGAACCAGCACCACTTACATCCTAAATCTTCCCCTGTTTCAACAAATTCTCAATTCTTTCACCAGCAATTACGATATCAGAAAATCCTGTCGACGGACAAGCAGCCAATCTGTCAAGAAATGTCCCTTACAGGGTACTGTAATACCCCAAATTTTGACCACAAAGTTTCCCATCATTGTGCAAATCATCATCACAATATGGATGAACCATCATGCCTCATCAGATACCTCAAGGGTTGTTGAGCATTCACTACAATAAGAATTAGGGTTTCAAGCCCTCTCAGAGCTCTTGGACAAAGGATCAATCAAGGAATGACTTGATCTTCAACTTGTCTAACCTCTCAAACATTCACAAAGGATCAAAAATACTCCCACTTCAAGGATTAAGCACAAAGCTGCTCCCTTCTAGGTGGATCAAGCCTCCAGATCGACAGTGTCACCAAATTAGGGGTTTTGATCGCCCAGGGCCTCCAGATGAAATTTTTCATCTGGGCACAAGCCAATGATCCAAAACATAACCTAATATACTCCATGGAACCTCATGAACCCATTCATCAAGTCAATTTTGCCTCAGGGGGTGCATACATCAAAAATCTGGAATTAGGGTTTCTTGACCTAATTCACCCCTAAGTTGACTTTTGGGACAAACTATGAGCCAAGACCTCAAGACATGATTTGAGAGTCTCTAATGAACCACATTGATCCATTTGCCACAATGGATTAATCCAAGAAGCTTGAGCAACAAGTCTCAATTTCATCTGCACCACAATTAGGGTTTCGCGAGAAAAGTCAACTGTAACTTTGACTTTTGACCTGGACATGCTCCCAAATCCTAATACATGATTCAATATGCCCTATGACACCCATGGAACATGTCCATCAAGTTTGATTTAGGTCAAGGACATGATTTCCTGAAGAATTGCACAGTTTGGAATTCATTTGACAAAAAGTCAACTGTGCACAAAAGTCAACTTTGACTTTTTGAGATTTTTCACCAAAATGGATTTTTAACCCTAAAATGATGTTAATGTATGATTTGAATCATCATTCATCAAGAAAAATCAAGAAAAGTGAGATAATTTGTAAAAGGGGGAACCATAAAAACTTAGAAATTTTTCTAAGTTAAAAATAAAGTGGCTAGGGTACCAACTTTGAAGGACCATAACTCCTAAACCACAAGGCCAATTTTTTCCATCCAAATCTTGATTTGTAGACCTCAATATCCTCTACAAAAACTTCAACTACAAGTCATTCCAATTCATTAAGGATTTTGAGTTATGGAGTGATCAAAGTGGCTGAAAAGTGAAAATGTCACTTTTTCCAACACTTAGTGAAATTTTCACTAAGTCAGAATCTGCCTTCACTTTTTGCCAAATGTAGGGGGATTTTTCACTTGGAATCAAAAGAGATAAAAACCAAATATGTTCAAACAGTTGTTGTATCATGTAAGGGCTTTCCAAAATGGCCAAGAACATTGCCAAATTCCACTTACACCATGAGATATGACATTGTCAAGTTACCTTGCTGAAATCTGTCAAAGCAAGGCATATTTTGCATTTTGGCTCGATTTGCCAAAATCAGCCAATTTCAAATGCTCCTATCCACTTGGACACCTCTGAGGATTGAATCTAAATGGGACAATCACTGAGCCAAGCCTCCAAGGTCCAAGGAACAAGGAATAACATGTTGAACCTAGAATGGCCAAAATAGGGACAAGACTTCAATTTTGGATTGAAGCATTCAATGGAACCATCAAGGTGGCATGGACTGACCCATTCTCATCTGAAATCAGTCAAGACTTATCCAAGACCAAGGGAACCACAGCTCTGTGCCCTAACCTCTAATCAATGGCTAGAGGAGACTTGCATTTCCATTGGCCAACATTGAGGAAACACCTGCTGCAGTTGCCATTCACTATTGCAGCCAAAACAAACTTGCTCTACTATAAATAGAGCTCACTTGTGTTAAGTTTGAGTACACCAAAGCCATCAAACAGATGCTTTCCTCAAAATCTCTTCTTTCACCTCAAATTTGCCTTCCAAAGCAAGTAATTCTGAGTTTTTGAGCTAGAGAGCAATTCCACTAAAACCAATTAGACACACACCTCATATATATCATATATAAGCTGTGCAAACCATTAAAAGTGACCTGTAATCTCAACATCACAAAGTCACCTCTCAAAACCTCAAAATGGCACTTTTGTGCATTTTTCAAGCCATGTCTTGATTCAGTCACTTTCCAAACCAGATAAAACCTCAAACACACTCCAAATATCATCCTTGAACTGTCCCAAATGGTTTCATACATCTGGAACACCATTTGAGAGAGTTGCTATTTTGGTCACTTTTAACCCCTTTTGCAAGAAAGGGACGGTTTGTGTTTTTGCAGGTACCAGCTGATTCCAATCATCCTCAAAGCATCCAAGGGATCATTTGAGGTTGTTCATAGCATAAAATCATATCTGGAGCAAGGGAGTTGGCAAATTGCAGAGAAAACTCCAAAATCCCAAAGAAGGGTAAGCATCTCAACTTGCAGTCATCAAAACATGTGTGCATTTGAAGTACATTGATTATGCATCTCTCATACATGTCATATGTGTTGTGTTTGTGCCAATTGATCATGTAATTCATGCCTGTATTGAGCTATGGCACAGAAAATGCAATTATAGGTCCTTTTTAAAACCACTATCGTGTTTTGAGGAGGGAGTGTGATCTAAAAAAACACCACCACCATTGGATTCCTTGTGAAATTCTGGCCCAGATACATATAAATTTTGTCTTAATCCATTAAGAATTGAGAAAGTTATGACCTTCACGTTTTTGAGCCAAAACTTGCCTTGGGCAAGCCAAAACCATGTCATACCTTGTATATTTGTTGGTTCAGTTTAAACAATGGATGTATCACCACCCCAGTGGTAGGGCGCGCGCCTTGTATGCTTGAGGTCATGGGTTCAAACTCCACCCATGCCATTTTGTGATTTTTCACATTTTTGCTATTTTTCCAATTATTTTCATGTTTTTTGGATAATTAATAACTCACTCAATTTTAATTATTTTTGATTGGTTCTATTTGCAAAAAATCACAAAAATATTGAAATATTTATTTCCACAAAAAAATTAGATTTATATTATTTATTTAATATAATTAGTATTTTTGTGAATAAATGCCTTTTATTTGTTTTTAAACCCTTTTAAAAATAAATATACATGTTGAAAAATCAAGACCAAATGAGTTTTAATATCTCTTGTGATTTATACCTCATTTTTCAAACCTAAAACCAAAATCATAAGTTGTTTATTCAAACTTATTTGGAATTTTGTATCATTTTAATTAATTTTTCATTGAATAATTACTTTAAAATGATAAAATTAGGGTTTTGTTGATTTTTCCTTCAACAAACTTTGTCAAACAATTTTGGGCCTCTAATAGAGTATAAGACCCAATCCTTTTTTTGACCAAATCATTTTTGGGCCTCACTTATTGTATAAGTCCCGATACCGTCAAAAAACAAACGGCGCGATCGTCGCCTTTTCAAAAATCATCTGGGCCTACCCTCGAGTAGTAAGACCCATTTCTTTTCTTAAAAAACTCTTTGGGCCTCATGAGAGAGTGTAAGACCCATCCCCCCTTGTACAAAATCATTTTTGGGCCTCACTCATTGTATAAGTCCCTCTGTACAAGTAAATGGCGCGATCGTCGCCCGTTTAAAAATAAACCATTTGGGCCTCTCCTTGAGCTATAAGACCCATTCAAAACTCTTTGGGCCTCTATTAGAGTGTAAGACCCAACCCCCTTTTAACCAAAACATTTTTTGGGCCTCACTTAAGCCCCTCTGCGTTAAAAGAAAACCTCGGCGCGATCACCATTTTGAACGAAAAATCAACTGGGCCTACCCTCGAGTTATAAGCCCCACTCTTTTTCTTTAACACTTTTTGGGCCTCTTGAGAGAGTGTAAGACCCATCCCTCTGTATAGAAAACCTTTTTTGGGCCACAGTCACTTGTATAAGACCCTCTGTACAAATTCAACAGTGCAATCACAGGTAAAACCTTGGGCCTCTCCTTGAGCTGTAAGCCCCAAATCTTTCTTTTTCAAAGCACTTTCCCCTTTGATTTTGAATATACTGTTCTTTATCTTTCTTTATTGAACAACTAACCAAACAGCATGGAAGCTCTACAACCGAGTAAGTGTTTACCCGCTTTCATTTACTGCTTTCATATCATATAACTGTTTTGTGGGGCTGCTCACTGTAAGTCTCCTTTCACAAACTCATACATATAAACTGTATTGTGGGGCTGCTCACTGTAAGTCTCCTTTCATAAACTCATATCGACTGTGTAATAATAGTATAGATATTAGAGTTTCCCCGACAACTACGTCTAGCACTAGGTAAAGCCGTTTCGTTTAGTTCGTAGAAATAGACAGCTAGATCCCCAATAGGATCACCAGATACAGTCTTCTCTTTAGCTGTCCTCCTTAGGAATCATCAAGAAACTCTACTCCCAAAGATGAATGTATTCTCCGTGAATGGCATCTTTGAGTTTCTTCCAAATTCTCGAACTTTCCTGACTTGATCTATTCCTTGTGAATAGCTTGCCTTGAATTTCTCGGGGTTTGGGGACCCACGGGCTTCTTAAAAGCATCGGCCTCCTCTTGGGCATCGTACAAGGACCCACAAGCTTCCTAAAAGCAGCCCTGCCTCCTCTTGGGCTTAGTACAAGGACCCGTCGGCTTCTTAGAAGTATTGACAGCCTCCTCTTAGGCTTCGTATAATGATCTCTTCCTCCGGGAATGATAGCCTTCTCTTGGGCTTCGTACAAGGACCGATCGGCTTCTTAAAAGCTTCCAACCTCCTCTTGGGCTTCGTACAAATTGTCCCGACGACCTCCTAGAGGTATAGGAACAGAACTTAGTTATCTCCATAGAGCAGTCCTTTCCAGAGTCTACTACTGTTTCTCGAAGCATAGTACAAAAGATAAAACTCTAGACTTGGACAGTCTATCTTCCTTGAGTCTCAAAGACATTCTCAAGTGACCCCTTTCGTTAAATAGGAAGAAAACCCGCAGACTCGGACAGTCTCAATACCCTTTGGATTTCCCACTTCCTTAAAGAAAGGGAATAACCCGGATCCTTGAATCAAATCCATGAGTACAGTGTTGCTCATATAAGAACTGATTTTCTTTTTCAAAATCAGTATACTGGATCTATCACTCAACTAAACAGTCGCCAGCAGATAGCCTCCTCTTAGGCTTTGTATAATGATATCCCCGAAGGAGTCGACCTCCTTTGCGCCTCCTCTTAGGCTTCGTATAATGATCCTTCTTATCCTCAGCATAAGTTAGCCTCCTCTTGGGCTTTGTACAAATGATTCTCCCCATCGGAACAAACCTTTTAGCCTCTCTCTCAGGCTTTGTACGAGACACATAAAGGACTCCCTCGTTGAGTCAATCACCCTTTTTTGCCTCCATCTCGGGCTTTGTACGAGATACTAAAAGACTTTATTGTTGAGTCGAACCCTTTTAGCCTCTCTCTCGGGCTTTGTACGAGACACATATTAGCCTCCTCTTAGGCTTTGTATAAGAAAACCACTGGTTGATCCAATCAACCTTTTAGCATCAAACCTATGCCTCGTTCACAGTACACAAACATCAACAACTCCTTCCCTTTCGTCTAATCGCTGTAAGCAACAAGCCTCTGGATCATCTATATCCACGCCACTGCCCTTCTTTTAGCATGAGGAATTCCTAAGGAAAGATGGGATTGCTCTACATTGAGTTAAAGTCTTCTCCTTCAGGTTAAAAACCCCTTCTTAGGAAATTATGGCATTGCTAGGATTCGCGTATCCCAGTTATAGTAATTCTCCTTTACCCCTCTTTAGAGAGGACAAATTCTCTCTAAAGTTGAGACCTTTCAGCTTCACATCTTGGGCTTTGAACAAGATACAAACAACTTTTCACTTCACGTCTTGGGCTTTGAACAAGACACCAAAACCCCATTTCCTCCCATAGAATAGGAGGAACTACGAACGCTCTGATTTCCCTGTTTCGGTAAACGGGAATACGTAGGCATATGATCGAAAGAAAAGATCTTAATGAGCACACTAAACAAAAAAACCAAATCCCATTTCAAAAGCAGTAATTCAAAAAACATCCTAACTCCTTATTTCTTGTCAGAAACCCTCTGCCTAGATAAAAAGAAAGAAAACCGTATTGGCGAAAATACAAATAACCAGTACAAAGGCCCCCCACATTGTAGCATTCGCAACCTAACAGACCGCTGTTTAAACTCAGTATGCAAGCAGGGTTAATTGGAGACATCTATTTCCCTTCCTTCATCAGCTTTAATAGGATAAAAAATGAATCGACATGTAGTAAACTCAACCACAGAGAGCGACCAGTGCTTAAGAACCACGTCCAAAATCGCTCGCTACAGAAAAGTTGCACCCACCGTGGGGCCGATCTCTCTTTCTTACAATTTAAACCTTGGGTAAGTCATTTTCATGGCGGTGGCCGCCAACAGAAAAGTGGCGCCCACCGTGGGGCCAATCTTGACTTTTCTTCTTTCTTTTCATCTCTTGTGTGAATACCACAGATTGGGGCTTCCGCCGGGGAGCCCATTTTCTGTCAGGAAGTTAAGATTCTTAGCTTCATTAGGTCTAGGATGTTTAAGGACAAATATATATACTGCTTTTCCTAATTGCTATATGTGTTTATTTTTCTGCTACTGGGAATGCGGGTGATGCCGTATGTGGAAAGATTGAGTATACACCTAGAAAAGCCAACCCTTTCGTAGTGCGGAAGCTATCGGAAATAGTTGTTATGCGATACTACCCTCATTTGAGGCTGGTGATCTATTCTCGGTGAATAGCACTTACTCTAAGATTGCACACAACTCGCTGGCGATCCGCTTGTTGTCTGCCTTCCTGGGAGGAGCTAATGATAATGAGTACAGGTACAAAAATCACCCTAGTAAACCTTTGGGGATGGGTAGAGCCTTGACTTCATGACAATGACCCTCTGACCCCATGTTTTTTCTATGTTTTTGTGTGCTGCATTCATGCATTCATCTAAAAAACATTAAAACATTCAAAAAAATTTCTCTTCTAGTCTCTCTGTTTTTCAAAATAAACTAAGACTGTGATTGCAAATATCAGAGAAAGGGATTGCACTAATGGATTTCGGTAGAAGAAGAAATCATCATTATACCTTCAAGGTTCCAAAGCTAGAGGATTTGAGAAGGTTAGCGAGGATGATTGTTAACCCAGAGGCTTTCAGAGCCAAGCACGGTGGTTTGCTACCACTGTTAAGAGTCCATGTGATTGAGGGAATCATGGACGCGCTCGTTCAATTTTACGATCTGGTTTATCACTGCTTTACATTCCCGGATTACCAGCTAGCACCAACGCTGGAGGAGTATTCTCATCTGTCAGATTTACATATCACAGATCGAGCTCCATTTTCTGGACTGGAAGAAATTCCAAAGAATCAGACCATTGCAATGGCAATTCATTTGGACGAGTCTGAGGTCAGGACTCACCTGACTACCAAGGGTGGCATAAAAGGTTTGCCAGCCCAGTTCTTAACAAAGAAAGCTCTGTACTTCGCTAGTATAGGGAACGAGACTGCTTTTGAAAGCATCTATGTTTTACTCACCTACGGGTTATTTTTGTTTCCCAACATTAATAACTTCGTCGATATCAACGCTATTAAGGTTTTTCTCATTGTAAACCTTGTGCCGACTTTGCTCGCAGATGCGTATTATTCTGTACACTTAGGAAATTTGTACAGCGGAGGGGAGATCACATGCTATGTACCTTTGCTTTACAAATGGTTTACCTCTCATTTGCCTAAGTCTGCTGCTTTTTGGGATCATAAGAGTGCCTTACGCTGGTCGCAGAAGATCATGTCTCTTACCAACTCTGATATAGATTGGTGTAATAGGATTTATGATGGGATCAGGATCATTTATCATTGTGGAAACTTCCCCAACGTACACCTCATAGGAACTAAAGGGGGAATCAACTACCATCCGATATTGATTCTTCGTCAATTTGGATACCCGATGAGACACATCCCGCTGGGTGTTCATCTGGAAGGTCTTTTCTTCAAGGAAGGAGAAAACGACAGAGCACTGAAGATGGAAATAGTGCATGCGTGGAAGCACGTTCATAAGAAAGGACGAGAGTCTCTAGGAAAACCGGACTGTGTCTCGATGGAGCCTTATCTCCATTGGGTACAAACTAGAGCTCTCAAGCTAAAGATGCCTTATCCTCATTACGGAATTCTTCCACCGAGGGAATTTGTCATGTACTTCATGACGGAAACTGAAAAGTTTCAGGTTACTCTCAACAAAGTTCAAAAGGAGAGAAGGTCTTGGAAGAACAAGTACCGTACCCTCAACATAGAGTGTATCCAAATACAGCAACTACTGAAAGAGAAAGATGCTCTGATTGAAATTTTAGAGCAACATGCTGTGGATAATCAAGATGACCAAAGGAATATGCTCACTCCTTTCACCTGGCAAAGGAATGACGACCCGACAACGGCTCAAAAGCCCCGGTCAAAGAAAAGGAAGATACCAGAATCAGCTCCCGATTTCTCTTCAGAGAGGACTCGGGACCCATTAGCTTAGGTTTCTGTTTCTGCACTTTGTAATCTACTGTATTTCCATTTCTGTAATCCTTGGAATTCAATAAAAAGGGGTTTCCCCACCGTTTGATATTTGCAATCTAATTGTCGCAGTTTATTTTGATTAAATCAATAAACAATTAATATAATCATTGCATTTTATCATTCTCACATCGCGTATTCTCCTTACCTACGAATCTCACGTTTGTGTCTCGGTTCTACAGTCAAACTGTCTCATTCGTACAATACTCGGGCTAATCATCAGAAAAAGATGTATGATCTTGAGGAAGAAAACTGAGAGTTGAAAGAAGAGATCGACGCTCTGAGAGAGGATATGAGAAAGCTTCGTAACGACATGCAAGCCATGGCAGAAGCTCAGCTACAAAGGACTGTGATCTTGGAGATCACCTCAGCGCCCATAGTGGAGAAGTTCGAACCTAGGTATCAGATGCCGAAAGATCGTCCCTAGGGCATGCCTGCGAACTATATCCCGGAAGGATATGTTCCGCCGATCGTCGAAGATCAGGGAATCGCAAAAGATACCGCTGGTCCTGAAAGTTACAGACTTCGGGAAAGCGAAGATGCCAGGGGTATACTGAAAACTCCTGAAGGTTACAAACTTCAGGAAACGCCAAGATTCAACGCCGTAGTTACGGTACCACCCTCTGTGGTGCACACTGTCCCGGAAGGACAGATTCCACAGATACCTTCTGGTAAGAAGGAGGCTATGTTTGACCGAATGGATGAATTCCAGGAACAGTTCTTGGAAATGCAGAGGGAACTGCAAGCCATTCGCGGTCAGGATCTTTTTCGAAAGGACGCCGCAGACCTTTGTCTGGTCCCCAATGTGAAAGTCCCGCACAAATTCCAAGTGCCCGACTTTGAAAAATACAAGGGTAACTCTTGCCCTCAAAGTCACTTGACAATGTACGCTCGACGAATGTCAGCTCAGAAGGAGAATCAGGACCTGCTGATTCATTACTTTCAGGATAGTTTAACCGGTGCCGCCTTAAAATGGTACATGGGTTTAAACAGTGCCTCGATCAGCACATTCAGAGATCTTGGCAAAGCCTTCGTTCAACATTATAAATACAATTTGGATATGGCACCCGACAGAGATCAACTTAGATCAATGTCTCAAAAGGACAAGGAAACCTTTAAGGAATACGCCCAGAGATGGCGTGAAATTGCCGCTCAGATTTGTCCACCTCTTGAGGAAAAAGAGATGACAAAGATCTTCTTAAAGACCTTGAGCTCATTTTACTACGGCTGAATGGTCGCCAGTGCGCCCAGTGATTTCACCGAAATGGTCGGTATGGGTGTACGTCTTGAGGAAGCCGTCCGAGAAGGACGTTTGGTAAAAGACACTGGATCGACGAGTGGTACTAAGAAATACGGTAGTGCTCTCCCTAAGAAAAAAGAGCAAGATATTGGGAATATCTCTCTCGGAAAGCAGAGGCGTCATTATCAACCAGTAGCAATGGTAATTCCTGCTATCGGCCCCGCGCCTGTTCCTACGTATCAACCTCAGGTTGCGTAGAGCCAACCTAATCAGCAAAGGACTCAACAGCCTCTTCAGCAGGCTCATCCTCCGTACAATAACAATAGTACAACACGATCATCAGGGTTTGATCCTATACCCATGTTATACGCAGAACTATTTTTGTTACTACTGGCTAAGGGGCACATTCAGACTAAGTCTCCTCTTACAGTACCGGAAAATCTGCCTTTTTGGTTTAAGGTGGTTCAGACATGCCCTTGTCATCAAGGAGGATCAGGGCATAACATAGAGAGTTATCTCAATTTCAAATCTGACGTGCAAAAGCTTGTTAGGAGCGGGCTCTTATCTTTCAAAGATACGAATCCAAATGTTCTCACGAACCCGCTGCCTCAACACGAGAAGGCTGCAGTCAATCTGATTGAGAAAGAGACTAACAACGTCTATCAAATTCACGACGTACTCTTGTTGAGGACCAATCTGGTCAAGATACATTGTAGACAGAGTGGATATGGCCATGTGCCACCTCATAACTATCACCAGTGTGATATCTGCTCTAAAGACAATCAGGGATGTTCGGTAGTGCAAGCAGCTCTACAGGAACAGATGGATCTCGGATGGATCCAAGAGCACCGAGTTCGTGGAGTTAACATGGTCTACACGAATTCTAACGTCATTCAGAACCACGATATCCGTGTGATGAATGTCAACTTGGTGGCGATGCACTCAAGCCAAAGCCAGTATCATAATCTGCCACGGCACGATTACAGTTCCTGTCTGACTTGCTCGGTAAACAAACAGGGATGCTCTTTCATACAAGAGGCCCTCCAGCCTCAGATGGATCTTGGATGGATCCAAGACTACCATGATAGGAATCACTATCAAATCAACATGGTTCAGGTTTTTGATATTCGTGTGATGAATACCAACCTGGTGGAGTTGCATGCTAAGCAGGTCCGACTCGGATTCCTGATCTCACATGACTATCACAGCTGTAAAGCGGGTTGCAAAAACGATCGAGGTTGTACCCTTGTCCAGGAGGCACTTCAGCACTTGTTAAATCATTGGTGGATGCCAATCTATATGGATGAAGATACTCAGCAAATTAGTATTAGTAACAGGAATCCTACTCGGCGTCAGTGTCAGGATGTCCGATCAGTCGAGACTAACCTAGTAAGGTTACATTGTATTCAAAGTGGGCGTGGCCAGGTGCCCCCACACAACTATGACAGTTGTAGCGTCTGTTCGGAAAGTAACCAAGGGTGTTACCTTGTGAGAGCAGCTCTTCAGGGTCAAGTCGATCGTGGAGAAATTCGTCCATATCCGGGTTCCGGACCCATCGACTGGTCGCCGAACTACCTTACCGAGCAAGTCGAGGATGTTGTCACGATCTCTGGTCATCACCAGACCAGGGATGTTTTTTCTATCATCCCTCTACTTGACGAATCTAAAGTTCCCAACCGGGAACGGATCAAGATTACTTATGATGGTCAGAAAAATCAGAAGGTTCCCATAGTCATCTATCTACCGGGACCACTACCGTATGAATCAGCTAAGGCTATTCTTTACAAATACGGTGCAACAACAATTGAGAATGGAAAGGAAATTCCATTACCCTCCGTCGTGAATATTGCAGACATCAGTCGTGTAACACGGAGCGGTCGAATCTTCAACCGAGGAGTTGGAGAGTCCAACAAAGAAAAGGAATTTCAGGCTGAAGTTCCTGATCCACCAGTCGGTCAATCCAGTAATCCCGACCTTTCGAAAAATAATGATGAGATGCTGAAGCTCATCCAGAGGAGTGAATACAACATTGTTGATCAACTGTTACAAACTCCTTCAAAGATCTCAGTATTATCACTGTTACTAAGTTCAGAAGCGCACAGAGAGGCTCTACAGAAAGTCTTGGAGCAAGCCTTTCTGGAACAGGATGTAACAATCAGACAGTTCGATAGTATTGTCTCTAACATCACTTCCTACAACAATTTGGGATTTAGGGATGAGGAATTACCTGAAGAGGGTCGCCGTCATAACATGGCGCTCAATATCACAGTTAACTGCCAGGACGATGCTTTAGCCAGCGTACTGGTAGACACAGGGTTAGCCCTGAATGTTATGCCGAAGTCCACTTTGATGCAATTATCATTCAAAGGTCCTCCGATGAGAATCAGCGAGGTCTTCGTCAAAGCATTCGACGGATCCAGAAAAACAGTTATCGGCGAAGTTGATCTTCCCAAAACTATTGGTCCTCACACTTTCCAAGTCACTTTCCAGGTCATGGACATCCTGTAATACCCCAAATTTTGACCACTAAAGTTTCCCATCATTGTGCAATTCATCATCACAATATGGATGAATCATCATGCCTCATCAATCTCCTCAAGGAATTGTTGAGCATTGACTGCAATCAGAACTAGGGTTTCAAGCCCTCCCAGAGCTTTAGACAAAGGATCAATCAAGGAATGACTTGATCTTCAACTTGTCTAACCTCCCAAGAATCTACAATGGATCAAAAGGACTCCCACTTTAAGGATTAAGCACAATGCTGCTCCCTTCTAGGTGGATCAAGTCTCCAGATCGCCGGTATCACCAAATTAGGGTTTTGATAGCCCAGGGCCTCCAGATGAAAAATTTCATCTGGGCACAAGCCATTGATCCAAAACATAACCTAATTTACTTCATGGAACCTCATGAACCCATTCACCAAGTCAATTTTGCCTCAGGGGATGCATACATCAAAAATCAGGAATTAGGGTTTCTTGACCTAATTCACCCCTAAGTTGACTTTTGGGACAAATCATGAACCAAGACCTCAAGGAAGGATTTGAGGGTCTTTGATATACCATATTGATCCATTTGTAACAATGGATTAATCCAAGAAGCTTGAGCAACAAGTTTCAATTTCATCTGCACCAAAATTAGGGTTTTGCGAGTAAAGTCAACTGTAGCTTTGACTTTTGACCTGGACATGCTCCCAAACCCTAAGACATGATTCAATATACCCTATGACACCCATGGAACATGTCCATCAAGTTTGATTTAGGTCAAGGACATGATTTCCTAAGGAATTGCACAGTTTGGAATTCATCTGATAAAAAGTCAACTGTGCACAAAAGTCAACTTTGACTTTTTGAGATTTTTCACCAAAATGGATTTTTAACCCTAAAATGATGTTTATGTATGATTTGAATCATCATTAATCAAGAAAAATCAAGAAAAGTGAGATAACTTGTAAAAGGGGTAACCATAAAAAACTTAGAAAAATTTCTAAGTTAAAATTCAAATGGCTAGGGTACCAACTTTGGAGGACCATAACTCCTAAACCACAAGGCCAATTTTTTCCATCCAAAGCTTGATTTGTAGACCTCATTATCATCTACAAAAACTTCAACTACAAGTCATTCCAATTCATTAAGGATTTTGAGTTATGGAGTGATCAAAGTGGCTGAAAAGTGAAAATGTCACTTTTTCCAACACTTAGTGAAATTTTCACTAAGTCAGAATCTGCCTTCACTTTTTGCCAAATGTAGGGGGATTTTTCACTTGGAATCAAAAGAGATCAAAACCAAACATGTTCAAACAGTTGTTGTATCATGTAAGGGCTTTCCAAAATGGCCAAGAACATTACCAAATTCAACCTACACCATGAGATACAACATTGTCAAGTTGCCTTGCTGAAATCTGTCAAAGCAAGGCAGAATTTGCATTTTGGCTCGATTTGCCAAAATCAGCCAAATCCAAATGTTCCTATACACTTGGACACCTCTGAGGATTGAATCTAAAGGGGACAATCACTGAGCCAAGCCTCCAAGGTCCAAGAAACAAGGAATAACATGTTGAACCTATTGTTGCCAAAATAGGGACAAGACTCCAAATTTGGAATGAGGCATTCAATGGAACCATCAAGGTGGCATGGACTGAGCCATTCTCATCTGAAATCAGCCAAGACTTATCCAAGACCAAGGGAACCAAAGCTCTGTGCCCTAACCTCTAGTCAATGGCTAGAGGAGACTTGAATTCTCATTGGACAACATTGGCCAAACCTACTTACCAGCTACCATTCACTATTCCTTGCAAAACAAACTTGCTTTACTATAAATAGAGCTCAATTGAGTTCAGTTTGAGTACACCAAAGCCATCTAACAGATGCTTTCCTCAAAATCTCTTCTTTCACTCTAATTTTTCCTTCTAAGGCAAGCCACTATCGGGTTTTGAGTTTGAGAGCAATTCCAATCAAACCAATCACTCACACACCTCACATACATCATATAGAAGTGATACAAACACTCAAACAACATCTGGAACACAGATTTCACAAAATCACCAGCTGGTTGCTCAAATTTTCAATCAAGTTGCAGCTGAGGTACCACAGAGTGATCCAGCCAATTTCAATCAGGTCCAAGCATTCAAACACACTCCATAGGGTGCAGGGAAGCTGTTCAGATCATCACAACTCATCTGTAACACCTCCAACTCAGAATTTGATTTGCTCTTGCTGTCACGACTTGGAGGTAAGCACATACTTGGTCATCTCTCAATCTATGCATATTTCCTCGCACAATAATTTGGCCATATATTCATAATCATGCATGGAATGTTTCCCCTCAATTAATTGCATTGTTTGAACCGTGTATCAAAAATCCTAGCCTTCATGCAAAAATTAGGGTTCTTGAGGTTTCTTCGTGATTTCTTGTTGTATGTTTAATTTAAATGAAATTAAAGTACATAGACATGATCGTGAGGTTGAGACGAGCATAATGATATGTGGATTGCATGTTATAATTACGTATTCAGTGAGATTGGATGGAAAATGCAAATCTGGGCAAACTGAAAAACGCGCGTGTTCTTGGTGTTGTTCTTGGCGCCATTTTCAGAAATTCAAATATTTGAATTTTGTGATTTTGTTTAATTGATTCAAAAATTAATTTCTCTCTGAGTTTTAATGATTTTGAGTTGATTCTTTTTTTAATAATTCACAAAAATGTTAAAATATTTTATTTTATCAAAAAATCCCAAAAATATTATTTATTTCATATAATTGATATTTTTGCAAAGAATTAATATTTTAATTGTTTTTGACATTTTAAATATTTTTTCCACATTGATTTTGCAACTTTTAATGCTTTCTAATTATTTTGTAGGCCAATACTTAATTTTTGAAGCATTAATCCAAGATCACAATTTGTTTTCCATGTGTTAAACAATTTTGATCATTTTAATTGAATTTTTATTCAATTAAATACACTTTTGAAAATAAATTAGGGTTTTGGATTAATTCAACCCTCACAAATCATTTTCAAAACACTTTGGGCCTCTAATAGAGTGTAAGACCCAATCCTTTTTTGACCAAATCATTTTTGGGCCTCACTTATTGTATAAGTCCCGATACCGTCAAAAAAACAAACGGCGCGATCGTCGCCTTTTTAAAAGTCATCTGGGCCTACCCTCGAGTAGTAAGACCCATTTCTTTTTCTTAAACACTTTTGGGCCTCTTGAGAGAGTGTAAGACCCACACCCCCCTTGTACAAAAACTTTTTGGGCCTCACTTATTGTATAAGTCCCTCTGTACAAGTAAACGGCGCGATCGTCGCCCGTTTAAAAACAAACCATCTGGGCCTCTCCTTGAGCTATAAGACCTATTCAAAACACTTTGGGCCTCTATTAGAGTGTAAGACCCAACCCCCTTTTAACCAAAACCTTTTGGGCCTCATTTATTGTATAAGTCCCTCTGCGTTAAAAGAAAACCTCGGCGCGATCGCCATTTTAAACGAAAAGTCAACTGGGCCTACCCTCGTGTTATAAGCCCCACTCTTTTTCTTCAAAAACTTTTTGGGCCTCTTGAGAGAGTGTAAGACCCATCCCTTTGTACAGAAAACCTTTTTGGGCCTCAATCACTTGTATAAGACCCTCTGTATAAATTCAACAGTGCACTCACTGGTAAAACCATCTGGGCCTCTCCTTGAGCTGTAAGCCCCAAATCTTTCTTTTTCAAAGCAATTTCTCCTTTGATTTTGAATATACTATTGTTTTTCAATCTTTCTTTGTTGAACAACTAACACAACAGCATGAAAGCTCTACAACCGAGTAAGTGGTTCTCGCTTTCATTTACTGCTTTCATATCATATAACTGTATTGTGGGGCTGCTCACTGTAAGTCTCCTTTCATAAACTCATATCAACTGTGTAATAATAATATAGATATTAGAGTTTCCCCGGCAACTACGTCTAGAACTAGGTGACGCCGTTTCGTTTATTCGTAGAAATAGACACCTAGATCCCCAATAGGACCACCAGATACAGTCTTCTCTCAGGCTGTCCTCATTAGGAATCGTTAAGAAACTCTACTCCCAAAGATGAATGTATTCTCCGTGAATGGCATCTTTGAGTTTCTTCCAAATTCTCGGACTTTCCTGACTTTGATCTATTCTTGGTGAATAGCATTGCCTTGAATTTCTCAGGGTTTGGGGACCCACGGGCTTCTTAAAAGCATCGGCCTCCTCTTAGGCATCGTACAAGGACCCACAGGCTTCCTATAAGCAACCCCGCCTCCTCTTGGGCTTAGTACAAGGACTCTTCGGCTTCTTAGAAGTATTGACAGCCTCCTCTTAGGCTTCGTATAATGATCTCTTCCTCCAGGAATGATAGCCTTCTCTTGGGCTTCGTACAAGGACCGATCGGCTTCTCAAAAGCTTCCAGCCTCCTCTTGGGCTTCGTACAAATTGTCCCGACGACCTCCTATAGGTATAGGAACAGAACTTAGTTATCTTCATAGATCAGTCTTTTCCAGAGTCTACTACTGTTTCTCAAAGCATAGTACAAAGGATAAAACCCTAGACTCAGATAGTCTATCTTCCTTGAGTCTCAAAGACATTCTCAAGTGACCCTGTCATCAGATAGGCAGGAACCGCAGACTCGTACAATCTCAATACCCCTTGGATTTCCCTTTTCCTTAAAGAACAAGGACCAATCCCGATCCTCAGATCAAACCCATGAGTACAGTGTTACTCATATAAGAACTGATTTTCTCTTTCAAAATCAGTATACTGGACCTGTCACTTAACTGACACAGTAAACGTTAGCCTTCTCTTGGGCTTTGTACAATGATTCTCCTCAGCGGAATAAACCTTACAGCTTTCATCTCAGGCTTCGTACGAGATACAAAGATTCCCCTATAGAGTCAAACCTTTTAGCCTCTCTCTCGGGCTTTGTACGAGACACATCAAAAAACTCCCTCGTTGAGTCAACCACCCTTTTTGCCTCCATCTCGGGCTTTATACGAGATACAAAAGGGGTTCTTATTGAAACAAGCAACAGCCTCCATCTCGGGCTTTGTGCGAGATACAAAAACACTCTCTTGTTGAGTTTAAAAGATTCTCCAACTGAGTCAACCTTTTACTAGCCTCCTCTTAGGCTTTGTATAACGATATGCCCCACTGGGTTAAATCCTTTTAGCCTCTCTCTAGGGCTTTGTACGAGACACAAATTAGCCTCCTCTTAGGCTTTGTACAATGATTTTCCCTAGTGGAAATTAGCCTCCTCTTAGGCTTTATATAAGAAAACCACTGGTTAATCCAATTAACCTTTTAGCATCAAACCTGTGCCTCGTTCACAGTACACAAACATCAACAACTCCTTCCCTTTCATCTAATCGCTGTAAGCGGCAAGCCTCTAGATCATCTACATCCATGCCACTGTCCTTCTTTTAGCATGAGGAATCCCTAAGGAAAGATGGTGTTGCTCTACACTGAGTTAAAGTCTTCTCCTTCAGGTTAAAACCCCTTTCTTCGGAAATTATGGCATTGCTCGGATCCGCGTATCCCGGTTAAAGTAATTCTCCTTTACCCCTCTTTAGAGATGACAAATTCTCTCTAAAGTCGAGACCTTTCAGCTTCACATCTTGGGCTTTGAACAAGATACAAACAACCTTTAGCTTCACGTCTTGGACTTTGAACAAGACACCAATAACCATTTCCTCCCATAGAATAGGAGGAACTACGAACGCTCTGATTTCCCTGTTTCGGTAAACGGGAATACGTAGGCATAAGATCGAGAGAAAAGATCTTAGCGAGCGCAATCAACAAAAAACCCAAATCCCATCACTCAAAAGCAGTAATTCAAAAAACAACAGTCCTAAAATCCTAATCCTTATTCCCCGTCAGAAACCCTTTGCCTAGATAAAAAGAAAGAAAACCGTATTGGCGAAAATACAAATAACTAGTACAAAGGCCCCCCACATCGTAGCATTCGTAACCTAACAGACCGCTGTTTAAACTCAGTATGTAAGCAGGGTTAATTGGAGACATCTATTTCCCTTCCTTAGTCAGCTTACAATAGGATAAAAAATGAATCGACCTGTAGTTTAAAGTTCAAACCGCAGAGAGCGACCAGCGCTTAAGAACCGCGTCCAAAATCACTCGCTACACATCCGGGGAACGTACAATTGTTTATTAGGAAGACCTTGGATACATCAGGCTGGAGCGGTTACTTCAACCCTCCACCAAAAGCTAAAGTTCGTTAAGAACGATCAACTTGTCGCAGTCTGTGGGGAACAGGCTTTGCTCATGAGCAACTTGTCATCATCTACTGGTATAGAACCTGAAGAGGTTATTGGAACTCAGTTCCAAGCACTATCGGTGAGCAAGAACAATCAATCCGAAGGAGGAACATCGATTTCCTCGTACAAGGATGCTATCAAAGCGGTCGAGAGTACCGATACAAAAGGTTGGGGACAGCTTGTCATTCCCACTGACAATAAAACAAAGAAGGGTCTTGGTTTTTCTGCAACCTGTACCCAGACAGCTGCCGGTGATGAAAGTCTTCATCCCATTCAGAACTTCTTCCTTAGTGGAGGTTTCCTCCAACCAGTGACTCAAGTAGTCCATGCTATCAATGAAGAGGATCCCTTTGGCATGGATAAGGAATTGAAGTCCTATCTTAACGAGGACGGTTATGTGTCGCAAGATGAAACGCAAACTCCATTTTGCTATCCCGCACAGAGTCCGAGATTTATACCCAGGTCAGACGTTGAAATGATCTACGGAGATTGTGATCCGGAAGGATGTCGTGCTCCGCCAAATTCATTAGAGGAAGACACTCCAATGAAAGACAATTTTGACTACACCTACTATGGCCCAATGGATGGTCTGCCGATGTGGCAAACTTATCCAAGAGACTTGGGACAAGAAAGTCAGCCGAGTAATGAAACTTAGCTGAGCGTCATTGAACAGAATACCTGTGTCCCCGCCATGTCATGGGATCAACACTCAGGTCATTCAGAAACTACTCAACATGACGATGAATTCGCAACGTTTGTAGGACTTGAATTCATCAACTATGCTTTTCCTGAGGTCAACGTCATTGAGAGAGATGACTCCTCCAATTCCAAAGAAGTTTGGGACACTCTAGGAGAACCAAGTGGAAAATACGACTTTATGGTCAAGTACACCACTCCCGAAAGCTCTCGTATCAGGCTCGAAGATATCCAGCCAACTGGATGGGGAGATGCAGCTGAGAGCACAAATTCTTTGCAAAATGCAACAGAGGAATCCTCCTACGACAACTCTGCCTGGGAGACAGATTCCAGTGATCCTGCTCCACCAGAAATCAGCGTCATTTCTGAAGACAAATCAAGGAAGGTGCCAGACTTTGTGATTCACCGAGGAGTTCGCCGCTAGTGGGTTGCTGTCGAGGTTCCGAAGGTCGTTCACCAGTCAAAGTAGTTGTCATTTTAAACCTTTCACCCTGCCCAGGTGAAACGGATGTTTTGATAGGGCTCGCTTTCTGTAAATTTCCCTCTTCGCTTTGCCCGAAGCGACAGAGTTTTGTTTTATAGGGCTGTAGTTTCGAGAACCGACTTGTGCATTAATAAAATAACGTCGTTCTGTAATTTCCGCATTAATTGTTGTTTTCTCTTTTTACTTTTTCAGAAAATGGTAATCCTAAAAGACCTTCAATAATAAAAACAAGCAGTAAAATCAAAACACTGCACACACTTGCATTTTCTCTATCTCTTCTAAACACGAATCATACCGTCATGCAGATTGCTTGTTTTACACCCCGTTGAAACATACGATCCGATGCCTTCACCCGACTTTGAGTTCCCGGTATTTGGGGCTGAAGAAGAAGTTGACAATGAAATTCCAGAAGAGATCTCCCGATTACTCAGACAAGAGGAAAGGTCCATTGAACCTCACAAAGAGCCGTTGGAAACGGTAAACTTGGGTTCAGAAAAAGAGAGAAAAGAAATAAGGATTGGGGCACTGCTCAGTCCAACTGCCAGAGAGGGTTTGATAAAGCTTCTCCGAGAATTCCCCGATGTATTCGCTTGGTCCTATCAGGATATGCCAGGGTTGGATACCAGCATCGTGGAACATCACTTACCATTGAGATCAGAATGTCCGCCAGTAAAGCAAAGGTTGAGACGCACTCATCCGGACATGGCCATCAAAATCAAGGAGGAGGTATAAAAACAGATCGACGCGAGTTTCCTCGCTACATCTGAATATCCTCAATGGTTAGCCAACATCGTACCCATTCCCAAAAAGGACGGAAAGGTCAGAATGTGTGTCGACTACAGAGATCTGAACAAGGCTAGTCCAAAGGACGACTTTCCTTTACCACACATTGACATGCTGGTAGACAGTACAGCAAAGTTCAAAGTTTTTTCCTTCATGGATGGATTCTCGGGCTATAACCAGATCAAAATGGCGCCGAAAGACATGGAGAAAACTTCGTTCATTACCCCATGGGGTACCTTTTGTTACAATGTAATGCCATTCGGTTTGAAGAATGTCGGGGCAACCTATCAAAGGGCCATGACTACTCTGTTTCATGACATGATACACAAAGAAATCGAAGTGTATGTCGATGATTTGATTGCAAAATCAAAAACAGAGGATGAGCACGTTGAACATCTGTTAAAATTGTTCGAACGTTTAAGAAAATTCAAGCTCCGCTTGAATCCCAACAAGTGCACCTTCGGTGTCCGTTCGGGGAAACTATTAGGGTTCATCGTCATCCAGAAAGGAATCGAAGTTGATCCTGACAAGGTCAAGGCCATTCGAGAAATGCCTTCTCCGAAAACTGAAAAACAAGTCAGAGGATTCCTGGGACGTTTGAACTACATCTCCATATTCATATTCCTTATGACTGCCACATGTGCGCCGATTTTCAAATTACTGAAAAAGAACCAGGATTGCGTTTGGTCAGAAGACTGCCAAACTGCCTTCGACAGTATTAAGGAATATATGTTGAATCCGCCGATTCTATCACCTCCAGTGGAAGGAAGACCACTGATCATTTACCTCACAGTCCTAGAGGACTCGATGGGATGTGTACTTGGCCAACAAGACAAAACCAAAAGGAAAGAGTCTGCCATTTACTATCTGAGCAAGAAGTTCACCGACTGCGAAACTCGGTACACGATGCTTGAGAAAACTTGTTGCGCTTTGGCTTGGGCAGCCAAACGTCTTCGCTAATACATGATTCGTCATACTACTTGGTTGGTCTCCGAGATGGATCCAATCAAGTACGTCTTCGAAAAACCTGCTCTCACGGGAAGAATTGCCCGTTGGCAGATGTTACTATCTGAATATGACATAGAGTACCATGCTCAGAAAGCCGTTAAGGGAAGTATTTTAGCCGATCATTTGGCTCATCAACCGATTGATGATCAGGAATCAATCGGGTTCGCCTTCCCTGACGAAGATGTCATGTATCTAAAAATGAAAGACTGCGATGAACCGCTACCAGTGAAGGGCCAGAACCAGGTTCCCAGTGGGGACTTATCTTTGACAGAGCAGTTAATTATTATGGAAACAGAATTGGGGCAATCATTGTTACCCCTCAGGGTACCCACTTTCCTTTCACTGCCAGACTTATGTTCAAATGTACGAACAACGAGGCCGAATACGAAGCTTGTATTATGGGTCTCGAAGAAGCGATTGATTTAAGGATCAAGAACTTAGACGTATACGGCGATTCAGCCTTGGTTATCAATCAGATTAAAGGAGATTGGAACACATACCAATCAGGATTGATTCCTTACAAAGACTATGCAAGAAGGTTGCTACCCTTCTTCAACAGGGTTGAGTTTCATCACATCCCTCGTGGTGAGAATCACATGGCGGATGCTTTAGCCACTCTTTCTTCCATGATTAGCGTAGGTCGATGGAATAACCTACCTAAGATTGACGTTATGCGCCTTGAACGGCCCGCCTACATCTTCGCGATCAAAGCTGTCATAGACGACAAACCTTGGTATCACGATATCAAATGCTTCCTTCAGAAACAAGAGTACCCACCTGAGGCACTGAGAAAAGACAGAAAACCCCTCAGAAGGTTGGCTGGAAACTTCTTCCTGAGCGGTGACACTCTTTATAAGAGGAACTTTGACTTGGTCTTGCTCCGATGCGTCGACAGACTAGAAGCAGACATGCTTATGAAAGAAATTCATGAAGGATCCTTTGGCACTCATGCCAATGGACACACAATGGCGAGAAAGATTCTCAGAGCAGGGTACTATTGGTTGACAATGGAATCCGACTGCTATAAGTACATGAGGAGGTGTCACAAGTGTCAGATACACTCCGACAAAATTCATGTACCGCCGACACATCTCAAAGTTCTCTCTTCCCCATGGCCTTTTTCCATATGGGGAATCGACATGATTGGCTTGATTGAACCTAAGGCTTCAAACGGACATCGGTTCATCCTGGTAGCCATTGATTACTTCACCAAGTGGGTCGAAGTAGCGTCGTACGCTAATGTTACCCGACAAGTGGTGGTCCGATTTATCAAAAACAATATCATCTTCCGTTATGGTGTTCCGAGCCAGATCATTACAGATAATGGATCTAACTTGAACAACAAGATGATGAAGGAGTTGTGCACAGAGTTCAAGATCGAACATCATAACTCATCTCCCTACCGACCCAAGATGAACGGAGCGGTAGAAGCGGCTAACAAGAACATCAAGGGGATCGTTCAAAAGATGGTTGTAACCTACAAAGATTGGCACGAGATGCTACCCTTTGCTCTGCACGGTTATCGCACATCTGTCCGCACTTCAATAGGGGCTACCCCTTTCTCTTTAGTGTATGGCATGGAAGCAGTGCTCCCCATAGAAGTAGAGATCCCATCAATCCGAGTATTGATGGAAGCTAAGCTTACCGAAGCTGAATGGTGTCAAAGTCGACACGACGAACTCAATCTGATCGAAGAAAAGAGAATGGCAGCCTTATGTCACAATCAGTTGTATCAGCAAAGAATGAAGAGGGTGTTCGACAAGAAGGTCAGACCTCGTGTCTTCAAGAAAGGAGACCTCGTGCTCAAGAAGATACAATCATTTCTCACTGATACTCGGGGCAAATGGACCCCGAATTATGATGGGCCCTATGTGGTCACGAAAGCTTTCTCAGGCGATGCCTTGAGACTTGCAACCATGGACGGAGAGGAATTTACCTACCCCACGAATGTTGATGTAGTCAAGAAATACTTCGCCTAAACTAAAAAAAAAAAGAACGTCTCGGTGGATTAAAAACCCGAAAGGGCGGTCCAGGCAAAAGTTAGAGACATGAAAAAAAATCATCTCGGTGGATTGGAAATCTCATAGTACAATCCAGGCAAAAATTAGGGATAATGGCAAGTAACTATGTTCAACAGAGGCAAGTCCCTCAGCAGCAGTTACATCATCCATCGGAGGAAAACTCCAGTCACGGTCATCTTTGACAGAAGCTCAGGATGCCCCGAATTCAAAGTTGGTAGAAGGATAGTGGTCGTTATGTTTCAACGTAGCCCTTTTCCCTGTAAATTACCATTTTCTAAACTTTGTAAATACTCTTTGGAATCACGCTTTTGGATGATCTCCATCGTATCAATAAAATTTGAGCCCTTGTGCTTTTGTTTGCAATTCTTACTTGTTTTAGCTTTACAGAACGACGTTGTTTAACTTAATTAACGATTCTTGAAACAAAACAAAATGAATTTACTTGTTAAAACTTTTTCTGCTTTAAATTAAAGATGGCATTTCTTTTGACTGTTGAACATCAGAAGAACATCAATCGCTTCTCCAGAAGTAGGCGAGCTTCAAAGTGCAGAATCAAAGTACTCCTTCTAAACCAGTATGCCTGAATGAAGGATAAACTGTATCAGAGACCTTGTTTCGTCTGGCACGCCTCGGCCGAGTTCTCATCTCCTAAGCCCGACCAGCATAGCTCCCAACAGGGACTATCTCTCCTAAGCAAGGTGGAATTGCTATTTTGAACCAACGGTACTTCTTCGCCCCGTGATGGCCGAGTATCCAGCCGTGTTCATCTTTTAGTTTGTGTGTCGTGTCTGTTTTGTCAGCATATACATACATATGTCATGCATTTTATTTGCATTCGCATTTCATATTGCATCACTATCACTTGAGTCGGCCTTATCCTGCCGTGATAACCGTCCTCTCTATCGAGTTTGTCAGTCCTTGCCTAGTCAGGAAGTGTCCAAACAATCTCGTTTCTAGTGTATCTTTAGATCAGAGTCGGCGTTTGACCACTTTGATAACTTGAACCTCTGAAACATCAGAGAAACCTTCAACAGATGTCACTCTTCGCCATTGAAGATGATATCCCCGCTTTCCCGGATTAAGGAAAATCCCCAGAGAAAGCCTCTTAAATAGAGATTCGGCAGTACAACATTGTTTCTCCGAAAAGCCGCTGATGAAAAGGTCATCGGCACCTCAAAATTGGATCCCATCATATGGCATTTCTCTGGGAAGATCCCAAGAAAAGTATGATGCAATATCCCCGAGCGGAAGCAATCTCTCAAGAGACTCGCTTTCTCCAGTAGAATCGACAAATGGCGTCTCCAACAGAGAAGTTTGTGCAACTCTACAACTCAGACGATTGGGTTCCCAAGCAAGTCTGACATCAAAGTTTTTCCGTCAAATGGCATCTCCCCAGGAAAATTCGGCGAGAAGTTTGAGGAAAACCGCTACGAATAGCGTCCCTTGTCAATAAAGTTTATTGACAAAAGAAATTGAGACTAGTTCCTTGGTAGGAAACCAGGATCGAGGGGAAGTTTACATCTGAAACTTAGACCAGTTCCCTGGTAGGAAACCAGGATCGAGGGGAAGTTTATTTCAGAAACTTAGACCAGTTCCTTGGTAGGAAACCAGGATCGAGGGGAAGTTTACCTTTTCCGAGCATCATTGCTTAGCAGAAGAAGATGAATGCGCAAGCTGCCATTCATAGCCATCAAAATTTCGGATATTCTGATATTTAATCCTCTTGCACCCCGAATGCCCGAATACCTTCGCCATTCACACCTTCGGGTCCAAGAAGATTAAATAGGGGCATCTGTAATACCCCAAATTTTGACCACAAAGTTTCCCATCATTGTGAAAATCATCATCACAATATGGATGAACCATCATGCCTCATCAGATACCTCAAGGGTTGTTGAGCATTCACTACAATAAGAATTAGGGTTTCAAGCCCTCTCAGAGCTCTTGGACAAAGGATCAATCAAGGAATGACTTGATCTTCAACTTGTCTAACCTCTCAAACATTCACAAAGGATCAAAAAGACTCCCACTTCAAGGATTAAGCACAAAGCTGCTCCCTTCTAGGTGGATCAAGCCTCCAGATCGACAGTGTCACCAAATTAGGGTTTTGATCGCCCAGGGCCTCCAGATGAAATTTTTCATCTGGGCACAAGACAATGATCCAAAACATAACCTAATATACTCCATGGAACCTCATGAACCCATTCATCAAGTCAATTTTGCCTCAGGGGGTGCATACATCAAAAATCAGGAATTAGGGTTTCTTGACCTAATTCACCCCTAAGTTGACTTTTGGGACAAACCATGAGCCAAGACCTCAAGACATGATTTGAGGGTCTCTAATGAACCACATTGATCCATTTGCCACAATGGATTAATCCAAGAAGCTTGAGCAACAAGTCTCAATTTCATCTGCACCACAATTAGGGTTTCGCGAGAAAAGTCAACTGTAACTTTGACTTTTGACCTGGACATGCTCCCAAATCCTAATACATGATTCAATACGCCCTATGACACCCATGTAACATGTCCATCAAGTTTGATTTAGGTCAAGGACATGATTTCCTGAAGAATTGCACAGTTTGGAATTCATCTGACAAAAAGTCAACTGTGCACAAAAGTCAACTTTGACTTTTTGAGATTTTTCACCAAAATGGATTTTTAACCCTAAAATGATGTTAATGTATGATTTGAATCATCATTCATCAAGAAAAATCAAGAAAAGTGAGATAACTTGTAAAAGGGGGAACCATAAAAACTTAGAAATTTTTCTAAGTTAAAAATAAAGTGGCTAGGGTACCAACTTTGAAGGACCATAACTCCTAAACCACAAGGCCAATTTTTTCCATCCAAAGTTTGATTTGTAGACCTCATTATCCTCTACAAAAACTTCAACTACAAGTCATTCCAATTCATTAAGGATTTTGAGTTATGGAGTGATCAAAGTGGCTGAAAAGTGAAAATGTCACTTTTTCCAACACTTAGTGAAATTTTCACTAAGTCAGAATCTGCCTTCACTTTTTGCCAAATGTAGGGGGATTTTTCACTTGGAATCAAAAGAGATCAAAACCAAATATGTTCAAACAGTTGTTGTATCATGTAAGGGCTTTCCAAAATGGCCAAGAACATTGCCAAATTCCACTTACACCATGAGATATGACATTGTCAAGTTGCCTTGCTGAAATCTGTCAAAGCAATGGAGATTTTGCATTTTGGCTCGATTTGCCAAAATCAGCCAATTTCAAATGCTCCTATCCACTTGGACACCTCTGAGGATTGAATCTAAAGGGGACAATCACTGAGCCAAGCCTCCAAGGTCCAAGGAACAAGGAATAACATGTTGAACCTAGAATGGCCAAAATAGGGACAAGACTTCAATTTTGGATTTAAGCATTCAATGGAACCATCAAGGTGGCATGGACTGAGCCATTATCATCTGAAATCAGTCAAGACTTATCCAAGACCAAGGGAACCACAACTCTGTGCCCTAACCTCTAGTCAATGGCTAGAGGAGACTTGCATTTCCATTGGCCAACATTGAGGAAACACCTGTTGCAGTTGCCATTCACTATTGCAGCCAAAATAAACTTGCTCTACTATAAATAGAGCTCACTTGTGTTCACTTTGAGTACACCAAAGCCATCAAACAGATGCTTTCCTCAAAATCTCTTCTTTCACCTCAAATTTGCCTTCCAAAGCAAGTAATTCTGAGTTTTTGAGCTAGAGAGCAATTCCACTCAAACCAATCACACACACACCTCATATTTATCATATATAAGCTGTGCAAACCATCAAAAGTGACCTGTAATCACAACATCACAAAGTCATCTCTCAAAACCTCAAAATGGCACTTTTGTGCATTTTTCAAGCCATGTCTTGATTCAGTCACTTTCCAAACCAGATAAAACCTCAAACATACTCCAAATATCATCCTTGAATTGTCCCAAATGGTTTCATACATCTGGAACACCATTTGAGAGAGTTGCTATTTTGGTCACTTTTAACCCCTTTTGCAAGAAAGGGACGGTTTGTGTTTTTGCTGGTACCAGCTGATTCCAATCATCCTCAAAGCATCCAAGGGATCATTTGAGGTTGTTCAAAGCATAAAATCATATCTGGAGCAAGGGAGTTGGCAGATTGCTGAGAAAACTCCAAAATCCCAAAGAAGGGTAAGCATCTCAACTTGCAGTCATCAAAACATGTGTGCATTTGAAGTCCATTGATTATGCATCTCTCATACATGTCATATGTGTTGTGTTTGTGCCAATTGATCATGTAATTCATGCCTGTATTGAGCTATGGCACAGAAAATGCAATTATAGGTCCTTTTTAAAACCACTATCGGGTTTTGAGGAGGGAGTGTGATCTGAAAAAAACACCACCACCATTGGATTCCTTGTGAAATTCTGGCCCAGATACATATAAATTTTGTCTCAATCCATTAAGAATTGAGAAAGTTATGACCTTCACGTTTTTGAGCCAAAACTTGCCTTGGGCAAGCCAAAACCATGTCATACCTTGTATATTTGTTGGTTCAGTTTAAACAATGGATGTATCACCACCCCAGTGGTAGGGCGCGCGTCTTGTATGCTTGAGGTCATGGGTTAAAACCCCACCCATGCCATTTTGTGATTTTTCACATTTTTGCTATTTTTCCAATTATTTTCATGTTTTTTGGAAAATTAATAACTCACTCAATTTTAATTATTTTTTATTGGTTCTTTTTGCAAAAAATCACAAAAATATTGAAATACTTATTTCCACAAAAAAATTAGATTTATATTATTTATTTAATATAATTAGTATTTTTGTGAATAAATGCCTTTTATTTGTTTTTAAACCCTTTTAAAAATAAATATACATGTTGAAAAATCAAGACCAAATGAGTTTTAATATCTCTTGTGATTTATACCTCATTTTTCAAACCTAAAACCAAAATCACAAGTTGTTTATTCTAACTTATTTGGAATTTTGTATCATTTTAATTAATTTTTCATTGAATAATTACTTTAAAATGATAAAATTAGGGTTTTGTTGATTTTTCCTTCAACAAACTTTGTCAAACACTTTTGGGCCTCTAATAGAGTGTAAGACCCAATCCTTTTTTTGAACAAATCATTTTTGGGCCTCACTTATTGTATAAGTCCTGATACCGTCAAAAAATAAACAGCGCGATCGTCGCCTTTTCAAAAATCATCTGGGCCTACCCTCGAGTAGTAAGACCCATTTCTTTTCTTAAAAAACTCTTTGGGCCTCTTGAGAGAGTGTAAGACCCATCCCCCCTTGTATAAAAGCATTTTTGGGCCTCACTCATTGTATAAGTCCCTCTGTACAAGTAAACGGCGCGATCGTCGCCCGTTTAAAAATAAACCATTTGGGTCTCTCCTTGAGCTATAAGACCCATTCAAAACTCTTTGGGCCTCTATTAGAGTGTAAGACCCAACCCCCTTTTAACCAAAACATTTTTTGGGCCTCACTTAAGCCCCTCTACGTTAAAAGAAAACCTCGGCGCGATCGCCATTTTGAACGAAAAATCAACTGGGCCTACCCTCAAGTTATAAGCCCCACTCTTTTTCTTTAACACTTTTTGGGCCTCTTGAGAGAGTGTAAGACCCATCCCTCTGTACAGAAAACCTTTTTTAGGGCACAGTCACTTGTATAAGACCCTCTGTACAAATTCAACAGTGCAATCACAGGTAAAACCTTGGGCCTCTCCTTGAGCTGTAAGCCCCAGATCTTTCTTTTTCAAAGCACTTTCCCCTTTGATTTTGAATATACTGTTGTTTATCTTTCTTTGTTGAACAACTAACCAAACAGCATGGAAGCTCTACAACCGAGTAAGTGTTTACCCGCTTTCATTTACTGCTTTCATATCATATAACTGTTTTGTGGGGCTGCTCACTGTAAGTCTCCTTTCACAAACTCATACATATAAACTGTATTGTGGGGCTGCTCACTGTAAGTCTCCTTTCATAAACTCATATCGACTGTGTAATAATAGTATAGATATTAGAATTTCCCCGACAACTACGTCTAGCACTAGGTAAAGCCGTTTCGTTTAGTTCGTAGAAATAGACAGCTAGATCCCCAATAGGATCACCAGATACAGTCTTCTCTTCGGCTGTCCTCCTTAGGAATCATCGAGAAACTCTACTCCCAAAGATGAATGTATTCTCTGTGAATGGAATCTTTGAGTTTCTTCCAAATTCTCGAACTTTCCTGACTTGATCTATTCCTTGTGAATAGCTTGCCTTGAATTTTTCAGGGTTTGGGGACCCACGGGCTTCTTAAAAGCATCGGCCTCCTCTTGGGCATCGTACAAGGACCCACAGGCTTCCTAAAAGCAACCCCGCCTCCTCTTGGGCTTAGTACAAGGACCCGTCGGCTTCTTAGAAGTATTTACAACCTCCTCTTAGGCTTCGTATAATGATCTCTTCCTCCGGGAATGATAGCCTTCTCTTGGGCTTCGTACAAGGACCGATCGGCTTCTTAAAAGCTTCCAGCCTCCTCTTGGGCTTCGTATAAATTATCCCGACGACCTCCTAGAGGTATAGGAATAGAACTTAGTTGTCTCCATAGAGCAGTCCTTTCCAGAGTCTACTACTGTTTCTCGAAGCATAGTACAAAAGATAAAACTCTAGACTTGGACAGTCTATCTTCCTTGAGTCTCAAAGACATTCTCAAGTGACCCCTTTTGTTAAATAGGAAGAAAACCCGCAGACTCGGACAGTCTCAATACCCTTTGGATTTCCCACTTCCTTAAAGAAAGGGAATAACCCAGATCCTTGAATCAAATACATGAGTACAATGTTGCTCATATAAGAACTTATTTTCTTTTTCAAAATCAGTATACTGGATCTATCACTCAACTAAACAGTCGCCAGCAGATAGTCTCCTCTTAGGCTTTGTATAATGATATCCCCGAAGGAGTCGGCCTCCTTTGCGCCTCCTCTTAGGCTTCGTATAATGATCCTTCTTATCCTCTGCATAAGTTAGCCTCCTCTTGGGTTTTGTACAAATGATTCTCCCCAGCGGAATAAACCTTTTAGCCTCTTTCTCAGGCTTTGTACGAGACACATAAAGGACTCCCTCGTTGAGTTAATCACCCTTTTTTGCCTCCATCTCGGGCTTTATACGAGATACTAAAAGACTTTCTTGTTGAGTCGAACCCTTTTAGCCTCTCTCTTAGGCTTTGTACGAGACACATATTAGCCTCCTCTTAGGCTTTGTATAAGAAAACCACTGGTTGATCCAATCAACCTTTTAGCATCAAACCTGTGCCTCGTTCACAGTACACAAACATCAAGAACTCCTTCCTTTTCGTCTAATCGCTGTAAGCGGCAAGCCTCTGGATCATCTATATCCACGCCACTGTCCTTCTTTTAGCATGAGGAATTCCTAAGGAAAGATGGCATTGCTCTACACTGAGTTAAAGTCTTCTCCTTCAGGTTAAAAACCCCTTCTTAGGAAATTATGGCATTGCTAGGATCCGCGTATCCCAGTTAAAGTAATTCTCCTTTACCCCTCTTTAGAGACGACAAATTCTCTCTAAAGTTGAGACCTTTCAACTTCACATCTTGGGCTTTGAATAAGATACAAACAACTTTTCGCTTCATGTCTTGGGCTTTGAACAAGACACCAAAACCCCATTTCCTCCCATAGAATAGGAGGAACTACGAACGCTCTGATTTCCCTGTTTCGGTAAACGGGAATACATAGGCATAAGATCGAAAGAAAAGATCTTAGCGAGCACACTAAACAAAAAAACCAAATCCCATTTCAAAAGCAGTAATTCAAAAAACATCATAGCTCCTTATTTCCCATCAGAAACCCTCTGCCTAGATAAAAAGAAAGAAAACCGTATTAGCGAAAAAACAAATAACCAGTACAAAGGCCCCCCACATTGTAGCATTCGTAACCTAACAGACCGCTGTTTAAACTCAGTATGCAAGCAGGGTTAATTGGAGACATCTATTTCCCTTCCTTCATCAGCTTTAATAGGATAAAAAATGAATCGACCTATAGTAAACTCAACCGCAGAGAGCGACCAGTGCTTAAGAACCACGTCCAAAATCGCTCGCTATAGGTACCCATGAACATATCTGCCATTTCTCTCTCAAGCAAAGGGGGTTGAACCTGGGCGGCCATTTCTCTCCATCTCTGCGTGTACTCCTTAAAGCTTTCCTTAGTGCCCTGCGATAACCCTTGCAGCTGAGTGCGGTTGGGAGCCATATCGATATTATACTGATATTATTTCAAAAATTCTTCTGCCAAATCTTTCCAGCTTCTTACAGCAACCCTGTTCAACTTCATGTACCAAGTCAATGAAGCTCCAGTCAAACTGTCTTGAAAATAGTGCATCCACAACTTCTCGTCATCACCGTGGGCTGAGATCCTCCCAAAATAAGTCTGTATATGTGTCTGGGTACACGTATTTCCGTGATATTTGTCAAAAGTGGATGGCTTGAATTTTGGAGGAATTCTAACTCCCGGTACCAGACCCAGATTAGTAACATCAATGCCTAGAGAATTCTTACACTCCATAACCCTGATTTTCTCGGCCAGCTCATCATACCTTCTGTCATTGGGGTTACACATATCAGCATCCAGCAAAGTGAATTGATCTTCCTGAACGTCCTTATTAACACCAACATTTCTGGCAGCCCCAGTAACCAGATTACCATTAGGGATCGGAGTACCAATAGGACGAGGATCGACCCTTGGCTGTGAATTGTCAACGTGATTACCTTCCGGCGTGGCCTCTGGACGCTCGACCAGAAGTCTCAACCTCTCTTGGTTCTGTGCCATACCAGTCATGAGAGCCATGAACTGGTCCATATGGGCCTTCATCTCAGCCAGGTCATTCTGAATTTGATCTACCATTCTGTTTCGATTGCCTCGTGTGGAGTAGCGATGTGATCGGTAGCAATACTTCCTGTTGACAGAATAAATATGAGAACCAGATAGGGTACCTGAAAAAACAAACAAAAATGCAAGAATGAAATGTATGCAATGCAATGCTATGTTTTTTTTCCCAGTCCTTTTCGTGCCCTGATTCCGGTATTTTAGAAGTCCGCAGCATTCAGATAACACACGAGATACAGTAGCTGATAAGAATATTCATCCAAACAAGTGTAGAAATAAGTGTAGAATCCTGTGAAGTGATGTCGTGACCAAGTTTCAGTGATGTAATATCAAGAAAGCCACTGGAGAAAATACTGAGCATATCATAACTGGAAGAAAACCCAAAGGGACTGAGTCTAAACAAGTATTTGAAAACATACAACCCAAATTCAGAAATTAAAGCAGCGATTCCTATAACAATTATGTAGGTAACCAACATAATGAAAGCTAAAACGGGCGAAACATCACATCCTGCAACCCTAGACTAAGCCTCTTGACCTCCTCAAATAGTACAACATTCTCGGGATCTTCCGACGCCTCAATCAGGCCTCTGATCAAGCGTTCTCTCAAACTGAAGGATTGGTACAAAGTGTTGATATTCTGACACAATTCTTCCCCATTAATACTGCCATAGTCTGGCTCTGTCTTGGACTTCTTCACTTCCGCCTGGATCTTGAGATCAGCTATTTCTGCCTGAGCTTCCTGTAATAGCTTCTGACTTTCTTCCAAACTATCCCGGTAACTTCGTCATTGAGCATGTGCAGCTTTCAATTCTTCCTCTGAGGTCTTGGCTTTAGCTTCTAATTCTTCAACCTTAGCTTTAAACTCTTCCTCTACCTTGGCATGGCGCTTCTGTTCATCGGCTCATTTTTGCTGCCACAAGGTAATAGCCTCATTAGCCTCCTTCAAAGACTTCTTGAGATTCTGGCGCTCTCTGGCGTTATTCTTATCAATTAAGCCCCGTCTTTGGAAATAAATCAGCCTCCCTTCGAGTTCTTCTTTCCTGCTTTCAGCCATCTTCTCAGCAATGTGGACTCTTTCTTTCAACCCTCTGTTAACAGATGCAGCTTCCTGGTACAGGCTGGTGACGTCCGCGTTCTCAACCATGAGTTCATGAACTAAAGCTTCCAGCTTTCGGAATTCTTCAATTGGCACTAAGGTCCTTGGCTCCACTACCTTGGGATATAACGGAGGCTCGACAGAGAATGGCAACAGTGTGATGGCTACCCAGCGTTTCAGCCACTCAGTGTAAGGAGGATAAGTCGTAGGATCAGGTCTCCCAAACTCCATCTTACCTTTCTTAACCCGCGTGTTCCAGGCTTCAGCAATAGAAAAAGACACCTGTTCACCATCTTTGGCAAGATAAAACAAAGATTCCGCCACATCTTTTTCCAAAGGAGGTTCTTTTAATGCATATCCAAACTGCTTCAGCGCGAGGATATGATTGTAGTTGATTCCTCCCCTCCTTCCTACCAGAGGTACATTTGGAAAAGCTCCACAACTGATAAGAATAGGTATACCCACCATATTTTTCCGATGCCACCAAACTATATCTTCAGCCGTCAAACCCATTAGCCTCTTGGAACACTTAACTGTTCCTCGGAGATCCACAAAAGCTCCTGTCTTTGGCAAATGTCTATAAAACCAAGCATGGAATAAGGGAGCACAGCATACTACTAATCTTCCTCATTTTTTTCTCATTCTTATAATGTACGAAATGGTATACATCGCCCAACAAAGTTGGGATTGGATTCTTCTTGACAAAGATACTGATTGCATCCATATCAATAAATCCAGCTATATTTGGAAACAGACAAATTCCGTACACACAAAGAGATAAGATTGCATTAGAGGTAACCAAATCACCATCAGCAAAACTCTTCTTTGCTTCTTCAATCAGAAAGTCTAGATGGAACCCTTTACATCCCTCCTTTTCCTTAACATTATCCTTAACCACAGATACCCTCAAATGAATAGCCTATGCGATGACATTGTCAGGAATAGCCTTCTTTGAACTGTAGTGAGGAGGAGTATCCTTGACAGAAATATTCAGAATATCAGAGAACTCTTCCAAGGTAGGTACCAGCAGATAATCATTGAATGTGAAGCAACGCAACTGAGGGTCATAAAACTGCAAGAGAGTGTGCAGAGTATCATGCAGATCTGGAGTAAGAAGGCTCACATAACTCAAAATGTTCCCAAACCTCTTTCTGAAACTACCTAGTTGGTTACTGTCCATCAAATCTGCCACTTCTTTAATTTGTCCCACTTTAGGCTTCGGAAACCAGTAATGCACGTTATTCTTTCTTGGAGGATCTTCCATCTGACGTAGAGAAAATACCCACCGGAATCGGAAACAATACTGAGACCTGGGAAAGAAAAAACATAAAATGTTAATGATGTATGCAATGAGATGCAGCTACGCATGTGATCAGAGCTAGAATCTGCAGTGTCGGTGCAATAACTGTGAAGAGCCAAGTGTCTGTGTAGCATCATATATAGAATATCAGACCCAATCACCAGTAAAGAACCAGATCCAGAATACCAGAACAAATGACCTAAATCACTGATCATATGAGAACCACACAAAACGGTAGGTAGAAGGTCAAGGTTACCTGCAAACCTGTAAACAACCCCCCATCTCACAGGTGTGTTCTAAAAGGTAGGATCCTCAGATTCGGATCCCGGAATAAGAAGCAATAGCACATTCAGCTCGTAGGATACAATGATATCGCTAAACAAAGAGATCGTCATCTGATTCACCACAAAATTAAGGCTATCCTATGCAAGTTCCAAAGTGGGCCCTCGGGTGCGAATGGGTTTGCCACAGAATGTGGTCTGCCACTATCACCACTAAAGAGGGGTGTTTCCACTAAGGTCCTCAATGATCGGTCACCAGATGCACATAACTCTCAAAGTCATACCCTGAATGAGGAAGACCCTCAAATCAAGATAATCCTAAGAAAGTCGCACTCTGGCTGTGGAACTCACAACTACTCCCGTGGCTAAATACCATGAGAGCCCTGTGACTGTCCACTCTAAGCCTGGGTAATGGGCTCATCTCACAGTAACAATCCCATCCCGCCAAAGGAAACCATACAGTCCAGAATATATAATGCATGATATAAATAAAATGCAATAAAGGCAGTAAAGTAAAGCGATAAAGCTGTAAATAAAAGCAGTAAAGCTAAACTAAACAAACACAAATCAAACACCCAAAAAGCAAAAACAAGCAAGCGCTAGGAGAGACTCGCATCGGGGAGGGACCAACAAGAGGTCAACCTTCCCCAGCAGAGTCGCCAGCTGTCGCTCCCGGGATTTTCATCCAGGTACAAACGCGAAAGTGGTGCGGAAGAAAGAAAAAGAGTCGCCAGCCAGGCATTTTTATCCCAAAGAAAGGGAAGGGTAATGCTGCAAAAACCTGGGAGATAGGAAAGAACGAGGTCTCGCGAACCAAAGAGAACGGGTAAGGGAGTCGATTACGTGAAGGGAAGGTTATCGCACCCCTTCACGTCCGTCGTACTCGACGGGATCCACGCTTGAAGTACTGCTCAAAGGGTGATATAAAAGATGCTGGAAAAGGAACTGAGAGAGAACGAGAAACAAATGTAGGGAAAATAAAAGAAGTGCTCGAAAGGGCCCTACCCCACTGCCTACGTATCTCATCGGAAACATGAGAATCAGAGCGACGTAGTTCCCCTCAACAAGGGAAAACTGTTCGTGTCTTTTAGGGAACAACTAATGTTCTAGCTCGGGTGTTGCAGGCTCGCTGAATCGAGTGCGTTACCGTATTGCAAGAGAACAAGGAGAAGCATGTTCATACGTTGAGAGTGAATGAGATGAGAAGAGAACTCCCGAGGGAAAGACGTTTTTTTATTTGTTTGAAGTGTTTTAGAAGTTTTTTATTTGAAGTGTTTTGCATAGGTAAGTGTACCTAAGTCTTTTTCAATGGAATGTGCATCTCATGCATCATTCCAAAATGAAATGATGATGAAGTACACTAAGTATGAGGAAGATCCTCAAACTTACTTCCAAAGTTAAAGGCTTAAGTACACTAGCCTATTCCCTTTATTAAATGTTTTTGTTGTTTTTAAATGAAGAAGTGTTTTTGGTTTTGTTTGTGAAATTACTTCATGTTAGAGACTTGTACATCATGCTAGAAAACCTACAACATATTCCAAGATGGAATGTATGCAAGCCCCCCATGGAATAAGGCTCATGACACATGAAGATGTTTCAACCTTTATTAGGTGTTTTGAATTTGTTTTGAGATGAGAGAAGAGACTCAAAAGAAACAAAGGTAAAGACTAAAGGAGACTAAGACTCAAACCCTAATGTTATCATGCTTGGAGATCCTAAGGGTTAGTGTGGTTTAGAAACCTATGTCTAAAAGAAGAGAGAAGAAGAGAGCAAGAGGTACCATAACTCACTTCTAAGATAGAAGATGAGTCATGAACCAAGAGGGATAAGAAAGAAATTGCACAAAGAAAGTATTGAAATGCTTTGCACAAACACAAAGGAGAAAGCATTTGTTAATTCTTGGAGTTGGCTAGAATTTTGGTAAAACAATGTTGATGTCATGGTTGATGTTTCAACATGAGTTTTTAACAGCCTTGTTATGTTTAGTTAACATTCTGGTTATGTTAAGTGTTGCAGTTTTGTGCTAATGTCAAACCCGATGTCATAACATCAGTTGACAGAACATCAGAAAACCATCTGTTGTGGTTTTTGTATTGCAGAATGTTAAGGTGTTGAAGAGTTAAAGTGCTGAAGAGTGATGTCACATGCGATGTCTTGACATCACTATACCAGAAACTTAAAACATCAGGTTGTGATGTTTTTAGGGTTGCATGCATTAGTTTGATTTGAGGAGATCTGTTAGTTAGATTGGATGCGAATTTATTCGAGAAGATTTATTCTGATACAATTAATTCTGCATATCTTGTGGAGAATAGTTTGTTACTATTTTTGTGCAAATAGACATGGAGAATTGTTCCTATTTGTGTGGAGAAGATCATGCAGCTGATTTAAAGAGAAGATTTAAAAGATACATAATATCCTGGAAATATTATATGGAGCTGAATTTAATGCATAAAGATATGGAGAATATTTAGAGTTAATTATTGAAGATTTAAATTGAAGATTTGATTGAAGATCCAATTAATAGCAGAATCTGGTGGAGATTTGGAACAGAAGATTTGATATGATTTGAAGGCCCAAATCCAGTTGGGAAATAGGTTATAAATAGAAGCATTGTAACCTAGTTTTGGCAAGCCAGCCATCATGTAGATTATAAGGACTGTGTTGGTTGATGAACCACCCGGGTTGTGGGATGGTCATCGTGTTTATCTCGAAGCCTGTAGGTAAGAGATGTATTGTTCTTGGAGGAAGCTTTGAAGCAACTCCTAAGGGCTGCCATGGAAGTGTGTCTTCTAAAGTCTATGTAATAGAAAAGAGTAAGGAGTCAAGTTGTTGATGCAGTGACGGTGTAGTTGACTTCTAGACATCATCGAGATGATTGGAAGTGAGATGGAGTCTCTTACCTAGGGAGGACTTAGGTAGAAGGGTCATTGGGTAGTGATTGAATTAGGTAGATTGTCAACTGGTGTGTTGAGTCTGTAATTTGATACTACTAATAGTGGAGTTCCTTCCTGGCTTGGTATGCCCCCAGATGTAGGTTGGTTGAACCGAACTGGGTGAACAATTGATTGTGTTCATTTACTGTTTCTATTATTGCCTTGTTCAGCAGATTGCGATGTTGTGACATTGCACAAGACATCACATGTCTGTACCAGAATTTCAATTGGTATCAGAGCAGGCATCCTGTCTGTTTCTGGATGAGATCTAGGGAGGATACTTTCTGGTCCGTGAGCAAGGAAGATAGTTATGGACTTGGTCAGCTCATAGAAGTGGAGATTGGAGTTATCAGGCATGTAGCTTTGGTGATAAGCTGCCTTGTAGGTTGAATCCTATGTTGATCTAGTGCACATGAAGTGTTGTGTTTGTGCAAGGTTTATTATGTTGTGCCTGAAGGATATAGAGGAGTTTTCTGGTATGTGTTCCGCTGCGTATATATATATATCTGATGGAAAATTCCTGATGGTTATGTGTTCTCCACTGAAGATGTATCACATGGTGTGGTGATACTTGAGGATATCTTCAACTAGAGTTGCCTAAGATACTTGTGGTTTATCCCAAGTCCACTCATAAAGGAACTCTTGTATGAGCTTGTTGAAAAGAGATCTGAAGAAAGTTAGAAGCCATCTATTCTTGCCTTCAACCCTACATGGTCATTCCCTGGGCTGTGTTAAAGGATCTTTTGGTGTGAAGAGAACTTATGTCCTACCTGATGTTAGAACATAAAACCAGCAGATTATGCAGTATCCTGTCAGCATAACAGATGCTTGGGGGCTAAACATATGTGTATTGATCACATCTGTTTGGAACCTACTCCTGGCTTGGAAGAGGAGGCATCTGGGTTGTGTGTCTAAGAAGGTTCCTTCAAGAACATGTCTTAGATATGTACATTGGTCAAGAGATGATCAATATAGTGTCACTCATTGGATAAGTGAGTAGGTGTTCAAAGGTTGTTTGTCTTGGTGGAGGTCAAGCTCAAATGTCAAGGACATTTTCTCTGATATCTGAAAGTTCCTTCTGATCAAAGCAGCCAGTTGTTTGCAATCTTGTTTATGGCCATGGAGCAGATTCTGTTTGAAAGGAGTTGTATGTGTGTACCAACCATAGGATGAGCATTTCAGATTTGTGCAAGGAGGTGTTGAGTGTTCCGCTGCATGGTATCTGTTGGAAAGACATTAGGGGTTGGTCTCCTCAGCAGGATGTTGTAGTTTGTGCAAGACAACTTCAACCGTTTGGTTAGAGATGCCAAAGTTACTTGAAGATTATCTCTTATCTGTGTTTTGGGAAAGAAGTGATCAAAAAGTGAATAGGGTGGAGACAAAGCAAAAGAGTATCACTGTCAAATCTTTCATGCGGGAGTGAAGATCTTGATCAGTCATCTCTTAAGCTTATTGGTGGAAGTTGAGCTTAATATGTCAATTCGGATGTCTCGACATCGTGCTTCACATTAGCAGTTTATGGTAAATGCTAAGTCAAGACCTATTAGAATGTAGCTACTTAGAAGGATCACGGAAGCTGTGAAGTTGAACAATTGTTGAGATGCTGTTCAGCAGGAGCTGGTTGAAGTGAAGCGAAAAGGCATCCAAGAGTTGGTGTGCAGTAGCAGGGTAATTCAGCCAGTGGTCAATTGGTGTTTGCTTGAGCTCTTTCTGTTTCGTGCCTTAAAGGATTCAAAGTAGCAGACTGTCTATGGTATGTTTCTGCAGAAGGATAGCAGTTATTACTCTTTGGTTAGAAGGTCTGAACCTTGTGCTTATTAGAAGAAGCCTCTGGAAGAGTGTGTTATGCAAGTTACTACAGTTTTGTTGGTCTAATCTTGAAAGATGCTGATATGCTCTCTTATGTTCCCTGCAAGAGTTATGTATGATTAGGAGTTGTGATTAAGACTAATGTCAGAACTGATGTTGGAACATCAAGTCAGTTCTTTGCTCAGGGTGGAGTGAAAGATCAAGACACTGACCTAACCTGGAAGGCTTTGTGGTATAAGTGGTTTGGATCAGCAGATGGCGGGTGTGTGACAGGGGTTGAGTATTTATCTGCTTTTGATAAGGATGTGCATTCAACTAATGACAAAATACATTGACGGGAGACTATGTATATGTCTGATGTAAAAGTGCAGGACTGTTGAATTGTTGAGAATATACTTTTCTCTGTGTGGCTCTTTATTTCTCTTCGTGGTGTGTTGGTGCTGTTAAAGATAAAGATGGGAGCATGGTGTTTGCTCTAGTTGTGAAGGTCGAGGATAAGTGGCAGTTATCTCTGGCTTTCTACTGTCGGCTCTACTAAGGGAAGTGACTTTCTTTAAGTATTGCTATGGGGTAGTCTTGGACTACTTATTTTCTGAAGATTCAGATGTGGTAGGTTTGAAGTCTTTGGAGTTTCAAAGCAGGATGGAGGTTGTCTACTCAAACTTGATTGTTGAATCAAGTCTATGAGAGCATGGAAATCTGTTTCTGCAAAGGGAGGAGGTTCTTCTGAGTGGCAGAAGGAAGAGCTGAATTCAACAGTTGGATGTCATAATGTTCTGACATCTAGCTTAGCATCAGAAGTCTCAGCTGGTAAGGTGGCACATCAGCTAATGATAAGGTGATCTACAGGAATGAACAATAGGATGCTTCAAAAAGATCGTTCTCATGGCAGTTTTCGGGAGCTGCAGGAAGGAGAAGATGTTACATGACCATGGCTTAGGGAGTCTAAGTGTGTTTGCTTTTGAGCAAGTGGAACATGTGACTTGAAGATCAAGTTTCCTTGGTGGATCAGGATATCTTTGTGAGAGTTCTGACAAACGTGAAAAAGGTCAAAATGTGGCATTTGGCTGTTTTCATTTGAGGATTCGTGCTTGAAGTGATCAAACTGTGGCATTGGTTGATCTCAGAAGTGAATTCGAAGAATCAAGATAATCAGAGTGTGACAGCTGGTTATTATTGAGGATTGTCTTGGAACAAGTTACTCTTGGGCAGAAGGGTGATGAGTTGAAGACTCAAGAAGATTATTCTTCTTGAAGGTGGATGAGAGGTTATTCCCTGATGCTTTGGATTACTGTGCAATAGTAAGTCCAGTTGGTGGAGCATATCAAGAATCAAGGTGATGATGTCTTGGTGTGTGGCAAATGTTCTAACTTGTGTTGGGACATTATCTGGTTGGATATCCTTGGTGAAGGATGATTATGCTCTGGTTCAGGAGCTTGGTGCCTACATTTTGCCTAAGGAGTGTCTACATAGTCATACGGGAGGATGATGAAGTAGAAGGTCTGCCTTGGATGGAGAATGTAGAGAAGACTGAAGAAGTCCAAAGTAACTTGTGAATGTGTCATAAGGAAGAATCAGAAGTTGTCAGACGTGTGCAGAAGAAGAGGTCATACAAATTGTCATGCCTTGTGTGAGAAGTCTGGATATTGTTGTTTGTGGCCATGATGGAGTAGCTTGATGTTTGAAGATGACACCCTGAGGGAACCTTATCAGCTGACTGTATAAGAAGTGTGTGAATTAGTAAGCATCATCTGCGGGTTATTTGTGAACAAAGACCTTGTTGGGAGCTTGATAGTTATCTGATGGACTGGGCTTGTGGAATTGGAAGAAGCAGCATTAGTGTCTGAAGTGGCAGTTTAGTCATTATGGACAGGTTCTGATCTTGAGGTTAAGTAGGTTGAAGACTGTTGTCAGTGGTATGATCTGATCAGAATGGCTGAAGATAAGGAGGTTTCTTCTAATACAAGTAAAAGGTGGTGGCAGTCCTTATCTTGTGTTGCAAGTGATCTGAAGACATTTGTTATGGAATATGTAAAATTCCAAATCAAGTGTTTTTTGGACTTGACAGATCATGTATCGGAAATAATCATGATGAGATTTTGCTCAACAAACACAAGAAGTGGCAGTTCTTAATGTTGAGAATGTGGCGATTTCATTGTGCTTCTATCTGGTGTCAAGTGTTCATCTTCATAAGGAGCATGGGTTGTTCATGGCAGGGGGAGTTAAGGCTGTTGTCTATGGTCTTTTACTGCAAGGATGCAGATTTTTGTGAAGATTGGATATAATGTCAGATAACATGTTATGACATTAGGTTGCTGGATGACATGTTGGTGTTCTAGCCATGTGAAGCTAATTGTTTGAATCATATGTACACATGCTTCTAAGGAGGAGTCTGAAGGACAGCTTTGTGTGTATCTGGGAGATGTCACACTTGTCTTGGTGTGTTTTTAAGAAAGAAGAGTTTACTTAGAGTTCAGTGGAAGGCATTCTGAGTGTGCTTCAGAACTTGTGGATGATTGTGTGAAGCATTCCTGTCTGGATGAATGAAGACTATGTCTGGAGTTTCCAAATGTTATGGTATACTGGTCAAGAAGCACTAGATAGAGGGAGTTGATATTTTCTCTGCTGATCATTGAAAGTAGTAGCTGCTGAGTCTGGGTTTTGTTCTGAGTATATTGGTTGGATGATTCAGAGTTTGCCTTTGGAATTTTTTTTGTGCTTGCTGCTATGTTCAGAGTTTGTCCAATTATGGCTAAAAAGGGGGAGAGTTAGCCTAGTGGTTGCCAAGGTGTGGTTGTGAAGCCTTTTCTGATATGGTGCAGCAGTTGAGGGGGAGAGTGTTTGAACAGCTGTGAGCTGGTTCTTGGTTTGAGGGGGAGTTTGCCCAATGCTGTTGTGAAAGTGTTCGTTTCTGCTGCAAGTTGGTCCAAGTTGGTCTGATGTAGGCTGAAATTGTTTTAGCCAAAATTAGCCAAAGGGGGAGATTGTTAATTCTTGGAGTTGGCTAGAATTTTGGTAAAACAATGTTGATGTCATGGTTGATGTTTCAACATGAGTTTTTAACAGCCTTGTTATGTTTAGTTAACATTCTGGTTATGTTAAGTGTTGCAGTTTTGTGCTGATGTCAAACCCGATGTCATAACATCAGTTGACAGAACATCAGAAAACCATCTGTTGTGGTTTTTGTATTGCAGAATGTTAAGGTGTTGAAGAGTTAAAGTGCTGAAGAGTGATGTCACATGCGATGTCTTGACATCACTATACCAGAAACTTAAAACACCAGGTTGTGATGTTTTTAGGGCTGCACGCATTAGTTTGATTTGAGGAGATCTGTTAGTTAGATTGGATGCGAATTTATTGGAGAAGATTTATTTTGATACAATTAATTCTGCATATCTTATGGAGAATAGTTTGTTACTATTTTTGTGCAAATAGACATGGAGAATTGTTCCTATTTGTGTGGAGAAGATCTTGCAGCTGATTTAAAGAGAAGATTTAAAAGATACATAATATCCTGGAAATATTATGTGGAGCTGAATTTAATGCATAAAGATATGGAGAATATTTAGAGTTAATTATTGAAGATTTAAATTGAAGATTTGATTGAAGATCCAATTAATAGCAGAATCTGGTGGAGATTTGGAACAGAAGATTTGATATGATTTGAAGGCCCAAATCCAGTTGGGAAATAGGTTATAAATAGAAGCATTGTAACCTAGTTTTGGCAAGCCAGCCATCATGTAGATTATAAGGGCTGTGTTGGTTGATGAACCACCCGGGTTGTGGGATGGTCATCGTGTTTATCTCGAAGCCTGTAGGTAAGAGATGTATTGTTCTTGGAGGAAGCTTTGAAGCAACTCCTAAGGGCTGTCATGGAAGTGTGTCTTCTAAAGTCTATGTAATAGAAAAGAGTAAGGAGTCAAGCTGTTGATGCAGTGACGGTGTAGTTGACTGCTAGACATCATCGAGATGATTGGAAGTGAGATGGAGTCTCTTACCTAGGGAGGACTTAGGTAGAAGGGTCATTGGGTAGTGATTGAATTAGGTAGATTGTCAACTGGTGTGTTGAGTCTGTAATTTGATACTACTAATAGTGGACTTCCTTCCTGGCTTGGTATGCCCCCAGATGTAGGTTGGTTGAACCGAACTGGGTGAACAATTGATTGTGTTCATTTACTGTTTCTATTATTGCCTTGTTCAGCAGATTGCGATGTTGTGACATTGCACAAGATATCACATGTCTGTACCAGAATTTCAGCATTAAAAGATGAGGGAAGAAGGTGTGTGTAGAAGCATATCCACACACTCAACTTACCATTAGCCCCTACAAGCAAAGGTTAGTTCAATAATGGAACAAGAAAGCATAATTAAAAGGAGGAAGACCATTAAGCATTAAACATCTTATGAAATGAACTTAAGAATCAAACAAAGCTAAAACCTAAAGGAAAGGGATCCTAAGTGTTCAAGGACTTCTAAAGTCAGTAGCTATGTCTAATGATGTTCAATTTAGGTTATGGTACCTAATGAGATCAAACTAGATTAAGAAAAGTGCCAAAGATTCATACAAGTTCAAGTTATGAATTAAAGATAAAGCATGAATGTGTATGGCATACAAATATGAATGAATGCATGAAGAAATGTCAAGATCAGAAGTGAATGACATGTTATAATGCATATGAATGTAGATGAATGATCATACAAAGCATGAGTGCAAAAATTCAAGAAGAGAAGACAAGATGAAAAGATGTTCAAACAATGTTTAAATTCAAAATATTTGACATACTTGTAATGCAAGTTATGAATAAGGAATGAAGCATTAACATGAATAAGAATGGATGCAAGAAAGTAGTGTATGATACGCTTGATCATATTAGAATGCAAGAATGAGGTCACAAAGATGCACACAAAACATGTTAAGGCATGTAAAAGAAGAGGCACACAAATATGTCAAACTTAGTTCACATAAACAACAAACATTTATGAACCAAAACCAAAAGGCAAGTGACTTATGATCTAGCATGAATGACCTATAATGTTTATGAAGTGACCTATAAAATAATCACACAAGTCCTAATGCAATGGCACAAGTGCCTCCTAATCAAACAAGGTTTAGAAGTCAAACAAAAGCACATAAATGTGACTTATAACAATCAACAAGGAAAAAATAGAAAGAACCTTAAGAAAATTACGAAATTAAAGAACAAAACACTTATGTCAGAAGCAAGAGACATGTCAAAAGGTCATGGCAAAACTCAAGAAGAAACTAATCCAAACAAGTCATCAAAGTCACACTAAGCTCCTAAAGAAAGATGCACAAAGAAATGGTTTAGATGCTATACCAAAATGATTTTAAAAATATGAGAAAATGTTTTTTTTAAATGCATTAATATGTTGTTTAAACATGACAAAAAGAATGAATGCAAAAGCATTTTAGAACTATGCAAAAATAAACGTGAAATGGGCATGTGTAATGAAGAACAACATTTAAAAAGAAATTAAAAGAAAATTATGTAAATATGAGCAAGAAATATTAAAATCAGAAATAAAAATAATGGAAAATTACTTAAATGTGTCAAGATGAGGTATGCATTTATTTGGAATTTTTAGAATGCATTTAGTATTTTTAATAAGAGAAAATCAAAACAATATAAAAAGGAAATTAAAAAATAAAAGAAATAAACAAGGAGGGTGCAGAGATAGCAATTATCACGTTCAAAAGTAATTGGGCTCAACAAGCAGGGTGTGTGAATAGCAACAATGATCCAGGCCCCAAAGCGCGTGTGTGTGTGTGGTTAAGGTGTACATTCAGTCAATACTTTGACTCACTCTGAGCCACAGGATCAATCAGACAATAATCATCAAGAAAAGCATAACAATCACATGGATCAGAACGCAAGTACATGTTAATTAAGATGAACCACACACATGCAATCAAGTCTGAGAGAAAAAGAAGTCACGCGTGATGCACATGATCATTAATGCGCTGGCAAATTATTATGCGTTGGATCAACCAAAATCAGACGGCTATGATATGAACTGGAGTTAAAACCCTAAACGAACCTCACCGGCCGGAGAAGGACCTCCGGTCATCTTCTCCGGCGAAGCACCGCCACCTGCAACTCTCAAACTCTCCAGAAATTTACACAATGCACATCAAAATGATCAAAAAGTTACGTAGAACACGGATCCATGCTCAAATTTTACAAACAAAGCACACACAAACATATTCGAAACCAAGAAGTTTTTCCCTAGGTTCTGCAACTATGCATCTAACATGCCTATCAACTAGCCGGAGGTACCAGAGCTCCTATTGAGCTAAAATCACAACAAAACAAGCTTAAAATCAAGAGTAATGTAGAGAAACAGTTGAAGACACCAAACCTGTTCTTGAGGAGATTATTGTTGTAAGAAAACCAGAGGTTCCTTCTTGAGTTCTTGAGCTTGAATTGAGCAAAATAAATGCTACTGAAAGCTTTGAATTCTTGCAAAATCAGTGAGATGAACTTGAAGATGATGAAGATCAGTGCTATGTTTCGATGCACCAATTCCTTGAGATTGATGGATGATGAAGTTGAAGAGGAGAGTGGACAAATTCGTGTGAAAAGAGAGAGAAATCAGAGAGAAATTTCAGAGTGAGGTTTGTGAAAATGTGAGAAAAATGATGAAGCCTCTCAATTCTGTTGGAGTGAAGCTTTTATATGGCTGGTTAACTTGTTAACTATTGTAGTTAACAGTTAGAAATTGAGTTAAATGAGTTGAGTTAACTGAGTTGGTGAGTGGAGTTAGTTTTTCCACGAGTTGAGGTTTTGTTAAAGTGTGGAGTGTTTATGTTGCTTATGGTGTTGATGAGAAATGATGATGGTGATGAGGTTATGTGTATGCTGATGCTGCAGCAATCTTGTTGGACAAGTTTGTTCTTTCATTTCTTCTTTGATGTATGGTGTAACATGCCATGTATAATGTGTAAGAGAGTGTGTGTGTTCAAATGAGGTAATGGGAAAGTGTTTGTATGCATGTGAACTGATTGGAACAACAACAAACAATGCCAAGCATCATCCTATTTTTGGTAGCAACACATTCAATGGAAATTTGGAAGTATGAGGGAATATTTCTTTATGTATGGTGGATGGAATGAGGAGTTTTTGATAGCTATGGAAAGAGGAAACATGATAGAACAAGATTGATGTTTGATTTAAATTGCATGGAGGCTTGGAAAGTGATGGAAAATGGCTTAGAATACAAGGGATCCAAACTGCATCATGGGCATGGTAAGCTGCATGGCGTACATGGCAACATTACTTGTGAATTTTTAGAGTGAGACCACCACGTTTGAGCCCTCACTTGACCTCCATAACTTGTTCAAATGAGAAAATGCCCAACATTAAAGTTAAAGAGGACATGGAGATGAACAACTTTGGTGTTAAACATTTTTTCATTTGAAGCCTTCTTGATGGAGAAAATTGGATTGAAATTTGGCACACCACATGTTTGCTGAAATGCATGCGTGCCAGCCCAGTTTTGCTTGGTCATGACTTGGAATTTGCCTTGATTTTACCAAACTTTGATTGATCATAACTCCCTCAATTTTGATCCAATGGAAGAGTTCTTGGCATGGATTTGAAGCTTAAGATGTCATCTTTGATTGGCTCAACTTGGGCCTGAAGTTTGAAGCTTTTATCATGGAGAAAGAATTCTTTTAAGTAGAGTGCAAAATGGTCCAAACTTGCCATTTTTGGAAACCCTAAGTTTCTAAAAATGGAAACTTTGTACAATTCTTGATTTTTGATGATTCCTCCATCATTTCTTGATCAAATCTTGTCCAATGAACATATGTGACTTGAATTTCATGAATTTGACCTAAAAAGTCAGGAGTTGACTTTTTCCACTGCACAGTTGACTTTTTCCCCAATTGTACTGATTTTCAATCAACTGACCAATTGAAACCCTTCTGAAATGAACCAATGAGCAATATTCCATCCTTAAATACTTGATATCATATAGAAAACATTGAGATCAAGTTTGAACCAAAATTTCATCAGGAGACTGCTTGAATCCAAAACCCTAATTTTGACTGCTTGTGATAGGAGATGATGCACTGCCCATTCTTTTTGATGAATTCTTTTCTTCCAATGACTTGTGGGATCAAATGAGATGATATATGATGAAAGAGACCTTTGAAGCTTGTTGGGAGGCCCTTGGCTCTAGCTCTCTTGCTTTGGATGATCAATACTCTGAAATCAACTGATCACATACCCTATGCGACTAAAGTTGAATGCTTTATTTTTCTATGACTTGAATGCAATGCAATGTAAGCATATGCTAAATGATATGAAAGAATGAGAGGGCAAATTTTGGGGTATTACAGGGAGGTATTCGTATTTTTGATAGTCTTTAATTTTAAATTAAATTTTGAGTTATTTTGCTTTAAATTGGTTTGTTCTCTGAGTGTTTACTTTCATTTAGTAATATGATAATTATAGCTTTAGTGGTGGTGTGAAAAATTACCTAGACTGAATGTGTGTGTGTCCTCTATGCATGTTATCCCGCCAAACTATTTTTTATATACTTTTGAATGATTTGATTGGTTTAATTGAGCTATACTGAAGGTTGAGCAGGTTTACCGTAACTGGTTAAAAAGCCCCATCCAACAAGAGGTATTGTGTAGGCTGTCATCTCTACCCAACATGATGAGAGCATAAAGAGACAAACACAACACTCATCATGAGAGTGTATTCAGGTATGTCTTTATCATTTAGAACTTGCGTACATTCTTTTCTAATGTCTTTTGCATGATTACACACATTGAGGCACATTTTTCGTGTGTGTTAACCCTGAGCCTTTCTAGCATCCTGTTTCATTATGATTATCTGTTGTTAACCCCATTTGAGCCTGTATCCATTTGTTTGTTACTATTGCCACATACTATTATCCCATGGCCCAAACACTTCACTACCTTGTTTAGAGAAATTGCTAGAATTCTAGGATATATGTTTCATTCTAAAGTTTGGGGTTGCTTTTGGAATAACAACCTTTAAGTTTGGGGTAGCTAGGCATCTTTGGTAAAGGTGAGTGGACTTGAAGAAAAAAAGAATAGAGAAAGAATGTTGAAAATTGAAAAAAAAATTGAAAAAAAAAAGAAGAGAAAAGTTGAAAATCAACTAATCTAAAAAAAAGTCATCATTAGAGCATTCACTATAAGGAACCTAAGTTACTCCTAAAAGCTGAATAATCCATAATAATTACTCCTAAAAGACCGAATTCCAACATCGATACATTAGAATGAACATAGTGATGAGAATGATAGCAGTAACTCTGAACCATCAGCCTACTCGCCCAAAAATTATCCCACCTTAAACCTAGCCACGTTACAACCTTGTAAGACCTCAAAAAGTGTGTGGGTTGTGCATCTTGCAATCGAAAGAGAATTTATTCAAGCTTGTGGTATGGTATTGCATACTATGAATTTTGAGTGTAAAACACGCTAACACCCAAGAGATTTTGTGAGAGTAAGAATTGAGCTGATAGGTGAAGCAATTCTTTCAAGTGAAGGTGTGGCCGATCAATCGACCTCAGTAATCTAGCAAAAACCCGAGGGTAGTAACAAGAGAGAGCCATTGAAAATATCATAGGTATTATGGTAAGTAAATAGTTTTTCTGCAATTTAAAGGTGACATGAGTTCTTTTTCTTAAAGTTCCTTGAGGACAAGCAATAAGATAAGTTTGGGGTTGTGATCGGTCACCATTTCTGCCATCGTTATTATCATTTTAACAGGTGAAAGTAGGTGAATTATTTGCATTTTTGATATAGTTTGAGTGGTTTATATGTCTGTTTCATTAATTTCATATTTATCTTTGTTTTAATCATTTCTGGTCTTTTTTATTTTTTTGGGAAGGTTAACATGTTTTGTAGGTCGAGGGAAGTCAATGATATGGCCAGAAAAGGAACCTGGCGAATTTTCAGAAAGATTGGGAAAGTTTATTTTTCAACATGTTTTTCATCATTATATGTGTGTGGTATTTTGATCATAACTTGAGCGACTTAAATCAGAATGATGTGGGACTGGTGGCAAATGAAAGCTAAGATCAAGGGATGCAACTTTCATGAAGACACTTTGGAAAATTCAGCTCTGCTCATACGCGTATGCCCTCATCTCATACGCATATAAAAATTGCAAATTTCAGCATGTTTTACATCATGACAGACGTGTAGTATTTTGATCATAACTTGAGCATCATAAATCGGAATGACGTTGGACCAAAGGCAAATGAAATCTAACATCAAGGGATACAACTTTCATGAAGACACTTTTGGCAAATTCGGCTATTCTCATACGCGTATGGCCTCATCTCATACGCGTATGAAATCTGCAAATTTTTGTGTTCTGCCCATATGTGTATGGCCTGCCCCCATACGCATATAGACTGCTCCCATATGCGTATGACCTACTCCAATTCGCCTGTACACCCCCATACACATACCATACGCCCCATACGCGTATGGCACCCCTTATACGCATATGGAGGCCCAGAACGCAGAAAAATCCCAAATTTTGAGTATTTAAGTCTGGAACACGAATTTTTCCAGGTGGGCGATTTTTATGGCAAAAACACATTTTGACGGCTGGAGAACTTAGATTTTCGTGGTTGAATCAATATTCTCATGAGATTTTTATGATTGAAGACTTAATTTCATTATATTATTTGTAATGTCTACATGTTGCATTTTGTTTTTCTTTACTTCTATGAGTAGCTAAACCCCCCAATGCTAGGGGGTGTCCCTGATCTGGATTTGTTAATAATTTTTATTTGAACCTTGTAATGACAATAATTTCTTATCTATTGAATTTACTTTTTAATTGTGCTTAATCTTTTCTCTTTCAGAAAAAATTGATATTTGATTTACGGTTAACAGTTAGGCAGGACTGTCAACGTTAACGCTCAATTGAAACTATCTTGTAGTAGATATCACTTAGGACTAGGGATACCCTATAGGAACCGAATTGTTCTTGATAAATGAATGCTTATTTTGATGTGTAATTCACTATGAACATAGGAGTTAATTTGAATGTTTAAAGGTTTACTCACTAAGGACTTAGGAGTAAACACCGTTAAGAACCAGTAATCAATAGTTTAGAAGATGTTATTGCAGGTTAGAATTATTAATAGATCCGATCATACACCTTCCGTAGCATACTACTTATATATGTTTTAACTGTTCACGTACTTTATTTATTTTTATTTGTAATTGCTTACATAATTTCACCAAATTATCCCAATTCCCCCAAGCTTTTGTTTAATTGAAATTAATCCAGAACTTTGTATTGTCAAGCTGTCCTTGAGATCAATATTGGGGATTTTTCCTTTCTATTACTACATTGGCAGATTAGTACACTTGCTAATTTACCAATCAAGTTTTTGGCGCCGTTGTCGGGGACTGCCAAAGATAATAGAGTTCGTAGATCTATTTCAATTAAAATTTTGTTGCTCCGTAACTAAAATTTTTATTTCCAGTTTTTATTTTATTTTTGTGATTATTTTTTGTTGTTACTAATCTTTGTCTAATTGTTATATGCGAGGAAAGACCTCAGCTGATTTTACTTTTGACGCAGAACCAGAGAGAACTTTGCACGCTAGGCTCAAACAAGCAAGACTGGCAATGTCAGAGGCAGAAAATTCAGACTCTGAACGGTTTCTGATCACGCAGATACAAAGTCAGACAAAGAGTTAGAAGAACCAACTATGGTTGAACCACGAGAAGTACTTCTTGGGGATTATGGATGGGCAAACACTCCTTTGGGTCGTTTAACTATTGTGAATCAACCAGTGAATGTCCCAAACTTTCAGTTGCACCCAACTACCATCCGTCAGCTTGAGAAAAGGCCTTTTACAGGAAAAATAAATGAAGATGCAAATAAACATCTGCAAAGGTTTCTTATTATGAGCACTACTTTGAATATTGATGGGCACACTGAAGAAGCAAAAAGGTTGAAAATGTTTCCGTTCACTCTAGCTAAAGATGTCGAAGAATGGTTTTATTCATTACCGACTGGAACTATTACTACATGGGAACAGATGAAACAACTTTTCTGAATTAGTTCTTTCCTGCTTCTGTTTGTATCCGAAAAGGATATAATATTGTGAATTTTAAGCAGAAGGAGGGGGAATCACTAGGTGATGCGTACAAGAGATTTAAAAGGTTACTGGTTTCCTGTCCTACTCATAATTTGGATCAGACTGAACAGATGCAAATGTTTGTAAATGGCCTCTGAATGAAGACTAAACAACTTATTGATACAGCTGTTGGTGGCTCATCCAATTTTTCAACAGCCACTGGTATCAAGAAGATCATAGAAGCCATTGCTGCAAATGAATGTCTAGAGTTATATAACTAAAGTGTGAGTAAATCAAAGGGTGTGATTAATTTGAAACTCGCAAATCAAGTTGTGAAGATGGAAGACCAAGTTGCTGCTGAAGTTAAGAGAAGACTCAAGGCAATGAATATAGGTACTCAATAAGTAAATCAAATTCAACCTGTTCAAGCTGTTAACTGTGAGATTTGTGGTGGACCTCATTTTTCCATGCACTATGTTGCAACTGCACAACAAATTGAGGAGATAAAATTTTTGAAGCAGAACAACTCATATTCTAATACTTATAATCCAGGGTGGAAGAATCATCCTAACTTCTCCTAGAAAAATCAAAATCAACCACAATACTAACAACATCAACAGGCTCCTAAGAAAGCAGAGTGAGAAATAGCCATTGAAAATATGGCAGCTCAGAATATTAAATTTCAAGAAGAGACCCTAAATAATCAAAGGAACGCCATAAATTCTATAAAAAAACTTAAGGTTCAGATGGGACAAATAGCACAATAACCCTTCATGCAAGCTCAAGGCACCTTTCCGAGTACAACAATCCCAAATCTGAAAAATCATGAGAATGTGAATGTTGTCACAACAAGAGATCAGAAAGTTGCTAAAGATGAAGAAGAGAAGGCAACAAATGATGACCATGTCATGGAGGTAGATTTAGAAGTGAGGGAAAATAGAAAGAACCAGAAGAAGCTATACCACCCGTAAAGCCAATTGAAGAGAATAAGAAAAAGCAGACTAAACTGGTGATTAAGTTACCTTACCCTCCGAGAGTGACAAAGAAGGATCCAAAAGAGAAAGACTTTGGGCATTTTGTACCTAGGATCAGACTCCTCTGATAGGCATGCCCCTGGGACAATCTTTCGGCATTTTGTACCTAGGATCGGACTTCTCCACTATGGCCGTTGATGTGATATCTGAGATCACAATCCTTTGTTGCTGCATCTGAGCTTCTGCTAGAGCTTGCATGTCGTTGTGAAGCTTTCTCAGATCCTCTTTCAGAGTGTCGATCTCTTCTCTCAACTCTCTGTTCTATTCCTCGAGATCATTGATCTTTTTCTGACGATTGAGACAGTTTGACTCTAGAATCGAGACGCAAACGTGAGATTCATAGGTAAGAAGAATGCGTTTATGAGAATGATGAATGCAATGATTATTAATTATTTTCGTTTATTCAAAGTAAACTTCGACAATTAGATTGCAAATATCAAACAGTGGGGAAACCCCTTTTTATTGAATTCAAAGGATTGCGGAAATGAAAATACAGTAGATTACAAAGTGCTGAAAAAGGAAACCTAAACTAATGGATCCTGAGTCCTCTCTGAAGAGAGCTCAGGTGCTGGTTCCGGTGGTTTCCTTTTCTTTGAACGAGGCTCGTGGGCCGCTGTCGGGTTGTCATTCCTTTGCCAAGTGAAAGGAGCGAGCAAATTCCTGTGGTTATCCTGATTTTCTACAGCGTGTTGCTCTAAAATCTCAACCAGTGCATCTTTTTCTCTTAATAGTTGTTGTAGTTTCTTGCACTCCACAATGAGACTACGGTACTTGTTCCTCCAAGACCTCTTCTCCTGCTGAACTTTGCTGAGATTAACCTGAACATTTTCCGTCTCAGACATGAAATAAAGGGCAGAGTCCCTTAATGGAAGAACTTCCTGACGAGGGTAAGGCATCCTCAGCTTGAGAGCTCTAGTTTGTACCCAGTGGAGATAAAGCTCCACCGAGACACAGTCCGGTTTTCCTAGAGACTCTCGTCCTTTCCTATGAACGTGTTTCCAAGCATGCACCATTTCCGTCTTTAGTACACTGTCACTTTCTCCTTCCTTGAAGAAAAGACCTTCCAGATGAGCATTCTGTGGGACATGCCTCATTGGGTATCCAAATTGACGACGAACCAATACCGAATGATAGTTGATTCCTCCCTTAGTTCCTATAAGGGGTACATTTGGGAAATTTCCATAACGGTCAATAATTCTGATCCCGTCATAGATTCGATTGTACCAATCTATGTCGGAGTTGGTAAGAGACATGATTCTCTGCGACCAACGTAAAGTATTCTTTTGATCCCAAAATGCAGCAGATTTTGGCAAAAGGGAAGTGAACCATTTGTAAAGCAAGGGTACACAGCATGTGATCATTCCTCCGCTGTATAAATTCCTTAAGTGTACCGAATGATACGCATCTGCGAGTAAGGTTGGTACAGGGTTTCCGATCAGGAAAATCTTAATGGCGTTTATATCTACAAAGTTATCAATGTTGGGAAACAAAAATAACCCGTAGGTGAGCAAAACAAAGATGCTCTCGAAAGCGGCCACGCTCCCTATACTGGCAAAGTACAGGGCTTTCTTTATCAAGAATTGGGCTGGCAAACTGAAATTTTGGCACAGATATCAGATGTCCTACACAGATGTTGAGACACGGATATCCAACACAATGAACAAGATAACAATAAAAATAACAGTGCAGAAAGTAAAGAACAAGTGATATGTTTACCCAGTTCGGATCAACAATCCTACTCTGGGGGCTACCAAGCCAGGGACAAAATCAATATACGATAGTATCAATTCACAGATCACACAGCAACCACACCCGGTTACAATCCGCTCACTTAATCACTACCCTTCCTATGACTTCTACCTAAGACTCACCTAGGTATGAGGCCCTCCTCAAATCCCTCTTCAATCACAAACCGTGACTGGTTCCTTTCAACACAAGAAACAAAATGAAAGACACACTTTCAAAAACACACAATTCTCAATACTTCAAAGCTTATGAGAACTGACACACAAGAAACTCAATGCTTAAAAGCCTATGAGTAACTAACAGAACTTACAACACAAAACCAGTCCTTATACTGTTATCAGAATGATACCAGTTAGGCTCACAATTAACAATCAAAAACCCTAACAAAAACACATGTAAATTCCACACCTAAACTAGGTTTACACCAGTCAATATATAGCATTAAATCTGGACTGGGTTGGGCTTCAAAACGCAGCTGAGAGACTGCACATAATTCTGCAAAATAAACTCCACGAAAATAGGTCTTCAATCTAATATTTCCTAATATGTCTCCATATTTAGAAAGTAGTGAAAATCCGAAAACCAACACAAAATCTCAACTCAATTACTTTGGACGCCACATAGGATAACTAAATATTCACAAAATATTCAGTAACAAATAACAACTAACAGAATCTTCCTTTTAATCCAATAACAGACGCGATGTCCTATGATCCAGGATGGGACATCTTTATCCGACATGTTGAATGCAGTAAATTAGAACATCTTGTTTCAACATCTTGCTGCTAGAATAGTTTTAGCAAAATAAATGCCAACCATATAATCAAAGAAATAACAATCTCCCCCTTTGGCTTATTTTGGCTAAAACTACACAACAAACAATCTTGCAAAGATAAATCAAGCAAACCAAAAATATCAGAGACAGTAGCGAAAAACACAGCTTAGCAGCAAAAAAAACTCCCCCTCAAGTACAGAAACACAACAACATTCTCCCCCTCAACTACAACACCAGCACAACCACACCACAAGCACACTACTCCCCCTTTTTAGCCATAAATATGACAAAGGCAAGTAGAACAGTTCTAAACAAAAACATAATATAGCAATAGATAATGTTCAGAAGGAGAGACAGAGATATAATAATCTCAGGCGTTCAGTCATTACAGCACCAACAACAACAAAACAAGCAAAAAGAAGAAAAAAATGCGTTATTCTGCAGCACCATCATCATCTTCATCTGACCCAGATTCCGCAATTTCTTCACCTTCTCCATCAGTCTCAGCATCAATATCACCACTCCCAGATACAGAGTCATCTGAACCCTGTGCACTCTCTCTATCAGATCCACTGGTTTCAATATCAGCAACCAAGGTATTATCTTCAGACATCCTGTGGTCAATACCAGAGGCATCACCTTCAGCAGTTTCCTTGTTATCTTGGTCTTTACCAATTGTTCCAGCAGAAACATTCTTTTTCTCCATGAAAGTTTTAATTAACTGTTCAAGTTTGGACTTCCTAGCAGTGTCTTTTCTGATGGAATCTTCCAGTTCCTTGCACATTTCTTGCAGCTGTGCAATAACTTCATCATCAAAGGTAGCAGGGCTAGAAGTTTGAGAAGATGTCCCAACAATGTCTAAAACATGTGCCCCACCAAGTAACTTGTAGTGTAGGGACATGTGAGATTTTCTTTTGAGTACACTGTCACTGCTTAACAAAAGGTTAGGAAACTGATCTAAGATAACACCACAGATCAGGGATGGAAAGCAAATAAGCATCTTGACAGCAGTTGAACTTGCTTGCTTCAAGATTTGTTCAAAGATGTATGTCCCAAAATCAAAAGAGACCTTTTTACCAATAGCATAAATGAACCTACCAAGTATGGAGAAAATAGTAGATGTATGATTGGTAGGTACCCAATTCACAACAGTAATCCTATGGAGAGTAGCATATTTAACACTCAGTTTTCTAGAGGACAACTTTTCTTCATTTGGCCAGTGTTTGATACAACCACCTGTAATCTCCTTACACACTTCATTGTCTGTGACCTCTAACTCAGGCTGAGGTTCTTCACACCTGCCTAGAAAGTTATTGATTACTCAAGGAGAAAAAGTGACAACTTTTCCTCTCACCGACACTTTTCTGAAGTTTTTACTCCTGTTATCATCACAATCTTCAGGAATATTCACAACAAATTCCTTGACTAATTTTTCATAACAGGGTCCTATCTCGGACACAGTTTTCATCAACCCAGCAGCTGCAATAAAATCCATGATTTATTTGTATTTATGGAAATCCTTACCTAGCTCTCTCTCCAAGGCAATCCTCCTTTGATCCACAACTCTCCATCTATCTGCATTCCTCATAGAACCATCAGCATAGGTTTTTTTGCATGTAGAGTTTTTCACACCAATGATATCTTGAACATCTGTTGCAACCTCATATTCAGACTCACTATGAGTAGTGACTTTTCTCTTCTTTGTTGGAACAACAACCTTACTCCGTTGTTTAGGAGGCCCAGCTTGAACTTTTCCCTTGGTACTATCCACACTTCCAGACTCTCTCTGCAATTTTGCAGAATTTGAACCTTCCATCATAACAGTTTTCTCTCTTCTTCTCTTAATTCTCCTTAACATCCCTGCAATGGGTTCCTCATCAGAAGTGAGATCATCAACATTAATAACTACATCAGCTTTCTTTTTACTCCTTCTTTTGTGACCCACATGAATAGGTACACCATCATCAGTCCTATCTGTAGGGCTGCCATTTGGATTGGCATTTCCTATCAAGGATGTTGGAGCATCAGACACAACATCTGTATCAACTTCACTCAAAACCATGGCAACAAACTTCCTAAGTTCCTTATCTTTTCTGATTACATCAGCATCAGTAGGATTCTTGTTTATACCACGTGATTTAGTAGTGTTCTTCTTTTCAATCAACCCAGACTTAAACCCTTTTTCAGACAAATTTTTTCTAGGGCTTATTGGGTCTACATATAAACTAGTCATCGAGTGAACTTTCTTCCTAGAGGAAAAAGGTTTAGACTTCTTACCAGGAATATTGACATCCTTTGAAGGAGAAACTTGTCGTTTTCCTTTAGGATCAGCAGGTGCTATGTTCAAAGGAGCAATATCAAGCACAAGATCTGAGAGATCGATCATTTGAAGTGGTTCATCATCTCCAGCATTGGTCCGAGGAGATCCTGAGTTATCAGAAGAACCATGCACAGATTCTGATGAATGATGTTGAGACATTTTCGATTGATCACAAAGTACAATATTGAGGATGTTAAGAGAAAACCCTAAAGCCCTTAAACTTTGGAGAGAAAGGGCAGGATATTTTTTTGTACAATATGTTTGATGTAGGTAGAGTGTTTTTGCCCGCCTATTTATATTTTTGAGAAGTGGGCCTAGAGAAGTGCGACAGTCACAAACTTTGAACACCTGATTCCCCCACGAGTCTAACAGTAATTGCTTTAACGCCTCATATGTGCATCCATCAAACTTCCCTTTTAAATTTTCCGCGTTGACATATTCACCGGCCTCACTAAGTTTAATCTTATTCGGATTGGTTCTATTTAGATTATCACAGTTCACCATGCTAACATTTTGAGTTGCTTTAAAATTGATCAGCACCTGTTTTAACTCAGTATTCTTTCCAATAACTTTCTTAGTTTCCAAGCATATTGCAGTGCTTTCAGAACTCCACAAATAACAATTATCTGATGCTCTCTTGCCTCTCATGACAACCTTACCCTTCTCATTTGTTATCAGACATTCAGAATTGGTAAAGTTGACCCTGAGACCCTGATCACATAGTTGACTTATGCTTATCAAGTTTGCATCTAAGCCTTCAACAAGTAACACCTCCTCCAGGTTGGGTTGTCCTGTACAGTCCAATTTTCCAACACCCATTACTTTCCCTTTTGATCCATTACCAAAGGTCACATAGTTAATAGAATGAGACTTAACATCTGACAAACATCCCTTGACACCAGTCATGTGCCTAGAACAGCCACTATCAAAGTACCACTTTTCCCTAGTAGAGACTCTGAAAGACTTATGAGCTATGTGTTCTTCCACATCATTCTTGGGAGTCCACACCTTCTTTGCTCCAACCCACTCCTGTTTCCTACTAGACTGTAACCCAGTTTTGGGGTAGCCATATAATTTGTAACAGAAGGATTTTATATGGCCAAACCTTCCACAATAGTGACATCTCCATCTTTGATTCTTTCTTCTTGTGAAATTCTTCTGATGTCTGTGAGGATGTTGTAACATGTTATTTGGCGTCTTCAATTCTTTCTTAGATTGAGCAAGTGTCATTTCAGACCATTTTCCTTTGTCTATCTCACTTGAACTTTCAAACCCAAGACCACTAACATTTCCAACATCTCTCCCTGACTTAAGAATCTCATCAAGCACATCAGAGCTACTATTGAGTATTCTGACAGTCTTGATCACATTATCCAATTTTGAATTCAGTACAACCACTTCACTTTTCAGATCAGAGATAATGGATAAATGCTCTACCTTTTCAGCTTTTAGATGAGCAATAACTCTCTTTTGTTCTTCTCTCTGCTGACATACTTCTTCACTTTTAATGCATAAATCCTTATAGGAAGCAGCCAGCTCTTCAAAGGTCAGTTCTTCACTGACTGAATCTTCATCAGACTCACACACACCTGTTAATGTTGTAACCAGCTTTCCAGACTTCTCATCAATTTCAGTTTCAGAGTCATCTTCTGACCATGAAACTGATAACCCCTTCTTTTGCCTCTTGAGATAAGTGGGACATTCAGATTTTATGTGCCCAAAACCTTCACACTCATGACACTGAGCTCCTTTCCCTTGGTTGAAATTTTCTTCAGTTCTGGAATTTCTCCCAGCATTCTGGTTTTTGCTGATGTCGAATGACTTGTCCCTAACATTTGATATTGACTTCCAATCCATCCTTCTGAACACTTTGTTGAATTGTTTTCCAAGTAACACCAGGTCTTCTGAAAGGCCTTCATCTCTGTCCAGATTACTTTCATCTTCTGAATCACCAGCCTTTGACACAAAAGCTATACTCTTCATCTTTTCAAACTTTTCACTGATCCCCAATTCAAATGTTTGAAGTGATCCCACAAGTTCATCCACTTTCATCTTATCTATGTCCTGAGCTTCCTCTATAGCAGTCACTTTTATGTCAAATCTCTTAGGTAGAGATCTGAGGATTTTTCTGACCAGTTTTCTATCAGACATCTTTTCACCTAAGGCACTTGAAGCATTAGCTATCTCAATAATGTTCATGTGAAAATCATGAATGCTCTCATCTTCCTTCATCTTCAAATTCTCAAACTTGGTAGTAAGAAGCTGAAGTTTTGACATCTTCACCTTTGAAGTTCCTTCATGAGAAACCTTCAAGACCTGCCAAGCCTCTTTTGCAATGGTGCAATGTTCAATCAACCTGAAAATATTTTTGTTAACACCATTAAACAAGGCATTCATGGCTTTGGAATTTCCCAAAGACCCTTTGTAGTCTGCATCATCCCAGTCTTCCTCTTCCTTCACCACATCAGTAGGATTACCTTCTCCATCTCTAACCTTTGGGGGTTCCCATCCTTTGATAACAACTTTCCATGCTTGATCATCCATGGATTTGATGAATGCTATCATCCTTGGTTTCCAATAGTCATAGTTGGAACCATCAAGCAGAGGTGGTTTGTTCAAAAATCCTCCATCCTTGTCCATTGCACCAGAAAGTACCTTCCCTGAATCTCACCCAGAAACAAACTAGGGTGCAAGCTCTTGATGCCAATTGAAATTCTGGCACAGATATCATATGTCCTACACAGATGTTGAGACGCGGATATACAACACAATGAACAAGATAACAATAAAAATAACAGTGCAGAAAGTAAAGAACACAGTGATATGTTTACCCAGTTCGGATCAACAATCCTACTCTGGGGGCTACCAAGCCAGGGAAGAAATCAATATACGATAGTATTAATTCACGGATCACACAACAACCATACCCGGTTACAATCCGCTCACTTAATCACTACCCTTCCTATGACTTCTACCTAAGACTCACCTAGGTATGAGGCCCTCCTCAAATCCCTCTTCAATCACAAACCGTGACTGGTTCCTTTCAACACAAGAAACAAAATGAAAGACACACTTTCAAAAACACACAATTCTCAATACTTCAAAGCTTATGAGAACTGACACACAAGAAACTCAATGCTTAAAAGCTTATGAGTAACTGACAGAGCTTATAACACAAAACTAGTCCTTATATTGATATCAGAATGATACCAGTTAGGCTCACAATTAACAATCAAAAACCCTAACAAAAACACACGTAAGTTCCACACCTAAACTAGGTTTACACCAGTCAATATATAGCATTAAATCTGGATTGGGTTGGGCTTCAAAATGCAGCTGAGAGACTGCACATAATTCTGCAAAATAAACTCCAAGAAAATAGGTCTTCAATCTAATATTTCCTAATATGTCTCCATATTTAGAAAGTAGTGAAAATCCGAAAACCAACACAAAATCTCAACTCAATTACTTTGGACGCCATATAGGATAACTAAATATTCACAGAATATTCAGTAACAAATAACGACTAACAAAATCTTCCTTTTAATCCAATAACAGACGCGATGTCCTATGATCCAGGATGGGACATCTTTATCCGACATGTTGAATGCAGTAAATTAGAACATCTTGTTTCAACATCTTGCTGCTAGAATAGTTTTATCAAAATAAATGCCAACCACATAATCAAAGAAATAACACAAACCTTGGATGTCACCCTTAGTGGTCATGTGAGTCCTGACTTCTGGCTCGTCCAAATAAATTGCTCGTGCAATGGTCTGATTCTTTGGAATTTCTTCCAGTCCAGAAAATGGATCTTGATCAGTAATGTGTATATCAGTCAGGTGAGAGTACTCCTCCAACGTTGGTGCAAGCTGATAATCCGGGAATGTGAAACAGTGATAAACCGGATCGTAGAACTGGATTAGCATGGACAACATTCCTTCGATTACATGGACCCTTAATAAGGACATCAGTCCCCATACTTGGCTCTGAAAGCCTCGTGGTTGGTGATCATTCTCGCCAGACCTCTTAAATCCTCTAACTTTGGAACCATGAAGGTGTACTTATGTGTTTTCCTTCTACCGAAATCCATTAGCGCAATCTCTTTATCTGATATTTGCAATCATTGTCTTAGTTTAATTTGAAAAAGAGAGACTAGAAGAGAAGATTTTTTTTGTTTTAATGTTTTTTTTAAATGAATGTATGAATGCAGCACACAAAAACATAGAAAAAACATCGGGTCAAAGGTTCGGTGTCATGAATTCAAGGCTCTACCCCCCCCCCCCCCCGGCAAAGGTTTTATACTGGTGATTTTTTGTACCTGTCCGCAAAACCATTGACCCCTCTGGGATAACAATAGCAAGTGGATCGCTAGCGAGCTGATGTATCCTTGAGTGATCTCAGATGAGGGTAGTATCGCGTGACAACTATTTCTGATAGCTTCCGCACTATAAAATGGCTCAAGTCTTCTAAAAACCTCAGCTTCTCAGATAACCCAGTCGACCACACTACTTTCAACAACCGAAGTCGTATAGGCAATGTATCTGCAAAGGGAGTCTCCACTGAGTTTGATGGTCTAGCGGGGACTCTTAACTGGAATTCACTCCCAGTAAGATTACCCGCATTACCATCACCTATCCTAGGTGTATACTCGATCTTTCCACATGCGGCATCACACGCATTCCCATTAGCAGAAAAATAAACACAAATATCAATTAGGAAAAGCAGTATATATATTTTTCTTAATCATCCTAGACCTCTAGTCTTATGACCCTATACAGACAATGACACCCCAGCAGAGCTGTCATTTCTGTGACATGAATGTGAACTCGAGGTCTCTGCCTAAGAGATGGGAAAAGATAATACAATGAATATGATTGTCCCCAGCAGAGTCTCCATTTTTCTGTGGAAAATGGTGATGAATGCCCTAAAGATAATCCTAGAGACTCCCCAGCAGAGTCGCCATTTTTCTGTAGCGCGAGTTTTATGTGTGGTTGCGAAGCACTATCGCTTTGGGGTACTACAGCTCAATTCATTTTTTATCCTATTGAAGCTGATGAAGGAAGGGAAATAGATGTCTTCAATTAACCCTGCTTGCATACTGAGTTTGAACAGCGGTCTGTTGGTTTACAGATGCTACAAAGATTGTGGGTCTCTCTTAGGTTATGTTGTTAAGAACACTAGGTCTAGAATATTGGTAGGATGTTAGGACTGATGCTTTTCGACTGATGTTTGAAGATACGGGATTTTGGGTTTTTGATTAGTGTGCTCGCTAAGATTTTTCAATCTTATGCCTACGTATTCCCGTTTAACGAAATAGGGAAATTAGAGCAATCGTAGTTCCTCATATTCTATGGGAGGAAAAAGGTTGTTTGGTGTCTTGTTCGAAGCCCAAGACGTGAAGCTAAAGGTGGTTTGTATCTTGTTCAAAGCCCAAGATGTGAAGCTGAAGGGTCTATTTGTATCTTGTTCGAAGCCCAAGATGTGAAGCTAAAGGGTTTCGACTTTAGAGAGAATTTTTCATCTCTAAATAGGAGTTGTTTGCCATTTGTATGTTGTGAGCAAAGCATGTTTTGATGCTAAAAGGTTGATTGACTCAACTGGGGTTTCCTTATACAAAGCCTAAGAGGAGGCTATTGACCCAACAAGAGGGTGTTTTCATGTGTCTTGTACGAAGCCCGAGAGAGAGGCTAAAAGAGAGATTGACTCAACAAGAGTGTCTTTTATACTCAACAAGAGAGTGTTTTTGTATCTCGTACGAAGCCCGAGATGGAGGCTAAAAGGTGTGACTCAACAAGAGAGTCTTTTATACTCAACAAGAGAGTGTTGGGAGAATCATTGTACAAAGCCCAAGAGGAGGCTGTTTATGCTGGTAACTGTTTCAGTTGGGTGACAGGTCCAGTGTATTGGATAAAAGAGAAAATCAGTTCTTATAAAGAGACTGATTAACAGTAAGACTCTGATTTTAGATTGATCAGAGGATCAGGGTTATTTCCTGTTCTTTAAGGAAATGGGAAATCCAAAGGGTATTGAGACTGTCCAAGTCTACTGGTGTTTGAGAAATCGATTCTCAGATAGCGAATGATCTTTGTATAATGCCCAAGAGAAGGCTGGTCTGTTAAGGGATGAAGGTCAACCCATTAACTGGTCTGACACTTGACTCAGAAAGAAAGCTCTAGCAAATTGATGACTAGGTTCTGTTCCTATACCTGTAGAGGTCTCTGGGTCGTTGTACTAAGCCCAAGAGAAGGCATGAGAACTTCTAAGAAGCCGACGGGTCCTTGTACAACGCCCAAGAGGAGGCGGGGATGCTTTTAAGAAGCCAGTGGGTCCCCAAACCCCGAGAAGTTCAAGACATGCCATTCATTGAGAATAGATCAAGCCAGGAAAGTTTGAGAATTTGGAAGAAACTCAAGAGATGCCATTCACGGAGAAAAGATCATCTCTGGGGAGTAGAGTTTCTTTGACAATTTCTAAGGGTGACAGTCTGTGAAAGGGTTCACCGAGAATGCTGCCTTTCACTTTGTTCCATATTGATTAACCCCGAGAGAAGGGAAGACTGTGTTTGGTAATCCTATGGGGGATCTAGTTTTGTTTGTGTTTAAGAGTGACCAACGAAGCTTTACCTAGTGCTAGACGTAGTTGTCGGGGAAAACTCTAAAATAACTATACTAGTATTACACAGTTGATATTTACAAGTATATAAAAGTTTGTGAAAGAAGACTTACAGTGAGCAGCCCCATAATACAGTTATATATATGAAAGCGGATAAAGAAAGCGAGTAAATACTTACTCGGTTGTAGAGCTTCCATGCTGTTTGGTTAGTTGGTCAACAAAGAAAGCTTTGATAACAATATTATATTCAAAATCAAAGGAGCAAATACCTTGAAAAGATGGTTGGGGCTTATAGCTCAAGGAGAGGCCCAAGGTTTTATCAGTGATTGCACTGTTGTTTGTACAGGGACTTATACAAGTGACTGAGGCCCAAAAGGTTTTCTGTACAAAGGGGTTTGGGTCTTACACTCTAATAGAGGCCCAAAAGGTTTAAAGAAAAGTATGGGGCTTATAACACGAGGGTAGGCCCAGATGATTGGTTTTTGAATTGGCGAACGCGCCGAGATTTTTCTTTTAACGCAAAGGGACTTATACAATGTCTGAGGCCCAAAATTGTTTTTGGTTAAAAGGGGGTTGGGTCTTACACTCTAATAGAGGCCCATGAGTTATTTTTGTACAAGTGGTGGGGCTTACAGCTCACGGAGAGGCCCAAGGTGATTTTTTGATTTGAAATGGTGATCGTGCCGAGATTTTTGAAAACGCAGTGGGTCTTATACAATATCTGAGGCTCAAAAAGGTTTTGGTTTTCAAAGGGTTTGGGTCTTACACTCTAATATAGGCCCATGAATGTTTGAAAAAGTTTGATGAGGGTTGAATGAATCAAAAACCCTAATTGGTTTTCAAAATGTATTTTAATTGAATAAAAAATTCAATTAAAATGATCAAAATTGTTAAACATGTGAATAACAAATTGTGATCTTGGATTAATGTTTCAAAAATCAGGTTTTGATCTACAAAATGTTTGGAAATCCCAAAAATTTGAAAAATCAAGATGGAAAAAATATTTTAAATGTTAAAAACAATTAAAATATTATTTCTTTACAAAAATATCAAGTATATGAAATAAATAATATTTTTGGGATTTTTTGGGAAAATAAAATATTTTAACATTTTTGTGAATTATTAAAAAAAGAATCAACTCAACATCATTAAAACTCAGAGAGAAATTAATTTTTGAATCAATTAAAAAAAATCACAAAGTTCAAATATTCAAATTTCTGAAAAAGGGCGCCAGGAACAAGGCAAGAACACGCGCCCTTCCTCTGTTTCTGCAGATTTGCATTTTCTATCCAATCTCACTGAATACTTGATTATATCATGCAATATCAATCTACTCGTTTCAATCTCACGATCATGTCTATGGTCTTTAATTTCATTTATTTTTAACATGGAATAAGAAATCAAAGAGAAACCTCAAGAACCCTAGATCCTGCATGAAGGTTCAGAAATTCCATACACGATTCAAACAAAGCAATTAATTGAGGGAAAACACTCCATGAATGATTATGAACATATGGCCAAATTATTGTGCAGCAAAAAATGCATGGATCATAGAGTTAGAAGAGCTCATGCTTACCTCTTGCAGCTGGTGATCGTGTTTTGTGTTAGAGGTGTTACATCTTGGTTCCAAGGTTATGGACAGCTTCCCTAGGTGCTATGGAGTGTGTCTGGGTGCTTGGAATGGATGGAAATGATCTTGAACTGAAGATGGTATCTCAACTGCAACTTAGTTAAAACCTTGAGCAGCTGGCTGGTGATTCTGAGAAATCAGTGTTCCAGATGTTGTCTAAGTGTTTGGATCACTTCTATATGATGTTTATGAGGTGTGTATGTGTGATTGGTTTGGTTGGAATTGCTCTCAAACTCAAAACCCAATAGTGACTTGCTTTGGAAGGCAATTTTGGAATGAAAGAAGAGATTTTGAGGAAAGCATCTGTTTGATGGCTTTGGTGTACTCAAACTGATCACAAATGAGCTCTATTTATAGTAGAGCAAGTTTTTTTTGTAAGGAATAGTGAATGGCAACTGCTGCATAGGTTTGTCCAATGTTGAGCAATGAGAATCCAAGTCTCCTCTAGCCATTGACTAGAGGTTAGGGCACAGGCTGGTGGTCCCCTTGGTCTTGGATAAGTCTTGACTGAATTCAGTTAGAAATGGCTCAGTCAATACCACCTTGGTGCATCCATTAAATGCTCCAATCCAAAATTGGAGTCTTGTCCCTATTTTAGGCAATCCTAGGTTTGGCATGCTATTTTTGGTTCCAAAGACTTGAGAGGCTTGGGATCAGAGTTGGTTCCCCCTTGGTCCCCCCTTGAGGTGTTCAAATGGATAGAGTTGCTTGCCCTTTGCAAAATTTGAGTAAATTGACCAAAACTCCAAAATCTGGCTTGCTTTGCCAATTTTCAGCAAGGCATGTTGCCATTGTCATATCTCATGGCTCAAGTGGAATTTGATGGAGTTCTTGTCCATTTTGGAAAGCCCTCATATGATACAACAACTGTTTGACCATAATTGGTTTTGATACTTTTTGGATCCAAGTGAAAAATGCCCCTACATTTGGAGAAAAGTGAAGGCAGATTCTGACTTAGTGAAAATTTCACTAAGTGTTGGAAAAACGTGACATTTTCACTTTTTGTGATTTTGATCATTCCATAACTCAAAATCCATAATGAATTGGAATGAGGTTTATTTGAAGCTTTTGTAGAGGGCCATTAGATCTACAAATCCAGCTTTGGATGGGGAAAAATGGCTTTGTGGTTTAGGAGTTATGATCCTCCAAAGTTGGTACCCTTGCCACTTTATTCCATAACTTAGAAAATTTTTTAAGTTTTTATGGTTACCCCTTTTACAAGTTATCCCACTTTTCTTGATTTTTTTTTATGAATGATGATTCAAATCATACATTAACATCATTTTAGGGTCAAAGAACCATTTTTGTGAAAAATCTCAAAAAGTCAAAGTTTGACTTTTGTGCACAATTGACTTTTTATCAGATGAATTCCAAACTGTGCGATCCTCTATGAAATCAAGTCCTTGACCTAAATCAAACTTGATGGATTGATTTCATAGGTGTTATAGGGTGTATTGAATCATGTCCTAGGGTTTGGGAGTCTGTCCTGGTCAAAAGTCAAAGGCACAGTTGAATTTTCTTGCGAAACCCTAATTGTGGCTCTGATGAAATTGAGACTTGGGAATCAAGCTTCTTGGATCAATCCATTATTGCAAATGGATCAATGTGGTATGTTAGAGACCCTCAAATCCTCTCTTGAGGTCTTGGCTCATGATTTGTCCCAAAAGTCAACTTAGGGGTGAATTAGGTCAAGAAACCCTAATTCCTGATTTTTTATGAATGCATCCCTTGAGGCAAAATTGACTTGCTGATTGGGTCCATGAGGTTCCATGGAGTAATTTAGGTTATACTTTGAAGCATTGGCTCATGCCCAGAGGAAAATTTCCATCTGGAGGCCCTGGTCGACCAAAACCCTAATTTGGTGACACTGTCGATCCTGAGGCTTAATCCACCTGCAAAGGAGAAGCCTTGTGCTTAATCCTTGTTTTGGGAGTCCTCTTGATCCATTGTGGATGTTTGAGAGATTAGACAAGTTGAATATCATGTCATTTCTTGATTGATCCTTTGTCTAAGGCTCAGAGAGGGCTTGAAACCCTAATTTTTGATAGTAGTGAATGCTAACCCATCTTTGGGGAGACTAATGAGGCATGATGGTTCATCCATATTGTGATGACGATTTGCACAATGATGGGAAATCTTAGTGGTCAAAATTTTGGGTATGACAAGATGGGGCTTACAACTCAGGGAGAGGCCCATGGTGGACAGTGATCGCACCGTCGTTTTGAAAATCGCCGGGGGACTTATACAATAGTCTGAGGCCCACCGTGTTTGGCTTAAAAAAAGGGTTGGGTCTTACACTCTATTAGAGGCCCAAAGTGTGTTTTAAGAAAAGAAATGGGACTTATAGCTCAAGGAGAAGCACAAGGTTATTTGTTTGAAAACAGCGATCGCGCCGAGGTTTTTGAAAACATAGTGGGTCTTATACAATATCTGAGGCCCAAATTATTTTGGTTTCAAAAATGTGTTGGGTCTAACACTCTATTAGAGGCCCAAAGAGTTTGAAAAAGTTTGAAGAGGGTGAAAATCAAAGAAACCCTAATTTTATTTTCCTTTAAAAGTAATTATTTAAAGAAAATAAATAAAATGATAAAAATACCAAATAAGTTTAAATAAACTACTTGTGATTTTTGTTTAAGGTTTGAAAAATGAGGTTTTAATCACAAGATGATTTAGAACTCATTTGGTTTTGATTTTCAAGATAAATATTCACTTTTAAAATGTTAAAAATAATTAAAAATGAATTTATTTACAAAAATATCAACTATATTAAATAAATAATATAAATTTGATTTTTTTTGTGGGATAAAATATTTCAACATTTTTGTGATTTTTTTCAAAAAGAACCAATCAAAAATCATTAAAATTGAAGGAGAAATTAATTTGCCAAATCATAAAAAATTATATGAAAAATATTAAAAAAAAGGCTTAATACCCTTTTTGGTCCTCTAGCTATAGGGGTAGGTCCAAATAAGTCCTCTAGCTTTTAAAAGTTCCAAATTGGTCCTATACGATTTTAAATAGTTTCGTATTGATCCTTTCCGTTAAATACATGCTAACGGTGTTAAAATAACTTATGTGTATGCTGAGTTGGCTGGGGAGTGAAGCATTGTCATCATCTTCTTCGCTAGGTACAGTGTTTTATCTGAATCTTTATAAATTGAATCCCAATCTCAAACCCTAGGTTCACAATTCATCCTAAATTCACCAAATTGAAAGGGAAATCAAGTATCTAGGCGGCTTTTGTTCTTCATTTTCTTCCCAATAATGAGTTCTGGTCACGTTTCTTCTTCATCTTCATCGCAAGTTTATACCAGTTTTGGGCAAGTTATGTGTGCTTGTGGAGACCTGTGTGTACTTCGCAAGGCAAGAACCGTCAAAAATTATGGAAAGCTTTTCTGGGGTTGTAAACATTTTAAGGTAATATTCTTTGTTAAACACATGCATTCCATCCATTACAGCTTCACTGTTAACAAGTTGGCTGCATATATGTATAGGGACACACGAATGCCGGATGCGGTTTTTTTGAATGGTTCTATGATGATTCAAGAGATGGGAACGAGGAACGCATGAGGAATCTGCAATGGAAGATTGAAATGCAATTTAAGGAGTTGGAAGAAGCCCAAAAAGAGTTGGCTGAGGCAAAAAGCATGGTTGAAGTGTTGAAGGACAATAATCTACTTCTAGAAGAAGATTTGAAGAACACTAGGAAAAGGAAGATGATCTGGAAGTCCCTGTTTTTTATTGTGTTATTTGTTTTAGTGGTTAAGGTGTTGTGAATATTGAAGTTGATGTAAAAGTTAGTTCCATGACATGTACAATTTGGTTTATCAGTTGGTATAAAAAAGTTGATGTGAATGTTGAAGTTGTGTTATTTGTGTGGATTGATGTACCAGTTGTTACCAAATCTAGTAATTCAGTGTTTGCTTCATGTGTTTGTGGACATGAAATTGTTCACCTGTAATTCAGTTACCAATCTAGTAATTCAGTGTTTACACTAAATAATAGTTGGTATAAAACAGTTTGTGAACCTGAAATGTTGCACCTGTTTAACAGTTTAGCAGCTTAATTTAACAGTTTAGCCTAGCAGTTTGTAACAGTTTGTACACCATAATTTATGACAATTATATGATACCAGCTTAACAGAAGTAATCATTACATCATAACAGAATAACATAGTCTGATTACATCCACATTACACAAAATACCATAATCTGATTACATCAACATTGCCCAAAATAGGATAATCTGATTACATCATGACAGAAGTAATCATAACAGAAGTTGTTCATAACATTACACAAAATAACAGAAATGAAAGTGCAATAAATATAGGAGTACCTTTTGCTGATCAGAAATGAAAGTGTAGGTCCTACACTCTTCTCTTCCACCCAGATCATCAATGAGGAGCTTTAAAAACCAAGTCCATGATTCTCTATTTTCCCCTTCCACCACAGCAAAGGCAATAGGCATCATTTGATCATTGGGATCTGTTCCTATTGCAGATAAAATCTGGCCACCACATAGACCCTTTAAAAAACAGCCATCAAGCCCAATTATTGGTCTACACATCTTGAAGCTCTTCTTGCAAGCATCATAACAAACATACATTCTCTTGAAATAAGGTCTTGCATCCTCACTTCCCTCTTGAACTGGTGTGACACGTATCTTAATAGTTGACCCAGGATTTGTCCTCAAAGTTTCATGACAATAGTCATAAATCCTAGTGTAGTCTCCTAAATAAGATCCATCTACCATGTCCCTGGCTGCAAATCTAGCCCTAATAGCCTTGGTCTTGTTAACACCTACATTCCATTTCTTGAGGACTTTCTCCTTAATATCCTTTAGCTTAAGCTTAGGATTATTTTTCAATGTATTTTGCAATCTCTTGCTTAACCATTTCGTGCTCATCATCTTAACATTATACTCTCTAGCACAGTTATGTGTGTCAACTAGTTTCCTAAGCTGCCAAGTTTCCTCATCAGGAAGTTTTCCACAGTATGCCTCCCATTGACATCCAGGCTTACATACCACCTTCACTCTTATGTTATCATTTTTTAGAAGCTTCAAACCTCTCCCATTTTGCACAGCATATGTTTGAATGGCTTCTTTAAAATCAGTTTTGGTATTGAAATAGGTTCCCAACTCCCATTTATAGTTTTGCATGTCTTTCATTGCCTTGAAGATTGGATGTTTCCTCTTCTTTGGTTCTTCTTCATCCTCAGTGTCACCTCCACTTTCCAACTCTTCACTATCATACACAGCTCCATTCTCCTCTCCACAATCTGCACCCCCTTTCCTTTTCTTCAATTTACTTGTTCCTTCCTGTTTCTCATCATATGCCACCATTTTGGCAACATGTTCTTCCTCATAATCCAGACTAGGATCAGAATCACTGAAATCAATCTCCAAGGCACTATCATAGTTATAGGATGAATCCTCACTGTCATCAGATGAAGTATCATGCACCTGACCATGAATCCCATCCCCATTCCCATCACCCTCTTTCTCAACACTCTCTTTCTCTACACCCTCTTTCTCAAGACCCACATCAGAATTCACATTCTCACCATCCAAGGCACCCTCATCAGAATTCACATTCTCACCATCCAAGACAACCTCATCAATAGTCACACCCTCACCGGTATGCACTCCCTCACCAGCCTTGACACCCTCACTAGAATTCACTCCCTCACCAGCACTATCAACAGAAGTGTTTACATCCTTAAGTACTTGTTCAACAAGTTCAGCAACAATATCATATTGTTCTTCATTCACAACATCCAAAGGTTCTTCATTTAATATATCCTCCTCCATGTTAATAGGTTCTTCATGTAATGTGTCACCCTCATCAACATAATTAGGTTGGGTTAATGGGTGTTCAATGTATATGTCAACCTTGAGGTGTACCCTACATAGGTCAGCTATGTCCAACGCACCTCTATCATCAGTAAGCTCATTAATCCCAAATGTAGGATCCCTGTAGTAGATGTTGTTTACCTCGTTATACCCTATATCTTTCAAAACACCTATCAACTCAAAATAAGACCACCTATCAACATCTACCTTTAATTCGTTACATTTACCCCCCACGTATTTCGTTTTTTCAGAATCCATAAATTCCCCACTATGATGAATGTTGAGGGTTATCATTTCTTCCATTTCAACCTAATATCATAAACAAGCAGAAACTTCACAAAAAGAAGATTGAAACAACCCTAATTTCAACACATAAACCCTAGATTACCGAAAACTATTGTTCTACGAAAGGAACATAGATACTTACCAGGATAAATCTTCGTCTTCAATCGTATGTCCTGGAAACGTAATAGTCGTCTTCGTCTTCACACGCGAGTTTCTTCTTCTTCGTCTGGCTGTGCTAGGGTTTCAAAGATGGAAGACTAACTGAACAAATGACTTGATGAAAAATAGGTGGGAAATGAAGAGCCTATAACCACCGCGCCAAATCCCCATTCAGAAACGTACACCTCAGCACAACCCATGCCATGTCATCAATATTTTATTTGAAATTTTAACTTTTCTAACGGCGAGGACTAACTTGGACCTATTTAAAATCGTATAGGACCAATTTGGAACTTTTAAAATCTAGAGGACTTATTTGGACCTACCCCTATAGCTAGAGGAGCAAAAAGGGTATTAAGCCTAGATTTTATGTCTTAGGTTTATTAGCCTTTTTAGATATTATTCTTTCCACTTTCATTTTTATACTATTATTAGTATTCTTCTAAAAAGGATAGATTTGTAGATTAGTTTATTAGTCTTTATCATTACAATTATTATATATTTAAGAAAAAATAAGAAAAAACAAGATTCAAAATGTCCAGAGCAGCCACGATTTCCTTCATCTTAGACACGTACAAAAATGTCCCAACTACTATCACTCAAGCTACATTTATCACCACCATCTCCCAAATTTCAATCCATCATTCAACATTACCATTCCCCACCACATTGAGACCATAAACCTGTAACAAATTTAACACACACATATCAAGTTCACTCCCAAAAACAACAGGTTTCAAATAATATTCCAAACATCATCCCTAAATCCACAGCAAATCAAAATGCTCAAAACCAAATTCATAGATCAAACCCAAAGTCCAACAACAAAAAGAAAACCATGGAAAGAATTGGAATTGAGGAAGCTCTCAACAAGAACTCGGGAACGTGAAATCAAAAGCCGTCATAAGATCTCGAAGTAAACCACCGCAGACGCCGCTTCTGTCTCAGATCCCGTCGTCGCCTTCACCACGCCATTCATCCTCCGCATGGACAGACCACCGGCGTTGTCGACATTCATCGCCGCATCGGAACTTCCTCTAACCGCGTCTGATCTGCCATCTTCGAAGGATTTGTGAGTCTTTCTTATTATGGAATCTCTTGAAAGCCTTTTTTTGTGTGATCATATTTGTATGGAGTAATGATATTTGGTTTGTTGGTATGAGTTTGTTTTCCTTCAAAATCTGAAAAAAAGAATGAAAAGGAAGAAAGTGGAATAGAGTTAAACGAGAGTTGTATAGGAATATGACTTCTTACTCTTTGGAAGTATATATATTGTACTGCTATCATAGTAGCCGAATATACCACCTTTCCTTTTTTTATTTAGTTTTATTAATCATCTTGTTAAAAAATTCTTGTTAAATATTTTGCTATTATTTTGTTAATATTATTTTGTGAATAGTGTTTATTTCAATCTATAATATTTATATTAATTTATTTTTTATTGTAAATATTTTGTTTTAATTAGTAATTCTATATTTTAGGAACATATTTGCCTGTTTAATTTATTCGTAACATAGTGAAAACTCAAAAAATATTTTCTTGTTAATTTTTGAATTAATTCTAGAATTTAATTATTTAGGGTTTAATTTTAGATTTTTGTTAATTTATCTTAATTAATGTTTTAATTTAGAAATATTTTCTTGTTTTGGTATTTAGATTATTTAGTTTATAGTTCTTTCCAATTATATAAAAATCCAAAAAATATGTCTCTTTCCTGAGCATTATACAAAAAATAAAAAATATGTGTATATTTTTCTCAAATGTTAAAAACTTCAAAAAAGAACCTTTATTCTTAGTTTTGTTAGCCATTTAATTTGGATTTCTATGACTAGTTCATTTGTTTCTTGGTTGACGTAAATTTTTGTTATGCTTGATATTTGACACATGCTTTTGCCTTTGATCTAAATTGTTGAATTGATGTCTCATTTAAGTATCATTATTACCTAGCATTCCAAAGGAAAGATCACTCTCGTTGACTGTCATGTCATAACTTATCCTAGCTTCTTAACTTACCTTCCCCTTATCCTAGCCTTAGGATTAGAGTCGTCGTACTCTATGTGAGTGTCCTGCTATGGACATTTCCTTTCCCGTTTAACCTAGCCTTAGGTTTAGAGTCGCCGCACTCTATGTAGGTGGCTTGCTACAAACGCTTACATTCCTTTTGGAACTTTGACCACAGTTAAGAGTTCCTCACCCTTATTGAGGGGAACTACGAATGCTCTGATTTCATTCCCGTCAAGATACGTAGGCACGAGATGCGATGTTTTGGCGAGCATACTTAGGACTAACATTTTAGGTATTCCTTTATCATTTCACCCTTTAGCAGACAAAATAACAAATAACACAATAAAACAACAGGTTCCTGTAGAGTACTACAGATACTTACGATGGTAGCACCTTCCCTAGGTGTAACCAACCCCCGAACCTTAGATTCTCTTTTGCTTTGCATTGCATTGCATATTTCAGGTTATTCCCCCTTTTCCCATTCCCTTGGATAAATTAAAGATCGGTGGTGAATTAAGATTTGTGAACCTAGTTAATATAATAGCTACGGTATCCAATTCTAACCGCGATAGTACCAATAAGTGAACTCTCAGGTTCACCGCTCCGATCCCCACCTAGGATCAGAGCTCACAAAAAATCATCACCATAGGAAACCCTTCACTAATTTTATCACCATAGGAATTAGCTACTCGCACCCAATCCACACAATGGGATTGAGGCTCACCAAAAACTCGTTACCATCACCATAGGTAATGCTTCACTAGTTCCATCACCATAGGAATTAGCTACTCTCACCCAATTTATCACCATAGGATTGAGGCTCACGATCCACCATCCCACACCATGATGCATGACACATAAATACAACAGACATGCAACAACAACAACAACAACAACAAGTATGATGACATCATCGTGGTCAAGATACCACGACAATGCTGACCACCATACACTAGACATATGTTATAACATTCAGAAACAACAACACAACAACATAACAAGCCACAACAATGCATTTATTAATATGTCACATCACAACTTAAACACTACAATGCATTTAACACCATCACACAACAATTTATTCATGTTATGGTACTGAAACCAATTTTAGAATAAAGTTAATTGCATTAGCTTCCTAACGCTTCAAACGACACTCGAATCGGACACTCGAAACTCATGATATAATTTTTTGAAGTTTTTCAAAAATTATTCCCAGTGTAACCGGTTACACCAACGGAGGTAACCGGTTACATCCTTGTAACCACCCTCTGCCATGCAATTTCCACTTAGTGTAATCGGTCACCCAAAATGAGGTAACTGGTTACACCCTCACAAACTTGCCCAGCAAATGCATTTTTAAACAGTGTAATCGGTTACCCCCTTTCTAGTAACCGATTACACCTGTAGCAGAATCACTTTTCTACTACTTTTTAACACGAAAATCACTTTTCTTCTCAACCCAAAACCCCCAACTCTCATAAATTCACATACTCATGTTTTAAACTCTGAATCTTATCAATACACATAAATCAGAGCATTCTAACAACAACCAATTCGTCAAAACATCACATAATCACACACTTTGATTCAACATACAACTACTCATCATAAGCATACAATTACAAGTTCACAACATATGAGAATCAAAATCCCAACATAGCAATCACAATCCCTACTCACAAATCATTATACAATCCCCTATATAATAAGAATTCAACCCTTACCTTAGAGTTCTTGCAAAGTTCTTCAACAATGACTTCCTTCTCTTTCTCCTAGAGCCCTAGCTTCCACTCTTCTCTTTTTCTCCTTTTCTCTGGTTTTTCACGATCTGATAGTTTCTATCCTTCTCTCCCTTATTTTTTTATTTTAATATATTATTATTATAACTTAATCTAACTAATTAAATAATAATAATAATTTTCATCAAATATTTATTTAAATAATATTCACCTAATATCATTTAATTGAATAAATATTACTAATATCAATTATTTAGCTCTACTCACAACACCCCATAATTTCTACACTTTAGCTCACACACCCCTACACCTTAAATTCTATTCTTAAGGCCACTACCCCACACCAAGGGTATCCCTATTGTAGCGGTAAAAATTGTGAGTGTAAGCTATTGATTAACTTAACTCATAAAGGAAGAGTCGCCACTGCACTTTTATTTCATCCAAAAAGGAAAGGAAAAAGAACGAACAAAACCTAACGAGATTCTAAAACAAGAACAACAAGAGAAATGGGTAAGGGGGTTGGTTACGTGATGGGAAGGTGTTAGCACCCAAAACATCTATTTTACTCTATAGGAACCTTTTGAAATATCTAATCTTTTTGGTTTAAAAAGGTTTGTTTGAAAAGAGATTGGGGAGATGAGAAGAGAAGTATTTTTTTAAGATTTTTGTGTTTGGAGAGACTTATCGCCTCATGCCTACGTACCCACAAAGTGAAATATAGGATCAAAGCCTCGTAGTTTGCGGTATAAATAACAAAAATTATTGGTTATGATTTATTTTATCTTGAAAACACAACATGTCATTCTCAAGAGAGAATACTCAACTAATTACCCAAAGGTAGGTGAAAGAGGAATTTGCATCACATTAAGATGGAGGATTTGCTTGGATGAAAATCAACAAGACTAATCACTTCAACATCTAGGTGGAAAATGACCATACCTTACACAAAATTCAATGGTTAGAAGCTTTACATCTCGTCAAAGAAGATGACTCGTGTCTAATCTTTTTGAAAAGTTTAAAAGAAAAAAAAAGTGTACAAATGCACAAAAGGTTGAATGAGTTTTGTATTTTTTGTCTTTTTGAAATGGTCAAAGTATGATTAATATTGATTGACATTTATTAGAGAAAACAAAGTTTGAAAATCACTTGACCAAAGTCAAGGTTTTATTATGAAAATGGTTTTAAGTTTGAAAACATGAAGGTTTTAAAAAAGAGAGGAGATTTTGAAAATTTAAGAAGGGGTGGAGAAGAAGAGACTATCCTATTGCTTAAAGATAAAAGCTAAGGATAAGAACGATCTAACTACACAAGCAAGCTCCATAGCATAATAATTTTTCCTTTTGAATTGGCCTTGATCAAAATAAGTCTTCAAAGGAGAACTTCAAGTACCCAAAATCCAAGGTTTTCCATCACAAACTTCCAAGCATAGGTTAGGATCCTAATTCTAAGTCCAAAGTTCCATGTCCAAATGCAAAGAATAGTAACCATAGTCCGACATAATGAGAACAAGTTTTTTTAGGGGTTTAAGCCTTTAGTAATGTTTTGTTTGGGTCCAAATAGATAAAAGAAAAAGAGCATAAACATAAACAAATGGTCCAAGTGGACGAAGGAAAAATAGCGGAAACATAAACAATAATATGATATGATAACATGAAGCATAAAAATAAAGAGAGATATGGAGTAAGAAGGAAGCATGAACAAAATTAGTATAATAACATTGTTAGTGAGCTAGTGATTAGTTGTTAGAACAAATGATCAACGATGGTTAAATGATGAACTCAGACCAAAGTTAATGAAGACTCATTAGAGGATTGATAAGACCAAAGCCTCCTAACAACAAGTTTCATAGGTAATGGACGTAAGACAAATAATAAACCATCCTTGGGCTTGCAAACATAGGTTTGGGCCACGAATGATCATTTTTCGATACGAGACACGTGTAGCGCTATGTTAAGCAATCGTAGCACAATCTATGAGGAAGATCATACTGTGGGAGCCGATCAATAACGATGTTAGTGCTAATGCATGCTAGAGAAGTAATATGTAGATCACTCTCCGAAAGGAATACCGCACGAAAATAAAAGAGGTAACGATCTCATCTTCATCAAGAACTTAAAATAAGTTCCAATGATATCGAAGATTTTCATCGATCAAAAGAAAATGAGAAATAGATGAAGAAATGCCTAAATAAACCACACAAAGATGTAATCCAAGGAAAAGAACTAAAGGAAAGGGAAGGAAAAGGAAAAGGAACCAAAACAGTCCAAAACACAAGCCAAAAACATACTCTCGACACTGGGTAATTGATTACCCTAATACTGGTAATTGATTACCACTGATAAAAAGCAGATCCAGGCGCAGAAACAAGGGTGTAATCGATTACCACCAGGAAGGTAACCGATTACACCTGCTAAAAAAATCAGAAAAACCGTTTTAAAATGTGCAAAAACTTGATCAATCATTTCTTCAAACACTTCATGATCAAGGATGCAATTGTGCACGGTAAAAAAAGTAAAACAATAGCAAATAACACTAATAAAACATAATTTGAAAGATCCAAAGATCAAGCAACAAGAATCAACAATAGATCACATTATGAAGGATGTATCAAGAACAACAATGGTGGATCAAGAGTTTACCATTTCAAATATGAAAATTCTTCAAATCAAATCCAAGAACCACACTCCAAAGCCTTGATCTACAGAAATTGATGATGGAAAAGTGAATGGATGAAGGTTTAGCTCAAAGTTTAGTAAGTTCTAATGATGAACTTACTGACTATCAATGGAAGAAAGAGCTTTGGTGAATTTGGTAGTTGGAGAAAATTGAGAGAGTCAAGAAGAAATTTGACAAGGTGAATTTGGCTATCAAAAGCTTTAAGAATGAATGAAATGAGACCTCTATTTATAGGACTTAGGCTTGGAAAATTTGGTGGTTTGGAATCAAAATTAGGATTTGAATTTGAATTTTAGAGGCAAAATCAAAATCAAATGGTGATTAATGAGGGTGTATGGTGGGAATTAATTATGATGAGATAGGGGAATTAAAATGAAGTGATCTAAAATATTCTCATGATGCAATATTTGAAAATTGGTGCCAAAATGCTGCAGAATTTAAATTTGGCATATTTTCACAAAAAATGCACTGAGTAATCGATTACCCTAATGCTGGTAATCTATTACCACAGTGAAATTTTTTGAAAATTGGCCTTTTGATGTGCTGCTGTGGCTCTAGCTCGATTCTTCTTGCTTGCCAAAGAAGGCATGGAAATAAATACATGAACCTTGGAGTCTCTTGAATAATAATCGATTAAATCTTGGAAACTCTTGGTCAGATGAATTTTGAATTGTTTGCAGATCAACTTTGACTTTGTTCAGATGAAATTCATTCGAGCTGAGGGACTGGTTTTGATATCCTTGATCCAAATTCTTCCTGAAAAAGTTAATAAAAGAAAAAACAAACATATTTTTCAATTTTAATTAATGGTTAGTAAACATAAACAAATACAAACATCAAATAAACAAGAGAACAGGGGTGCTTGGCGATCTCACTCAAGAACAAACCTTCAGAGGAGGACAAGAGAACCAAAGCTTGTGATCTTGTTTGTGGTATGCAATGCAAATGATATGTGGGATCTTAGGGGTAAAGATTAGGGTATTACAGCTGCCCCTATTTAAGTTTCTTCTATTCGGAGATACGATATGGGCATCTTTGTCTCGACGGGATAGAAGAGACTTAAATATAACAACAACCCAATTTTTGGCCCTAAGAGACCACAAAATGATATGATCGTGCAAATGATATGCAGACACAAGACCTCTGTGTGGAGAAAAAGCCACAGGAGACAAACAAAAATCTGGGGAGCAAAGAGAAAAGACTCCACAGGAAAAATCAAAATAGGGAAAGCATATCCCAACAGAGGAGGAAACAATCTCCACTAGGGAAGATAAAAAAGAGTAAGATTCCATTGAGGGAAAATTACCAACACCGGAAATAAAAGAGGGATAAATCGTCCCAACAAGGAATGAAAAATCTCCGCTGGGGAAAAATCATCTACTACCAGACATCCGGTAATAACATGATCAAAAAAAGGAAAGATTGCCAACTACCAACCAAGTGGCAACTACAACAAGGCAATCAACCAAAAGGATATGAGAAATATTACCTACTACCAACAAAGGGCAGGACGACTAAGGTAATAATCTCAAAAGGGGTACGAGAAATATCACCTACTACCAAATAAAGGACAGGACGACAAAGGTGATAAACTCGAACGGGGAGAGATTACCAACTATCAAACAAGTGATAACCACAACAAGGTAACCAAATCCGACTATATTACCTACTACCAACTAACTGGGCAGGACGAAAAAGGTAATAAGCCAGCTATATCACCTACTACCAATAAATGGACAGGACGACAAAGGTGATAAGCTTCCATTGCCAGAGCAAGGGACCAAAATTTAATCCAGGAATAAGCCAGAGAGAAACAGTCAAACAAGACTCTACCCGGTGAGGAAATATCTCAATTGGGGATTAATTCCATCCTGACAGATGAATTGGGGAGGAAGGATAAAACAAATATCTTCCACGAGGTATAAAATCAGTGGGGAATTAACAAAGATAGGCATTTTCTGCTTATGCGTCGATACTCTAAATGGAGAGAGGACACACACACTCCGTGGGGATAACATCACCAAAGAGCAAGGAAGCACCAACAGAAATGCAAGATGCACAATGCAACAACAATATGCTATGCACAACAAAATGAATGTGCATGCGATAAATATGAGTATGAATGTGCTGACAAAACATACATAAAGATGAACAGAGAGTGAATAAACATCATAACGATACTGAATACTCGGCTAATCTCAACAAGATGGAGATATCATTAGAAACTCTGCTAGGGATTCAGCTGAAGAAATCCTGCAAGAAATAAACAAAAGCCATCAAAGGAAAATAAATCCTACTACAAGGCTTAAAATTTTGCTGGAGAAAAGAAGATACTCCTTGGGGAGAATCCCAAACATCAATCTTCTAATGTCAATGATCCACAAAAGGGGAGAATATCATGAATTCTGCTTTGAGGATGGTAGGAAGGCTGTTGGGGAAATCATAACAAACCAAACAAAATCTTCTGACTCTTCCCGGGGATAATAAAAATTCACATGAACTTTTATTTCAAAAAGGATGAAGAGATCTGCTGCAGAAAAATAGTGGATCCACTGGGGATTGTAAACATATACAAACTCCACCGGGAAAGCGAGGCAAATATGCTGGAGATATAAGAAAACTCTCAGGGGATTAACCAATTCTGAGCAAAACATCTTGGACTTGTTGTGAAAACAGCAAAAGGTCTAACTGTGGGGGATTTTATATCAATACTCATCATAGATGAGAGAAAACCCAACAGGTGACTATTATATCAATACTCATTGAATAGAGATACCATCAGCCACTTCATTGGGGAATAGCCACAATAGTGATGCACAATCTTTACTAGGATAAATCTATAATAGACCAATCTGGAGATAAATGCATCCTGGACTTGTCGAGGAAAATGAGAAGTTAACATCATTGCTCTGTGATTGGAAATATTCTAAACAATATTGCACTGCCTCCACTAGGGAATCAACACAGATGTATCTCTGGGTAGAACAACCTAGAGAGAAAAATATCCACGAGATTAAACCCAACAAGCGGCCACTATGTCAATGCTCCTTAGAGGGAGATAACATTGCTCTCTGTTTGGGGACATCCAAAGCAACAACAACACGTCTAGAGGGGAAAACTATGAGTGAGGATTCTCCATATGACTTTTGCTGGGGATAGCAAAAAATGAATCTCTGCATGGGGATTGACACCAGGGAGAGGTGGTCCTCAAAACTGCTCAACTGCCTGACCATAATATAATCAGCTGGAGAAGATCTGGATCGAGACATAGCTGGGAAAAAACCGAACAACACTCTTCTGGAGAAAACTTAAACCGGTATTCAACTTAGAAATATTTGATCTTATGAGTCCATCACATCATAACAAACTTTTGAAGGAAACCATCATCCTGTCAACAACTGGTTATATGAAAAAACCCTGCTGAGGAAAACAACAAATATATTAGGGAAATATCAATAAACTCTACTGGGGAGCTGTCAATAAATTCTCCAAGAGAGGTAAGAACGAATCCTCCTGAGGAAAACATTGATCTCACCATTCTTGGAATAACCGTTGACATTCCTTTTTGTATTCATAAATCAAAGGAAAATGTTTTTATACTTTTCAAATTTTTAAATCAATTATTCACATTTTGTTTCAAAAATCATCATAAAAAATAAATGAAATTTTGCAAATAGAAACAAGTAAGAATTGCAAATAAAGGGACAAAGGCCCAAATTTTATTAATAGAATGGTAGTGCGTAAATGGCGTAACTCCGTGGATCATTACAAAAGTTTGAAAAATGGTAAATACATGGAAATGATTACATTGAAATACAATGACCACTATTCTCCCTAACAACTTTGAATTCCATTGTGCTCAAAACTTTTGCTGAGGATGATTGAAGTAAAATCCTTGATAGACGGTGTTGCTTCAAATGATCAAGACTGGCCAGATGCAGTTACTTGCCATAATCCCTAATTTTTTCCTAGATTGCCCTTTCGGGTTTTCAATCTACCGGGATGATTATTTCTGTTTTTGTCTCTAATTTTTGCCTAGACCATCCTTTCAGGTTTTTAATCCACCGAGACGCTCATTTTTGCCTAAGCTGCCCTTTCGGATTTTCAACTTAGCGAGCTGTTCTTTTTATTTTTAGACGAAGTATTTCTTGATTGTATCAGTATTCACAGGACGAGTGAACTCTTCACCATCCATAGTTGTAAGAATTAATGCACCGTCAGAGAAAGCTCTCTTAACAACATATGGGCCTTCATAATTAGGAGTCCACTTGCCCCTAGAATTAGTGGTAAAAGTCGAGATCTTTTTGAGCACGAGGTCGCCTTCTCTGAACACACGAGGTCGAACCTTTTTTTCAAAAGCTTTCTTCATTCTCTGTTGATACAATTGGCCATGGCACAAGGCCGTCATTCTTTTCTCTTCAATAAAATTCAACTGGTCGTATATACTCTGAAACCATTCATCCTCAGACAATTCAGCTTCCATCAAAAATCTCATAGAAGGGATTTCAACTTCTACCGGGAGCACTACTTCCATACCATAAACAAGGGAGAAAAAGGTTGCCCCTGTTGAAGTGCGGACAGATGTACGATACCCATGCAAAGCAAAAGGGAGCATCTCATGCCAATCCTTGTATGTAACAACCATCTTTTGAACAATCTTCTTAATGTTCTTATTAGCAGCTTCAACAACCCTATTCATCTTAGGCCTATAAGTAGAAGAATTATGATGCTCAATCTTAAACTCATCACATAATTCTTTCATCATCTTGTTATTCAGATTCGACCCATTATCAGTGATAATCTTGCTCGGAACACCATACCGACAGATGATTTGGTTCTTGATAAACCGTACCACTACTTGCTTGGTCACATTGGCATATGATTTCGCTTCAACCCACTTGGTAAAATAATCAATAGCCACCAATATAAAACGGTGTCCGTGCGACACTTTAGGCTCAATCATTTCAATCATATCAATGCCCCACATGGAGAAAGGCCATGGAGAAGAGATAACATTGAGAGGAGTTGGAGGTACATGAATTTTATCAGCATAAATCTGGCATTTATGGCACTTCTTCACATATTTGCAACAGTCAGATTCCATTGTCAGCCAATAGTAACCTGCCCTAAACATTTTCTTAGCCGTTGTATGTCCATTGGCATGGGTACCAAAGGATCCTTCATGAATTTCTTTCATTAACATGTCTGCCTCATGTCTATCCACGCATCTGAGCAAGACCATGTCATAATTTCTCTTATACAGCACATCATCATTCAAGAATAAACTACCAGCCAATCTTATCAAAGTTCTCTTATCTTTCTTCGATGCCCCAAGTGGGTACTCTTGATTTTGAAGAAAGCATTTAATATTACAATACCAAGGTTTATCATCAACGACCTCTTCAACCACAAACACATGAGCTTGTATATCAAGACGCATCACATCGATTTTTGGCTCATCATTCCACCGATTTACCATAATCATGGAGGATATAGTTGCTAAAGCATCTGCCATTCGAATCTCTATTCTGGGTAGATGGTGAAATTCAACCTTATTGAAGAAAGTTGACAGCCTTCTTACATAATCACGATAAGGAATTAAATCAGGTTGACGTGACTCCCGTTCTCCTTTAATTTGATTAATCAACAGGGTTAAATCTCCTTATACATCAAGAATCTTGATTGTTAAATCAATAGCTTCTTTCAAGCCCATAATAAACGCTTCATATTCTGCCGCATTATTTGTGCAAGTGAACATCAACCTTGCAGTGAAAGGAATATGAGAACCATGAGGAGTAACAATTATTTCCCCAATACCATTTCCATACTCATTAACAGCTCTATCAAAAATTAAACCCCGTCGGGATCTAGGCTCAGGCCCTTCTTCAGGTAACGGTTCCTCACAATATTTAACCTTTAGGTACATCACATCCTCATCAGGGAAATCAAACCTGATAGGTTGGTAATCATCAATTGGCTGGTGTACCAAATGATCAGCTATAACAGTTCCTTTTATGGCTTTTTGAGTTTGGTACTCGATATTATATTCTGACAATAACATTTTCCAATGAGCAATCCTCCCAGTTAAAGCAGGTTTTTCAAAGATATACTTGATTGGATCAATTTTGGATATTAACCAACTAGTATGATTCAATATATAGTGGCGGAGGCGCTTGGCAGCCCAAGCTAAAGCATAACATGTCTTTCAAGCATTGAGTACCGAGACTCACAATCGGTGAACTTCTAGCTCAAATAATAAATGGAAAATTCTTTTTGACCAAATTCATCTTGTTGACCCAGAACACAACCCATAGACTCTTCCAGCACAGTCAAATACATGATCAAAGGTCTTCGTTCCATGGGAGGAGACAAAATTGGAGGTTCAAGCAGATACTCTTTAATTCTTTCAAAAGCCTTCTGACAATCCTCTGTCCATACACAACCCTGATCTTTGCGAAGAAGCTTGAAGATCGGCGCACATGTGGCAGTCATATTGGATATAAATTGGGAGATATAATTCAAACGTCCCAAGAATCCTCTTACTTTTTTTTTCTGTTTTGGGTGCAAGCATTTCCTAAATAACTTTAACTTTACCAGGATCAACTTCAATGCCTTTTTGGTTGACAATAAAGCCCAACAACTTTCCAGAACGGACTCCAAAAGTGCATTTATTAGGATTCAGACAGAGCTTAAACTTCCTCAAACGTTGAAACAACTTCAATAAGTACTCAATATGATCTTCTTCAGTCTTCGACTTTCAAATCATATCGTCCACATAGACCTCAATTTCGTTATGCATCATATCATGGAACAAAGTAGTCATAGCTCTCTGGTATGTGGCACCAGCATTTTTCAAACTGAAGGGCATCACTCTATAATAGAATGTTCCCCAGGGTGTAATGAATGTTGTTTCCATATCCTCGGGTACAATCTTTATTTGATTATAACCGGAAAATCCATTCATAAAAGAAAATATATTAAACTTAGCAGTATTATCTACCAGCATATTAATGTGTGGCAGTGGAAAATCATCTTTCGGACTGGCTTTATTCAAATCTCTATAGTCAACGCACATTCGGACTTTTCCGTATTTCTTTGGAACAGGCACAATATTGGCCACCCATTGAGGATACTCAGCAATTACAAGAAAACAAGCATCAATCTACTTTTGAACTTCCTCTTTGAAATTCTGACAATATGCAGACAACAGATGTCCTAACGAATGTCAAGACATTGTGCTACATAAACATTTAAACTCAGAGGCGCAACATCAGACTAATACCTTGAATATCAGAACTGCATAATCACAGATGTCACGACATCTGATCTAACATGTTAATCAAGACTGAACTGAAAATAGCATAATGATAAACAACATAGAATATGATGACCCAGTTTGGTGCAACTCACCTACATCTAGGGGATATCAATCCAGGAAGAAGTAATCACTATCAGTAGTATAGTTTTATGCAAACAACCTCAGATTTACAGAAATCACCCACGCTAACCTATCACTACCCAAAGAAGACTTTATCATTAGAAGTCACATCTGAATGATAAGAGAACCCCCTCTCACTTCCTAAATCACAACCTGTGATTGTCTAACAGTTACTAAACAATAATTGTATCTACCCTATTGAAAGACACCCCTTCCAATACAAAGTTCAGTCAAGCATCCTTGACTAACAAGTTAACTTGGATTTGCTTCAAAGCTTCATCCAAGAACACTCATAATTCATTGCCCACGGGCTTCTGAATCTGTACAAGTTCCTATGTCTACCAAACTGCATCAAATCGATACAGAGGGAGACTTACAAGAGAAACCTACGACTCTCAACCTAAACCCTATTTTACAAAATAGGATTCCTAAGTCTATTTCGTCCTCTCTCTCTTTTTCTCTGCCTAGGTCTTGGTCTTCTTTTATAGTCTTCTGCTGAGTTGGGCTTCAAATCTTTGATCCTTGATCCATTGCCAATCAAGCCTTGAATCTTGGAACAGATTTAAAACCAAATATGTTGTAATAGTCATGATGTCGAGTATACATGTTGTGACATTCTATTCGACATCTTTGGTCTGAGGTATAAATCTTCATGTTTGAGCATTTTTTCATCAAAATGTTTTACCAAAATTTAGTCAAACTCTTAGAGCTTTCAATCTCCCCCTTTTGACAAATTTTGGCTAAAACATTCTTCAAGTAATTCTTCAGTCCGATGGTGCATGCAGTGGAAACATTTCCTCATGATACCGAGTACATAGAGAATATGACTCTATGTAACTCAATCACAAAACACAACTCACTTCCTAACTCTGATCACAAAACACAACTTTTCAAGATGTTAGAACTCAATGTCAGAACATCCTTTGAGACATTTTTGCAGATCAGCAACACAAATTCACATAGTAAGCCATTCTTCTCCCCGCTTTTAGCCAAAAGTTGGCAAAAATGACCCTTGCAGACCCATACCCAGACTGTGCTTACCCAAAGATAGATAAAACCCATTTTCTCTCAGGTTGCAGTTCAATCAATACAACTCTTATTAAAAACAGAAAAAGTTATGTAGATAGAGCCGATCCAAATGACTAGTCAAAGAGTACAATAACTCTTGGTTAAGTTAGTTTCAAAATATTCCTCCTTTTCTAACAAGTCCTTGAAACTTCTTCTGAACAATGTCCTTATACCTAACCTGATTTTGTCAGGTTCATGGTCCCTACAGATAGAACTATAATCCCTTTATTAATCCAGAATTAGTAAGCTTGATTACATTAGACTTATTTCATAGACCTTTTCAATAGCACAGAAAACCAATTTCTACCAGATAGAAATAGAAAATTCCGAGATACTTGTACAAGTAGTGCAATGTCATGATATCTCGTCTAACATCTCAACCCCGGTTGAGGCCATCTACAAAAAAAAACTGCTTGAGGCCAAAAACAATCTTGATAAGCAATCTGCACCACTGCGACAAACCATCTTAGATCAAGGAGCAACTCCCCCTATCTAAGATAACCAGTGCTCCTCCACAGAACACCTAGCTGATGAATGGAAAGCATAAGACACATCTTCATGTCTTCAAGAGCGCACCCTCAATTCAAGTCACCTGCTGAACATAATCAATAACTCTCTTATTGCTTCTTCTGACAAGAACCAATAATCACTCACACATGATCACCATCATGCTACCCGTGAGGAAATAAATATAAGGATCAAAATCCTTCCATAACAAACACTTGGCTTAAGATCAAAGTCCCATTGATCCCCCCCATCTTGCAACCATCTACACACCACACGAACTCCACCTGAATTCTCATGTATAGACCTCCAGTTGCTTGAGGCACAAAACAATTGAATCAAAATGCTTCACATTCCTCAAAGAGAGGCACAGGGCCCCTTAGTTTGTTACAACGATGTCAGATATCGTATGCATGCCCCAGAACTTCACAACTGCCAAACTGATCCACTATTAGCATGACTTACAGCCAGGGGCAACATCCCCTTCACAAGATTTTCCACTGACCTTACCAAGCCAGCAACTGAGATAGACACCCCACAATCCAAGACAGTTATTCCTTATCATTCTCCCGTATGATAACCTGGAATACTTATGATTTTCTAGTGAGTATCCACTTTTGAACGCATCAAAAACCAGACCTTTATGCCATCAACATATGATCCACTTCAGTCTTCCAAAACTTTCTAAGACAGTTCTTCTACTCCATCATTCTCCTATATGACAATGTAGATACTTCTTAGACAAGATGCAAGTAACCAGTTCCTCACAGAACTTAAGAATCCTCCACCAAGGATAACCAATCCAAAAATGTTCTAACATCAGTTAGGACATCTTCCACACATCATAGACACCACACACCATGGTTCTTGATATGCTTCCACCCATGGACTTACTATCAACATAGTAATCCAAACTGAAGATCTTCACACAACACTGCGCCACCAGCTTGAACAAAGAAAACTTCAAAACCCAGAGAGAAATAAACTCTCATCCACCAACAAAAAGGTATACTTCCATCCTTAACCCAAAGCTTCTGCCACAAGCTCCAAGAGAACCAGAACCTCCTTAAATTTTCAACTAACTACCCTTCTGCACAAGAGCAATCAGTTTCAAGCATCCTGTTTGAACGCACAGTAAAGATCAACCAAATGCCACTATTTGACTGATCTCAATCTTCTTTAAAACCCCCACAAGATACACTGATCCACCAATGAAATCTGATCTTCAAGTCATATGAACTACTTGCTCCATAGCAAGACATCTTGGATTCACCAAGCCTCTTAGACATGTAACATCTTCTCAAACCACAGCTCCCACAAACTATATGAGATAGACCTTTTTGAAGCATCCATATCTTCCATTCCTGTAGATCACCTTTATCTTAAGCTGATGTGCCACATCACCAGTTGAGATCCCGATGTTGAACTAGATGTCAGAACATTCTGATACGACATCCAGTTGTTGAATTCAGCTCCTCCTTCTGCCACTTAGAAGAACCTCCTCCCTATTATAGAACTAGAGTTCCATGCTCTCATATACTTGATTCAACAACCAAGCTTGAGTAGACAACCTCCATCCTGTTTGAAAACTCCAAAGACTTCACACCTGCCACGTCTGAATCTTCAGAAAATAAGTAGTCCAAGACTACACCATAGCCATACCAAAGAATGCCACTTTCCTTAGTAGAGCAGTCAGTAGAAAGCCAGATATAACTGCCACTTATCCTTGACCTTCACAATGAGCAAGATCTATGCTCCCAAATACCTAGATCAGAAATAAACTGATCCAAGCAATAACCATCAAGATTATGATGTCTTCATCTTCATCTTCAACAACATCAAAGTCCAGACCAGTTTCTTGTCAGGAAACTCTCCAGAGAACACATGCTTCTATCACACCCGACTGAAGCTCATTCTTAGGTCACCACCTAAGATCAAAATAGATGCTAAAGCTTATGCAGCACCCCTCCCTTGATTCTGCACAAACTCTGATGGTGAGATGTTCCAACATCTTATTGAACATCAGCAATCTTGACTTTCAAGGATAATCAATTAAATACTTGTAGACTCCACAAATAGAAAGTGATCTTAAACCCTTGTACAATAACCCTTCTTCACTTCTGTAGCTAAGCTCCACCAGATTACTTCATGAACACTTATCAAGTATTCAATCTTTTTGCAAGTATCTTCTTTGACAAACAGTATTGAGATACCAAGGCTGCCACCCTTGACACAAGTAACTATGATTTTCTCTGAACAAATCTTATTTACCTCAACAATTCTTCAGTTAGATTGGATCCACTCTTAGGGTCAAGAGAGATGAATCCTTCCTTGCTGTTTTTGGATGGTGAAAATAAATCACCTCCACTTTCTTCAGATTGTGTTTCAAAGAAACACCTTCTAGTTAGAAGAATAACTAGAAGACTCAAGATGCACGACTGAGATGCCTTTATGAGTGGACTTGAGAGAATTCTTAGGTATCTTTGACAACCTAGCCGATCAATAATTTATCAAACTCCCAGAGCAAGAACTTGATATACTTAAACTCAACTCCTCTCCTCTTCAACTGACTTTAACTGCACCAAGAAACCAAGCTTCCAAGTACCAAGTCACCATACCAGATATCTACCAACAACTCCCTTCATTCCATCGCTCCCGACTTTGGAATAAATGAATGCAGATATCTCCACACACAGAGGCCAACGATTGAGATATTCCACCAAATATCTTCAGTAACAACTCCAGAACCCCATAATTCTAGAGCTCTTCTATCAGAAACACATGTAGCGGAACCACCAATGAACATATCCTGCTTGCCCTAATAAGATGTCAGAACATCATATAAGACACCCCAACAAGAGAACTAGCCACTTCTCATGTAGTTGTTGTAGAATCTCCTCAGCAACAAGAACAACCTCCGGGTTTCTCCCTTCAATCCAGAACATCCATCTCATCCATTAATACCCTTGAGTATGTCTGAGTTGATTGATCTGATCTTCAAAACTCCTCCTTGTTTAAGCTCCAGAAAGTATCTCCCAAAGATCTCATCCAGAACTAGACAGGATGCCTGCTCTGATACTAACTAAAATTCTGGAAATATGCAGACAACAGATGTCCTAACGAATGTCAAGACATTGTGCTACATAAACATTTAAACTCAGAGGCGCAACAACAGACTGATACCTAGAATATCAGAACTACATAATCACAGATGTCACGACATCTGATCCAACATGTTAATCAAGACTGAACTGAACATATCAGAATGATAAACAACACAGAATGTGATGACCCAGTTCGGTGCAACTCGCCTACATCTGGGGGATACCAATCCAGGAAGAAGTAATCACTATCAGTAGTATAGTTTTATGCAAACAACCTCAGGTTTACATAAAGCACCCAGGCTAACCTATCACTACCCAATGAAGACTTTATCATTAATTAGAAGTCACATCTAAATGATAAGAGGACCCCCTCTCACTTCCTAAATCACAACCCGTGATTATATAACAGTTACTACACCATAATTGTATCTACCCTATTGAAAGAAACCCCTTCCAATACAAAGTTCAGTCAAGCATCCTTGACTAACAAGTTAACTTGGATTTGCTTCAAAGCTTCATCCAAGAACACTCACGATTCATTGCCTACGGGCTTCTGAATCTGTACAAGTTCCTATGTCTACCACACTGCATCAAATCGATACAGAGGGAGACTTACAAGAGAAACCTACGACTCTCAAACCTAAACCCTATTTTACAAAATAGGACTCCTAAGTCTATGTCGTCCTCTCTCTCTTTTTCTCTGCCTAGGTATTGGTCTTCTTTTATAGTCTTTTGCTGAGTTGGCCTTCAAATCTTTGATCCTTGATCCATTGCCAATCAAGCCTTGAATCTTGGAACAGATTTAAAACAAAATCTGTTGTAACAGTCATGATTTCGAGTATACATGTTGTGACATTCTATTCGACATCTTCGGTATGAGGTATAAATCTTCATGTTTGAGCATCTTTTTCATCAAAATGTTTTACCAAAATTTAGTCAAACTCTTAGAGCTTTCACTCTTTAATCTTCACAGCCATGTCGTGATGAGTTCTTCTCAATTTCTACTTAATAGGCAAACATTCAGGCTTCAGTGGCAATCTATGCTCCACAATATCAGTATCAAGACAGGCATGTCTTGATAGGACCAAGCAAACACGTCAACATATTCTCTAAGAAGCTCTACCACCCTCTTCTTAACATCTGACTGAAGCAATGCCCCAATCTTGACTTCTTTCTTATCATTATCTAAACCCAAATTAACCAACTCTACTGGCTCTTCATGAGGCTGAATGGCCTTTTCCTCATGCTCAAGCAACCCAAAAATTTCATCTGGAATCTCTTCAATATCCTCTTCTTCTACTCCAAACACAGGGAACTCAAAGTTGAGTGAGGGCATAGGGTCATTGTTTTCAATGGGTTTATCAATCAATCAGCACAATGATTTTATGTTTGATTTTAGAATATGAACAAGAAGTGCAAGTATTATGCAGATAAAAGTGATTATTTATTATTATTTTTTTGGTTTTTATGTTACCATTTTTCAGAAATAAAGCAAAAAGGGAAAACATAACATGGATAAACAAAATAACATTTTATTGATGATGATAAAATTTGAAACAAAGCCCTCACAAATTCACTTTCACCTTGGGTAGAGTGAAAGGATTTTTGAAAGAAACAAAAACAAATTACTTTGAAATATGAATAATAGTGGGAACATCAAGAGCTATCCAATTCTGGCAGATCTGCCCATGTGTCACGAAATTGGGAAGTTCTTCCTCTTCATCATCTTCAATGATGGCGCTGACTTCACATTCAGGTTCCTTAAGCCTTGGTCGAGGGGAATAAAAGGGCATATATGCATCCTCTGTCTCAGAATCATATCCAGGATCTTCCAAATAAGGCTCCCAATCTTGAGCAGGAATGGAATCATTTTCAGAGTCATCTTCAAGAATTACAGCCGTGGAGTGGTCTTTGTTGATGAATCTGGCGCTGTGAAATGCCTCATTGATACGCTTCAAATCTCTTCTAATTGTACCAGGTGCAAAGCCTAAACCGGTTTTTCCTTGGTTATCAACCACATCAATAACTCGGCCCTAACCGTCAGACCAACCAGTCTCTAATACATGCAGAGCATCTTTCAAAAAAGACATGGGCAACCCATTCTTCTTAACAGCTTTATCATCAACAGAAAGAGCTTAGAACGGAGTCCCAACAATTTTGTCGGTATCAACATACAAAAAGGATGAAAGACGGCTTACCAGCATCGCTTGCTCGCCTCCAACAATTACCAACTTGTTATTCTGAACAAATTTCAATTTCTGATGAAGATTCGAAGTCACTGCCCCAACTTCATGAATCTGGGGTCGGCCAAGCAGACAACTATAAGCAGGAAGAATATCCATTACTTGAGAAGTAATTTGGAAGAAGCATGGTCCTATTTTGATTGGAAGATCAACCTCTCTAATCATTGTTTTTCTAGATCCATCAAAAGCTTTAACCACAACCCCATTATACCTCATGGGAGTACCTTGGTACGAAATTCTCGAAAAAGTAGACTTTGGCAACACATTCAGGGAAGAGCATGTATCAACCAGCACATTGGAAAGTGCATCTTCTTGACAGTTAATGGAGATATGTAAAGCCAAATTGTGATTTCTCCCCTCCTCGGGTAACTCTTCATCACAGAAACTCAAATTATTACATGTTGTAAGGTTATCAACAATTCCATTAAGTTGATTAATAGTCACATCATGTTTAACATATGCTTGTTCCAATACCTTCTGCAAAGACTCCCTATGAGATTCAGAATTCATCAATAGTGACAACACTGAAATTTTAGACGGGGTGTGCCAAAGCTGATCTACAACATTGTACTCACTCTTCTTGATCAATTTCAATACCTCATCCTTATATCCCTTCTTATTCAAACCACTGGATTGACCATAGGCATCAACATTACTCTCATCTTGAGGTCGTTTGCCAGTAACAACATTTTCCACAATCTTTGGAGGCTTCGGAGCAAAAACACGTCTACTTCAGGTCACTATATTAACATCAACGATGCTTACCACAGAAGACAAAGAAGGAATGGGCACTTCCTTACCATCTTCTACCATGGTAGCATTATACTTATACGGAACAGCCTTGTTAGATTCATAGGGTACTGGACTGGGTAATCGAATCACCAAAGGTGTAACAGCGGTCTTATGACTATCATAAGAGGTAACAACTCGTTTAGGAATATTAAAGTGTGGAATAATAACGTTCACTTCATTCTGATATTCATCTCTTTTAGCAGTGACCTCAATCAAATTCTGATCCATCATTCCTTGAATGTCCCTCTTCATTATTACACAACCACGCGGGTTCACGGAACAGATGCAACAAGCCACATAATCATGATCAATATCATGGTATTCACTCAAAAGTGTATGCATTTCCACAAGAGATCTTCGAATCCAATGGATATCAAAAATCTTGAATGTTCCAGGACAACCATGAACCATATTAACAGATGTCTTACCATGATTGGGCAACAGATTCGATTGTACATTAGGACTGGTATCTTCGAAAGACAAAATATCACTTCTAACCAACCTTTGCACTTCCATTTTTAATGGATAACAACTCTCAAAGTCATGCCCAGCTCCTCCCTAATGGAAATCACAGTGAGCTTCAGGCCTATACCACCACGGCGAATCTTTTGGAGCAGCAGGATATGCACGGGTTTGAACAAGATTCTTATGAATTAAACCAGGAAGCAATTCTATATATATCATCGAAATCGGATCAAAATCCTTATGATAACGGCCTCGTTGATTGTTCTGTTGATTAGAACGTTGTTGATGAGCAGCTTGAACAATAGGAGTTGAATTGATAACAGGTGTAATAGATGTGTCATGTTGCTGATATTGATTATTCTTACCATAACTCTTTCTGCGTCTTCCACGAGAAATATCATTGGTCTCACCTTCTTTCTTCTTGGCAAGTCATCCCCCATATTTCTTGGAATTACCAGTAGAATTTCCATCTTTTGACAATCGTCCCTCACAGACACCTTTTTCCAATCTCATCCCCATATTAAGCATCTCAATGAAATAACTCGGGGCACTAGCTATCATACGCTCATAATAGAAAGGATTCAGAGTTTTCAGAAAGATATTGGTCATTTCTATTTTTTTCAAAAGGGGGATTAATCTGAGCAGCAATCTCGCACCACCTCTGCTAGTATTCTTTAAAGGTCTCCTTATCTTTCTGAGCCATTGCTCAAAGCTGATCACGATCAGGAGCCATATCCATATTATACTTATAGTGCTTTACAAAAGCCTCACCCAAATCTTCGAAAGTACGAATTCGAGTGTTGTCGAGTCCCATATACCATTTCAAGGCTGCACCAGACAAACTATCTTGAAAGTAGTGAATGAGAAACTGATTATTATCGGTCTGAGTCAACATCTTGCTAGCATACATAGTCAAATGGCTCATCGGACAAGAATTACCCTTATACTTTTCAAAGTCAGGGACCTTGAACTTATGTGGGATCTTCACATTAGGAACCAGGCATAACTCATGGGCATTCTTCCCAAAATTGTTATTTACCCATCAAAGCATTGATTTCTTTCTGCGTTTCAGCAAATTGATCTTGAATCTCTTCCATTTTCTCATAAGCATTGACATTTTCAATCGGAGAAGTGTGGAAAATCGGCTCTTCAAAAGGAAAATTATGAACCATATGCTGCGGTACAGACATTACAGGCTGGACGGTAGAAACAACTGGAATTTCAGGAGGAGGTGGTGGTTGACAACTTTCAGGAACAAAGTTATTAGGCATGCCCCAGGGGAATCCAGGAGGCATGGAGTGTTTAGGAACACTAGCAGATGCCACAGAGACGAGCGTAGAAACAATCTCAGAAATGTCTGTCCTTTGCATAGGAGTTGAAGCAGAGGAGGAGGGGTGGTTGATTCTGAGCAGCCACCAATGCTTCCATCATAGCAGTGAGTCTTTCCAAACTATCTTTCAAAGTTGTCACTTTCTCACGAAGCTCACGGTTCTCTTGTTGTAATTGATCCATCTTTTTCTTCAGATTAGCTCGAGTATTATACTGGTGCGATAGCTTGGCTGAATGAAGATCAAGAGAAACATAAGATACCTGACAAAAGGCAAGAAACAATGCAAAATGATGCGAATGCAAATGCAAAATGAAAATGTTTCTTTCAGCTTTCAAGGATCTTTAAAATATAAAGCAATTGCAAACATAGTAAAGAAATAACACTTTTTGAAATACTGATAAACATCTCATATTATTGAATATTGGAAAGAGCTACACTTGGAAGTACAAGTTACAAAGGATCAAAATACAATAAGAAAAATTTAGATCCTAAAGAGAATCTAATGACGATCCAAGATAATACTTCCTTCAGAGCCTTTTAATCTCTCTTATAGTTGTCCTTCATGGTGGTCTTCTCTAACACGAGCTGATCCATAATACCCTTCCAAGCACCGAAAGTAGGAGGATGAAATGATGAAGTAGTAAAGGAAAGTAAATCCTCTCCATGTCTCTTCACAACAAGTCGCTCAAGCAACTCAATCAAGTCATCTTTCTCCTTCATCTGCTTTTGCAACTCTATCTTCTCAAGGTTTGAAGTATGAAACTTGGATTCCCAAAGATCTTTTTCTTCCTTCATCTTGGCTAAAGTATCTTGAAGAGTCTTCACATCATCAGAAGGAATAGGGAGTGGTGTAGCGACCATTGTAGTCATGGGTTTCTCAAAAGTATAAGGCATTTTGAGCTCCTTAGCTCTCTCCTTCACCCAAAGCGTATATGGTTCCAAGGAAATGCAAACTTGTCTCCCAAGCTGTCCTCTACCCATCCTACGAATCATAGTTCAAGCATGAGCCATTCTTTTCCAGAAACCAAGAGAGTCACTCCCTCCTTGGAAAAACAAACCCTCTAAATGAATATTTTTAGGCTTATCCTTCAACATATAACCAAGCTGACGGCGAGCTAAACTCGGGTTGTAGTTAATTCCTCCTGGTGTGACAATAAGAGGCACATTGGAGAATTCCCCACAACTATCAATAATCTAGAAATTCTCATAAACAAAAGAAGACCAAGTAATGTCAGCATGAGTAAGGGGCATAATCCTTTGAGACCACCTTAAACAACTCTTGTCCTCCTTGAAAGCAGATGAATGTGGAAAGTGCGAAATAAAACACTTATACAACAGAGGTGTGAAAGAAACAATGGTAACATTCCCCTTAGAGGTCCTATAATGGATGGAGAAGTAAGTGTCACCAAGTAAAGTCAGAACAGGGTTCCCAATCAAGAAAATCCTAATAGCGTTAACATCCACAAAGTTGTCGACATTTGGGAATAAGACTAGTCCGTAGATAAGCAAAGCAAATATAGCCTCAAACGCCAATGTGCTACCAGCATTAGCAAATAAAGTGGCTTTCCCAATCAAGAACTTCGAAGTCAAACCCTTGATACCTCCCTTAACCATAAGGTTAACATCTATATCAGATATCATCAAATGGGTGGTTGTAGTAATATCTTAGGGCTTAAGAACTTCCTCCAAACCAGTATAAGGAACCTTATCAGAAACTGGTATACGCAATAGATAAACATACTCTTCCGAAGTCGGCATGAGCTGATAATCAGGAAAAGTAAAGCATTGGTAGACAAGATCATAGAATTGCACTAGGGTGTTCAGAATTCCGTCTTCAATGTTGGTAGAAAGAACAGATAGAAGTCTCCCACGACGAGATTTGAAGTCTGCACGATCAACTACCAAAGACACTGGCTTTCTCAAATTATAAGATCGGGAGCTCGAAAATAGCACTTCTGAGTGTTTCTCCTTCCAATGTCCATGATCACAATATCTGCGAAGTTTGCAAAGGAAAATCTCTGAGATCCTTAAAAACTGATTGAACAAAATGTCCATGAATGCATGAGTGCATGATGCAATAACCACAAACAAGATCACACAAAGCACACGAGTTCGAGGTTCTGCGCGAGCATGGAGCCAAGGGTAAGAACCTACCACAATGGTATGTACCAGGGTTTATATCCACCTGTAAAACAAGGTTCTAAAAAGTTCCCAGAGTCATAGATCCATCTTTCGAATATTATCGGCTTAAACGACTACTCGTCAGCCAACAATATTCTCAAGAGAAACTCGTCTGAGTGTGGTATCACATAACAACTAATTCAAGTCTACACCTGAATAGCCACCGCACCACGCCCTAATAAGGCCAAGATGGGTTAAAGGTTCTATGTCCTCAGCTTCTCAGGCTCCTAGGTCAGAAAAAGTAATGTCAAATACGACTACTCGTATGACATCGGTAATCCCAAAAGGGTATCAACTGAGTGGGGGATCTCAAGTCATCTTAGTAAGGACTACTCCACGTAAGCCGAACAAGACTATACCACCCTCCTATCATAAGCTCACTCAAGTCTGGGTATAGGACTTATCTAACCACACAGAGATCACTAAGCACCCAAACATAACAAGCAATAACAAAAATATCAAACAAATAAGCGTAAATAAATCAAAGTAGGCTAAACCCACTAGGAACCAGAGATTCCCCAGCAGAGTCGCCACTTTTCTGTAGCGGTAAAAATTGTGATTGTAAGCTATTGATTAACTTAACTCATAAAGCAAGAGTCGCCACCACACTTTTATTTCATCCAAAAAGAAAAGGAAAAAGAGCGAACAAAACCTAAAGAGATTCTAAAACAAGAACAAACAGAGAAATGGGTAAGGGGGTTGGTTACGCGATGGGAAGGTGTCAGCACCCAAAATGTTTATAGTACTATATAAGAACCCTTTTAAATATCTACGCTTTTTGGTTTGAAAATGTTTGTTTTAAAAGAGATTGGGGAGATGAGAAGAGAAGTATTTTTTAAGATTTTTGTGTTTGGAGAAACTTATCACCTCATGCCTACATACCCACAAAATGCACTATAGGATCAAAACCTCGTAGTTCATGGTACAAATAACAAAAATTATTGGTTATGATTTATTTTATCTTGAAAAGACAACCCGTCATTCTCAAGAGAGAATACTCAACTAATTACCCAAAGGTAGGTGAAAGAGGCATTTGCATCACATTAAGATGGAGGATTTGCTTGGATGAAAATCAACAAGGCTAATCACTTCAACATCTAGGTAGAAAATGACCATACCTTACACAAAATACTATGGTTAGGAGCTTTACATCTCGTCAAAGAAGATGACTCATGTCTAATCTTTTTGAAAAGTTTAAAAGAAAAAAAAGGTGCACGAAAGCACAAAAAGTTGAATGAGTTTTGTATTTTTATGTCTTTTTGAAATGGTCAAATTATGATTAATATTGATTGACATTTATTAGAGAAAAAAAAGTTTGAAAATCACTTGATCAAAGTCAAGGTTTTATTATGAAGGCGGTTTTAAGTTTGAAAACATGAAGGTTTTAAAAAAAATAGAGGAGATTTTGAAAATTTAAGAAAGGGTGGAGAAGAAGAGACTATCCTATTGCATAAAGATCAAAGCTAAGGATAAGAACAGTCTAACAACACAAGAAAGCTCCATAGCATAAGCATTTTTTCCTTTTGACTTGGACTTGATCAAAATAAGTCTTCAAAGGAGAACGTCAAGTACCCAAAATCCAAGGTTTTCCATCACAAACTTCCAAGCATAGGTTAGGATCCTAATTCTAAGTCCAAAGTTCCATGTCCAAATGCAAAGGGTAGTAACCATAGTCCGACATTATGAGAACAAGGTTTAAGCCTTTATTAGTGTTTTTTTGGTCCAAATAGACAAAAGAAAAAGAGCATAAACACAAACAAATGGTCCAAGTGGACGAAGGAAAAATAGCGGAAACATAAACAATAATATGATATGATAACATGAAGCATAAAAATAAAGAGAGATAGGGAGCAAGAAGGAAGCATAAACAAAATTAGTATAATAACATTGTTAGTGAGTTAGCGATTAGTTATTAGAACAAATGATCAACTATGGTTAAATGATACACTTAGGCCAAAGTTAATGAAGACTCATTAGAGGATTGATAAGAACAAAGCCTTCTAACAACAAGTTTCATAAGTAATGGACCTAAGACAAATAATCTACCATCCTTGGGCTTGCAAACATAGGTTTGGGCCACAAATGATCATTTTCCGATACGGGACACATGTAGTGCTATGTTATGCAATCGTAGCACAATCTATGAGGAAGATCATACTATAGGAGGTCATTCAATAACGATGTTAGTGCTAATGCATGCTAGAGAAGTGAAATGTAGATCACTCTCCGAAAGGAATACCGCACAAAAATAAAAGAGGTAACGATCTCATCTTCATAAGAACTTAAAATAAGTTCCAATCATATCGAAGATTTTCATCGATCAAAAGAAAATGAGAAATAGATGAAGAAATGCCTAAATGAACCACACAAAGATGTTATACAAGGAAAAGAACTAAAGGAAAGGGAAAGAAAAGGAAAATGAACCAAAACAATCCAAAAAACAAGCCAAAACACACTCGGGACACTGGGTAATCGATTACCCTAATGCTGGTAATTGATTGCCACTGATGAAAAGCAAATCCAGGCGTAGAAACAGGGGTGTAATCCATTACCACCAGGAAGGTAATCGATTACACCTGCTAAAACAGCAGAAAAACAGTTTTAAAATGTGCAAAAACTTGATCAATCATTTCTTCAAACACCTCATGATCAAGGATGCAATTGTGCACGAAAAAACAAGTAAAACAATAGCAAATAACACCAATAAAACACAATTTGCAAGATCCAAAGATCAAGCAACAAGAATCAACAATAGATCACATTGTAAAGGATGTATCGAGAACAACAATGGTGGATCAAGAGTTTACCACTTCAAATCTGAAAATTCTTCCAAATTAAATCCAAGAACCACACTCCAAAGCCTTGATCTACAAAAATTGGTGATGGAAAAGTGAATGGATGAAGGTTTAGCTCAAAGATTAGTAAGTTTTAATGATGTACTTACTAACTTTCAATGGAAGAAAGAGCTTTGGTGAATTTTGTAGTTGGATAAAATTGAGAGAGTCAAGAAGAAATTTGACAAGGTGAATTTGGCTATCAAAAGCTTTAAGAATGAATGAAATAAGGCCTCTATTTATAGGACTTAGGTTTGTAAAATTTGGTGGGTTGGAATCAAAATTAGGATTGGAATTTGAATTTTGGAGGCAAAATCAAAATCAAATAGTGATTAATGAGGGTGTATGGTGGGAATTAATTATGATGAGGTAGGGGAATTAAAATGAAGTGATCTAGAATATTCTCATGAAGCAATATTTGAAAATTGGTGCCAAAATGCTGCAAAATTTTAATTTGGCATATTTTCACAAAAAATGCACTGAGTAATCGATTACCCTAATGCTGGTAATTGATTACCACAATGAAAAATTGTGAAAATTGGCCTTTTGATGTGTTGTTGTGGCTCTGGCTCGATTCTTCTTGCTTGTCAAAGAAGGCATGGAAATAACACATGAACCTTGGAGTCTCTTGAATAATAATCGATTAAATCTTGGAAACTCTTGGTCAGATGATTTTGAATTGTTTGCAGATCAACTTTGACTTTGTTCAGATGAAATTCATTCGAGCTGAGGGACTGGTTTTGATATCCTTGATCCAAATTCTTCCTAAAAAAGTTAATAAAAGAAAAAACAAACATATTTTTGGATTTTAATTAATGGTTAGTAAATATAAACAAATACAAACATCAAATAAACAAGAGAACAGGGGACCTTAGCGATCTCACTCAAGAACAAACCTTCAGAAGAGGGCAAGAGAACCAAAGTTTGTGATCCTGTTTGTCGTATGCAATGCAAATGATATGTGGGATCTTAGGGGTAAAAATTAGGGTATTACACCTATCACACCAAAACACCAATCAACACATACAATTACACAACATCACATAATTTAATTACGAAAAATAAATTAATTAAACTGGGGTGTTACAACTCTCCCCCACTTGGAGCATTTCGTCCTCGAAAATTTACCTGATACGAATAACTCTAGATACGAATCTCGCATCCTACTCTCCAACTCCCAAGTCATATTCCCTCTGGCAGCACCTCCCCACACTACCTTCACGAGAGCAATATCTTTGCCTCTCAACTGCCTCAGTTCACGATCATCAATCCTTACATGTAAAGCCTCAACTATAAGGTTATCCCTCACTTGTACATCATCTTTCAGAATCACATGCGACGGATCCAGAATATACTTCCGAAGCTGTGAAACATGGAATACATCATGTAGGTTTGACAAATTTGGTGGCAACGCCACTCTATAGGCTACAGTTCCAACTCTTTCCGATATCTTATGTACCAATAAACCATGTAGTAAACTTCTTTGACTTCAAATCCCTCCCAATGCCGATCACTGGAGTGACTCTCAAGAGTACATGGTCTCCCTCTTGAGACTCTAGATCCTTCCTCCTCTTATCATGGTAACTCTTCTGCTTCTCTGCGAAGCTTTCATCTTTTCTCAAATCAACTTCACCTTATCAGTAGTCTGCTGAACTATCTTAGGTCCAAACACCACACTCACACCAGACTCATGCCAACACAAAGGTGTCCTACACCTCCGACCATACAATGCCTCGAAAGGTTCCAGTCTAATGCTAGAACGGTAATTGTTATTATAAGCGAACTCAATCAATGGGAGATGACTATCTCAAGCACCTCCATGCTCAAGAACACAAGCTCTCAATAAATACTCCAATGACTGGATAGTCCCCTATATCTAACCATTTGTATGTGGATGATAAGTTGAACTCAACCTCAACTTCGAACCCAAAGCCTCTTGCAAACTTTCCCAAAATTTGAAAGTGAACCTCATATCTCAACTCGAAACAATACTGAACAGAACCCCATGCAACTTCACAATCACACAGATATAAATCAATGCCAAGTTCAGCAAAGAAAATTGATGTTAATCAGAATAAAATGTGTCAATTTTGTTAGTCTATCAACAATCACCTAAATCGCAGCATGCCCTCTCGGAGTATTCGGTAACTCATTCACAAAATCCATTGAAATGCTATCCCATATCTACTCTGGAATATCTAACGGTTGCATATGAAGGTGTGAGAAAAACACAAGAAATGGGGGTTTGAATTGGGTTTTCAAAATGAAAGCTTTTTGTGAAACTCAAACAAAGATCACAAATAGACTAACAATAGAGAAAGACACATGATATATCCTAGTTCACTTGAAAACTATCAAGTTAATCTAGTCCACCCGCTAGGGTGATTTCGCCTTATACACAAGGACTTAATCCACTATAACCAAACTGATTACAATTGCACTAGCAACTGCTGGTGACTAACAATTCACAAACTAACTGTCTCTTCTTAAGGATTCTGACCCAACTGGTCCCTTAAGGAAGTCAAACAACTGTTTGATCAAATAAAATGTTTACAATGAAATGCTTCCTACATAAGCATATATAAACACAATTTCTAGTTCAATCTAACTTAGAGATAATCTATACAATAAGAACAATTTTCTTCTTTGTATTGTGGTGCTTCATTATTCACTCATGGATTTCTCTATTTCTTGAGTTCTTTCTTGTATGAATTAGTGTTTTGTGTATCTCTCTTTTTCACACTTGGTGTCTCACATAATTCTTTGAATGATCAAGTCTTTATATAGGCAGAAAACGATCTGTTTAATGGCAGATCAGGAATATCAGTAGAATACTGGCGACTTGAAATAATGTCGTTATGTTGGGATGAAAATCGTACACTGAAATTGTCCTTTGTACCACTAATCAGGGTAGTGGAATGCTAGTGGAAAAGAACGTGTTTGATCTGTACTATGTACTATTTTCCCTCGCAAACGTTTCATCTTCTTCTATCCATCAGAGGCTTCGAAATTGATATGATTGAAGCATGATCAAAAGAATGAATCACTGGGTCTTCAGAGTCTTGAGTCTTCATGGTCTTTAGAACTTGTTCAGCTGAACCTTGTCTTCAGAGTTTTCAGCACTCCTTCTTCAGAACCCTTGGTGATCAGAAACATAAGTCTTCAGAGTCTTCAGAACGTTGTTCAGCAGAACCATGTCTTGAGAATCTTCAGAACTTGATCTTTAAAAACTTAATTCTTTAGAGTCTTCAGAACTTGTTCATCAGAGCCTTATCTTCAGAGTCATTAGCACTTAGTCTTCAGAAGATAAGTATCAGAGTTAAATTCAGAGCCAGAATCCAAGAGAACATTGTAGCAGCAATATGTTGTCTTCTTGAAGTCTTTCTGAAGCACATTAGATCATAAGTAATCTTGCTTTTTTGATGCAGAAGCGACTTTTGAGAATTTGAGAGTGACGTTTCACATGATCTCAATCAGAGTCAGAGCTAGCTTTATCAGAGTCAGAATTATCTTTATCAGCATTAACACCTATTTGTCAATACTTAAGAAAACAAATGTTAGAGTACCAAAATTATTCTCACACAAATACAACTTTGTTATTATCAAAATAAAGAGATATCTTGCAGAACCAAATCTTGTTCTAACCATCTCCCCCTTTTTGATAATGACAAAATAATGTATTTTGATAACACAATTTTGTACGATGATAATAAGAATTGACTCAGATAAGTTCAAAGTAAACTTCCCTTTATCAAGCTCCCCCTGAATCTAAGACTTAACAAAATCTTATAAGATTTGGGATACAGAGCTTGATTGCAAATATCTAGGCATATCCAAAATATTAGACTTTATTATAGTGGTGATGCATTCTGATAACAGAGCTTGATTAAGTAAATCAGAGCCTGATTGATATTAGAGTCATTTTGCCAATATAAATATTTTTTCCTGAAAAAAAAACATTCTAAAAAGATATGTCATTTAAAGTGTTAGAATGTTAGAGCTATGATTAGAGAAGAGATATTTATCAAAATAACTTTTCCATATTAATACTCCCCCTTTTTGTCAAAATCAAAAAGGGTAATCAAAAGATTAACTTAAGCATTTTGATTTGAGAGAATTTAGATAAGTTAAATTCAGTACTTTTCTTCCTTTTATGGAAATCATAATGGAATGCAGTAAGACAAGATAAATGCAAATAAGGAAAAATCTTCATTGATAAAAGCAAAATGCCAGGGGCGCAATACAGGAACAGAATCACAAAATAGGAAAACAAACAAACAACAGGACAACAGACAGAAACAACAATGATAAAAGAAAGAGAGACCAAGTAACCAAGAGACTAACAATGATGACACACCCGCAAACCAGCTATCCGAAATCCTCCACCTCATCAACCCTTTCCCACCTTTCTTCATCTGTAGCATCCTTTAGTCCAAGTATTCTGGCTAAAGTGATGATTTTAGCCCTATAGAATAACTCAGACAGAATTCTTCCAATAGGTATGAAGGACTTGTATTGATTTCTGGAGATTTCAACACAGTTCTTCAGATGATTGAAGATGGTTTGCAGAAGATACACCCGGACGTTGTACATCATGAACTAGATAAACAATTTATCATCATGAGTCAAGGTGCTTTTGGCCAATCCTCTAGGGCGAAAGTTGGTAAGCAGGAGTTGAAACCACACCTTTCCATTAGGGGGAAGTCCTTCAGGATTATAGGGCTCATACCTGTCTCGAGACACATCATGAATTCCAATGAAATCCTCAACAAAGGAATAGTTCAGATGAAAGTCTTCAAAAGTCACTCCAGATTGAACACAATTGATGGCTTGGGCGATGGAGGTAGGTGTTATGATGATCGGAACACCGAAAACAGAAGACCAGACATAATTGTTGTCTTCTCCAATCCGTGCGTATTTCCAGAATTCTTTCACCATGACAGGATAAATGGGTCCATGCAAGATTGCATAATATCCTGACCATCCTTGAATTTGCATGCTGATGGAAATGTAAACACCAAAGTCTCTTAGTGTTGGGAGATTTGGCTTTTTCTCATTAATGACCTCCATAATTTCATCATTGCCAGCAAAAGTTTTGATAGACATAGTGAAAGCAAGAAGGATAAGAGTGAAAAACAAGTTTAGAAACGGATGAATAGTTATGAGGAGAAGTGTGGTATATATAAAGAGAACAAAGAGTGATAGCAATAAATAGCAATAAAGACTAGATAAATTGAGATGAGGAATTCATCATTTCTAATACAAGGGATACAAACAAGAACGAAGAATGATAAATGAGTGTATCAGTCTCCAAAAGATCACAGATCAGTATACGTTATTAATATTATGACATCTGTAAATAAATACAAATAAATGTATACTCGAAAGAGAGAGAGAGAGAGAGAGAGAGAGAGAGAGAGAGAGCATAAACTGACAAAGAATAAAGGAAGGTAGACAAGTGTTTAGTTCCAAGAAATCTTTGTCTTGCACACATCTTTATGAATGCATAATATGGGAGGAAGACGTAAAGATTTAAACAGATAACAAGTAAATTTTCAAATCCAATGTGTTAAACATGATTATAGAGATATTAAGGAGTAATATTAAATAATTACTTGAAATCTAGTCTCACGAAATCACAATGCTCGAGGTGTCTCTTCAACAGTAGTTATGATTTGATTTTAGACACGTGTCACAAATAATTATAGCCGTTTGTTTTCAAGAGAGCACGTTTTGATGTTCCCAACGTCAAGAATACCAAGAGGTATCTGACTGGACTAATTTCGGATCAAGACATTTTCTAACTTGTAGAAGTATCATGAATCAGAAAGTCAATAAATAATAACACACTTGCTTAACATTGGAATCTTATATCAGAAGTTCTGGTAGCCTGACACATTAAAATATTATCATCTCATTCTGGACAAGGTTTGATAAATAAGTTTTCCAGAATGAATACGAATCTATCTTCAGCAAGGGGTTTTGTGAAAATATCAGCCCATTGGTGATCTGTACCCACAAATTTTAACTGAAAAGTACCCTTCTGAACATAGTCACGTAAAAAGTGATGTTTTATTTCAATATGTTTTCCCTAGAATGTAGAATAGGATTCTTAGAAAAACAAATGGCAGAAGTATTATCACAGAAGATAGGAAAGTTACACTCGTGCATCTGATAATCTTCAAGTTGATTCTTCATCCAGAGTATTTGAGTACTGCATAGAGATGCTGATATATATTATGCTTCTGCAGTTGAGAGAGCAATTGTTGATTGTCTCTTGCTTGACCAGGAGACGAGGTTACTTCCCAGAAACTGAAAGTTTCCAGAAGTACTTTTCCTTTCCAATCTGTCTCCAGCATAATCTGCATCACAGTAACCAAAAAGCTTGTACTCTGATGTTTTCTTATACATCAAGCCATGGCTAGTTGTTCCTTTTAGACACCTTAGGATTCTCTTAACAGCAGTTAAGTGAGTTTCCCTTGGATCTGATTGGAAACGAGCACAAAGACATACGCTGAACATAATATATGGACAAGAAGCTATCAAATACAGAAGAGGTCATATCATATCACGATAGAGTTTCTGACAAACCTTTTTACTTACTTCTTTTTTCTCCAAAATGCATGTCGGATGCATATGAGTCTTAGCAGGTTTACTTTCTGACATATTTAATTTCTTCAGAAGTTCTTTTGCATACTTGCTCTGATGAATGTACGTTCCTTCTGATCGTTGATCAATTTGAATTCCCAGAAAGAATTTGAGTTCTCCCATCGGACTCATTTCAAATTCAGCCTGCATTAACTTGGAAAATTCCTTGCACAAGGAAATATTAGCAGAACCAAATATAATATCATCAACGTAGATTTGAACAATCAGAATGTCATTTTTAAAGGTTTTACAAAAGATTGTTGTATCCACATTTCCTCTGGTAAAGTCATTTTCCAAAAGAAAGTTACTTAGCCTTTCATACCAAGCTCTGGGAGCCTGTGTCAGACCATATCACGATTTTTTTAAGTTTGAAAAAAAACTGGGTTTTCAGAACTCTCAAAACCAGGAGGTTGGTGCACATACACTTCTTCAGAAATATATCCATTTAAAAATGCACTATTTACATCCATCTGATATAAAGTAATGTCATGATTCACAGTGAATGAGATTAAAATGCGAATAGATTCTAACCTGGCAACTGGTGCAAAGGTTTCTGTATAGTCTATCCCTTATTGTTGACTATAACCTTGTGAAACCAGTCGTGCTTTGTTTCTTACGACCTCACCTTTCTCATCTAACTTATTTTTGAATACCCATTTAGTTCCAATGACGTGGACACCTTTGGGTTTCTGAACAAGATCCTAGACATCATTTTTGGTGAATTGATTCAGTTCTTCCTGCATGTCCAGAATCCACTCATTCTCCTTAAGAGCTTCATCAACTGTCGTTGGTTCTATCAGAGAAACCAAACCCAGAAGGGTTTCTTCAGAATGTCTGAATGATGAATGAGTTATGACTAGATCAGCTTTATCTCCCAGAATCAATTCTTCAGAATGAGAAGTCTTTAATCTATTCTTCTTCATATGAGATATGTTATTTTTATTTTTTGGTAAGGTTGTATCTGAATCTGGAGAATCTGCATCTTTGTCTGCTTCTCTTGAATTTTCTTCTTCTTTAGATTTTGATAAGGTGATCTTTAGAAATGCAAACTTTTCAACTAGCTTTGACTTTTCAGGGTCAAGCTTATCATTGAATCTGACATGAATTGATTCCTCAATAATTTGTGTTTATGTGTTATAGATTTTGTAGCCTTTAGAGCGTTCAGAGTATCCTAACAGTAAACACTTTTAGGCTTTGGAGTCAAACTTGCCAAGATTCTCTTTAGTGTTCAACATAAAACAAACACATCCAAAAGGATGAAAATATGAAATGTTGGGTTTTTTATTCTTCCATAATTCATAAGGAGTCTTACCCAGAATAGGTCTTATTGAAACCCTGTTCTGAATGTAACATGATGTATTTACTGCCTCTGCCCAGAAGTGCTTAGCCATGTCAGTCTCTTGGATCATGGTACGAGCAATTTCTTGCAAAGTCCTATTCTTCCTTTCCACTACTCCATTTTGTTGTGGAGTTCTGGGATAGGACAAATCATGGGAAATGCCATGGGAATCAAAAAGATTCTCAAAGTATCTATTCTCAAATTCTCCACCATGATCACTTCTGACTCTGACTATTTTACAATCCTTCTCTGTTTGCACTTGAGAGCAAAAGGTAGAGAACACAGAATGAGACTCATCCTTGTGTTTCAAGAATTTTACCCATGTCCAACGACAATAATCATCAACGATTACTAATCCATACTTCTTTCCACTGATTGAGGAAGTTTTCACTGGTCCAAACAAATCAATGTGTAGAAGTTCTAACAGTCTAGATGTGGACACAACATTCTTTGCTTTAAAGGAAGTTTTAGGAAACTTTCCTTTCTGACATGCTTCACAAAGAGCATCTGAAGAATACTTTAGATTTGACAAGCCTCTGACGAGTTCAAGCTTATTTAGCTGAGAAATCCTTCTCATGCAAATATGTCCTAAAGGTCTATGCCATACTCATTGCTCTTCATTAACAGACATTAAGCATTTGACATTCTGTTCACGAAGATTAGAAAGTCTAATCTTAAAAATGTTGTTTTTCCTCTTTCCGACAAATAGGATTGAACCATCTTTTTGACTTACAGCCTTGCAGGACTTTTGATTAAAGATGATATCATAACCATTGCCACTAAGTTGACTAATTGATAACAAGTTATGCATCAAACCATCAACTAAAAGAGCATCAGTAATAGAAGGAAGGTTACCATTACCAACGGTTCCAGAGCCAATGATTTTTCCTTTTTGGTTTCCTCCGAAACCGACGAAGCCTCCAGGCTTAAGTTCTAGACTTTGGAACATATGCCTTCTTCCTGTCATGTGTCGCGAGCAACCACTGTCCAGGTACCATGACTGGTGTTTCAACTGAGTTGCTAAGGATATCTGCAAAATAGATTATCTTGTTCTCAGGTACCCATTTTCTGGGTCCTCTCTTGTTAGTTTTCCCAGAGTGTTGCACAACTTTGGGCTTTTGTGCAATAGGATAATCAAGTGAAATTTGTGCATGATATTTAACTTTAGAAACAAATTTCTGTGTTGGGGGCTCTTGTGCAAGCTTAGAGCAAACAATCTCAGTGCCAGAAGGCACAAAATGGCCATAGAGAGGTTTTGGTTTAACAATTTGAATTTCATCAATTTCAGATGATTCTGTACATCCCAAACCTTTCTTACCATTTCTGGTTACTCCATAGATCATGGAAGTTATTCTGCTTCTATCTATGCTTTTGGCTAGAAAATATTGGAATGCTCTATCATACTTGTTGATACAACTTGTGTCAGAGACATTGGAGATTAATTCCTTTTCTAATTTAGCAACTTTGCTTTTCAAGGCATAATTACTATTTTTTAAGGAAAAAATGTTTTCGTTTAGAGAAGAATTTTTCTGCTCAAGCTTATCTTTTTCCTCAGAAGCAATTACATGTGATCTTTTAAGATCTTTGTATTTACTCTGAAGAGTTTGATACTTTTCCAACATTTCCGAAAGACATGACTCTAATTCGCAATGAGAGAGTTTAGATAATACCTCTAAGTCAGAGTCAGAGTCTGATTCTAGTTCTGATGATACTATGTCTTTTGGTTCTCCAGAAACTTCATCTTCAATTGTGGCTACAAGCGCAACATTTGCTTGTTCTTCATCAGAGTCATCTTCTTCAGAATCAGAGTCGTCCCAAGTTGCCATTAGTCCTTTCTTTTCTTTGGAGAAATTCTTCTTAGGCTTCTTGCCTTTCTTGAGCTTTGGACACTCGTTCTTATAATGACCTGGCTCATTACACTCATAGAAGATAACTTCATTTCCTGAGTTCTTCTTCTTCTCTCTAGATGATGACTCAGAGCAGCCTTTGTTTCTTCTTGATCCTCTGAAGTTTCCTTGTCTATGCTTCCAGAGTTTGTTGATCCTTCTGGAGATTAGCGACAGCTCATCTTCTAACTCTTCACCAGAATCTTCCAATTCTTCCTCAGCTTGATAAGCCTTTTCCTTTTCAGGTTTCGACTTAAGAGCGATAGATTTACTTTTCTTCTGAGGTTCATCTTCTTCCAACTCTATCTCATGACTTCTTAAAGAACTAACAAGCTCTTTAAGACTTATGCTGTTAAGATCCTTGGATAACTTTAAAGCTGTTACCCTAGGTCTCCATTTCTTGGGAAAACTTCTTATGATCTTTTTAACATGATCAGCAGTTGAGTAACCTTTGTCCAGAACTTTAAGTCCTGCGACTAGCATTTGAAACCTTGAAAACGTGGTCTCAACTCTTTCATCATCCTCCATTCTGAATGCCTCATATTTTTGGATTAGGGCCAGCGCCTTTGTCTCTTTAACTTGAGGATTTCCTTCACGAGTCATTCTTAGAGAATAAAAAATAGATTTTGTAGTATCTCTATTTGTTATCTTCTCATACTCAGTATAAGAGATAGCATTTAGCAATATGGTTCTTGCCTTGTGATTCTTATAATTTTTCTTCTATTGGTTAGTCATATCACTTCTGGATATTTTAGCACCTGTAGCATCAACTGGGTGAGTGTAGACATCGACTACCAGATCCCAAAGATCTACATCATAACTAAGAAAGAAACTTTATATTATGTCTTTCCAGTATCAAACTTTTTACCATCAAAGACTGGTGGTTTGGCACTGTAATGACCTTTCTCTTCTATAGAAGTATTAACATTAGCTGTAGCAGCCATGATATCTCATACAAATACTGGATCAGTACTGAACACAATGAAGTGTTGATAAATCGTTTTATCACATTCAGAACCGGAGTTGTGATGCCAATTGAAGTTGTGAGAAAAACACAAGAAAAGGGGGTTTGAATTGGGTTTTAAAAATGAAAGTTTTTTGTGAAACTCAAACAAAGATCACAAATAGACTAACAATAGAGAAAGACACACAATATATCCTGGTTCAGTTGAAAACTATCAAGTTAATCCTGTCCACCCACCAAGGTGATTTCGCCTTATACGCAAGGACATAATCCATTATAACCAAACTTATTACAACTGCACTAGCAACTGCTGGTGACTAACAATGCACATACTAATCGTCTCTTCTTAAGGATTCTGACCCAACTGGTCCCTTAAGGAACTCAAACAACTGTTTGATCAAATAAAATGTTTACAATGAAATTCTTCTTACATAAGGTGATATAAACACAATTTCTAGCTCAATCTAACTTAGAGAGAATCTATACAGTAAGAACAATCTTCTTCTTTGTATTGTGGTGCTTTACTGTTCACTCATGGATTTCTCTATTTCTTGAGTTCTTTCTTGTATGAATTAGTTTTTTGCGTATCTCTCTTTTTCACACTTGGTGTCTCACATGATTCTTTGAATGATCAAGTCTTTATATAGCCAGAAAAAGATACGTTGAAGGGTGGATCGGGAATATTAGTAGAATTATGGCGACTTGAAATAATGTCGTTATTCTGGGATGCAAATCATTCACTGAAATTGTCCTTTGTACCACCAAATTAGGGTAGTGGAATGGTAGTGGAAAAGAACGTGTTTGATCTGTACTCTATGAAATTCTGGCCTATGCAGACAACAGATGTCTTAACAAATGTCAAGACATTCTGCTACATAATCCATTAAACTCAGAGGCGCACTTGCAGACTGATACCTTGAATATCAGACCTGCATCCTCACAGATGTCACGACATCTGATCCAACATGTCAGTCAAGAACATGAACACACCTGTAATTGTAGAATGTTAAATAACACACAAAAATTGTTAACCCAGTTCGGTGCAATTCACCTACATCTGGGGGATACCAATCCAGGATGAAGATTTCACTATTGTGTAGACTGTTACAAAGTTAAACTCCCACGTTTACAACTTTATCCCTAACATCTACCCTATGAACATCTTTATCAAAGGCTAAACTCTATGATTTACAACCCTAATATGAGATACCCCACTCACACCCTAATCACAACCTGTGTTATCTCTGTTATCTTCCATCACAGAACCTATCACGGTTTTCTTGACCTACAAGTTATCTTGGACTTGCTTCAAAGCTTCATCCAAGAACCATATAACAACCATTACCTACAGGTTTTTGGTTGTGTATATGCACCTATGACGTCCTCTCTATTTCCCATAATACAGAGGGGAACTACAACCCTAAGAGCCAACGACTCTCAAAACCTAAACCCTTATTTTTACAAAAGAGAACTAGGTTACAATTGCTATATAAGTCATCCTTAACCCTAGGTCTATGTCTTTATATATATAGTCTTCTGTCTTGGGCTTTCTATCTCTGTCTTTGATCCAGTCTTTAGGAGCAAACAAATCTTGAAAAAGATTTGTTACTGAAAGAATCCTGCTGAAGTAATAATCAGGATGTCAGGACACCTTCTTCGACATCTTTGACTTCTGTAGTTATTTCTTTAACATTAGGTTTTACCAAATATATGTCAAACATTTGGAGCTTTCAATCTCCCCCTTTTGACAAATTTTGGCTAAAACCTTCTCCCTGAATTCTTCACTGCCTGTTGATATATATGAGAGGGAATTTGTAACATGCTCCCCCTCAATTCTTTGTCTTCCTTGAGGCATAAAAGAACCCACAATAAGAAGCGAAGTTTAAGTTCGTAACACAGAGTACACAACAAATGTAACTCAGGTCACAAGACACAACCTGCTTCACAACTCAGATCACAAGTCACAAAAAAATATAGAAATTAGTAAGTTAAGATGATAGAACATCTTCCTCCACCATTCTTGCACCGCCACTGCTCGAATGAACCCAAAACCCAGAATACTATTCTTCTTTTGCTTCTCCCCCTTTTTAGCCAAAACTTGGCAAAAGTGACCAAGACAGCTCCATATCCAGACGCAACACATCCAGATCTTGAAAAATGCCATCGAACACTCACTTGAAGAGAAGGAATTATGAGACCAAGAAGTGTCACAACAATCTTATTTATAGCAAGCAATTGCCTTTGAAAGAAACGAATCATCGAACAAAACACTGGTCAATTCAAAGCGCCAAAAACTCTGCTACATGCACACCTGCCAAGACTGTTGACTGTTTCTTCTTTTGAGAGAACCGACCAAAGAACCAATACCATGCAACATGTTAAACAACAATGTTATGACATCATGTCAGACAGTATCTATTCTTCCAGGATTTTTCTTCTGATTTGACCATACAGAGAGATCTTCACAAATATATGATATCAGTCTGCAAGAGAAAAATAAATTCTCCCAGACTCGGTCCATGATTCTTATGCATCCAACAGGAACCATTTAAGTATGCATTTCCAAGTTTCCCACAACTTGCAACAACACTAATGTCAAGACATCCTCCTTGACATCTCAGTTTGCTTAACACGCAAATGCAAACTGGAATTCCACTGCATCCTCGCAGCTATTCATCTTAGACCAAGGGGCCTCTCCCCCTGACTAAGGTAACTGGTGCTCCTCCACTGAACACCCAAGCTAATGACTGGAAAACATAAGACGCATCTTCATGTCTTCAAGAGTGCACCCTCTGTTCAACATACCTGTTGAACGCAACCATTAACTCATTATTGTTCCCTCTGAAAAGAAAAAATAATTACTCACACATGATCAATGTCATGCATCCCATGAGTACATGTAAACAAAACATAACAAACTCTTGGCTTGAGATCAAACTCCCATTGATCCCCCTCATTCTACAACCATCTTATACACCTCACGAACTCCTCTTGAATTCTCATGTATAGATATCCCTTTGCTTGAGGCACAAGCCAATTGAATTGGAATACTTCTCATTCCTCAAAGAGATGTGCAGGGTCCCTTAGTTTGTTATCACAATGTCAGCTATCGTATGCATGCTCCAGAACTTCTCAGTGACTAAATTGATCCACTACTAGCATGACTTGCTCCAAGGGCTCAGAGTGTCGTATGCAAGATTTTCCACTGACCTCACCAGGCCAGCATTAGAGATACCCCCAATCCAAGACAGTCATTCCTATCATTCTCCTGTATAATAATATGGAATACTTCTGGTTTATGGTAAATCTCTACTTCTGAAACTCGTCCAGGAACCATACTTTCATGCAATCAACACATGATTCACTTCAGTCGTCAAAACACTTATATCTTTCTTCCAAGGAACCCTTCTACTCCATCATTCTTCTGGATGATCATGTAGACACATCTTGGATACGATGCAAGTAACAGGTTCATCACAGAACCTCAGATCCTTCACCAAGGATATCTAACCCCAAGGATGTTCTAACATCAGTTAGAACATCTTTTGCATATCAAAGACACCACACACCATGGTTCTTGATATACTCCACTACTGGACTTACTATCAACATAGTAATCCACACTGAAGATCTTCACACAACACTGACCCACCAGCTTGAACAAAGAAGTCTTCAGGAACCCAGAGAGAAATAAACTCTCAACCACCAAGAAGGTATGCTTCCATTCTCAACCTAGAACTTCTGACACAAGCTCCCAGAGAATCATAACCTTCAACAAATTCAACTAACTACTCTTAGACATAAGAGCAATCAGTTTCAAGCATCCTGCTTAAACGTACATTGCAAAGCCATCCAAATACCACCTTTTGATTGACCTTACTCATCTTCAGAACTCCCACAAGATACCCTGATCTACTAATGAAATCAGATCTTCAAGTCACATGAACTACTTGCTCAACAGCAAGACATCTTGGATCCACCAAGCCTCTTAGTCACGTAACATCTTCCCATCCACAGCTCCTGCAAACTGCATGAGATAGATCTTTTTGAAGCATCTACAACTCTCGTTCTCCTGTAGATCACCTTATCTTAAGTTGATGTGCCACTCCACCAACTGAGATTCTGATGTTGAACCAGATGTCAGAACATCTAGTCGTTGAATTCAACTCCTTCTTCTGCCACTTGAAAGAACTTCCTCCCTTTACAGAATAGATTTCCATGCTTTATGAACATCCTCCCTATCTTAATTTTATCCCTAACATCTACCCTATGAACATCTTTATCAAAAGCTAAACTCTATAATTTACAACCCTGATATGAGATACCCCACTCACACCCTAATCACAACCAGTGATATCTCTGTTATCTGCCATCACAGAACCTGTCACGATTTTCTTGACCTACAAGTTATCTTGGACTTGCTTCAAAGCTTCGTCCAAGAAGCATATAACAACCATTACCTACAGGTTTCTGGTTGTGTATATGCACCTATGCCGTCCTCTCTATATCCCATAATACAGAGGGGAACTACAACCCTAAGAGCCAACGACTCTCAAAACCTAAACCCTTATTTTTACAAAAGAGAACTAGGTTACAATTGTTACATAAGGCATCCTTAACCCTAGGTCTAAGTCTTCATATATATAGTCTTCTGTCTTGGGTTTTCTATCTCTGTCTTTGATCCAGTCTTTAGGAGCAAACAAATCTTGAAAAAGATTTGTTACTGAATGAATCCTGCTGAAGTAATAATCAGGATGTCAAGACATCTTCTTCGACATCTTTGACTTTTGCAGTTATTTCTTTAACATTAGGTTTTACCAAAATTTTGTCAAACAATTGGAGCTTTCACTATGTACTATTTTCCCTCGCAAATGTTTTATCTTCTTTTATCCATCAGAGGCTTTTGAATTGATATGATTGAAGCATGATTAGAAGAATGAATCACTGGGTCTTCAAAGCCTTGAGTCTTCAGAGTCTTTAGAACTTGTTAAACAGAACCTTGTCTTCAGAGTCGTCATCACTCCTTCTTCAGAACCCTTGGTTATCAGAAACATAAGTCTTCAAAGTCTTCAGAACGTTGTTCAGCAGAACCTTGTCTTCAGAATTTTCAAAACTTGATCTTCAGAAACTTAAGTCTTTAGAGTCTTCAGAACTTGTTCATCAGAACCTTGTCTTCAGAGTCGTTAGCACTTAGTCTTCAAAAGATAAGTATCAGAGTTAAATTCAGAGCCAGAATCCAAGAGAACCTTGCAGCTACAACATATTGTCTTCTTGAAGTCTTTCTGAAGCACAGTAGATCAGAAGCGATCTTGTTTCTTTGACGAAGAAGCGAGTTTTGAGAATTTGAGAGTGACATTTCACATGATCTCAATCAAAGTCAGAGCTAGCTTTATCAGAGTTAGAATTATCTTTATCAGCGTCAGCACCTGTTTGTCAATACTTAAGAAAACAAACGTTAGAGTACCAAAATTGTTCTCACACAAATACAACTTTGTTATTATCAAAACAAAGAGATATATTGCAGAACCAATTCTTGTTCTAACATCATCAACCCCACAGGTTTTTGATGCTCAACTTTTGACTTCTGACAAATCAAACATGCTTACACAAACCACGCCATATGATGCTTCAATCCAGGCCACCAAAATATCTTCTTCAGATCCTGATACATTTTTGTAGCTCCTGGATGGATACTCAAGCTACTCCTATGGCTTTCTTCTAGAATCATATTTTTCAAATCAAAATCATCAGGAATGAAAATTCTGTCATGGAACCTCAGCACACCTTGCTTATCCACTTTAAAATCACTATCCTTAGTCGATTACTCCCAACTATCAAATCCATCAACTTCTCATCCAACTTCTGACTCTATTTGATATTATTAAGAAAATCATTATTGATCTTCAACATACCCAACATCACACTTTGCGGTGTCATCTCATAGACCAACTCAAGTCTCTGAACTGTTCAATAAGTTCATGCTCTCTAACCATCATAGTAGACATATGCAAAGACTTTCGACTTAAAGCATCAAACACGACATTAGCTTTACCGGGATGATAATTCAAGCCAAATTCAGAATCCTTCTAAAGGTGAGAAAAATACATAAGAAGGGGGGTTGAATTGTGTTTTCCGTTTTCATAATATGCGTCTGATCAGAGTTCAGAATCTAAATTGGTGTTCAGATTGTGGTTACACTTAGCAGCGGAATGTTAATAAAAGCAAATAAATAATAGTAGAAGACACAAATATCTATACTGGTTCCTCCCAAATGAGAGTAGTCAAGTCCCTTTGCTCACAAGAGATTTTCACTATAATCAAATCATGATTACAATCGCCTACACATTCTGCATAAGACTTTTACAATGCTCAGACCCTAAGTCCGAGACTTCTTGCTTAAACCCCTAAGGCTCAAGATTTCCTTGCTCAAGTCCTACAGACTTAAGAATTCCTTGCTTATACCTTCAGCCTAAGAATTTCCTGCTTAGGTCCCTTAGACCCGAGACTTCCTGCTCAAGCCCCTTAGGCCTAAGACTTCTTGCTCAGACCCACGGTCCAAGACTTCTCTACTCAGGTTCCATGAACCGAAGACTTCCTGCTTAAACCCCTCGGGTTCAAGACTTCTACTCAGACCCTCGATCTGAGACTTCCATGCTTGAATCCTACAGATTCAAGACTTCTGCTCAATCAATCCACTTGATTAAGACTTTCAATGCTCTAGCACATAACAAGATGCTTGAACAAGATTTGTTCATGACATCTATTCCTTGGGTTATATTTGATGTGTGTTTATTGTATGCAATGTCTAATACTTGTAAATATATATACAAAACCTGATATACAAAAGCACACTTGAGAGAAGCTGAATTGCGAGCTTCTAGTGGTGCAGAATTTGAATAATACCCTCTAAGTGATGTCTGGCGTAGACTTTGTAGATGAAGATCCCAACATCAGAAGAAGCAACATTATTGTCTCTAAACTTGGTGAATGTAAATAGGCTTTTGGTGATCATTCAGAGTTAGTAATAAAGCTGAAGTTATCCGTACTACAGAAAGCAAGCTGCATTGTTAAATCAGTTTGTCAGCTAGAGTCTTAGTTCATAAGGCTCAAGAAAAGTTGACATGCTTTACGGATATCTACTCTCAACGGCTTTATAGGACAGGATGTCTTTGAGGACTCAGTGGTTAAACATGATACACAATGGATCAAGATCTTTTGATGTATCTATCTTCAACATTTCTTGTACTATGGAGAAAGCAAAGACACTTAATCAAGTTATCTCTACAACAACTAGTCTTCTGCAAATGCTATATAAGTAGCTGAAGGTTCAAATTGAATCTTTAACAAGGATCAACCTAATGGAGGAGAGACAAGATCACCAATTATCAACACAAATGGTTATGTAGAATTTCTGTTGTAGGTTGTAATTGTAAAATCTTTAAGATTTATTACACGTTGAATATCTTAGAAATCTTAAGAGCTTTAGGCTTTTGTTATGGTTATTTCCCGTACCTTTGATATTTGTATCAAGTACACCATGTTCTCTATTCTTTTGAATATGTTGTTTAGTAGTTTAGATCAAAGTCTCTCGCCAAGATGCTTGAGCCATATAAGTCTCCTGCTATGTGATAGAGCATTGAAAGTCTTAATCAAGTGGATTGATTGAGCAAATCCAAGTCTCTTTCCAAGATACTTGAGCCATGTAAGTCTCCTGTTATGTGCTAGAGCATTAAAAGACTTAATCAAGTGGATTGATTGAGCAGAAGTCTTGGGTCGTGGAACATGAGCAGAAGTTATAGGGCTTAAGCAGAAAGTCTTGAATCTAAGGGTTTGAGCAAAAGTCTTGGGTTCATGGAACCTGAGAAGAAGTCTTGGGCCAGTGTGGTTTGATCAGGAAGTCTCGGTTTGTGGAAGCTAAGTAGGAAGTCTTGAATCTGAGGGGTTTGAGCAGGAAGTCTCGGTTCGTGGAACCTGGAGTAGAAGTATTGGGCCAGTGTGGCTTGAGCAGGAAGTCTTGGTTCGTGGAACCTTGAGCAAGAAGTCTTGGGTCTGTATGACTTGAGCAAGGAAGTCTTGAACCTTAGAGGTTTAAACTAGAAGTATTGGACCTAGGGTGTGAGCATTGTAAAAGTATTATGGAGAATGCATAAGCAATTGTAATCATTATTTGGTTATAGTGAAAATCTCTTGTGAAGAAAGGGGGCTGAACTACTCTCATTTGGGAGAAACCAGTATAAATCTTTGGAACCCAAATTTGAGTATGCAGAATTTCTATTGTAGGTTGTAATTGTAAAAGCCTTAAGATTTATTAAACATTGAATATCTTAGAAATCTTAAGAGCTTTAGGTCTTTGTTATGGTAATTTCCTTGTACCTCTGATATTTGTATCAAGTACACCTTGTTATCTTTTCTAATAAACATGTTGATTAGCAGTTTAGATTAAGTCTCTCACCAAGATGGTTGATCCATGTAAGTCTCTTGCTATGTGCTAGAGCATTGAAAGTCTTAATCAAGTAGATTGATTGAGCAACCAAGTCTCTCACCAAGATGCTTGAGCCATGTAAGTCTCTTGTGATGGTGAGAAAAGTACACAAGAAGGGGGGTTGAATTGTGTTTTTCGTTTTCTTAATTTGCATCTGATCAGAGTTCAGAATCTAAACTGGTGTTCAGATTCTGGTTATACTTAGCAGCGGAATGTTAAAAGAAGCAAATAAATTATATCAGAAGACACAAAGATTTATATTGGTTTCTCCCAAATGAGAGTAGTCAAGTCCCCTTGCTTCACAAGAGATTTTCACTATAATCAAATCATGATTACAATTGCTTATGCATTCTATATAAGACTTTTACAATGCTCAGACCCTAAGTCTGAGACTTCTTGCTTAAACCACTATGGCTCAAGACTTCCTTACTTAAGTCCTATAGACTCAAGACTTCCTTGCTTAGACCATCAGCCCAAGACTTTCCTGCTCATGTCCCTCAGACCCTAGACTTTCTTCTTAAGCCCCTCGGGCCCAAGACTTCTTGCTCAGACCCACCGTCCAATACTTTCGTGCTCAGGTTCCACGATCCCAAGAATTCCTACTTAAACACCTCAGGTTCTAGACTTCTGCTCAGACCCTCTATCCAAGACTTCCTTGCTTGAATCCCATGGATTCAAGACTTCTGCTCAATCAATCCACTTGATTAAGACTATCATGTTAGAAAAAGATTTTAGTTCTGCATCTAATCTCTAGTCTTGATGATAACAATGCATATATTTTATATATAAAAATTTTGTACTCTAATATTTTTCTTAAGTGTGCAGATATAAAGTTTAATTTGATTCTGGATAGCTCTCTAAAAATCTCATCAGAATAAATTATGGAACGCCTCAAGAAACTACTTCAACCGCATCTGGAGAAACATCAATTGTTTTGATGAATGCTAAATGTCTCTGGATAAGGAAATTTGTGTGCTTCTAAGATAAGCTTCGCTTCTAGTTCTGAAGTCAAGGTTCTGGGTTCTGAAGACTTGTTCACTCTCAACTGAAAATCAAGATATTGGTTCTGACAGAATCACTTTAAGAAGAGTTAATTGAAGACAGCTTCTGACTCTGAAGACTCTGATACTTCTCGGTACATTTATCTTATGGACTCATCATCACTTCGCATCAGAAGAATTCCATCAGAAGATAAGGTCCAGACAAAACTTGCACTGAAAGAATTCGTACAACAATACAATCCCAAATTGGAAAAAACTGATTATATGCCAAAATTGTTATGGAATGTTTGTGAGACTTTACTACTATTGTCTCCCACGATCTTCGATTTACCATTATTGTAGTTGGCACTGATAGTGACATTTATACCCTCCAAGGTTCTACCATTGAGCATATATAAAGGAGTCACTACTTCATTGCAAAAAGAACGAACAACATTGCAAGAGTGAAAATGCAAAGTCTCAAAATTCTATCAAGAGAGTATTCTCCAACATAAAGAGTTATTGCTCATATTTGTGTATAAAGATTGTTCTTTATTTTGTTTCATTCGCTTATCAAAAGCACTATTGTAAACACTTTCTATTGTAATCTCTTTGAAATTATTTTTCCTCAAGTGATTAACTCCTAGTCTGTATACTTGAGAGGGCTAAGGTGTTTTCTAACACTTAGACGAACTTTTGTAATCTTTCAAGATTAGTGGATTAAGTCCTTATTGAAGGCGAAATCACCTTGGTCGGGTGGACAGGACGTAGCCTCGTTATAGGCGAACTTGTATAAACCAAACGTGTCACTCTCTTTCTTAGTTTGTATATATTGTTGTTTGTGTTAAGCCTTTTTGACGAAAAGTTTTGAAAACCCCAATTCAAACCCCCTTTCTTATGTTTTTCTCTACCTTCAATTGGTATTAGAGCTTCAGCTCTGTTATTAATTTGCTAATCAAACACTTAACCGTGTAGAGAGATCCAGTGTGAGAAAAACACTTTATGCCGGCTACCAACACAAACGAAAGAGATAGTTACAATGCCAAGCCTCCTGTCTTTGACGGAGAAATATTTGACTACTAGAAAGAAATAACAGAAAGTTTCTTTCTAGGCTATGATGCAGATCTTTGGGACATTGTCACAAATGTCTATGAAATACCTGTAACTGCGATTGGTATCCCCATTCTCAGAAACAGAATGAATGATGAACAAAAGCGTGAGTTCAAGAATCACCACAAAGCCATAACTGTTATTCTCAACGCTATCTCTTATAACAAATATGAAAAGATTACTAACAGAGATACAACAAAGGATTCTTTTGACACGTTGAGAATGACACGTGAAAGGAATACTCAAGTCAAGGAAACTAAGGCTCTGGCCTTAATCCAGAAATACAAGGCCTTCAAAATGGAAGACGATGAAACTGTTGAGACTATGTTCTCATGATTTCAAACCTTAGTAGCAAGACTTAAAGTTCTGGACAAAGGTTACTCTATAGCAGACCATGTCAAAAAGATCATAAGAAGCCTCCCTAAGAAGTGGAGACCAATGTTTACTGCGCTAAAGCTATCCAAGGATCTGAACAACATAAGCCTTGAAGAGTTAGTTAGCTCACTCAAAAGTCATGAAATAGAGTTAGAGGGAGATGAGCCCCCAAAAAAGGGTAAATATGTCGCTCTAAAATATAGATCAGAAAGAAAAAACTCAGAAAAGGCCTTCTAAAACCATCTTATATAAATATGATAAGGCATTTCACAAATTCTTGAACAATAGCATAGACAAAAGCATAATGGCTTCCATGGTATATGGTGTTAGTCACAATGGGAATAGAGGAATTGGTTATGATTCTGACAATGATGATCAGATACCACTTCAAGATAACAAAACTAAATCTCCCTCTTCTTATCACTATACACCAGCACAGACACAAAAATTCAATGCTGCATGAAAAACTAAGGTTATCAGAAACTCTGGGAAAACTAACCCAAAAGATTATGGGTACCAAAAGATATAATAGTATATGTTGCAGATATCCTATGCAGCAGAGTTAAAACACCAGTCATGGTACCTGGACTCTTGATGCTCACGACATATGACAGAAAGAAAGCATATGTTCCAAAACCTCGAACTTAAGATACTGGGTACGTAAGTTTCGGAGGAAACCAAAAAGGAAGAATCTAAGGATCTGGAACAGTTGGTAATGGATATCTTCCTTCTATATCTAATGTACTTTATGTTGAGGGTATAATGCATAATTTGTTATCCATAAGTCAATTAAGTGATAACGGTTATGAAATTTTTTTAATCAAAAAACGTGTAAGGTTATTAGTCTGAAACATGGCACGGTTCTCTTCACTGGAAAGAGAAAAATCAAAATTTACAAAATAAAGTTTTCTGATCTTAAAAACCAATATGTTAAATGCTTAATGTCTGTTAACAAAGAATAGTGGGTGTGACATAGACGCTTGAGTCATATTAGCATGAGGAGGATTTCTCACCTAAATAAACTTGAGTTAGTCAAAGGCTTTCCTAAGCTGAAGTTTACTTCAGATGCTCTCTGTGACGCATGTCAAAAAGGCAATTTTTCCAAACCATCTTTCAAAATTAAAAATTTAGTTTCCACCTGTAGACTTTTTGAGCTTCTACATATTGACTTGTTTGGTCCAGTAAAAACATCGTCAGTCAATGGTAAGAAGTATGGACTTGTCATCATAGATGACTACAATCGTTGGACATGGGTAAAATTTCTAAGGCATAAGAATGAGTCACATTTGTGTTTACTAGTTTCTGTTCTAAAGTGCAAAATGAGTTTGACTCTAAGATCGTTAGAGTCAGAAGTGATCATGGTGGTGAGTTTGAGAATAAATGGTTTGAAGAGTTATTTGACTCTAATGGCATATCCCATGACTTCTCCTTCCATTGAACTCCGCAGCAAAATGGAGTTATAGAAAGGAAGAATATGACATTGCAAGAGATAGCCAGAACCATGATCAACGAAACTAATGTGGCTAAACACTTTTGGGCAGAAGCTGTGAATATAACATATTACATTCAAAATAGGATCTCTATCAGACCTATTTTGGAGAATACTCCTTATGAATTGTTTAAAGGAAGAAAACCCAACATCTCTTATTTCCATCCATTTGGATGCTCTTGTTTTATTCTGAATACTAAAGAGAATCTTAACAAGTTTGACTCTAAAGCATAGAAGTTTATTATGTTGGGATACTCATAACGCTCTAATGGCTACAGAGTATACAATACAGAAACACGTATTGTGTAAGATTCAATCCACATTAGATTCGATGATAAGCTTGACTCAAAAAAGTCAAATCTAGTTGAGAATTTTGCAGATCGAGAAATAACCCTTGGAGGTTCTGGAGAAAAGACAAAAGACTATGAGGACAAAGACTCAAAGGATGTTGATAAAGATATATCAGAAGCAACTAAATGTCCAGCACTCCAAAAAAATCAAAGGCATAGACAAACCGTCTCTGAAGAATTGATCCTAGGAGACAAAGCTGAACCTGTCAGAACAAGATCCACATTCAAACAAACTGAGGAAATGCACTTGGGATTGGTGTCTATGATAGAACCAACCTCTTGTGAAGAAGCACTTCAAGACAATGAATGGATTCTTAGTTTGTATATCTTGTTGTTTATGTTAACCCTTTTTTACGAAAAGTTTTGAAAACCCCAATTCAAATCCCCTTTCTTGTATTTTTCACTATCTTCATTTCAATGCTCAAGCACATAGCAAGAGACTTACATGGCTCAAGCATCTTGGCTAGAGACTTGGTTGCTCAATTAATCTACATGATTAAGACTTTCAATGCTCTAGCACATAGCAGGAGACTTACATGGCTCAAGCATCTTGGCAAGAGAATTAATCTAAACTGCTAAACAACATGTTTAGCATAATAGAGAACAAGGTGTACTTGATACAATTATCATAGGTATATGGAAATCACCATAACAAATACCTAAAGCTCTTAAGATTTCTAAGATATTTTAAGAAATATTAAGGCTTTTACAATTACAACCTACAACAGAACTTCTGCATACTCGATTGTGCTAATAATTGCTGATCAAGTTATTCCTCCATCAGGTTGATCTTTGTTAAAGATTCAGTTTGAACCTTCAGCTACTTATATAGCATTTGCAGAAGACTATCCGTTTGAGAGATAACTTGATTAAGTGTCTTTGCTTTCTCTATAGTACAAGAGACGTTGAAGATAAATACAGCAAAAGATCTCGATTCATTGTGTAACGTGTTTAACCATTGAGTCGTCAAAGAAATTGTGTACTATAGAGCCGTTGAGAGTAGATATTTGTAAAGTATGCCAACTTTTCTTGAGCCTTGTGAACTAAGACTCTAGCTGACAAATTGATTTGACAATACAACTTGCTTTCTGTAGTACGGATAGCTTCAGCTTTATCACTAACTCTAAATGATCACCAGAAGCCAATATACATTCACCAAGTGTAGAGACAATTATGTTTCTTCTTCTGATGCTGAGACCTTCAGCTTCAGAGTCTACGCCAGACATCACTTAAAGAGTGTTCTTCAGCTTCTGCACCACCACAAGCTAGCAATGCAGCTTCTCTCAAGTGTGCCCTTGTATATCAAATTCTGAATATATATCTATAAGTATTAGAACTTGCATACATGAAACAAATATCAAATATAACCATTGTTCTTTTAATACTTTGTTATCATCAAATCCCAAGGAATATATGTCATGAACAAATCTTGTTCTAACACCTTCAAGAATTCCAACCATCTACGCTGCCTCATTTTCAATTCCTTCTGAAATTCTGGCAATATGCAGACCGCAGATGTCCTAACACATGTTAAGACATTGTGCTACATAGACATTTAAACTCAGAGGCGCAACAGCAGACTAATACCTTGAATATCAGAACTGCACTAACACAGATGTCATGACATCTGATCAAACATGTCTATCATGAACCCTAACAGAAACGTAAATTCGTAGAATGATAAAGAACACACAGTAATTATTAACCCAGTTCGATGCAACTCACCTACATCTGGGGGATACTAATCCAGGAAGAAGACTCCACTATCTGTAGAACTTTTACAAAGCTAAACTCCCTCGTTTACAAGTTTATACCTAACATCTAATCCATTGAAGAACTTTACCAAGGTTAAACTCTAACGTTTACAACCCTGATATGAGATACCTCACTCACTTCCCTTAATCACCAACTATGATTTCTACATCATCCCTATCAATACAGAAATTTGTCAAGCATACTTGACAAATAAGATAACTCGGATTTGCTTAAAAACTTCATCCAAGAACACTACACGATTCATTGCCTAGAGGCTTCTGAATCTGTACAAGATCTTATGTCTACTACATTGCATCAAATAGATACAGGGGGAGACATACAAGAGAAACCTATGACTCTCAAACCTAAACCCTACTTTACAAAATAGGATTCCTAAGTCTATGTCGTCTTCTCTTGTGTTCTGCCTAGGTCTTGGTTTTCTTTTATAGTCTTCTGCTTCTGTTGGGCTTCATATCTTTGATCCTTGATCCATTGCCAATCATGCCTTGTATCTTGGAACGGATTTAAAACAAAACCTACTGTAACAGTCACGATGTCGAATATACATGCTTTGACATTCTATTCGACATCTTTGGTCTGGGGTTTAAATCATCATGTTGGAGCATCTTTTCACCATTATGTTTTACCAAAATTTAATCTAACCTTTTGAGCTTTTAATATCCCCCTTTTGACAAATTTTGGCTAAAACATGCTTCAGTTTGATGGTGCAAGCAGTGGAAGAAGAGATAAGATAACCTCTTCATTCCAAGGTGACACGAAGTATACACTTGCTTCTTAACTCTGATCATAAAACACAATTTCATGAATGATGTTAAAACAAATGTTAGAACATTCTTTGAGACATTTATGCAGATCAGCAACTCAAATGCACACATCAAGTCCAAAGCAACAACACAATCATTCTCCCCCTTTTTAGCCAAAAGATGGCAAAAGTAAATCAGGCAGATCCAAAGATAATGCTTACTCACACCCGAACAAAACTCATTTGATTTCAACCTAAGAAAGATGTTCCAACTGGATCTTCCTTAAATATTAAGAGTTTATGCAGGTAGAGCAAATCCAAACAAAAGACTAGTCAAAGAGGACAGTTAGTTTCGAAGGATTCCATCTATTATGACTTGTCCTTGAAACCGCTTCTGAACAGTGTCTGGATACCTATCCCAACAATTTTAGATATATGGTCCCCACAGACAGGAGTTTCTTAATCCAAATTTAGCAAACTTGATTAGAGTAGAATTTACTCATTTACCCTTTCCAATAGCAGAGAAAATCAACTCCTTTCAGCTAGCAACAGAAATTTATGTATTAATCAATATCTTCACAATCTTATGATTACAGTCTGCAGAGAAAAATAAATTCTCCCAGACTCAACCAATGATTCTTAAGCATCCAATAAGAACCATTAAACTTGCATTGCCAAGTCTCCGACAACTTGCAACAATACAAAATCTCTAGACATCCTCCTTGACATCTCAGCTTGCTTGATGCACAAATGAAAACTGGAACTCCAACTGCATCCTCACAGTAAATCATCTTAGATCAAGAGGCATCTTGAAGGTGCGAGAAAGACACAAGAAAGGGGGGTTGAATTGTGTATTCACTCTTTTTAAACTTTTCGCTTCTTATCGTTAAGGCGCTTATGCTAACAATAGACTTCGTTGAGAGACTCTGACCTGTGAAGAACATTCATACATGGCAATGCATAAAGCATGAGAACCACTAAGAGTCTGAACCCTATATGTAATATTCAGAACTTGCAGAGCGAAAGCTAATCAGATTTTGGCTGCAAGGTTCTGACTTGCTTATGAAGGTTCTGATAACTTAGAGACATAAATAAGAACATAAAGCATATCAAGAGTAAAGAACACACGATATATCCTGGTTCACCACAAGGCTAATCCAGTCCACCCTCCTCAGGTGATTTCGCCTTGAACACAAGGTCTTAATCCACTATAATCGAACGGATTATAGATGCACAAGCTAACGCTGGTGACTAACACACAATGAACCGTCCAGGGATTCAACTTAATGAATATAACGAACATTGACCTGCAGGTTCCAATCTTGCAAGATCTACTGCTAGGATTTCAACAGCTAGACGTTCAGGGATTCATTGCAATGAATATAACGCTATTGACCCTATTTCAGGATTTACCACAATGACACCCAACCATTGTCTTCTCGAGTCTCCGGTCACACTGACCACTCAAGGAATCCTAATTCACCAAGAATTAGTTAACAGGAGATTACAAAGATGCTTCTTAACAATAAGATTACTCCTAAGTTTAAGTACAAAGAACACACAAGTGTTCAAGCAAGATATGAGCAGCAGCTCCTTGCTATTCTAAGAAACTACATTGATGTATTTGAATATGACAGTTGATGACATCTTATAGATCTTCTTCTTTTTCGTCTTTAGGGGTGAGCAAGCTTTGAGCAACAACTCCTCGCTTCAAATCTTCAATGTGGCACTGACGAGAAGGTGGTTGATGACTTGATTGACTTGAAATGTTTTCTTCTTCATCAACAGCTTCTGTTACAAATTGTTGTTGTTTTGTTGATTTGATCTTTGAGCTTCAACAACAATGGCCATGTGTAAATAGATGACAACTTTGGATATTCTAAGTGTTACAACGAGAACTCATCGTAGTTGCTATCTTCACACAATGACTTGATCAATTCTTCCTTGATGGACTTCTTCAATTCATTTTCATTGATCTCTCATTTATCCACATACACATAAGCTTTTTCTCCTTTCCATTTAATCAGCCCAGTAAAATATAGCTGTTTGAGATACTGTTGGCTGTTAGAAAAGAGACGCTGTGTAATAATTAGCTGTACTGACACATCTCCTTTTTACTGTGGGAGAAGTGACGGGATATATCTTGTTGGGTACTGTGTACAGTCGCTCACAACGGTAACATTTGTCTTCAAATATTCAGAGGCTTCTGATGGTAATTAATTGAAGCATGAGTGGAGACTTCTTAACATGATATCTGATACGTCAAGTCTTCAATGTTTCGAAGTCGTCCATTAGGAATTAGCCTTCAGAACTTCAGAATTTGTCTTTAAGTACGTTATCCTTTACTTCTTCAAGTCTTCCGAAACTTCAGAACTTGTCCATTAGGAATCGGTCTTCAGAGTCTTCAGCACTTGACCTTTGGAACTGTGACCTTCAGAACACATAAGTCTTCAGAGTCTTTATGCACTTGGTCTTCAAAGCCTTTCGCCTTCAGAGCTTCAAGTCATAAGAGTCTTCAACACTTTGGTTCTCTTCTTCAGAAGCTTCTCTATCTTCAGAATATCAACCACTTTCAGAGAGCATCCGCAAGAGCATTGCAACATCAATATCAGCATCCTTGGATCTGAATGATTATGATCAGATACAGAAGCATTCTTGCTTCTTGGGACTTGTGTCACGCATAGTAACTTCGCATATTATCAATTACGCACATCTGGCTGGTGCTTGTTGGATCTGATATCTTCTTTGATTATGATCTACACACAAAACACGTTAGAACATAAAATAGTTCTTTCACAAATACGCTTGTTATCATCAAAACATAGATACGACTTGTAGAGACAATTCTTGCTCTCACAATCTCCCCCTTTTTGATGATGGCAAAACCAAGTATTTTGATTGAACATTTTATACAGGGTAATCACCAAACAAACATATTCAGAGTCTGGAACAACAGCTCCCCCTGAATATGTTATCCTCAAAGTTTTATCTATGATTATCTAGAATCTTATATGATCCAAAGACACACAAAACAACAACTTGAGTTGCCAGAACAAAGAATAGAAAATGATTACTTCTCTACCTTGTCTTTAAGGAAACAAAAGTCTTCAGCATCTAGACTAGTTCATCAGAACTTCCATCTTCAGATCTTAAGAACTTAGTTCCTTTTTAATGTCATATCAGAGCTTATAATCTTCAGAGACATCTGAAGCATTTTTTACTTTTCAGCAGAATCATTTAAGCACGACAACAGAACAGTTCTTATCTAATAACATAGCCTCGCTATTTATCAGAAACAGACACTGTCTTAAGAAACTCCCCCTGAGTTTCAGACTTTGTGAAGATTATAGGATTTATCATTTGAATCTTCTGGGTAGTCTCCCCCTAATTTCCATAAGTCAGATATTGGGATCTTTTAGAACTTAGTTCAGAAATATTAACTTTTAATCACCAATAAAGATCATGACTTTTTAGAGTTTGACTTAGAACATAGGTCTTCATCTCAGAACCTTGTTACTGTCATAACTCAGTGATTCATCAAAGCTTGATTTTTGATCAGATACCAGTAGAAGGTTAATTTAGTGATCAATCAACGCTTGATTCTGAATTTGGTATATGTGTGATCTGACTTTTATCTGATACCAAAAATATGTGCAGAATCAGATACCAAGGCATGTTGAGTCTGATACCAACTGAATGTATTCTTCTTATACCACCTGAAGGGCATTTCCTTAGAGTGCTGAAATTAATACCCGTGAAGGTATTGAAAGCATTACACAACTTAGCTCTGATTGATATTACTTCAGACTGAGTCTGATACCAATCTTTATATTCTAAGTCTGATTACCAATTGATGATTTAGTCTGATACCAAATCATTTTCCTTTTAATTCTATTTTTGGTTGACATCAGAACAACTTCTTGTTGGATCTTCAGTCCAGATCTTTAGAGAGTCTTCGACTTCTGATTTGCACAGATCTTCTGAATAAGCATCTTGAGATGTAGACTTTGTCTTGACTGCTTTCAGAGTTTTTCTTCTTCTGATTCTTATGTTCTGAATCTCATATTCTCAGATAGCTCACAGCTTTTGAACCAAGTGAGACAGAGATAAACTTTGACTTTCAGGAGGTTCTCAACTTCTGAACAGTACTGGGTAGATCTGACACATGTTCAGGAAGTGTACAACTTCTGTTATATGAACAAACAGTTCATAAGAACTTTTAGTAAGGTTCTTCTTTGTTAACCTGTTCTTAGAATGCCTAGTGAACTTGTTCAGAGTTCCTTGGATAAAAATCAAACACAAACGTTAGTGGTAAATGCATTTTATATGATTGGTTCATTTGTTTGAGTTTGCATTCTTTTACTCTTTCTTTTAAGCTTTTAATCAAAATCATATTTCTATTTCTCCCCCTTTTTGACATCATCAAAAAGATGTTAGAGCATTTGAGCATTTAGGCATAATGAAGATTAATGTGATAAAGAATAATTTAAGTTATAAGCATTTTAAGAGGACAAAGCATTTTCATTGATTAACAATAACATGGAGCCAACATCACAAAATAGAGTTTCACACAAAATTAAGTTCAAAGCATACGTTGATCTTAATCCTGATGGGTTCAAGGTAATCAAAACATAGATATTTCAAACATAGATCCTAATGAGAAAAGGTTAGAGTACCCAAAACATGGACTTAATAAAAACTAGGCTTAAGTAAAGTAGGTTCTTATGGGTTAAACTAGAACAAGCCTAATGATGATGAGGAAGATGGGAGTAAGCTTTCAGAATCATCAGTTCTGGAGACATGCAGCTTTTCTTCTGCTTGAGTAATTTCCAGCCTCTTTCTCTTCACTATTTCCTCTGAGATCCATTCATGGAAATCAGTCCAGATTTTTATTTCTAAGGGATCTGTGCTTGAACTGGAAGCATCTGCTAGGCTTTGAATTGTTATGATGGCATTATCCTTGAAGGATGTTAATGCATCATTTACAGTTTTTACTCTTTTCGAGGAAGGTTCCTCATTATTGGCAATTTGATGGTAGCTTTAAGAGTTTCATATATTTCAATTAATGTAGATAATTTATAGAGTGCTGTATTAGCTTTAAGTGACAGAAGGCAACATAATTTCATTGATTAAGTCATAAGTTCAAAACATGAACAATATAAACACATACTTAATGAATCATTTCATACTGAAAACTTAACCTAGTTCTAACAACCATCTTATCCTATGAGAACCATCTGCTGTCAAAGGTTTAGCAGAAATTCCTATCCAGAGCAGTGTCTGGGCCACAATAAATTCTACAAATCGCTTGTACAATTCCTGCTCTGAAGAGTACTTCAGATAAGGTTCTTCCGTAAGGGATGAAGGATTTGTCCAAAGTTCTTGACATAAGAATTGATTCTTTGAGATGGTCAAAGATTACTTGGGACAGGTCTATAGGAGTTCGCCTAAGAAGACACATGATGAGAAGCTTATCATCATGATACAGAAAATCTTTGTTTATATTACTAGGTTTAATATTTTTCAAGATGAACTTGAACCAACCTCTAGCAATAGGTAGAAGTTTCTCAAGATTCGTAGGTTCAAAGGCAGATCCTTTATCAAACATATAATGCATTTCAGCATCGGAGGTGCATCTGATGGATGCATGGTTGGGTGTGACACCTCCTGGTGGACAATCAATGGCTTCAGCGATCCTTGTGGCGTTGATGGTGACTGGAAGACCATAAATGCCTGAAGAAATGGACAGACCATTACTATTAACAGAGGCATTGATCCAAAAGGATTTTAAAATGTTTGGATAAATTGAGCCTCTTAGCATATGTATGTATCCATTCCAATTTTGAAAGTGAATACCAAGATGAAAATCATGATCAGTATCCATTGGATTTGGTCGTTTTTTATTAATGACTTCAAGGAGATCATCATTACCATAAAAAGTTCTTGGAGTCATTATCGATTGCGTTTAGGGTGATAAGAAGGTTGGAAATAAGAAATAGTGGAGAATTCTTTCGGAATAAGTTATGACTTTAAATAGATGAAATGAACTGAATGAGTCAATAACTGAGAGTGATTTAGGAATACTGGAATAGTTAGACTTTAAAGTATGTAGGGGTAGTCTAAAAGATGAGGACAGACAAGCAGTCTGTTATTCTAGGGAAGATCAAAAAGATACGCATGAGTTTTATTCTTGGAAGAGGTTAGGTGGTTGAAATAAATGCTTTATGAAGTCATTAATTCAGAATGAAGACAAGTAGACACAATCCTAAGTTTTAAAGGATTTCATTTATTAATTATTACTCAGTGAATATCTGTGGATGCAGTCCCAAGAAATTTTACTATTTCCAATACCAAAGGGAATCCTAACATGTTAGAGCATGCACACGCCTAGTTAGTGGCTAGAGAGCTAGGTGACGGCGATTTTGGCTAAGACAACACACTTTCCAAAATCTTACTTATCGTACGAACAACTGTCAGTAGGCGTATATCAAGGATGACAGAGAAATTCCTAAGTAGGGTTTTAGGTAGGGTTATTGGAGATAGGTTTGTCTTAAATGAAGTGATTCAAAAGATATTGAGTTGAAATAATATAACCTCATCATTTTCGAGACTAGCTGAATAGACTCTAAGAGAGAGAGAGTTTTATACTAGAAAGAGTATTGTTGGAGTACACTTAGAGGTTTACCCAGGTCAGAGTGATTGTCATGATGGAGAGATGTTTATGTAAGAAACTAACTATTCATCACCCATGTGCAGACGTAAAAAGATATAAGAATCTCTAAGCAAGTTTCTAACTTAATTTCATGAAACTTTACATGACATGTCAATTGTTTTATTTCTTTAATAGAACCTTTAAGTATATTTAACATGAATTTTAATTAGGTCAAAAATGAATAGGGAGAACATACCTTGAAGATACAAAGATCTTGTATGGAAGTTGATTTCCTTTAGAGTTTCCTATTCTGATTTAATCATCAATCTTTCTGAAGAGTGCAACTTGATTTTGAGCTTCTGGTTGACATTCTTTAACTTTTGCCTTTTTCTTGAGTACATTCCATTCTGACTCAGAGATTCTGATCATCCTTCTTATGAGAATCTGAAGTCTTCATGTCATTCTTCTGATTCTGATCATTAATTATCAGCTCCTGCTTTCTTCTGAGTTGCCTATTTAGACCAATGCTGAATCTTGCCTAATTTAGAATTTTTAAATTGAAAGAATTAGATATTCCCTACATTCTGACTTAAGAATTATATTCCAGATGATTCTTTCTTTTCCTGTTCAGAGTTGTTCATCTGACTTCTGAGAACAACCAATCACAGACTCTTGAAACTTCATTGTCAGAACAAGCAAGCTTCCATCACGCTTTCTGGTTTTCAGAAGATGATTAACTTCTTAGCATAATCATAAACCATTGAAGGTTATGTGCTTCGAGATTTGATTTGCAATATCTTCTGACTTTGTTTCTTAAAAAGGATGTAGATCAAGTTTATAGCTAAATATCATAAAACATGTGGAAAACATGTGATACAGTTTTCATGACATTTCTTGATCTCGCAATGTTGATTTATCTTTGTTAAATAAATAGCCCATCATGGATTAACAGCATATCTACTTCAGAAGATAATGTTAAATGATCTCTTTATTCTGAAGGACATCAGTAACTTAGATCCTTTTGACTTTAAGTATAGGACTTAAGTGCTTGGAGTGACATCTTCTGATTCCAAAGAAGTTCTGAGAAAGATATCAGATAGGATCTGACCAGTAACATTTGTTTCATCTGAGATAGAGTCTCAAGATGTCAGAACTTAAACATCTGTGATAGTTTAATCAAGACTTAGAATATACAATAGTTAAGTACTTGATGAATCATGGGATTTCTTCTTTCTAAATATTCTTTCAGTTTTCTACAGAGCTTTCCATGAAAGCGGTATTCAGTTCTTCAATGAATCTTTTAACTTAATCAGTCAAGATTCAAATGTTGAATCATTCCTAAGAGTTTGAATTCATCAGATTTCTGACTTCAGCAGACTTTGATTTTGAAATTCAAAGTCATAGAACAACAATCTTTCTTCTTTACATGAAGAGATTCTGAATGAGTTTTAAACGAGAAAGTCAAGGGTGGACCTAATCCATTTCTTGAAAACATCTCAAAAAATCATGAAGAATTAATCTTCAGCAAACAAGACTTCTTGTTTTCTGATGATCCAACTTTGAGCAAATACGTGGTTCATTCACACGTATCTTCTAAGATAAGCATTCGGCAGATACTATTACTTATCTGAAGAATCTATCTTGTCAGCTGATTCTTCAATCTTCATCAAGACATTGGAGAGGAATATATAGTTGTTGATCAACTACAAAGTTTCCAGAATCAGTGACTTGCTCACGTAATCAGATTGGTTACAATTTTGTACACATTCATCTTCTGAGTTGTTACAGAAATTGTAAGTGGATTGAAACTTCACCCAGAGTAATTCTACGCACCGCATCTGGATCTTTTTCTGACACTGTTAAGTGTTTTGATATCCATCAATAATAGAACCGGAGCTCTGATACCAATTGAAGGTGCGAGAAAGAAACAAGACAGGGGGGCTTGAATTGTGTATTCACTCTTTTTAAACTTTTTGCTTCTTATCGTTAAGGCGCTTATGCTAACATCAGAGTTCGTTGAGAGACTCTGGCCTACGAAGAACATTCATACATGGCAATGCATAAAGCATGAGAACCACTAAGAGTCTGAACGCTATATGTAATATTCAGAACTTGCAGAGCGGAAGCTAATCAGATTTTGGCTGCAAGGTTCTGACTTACTTATGAAGGTTCTAATAACTTAGAGACATAAATAAGAACATAAAGCATAGCAAGAGTAATGAACACACGATATATCCTGGTTCACCACAAGGCTAATCCAGTCCACCCTCCTCAGGTGATTTCACCTTGAACACAAGGTCTTAATCCACTATAATCCAACAGATTATAGATGCACGAGCTAACGGTGGTGACTAACACACAATGAATCATTCATGGATTCAACTTAATGAATATAACGAACATTGACCTGCAGGTTCCAATCTCGCAAGATCTACTGCTAGGATTTCAACAACTAGACGTTCAGGGATTCATCGCAATGAATATAACGCTACTGACCCTATTTCAGGATTTACCACAATGACACCCAGTCATTGTCTTCTCGAGTCTCCGGTTTCACTGACCACTCAAGGAATCCTAATTCACCAAGAATTAGTTAACAGGAGATTACAAAGATGCTTATTAACAAGAAGATTACTCCTAAGTTTAAGTACAAAGAACACACAAGTGTTCAAGCAATATATGAGCAGCAGCTCCTTGCTATTCTAAGAAACTACAGAGATGTATTTAAATATGACAGTTGATGACATCTTGTAGATCTTCTTCTTCTTCGTCTTCAGGGGTGAGCAAGCTTTGAGCAACAACTCCTTGCTTCAGATCTTCAATGTGGCGCTGACGAGAAGGTGGTTGATGACTTGATTGATTTGCAATGTTGTCTTCTTCATCAACAACTTCTATTACAAATTGTTGTTGTTGTGTTGATTTGATCTTTGAGCTTCAACAACAATGGCCATGTTTAAATAGATGACAGCTTTGGATATTCTAAGTGTTACAACGAGAACTCATTGTTGTTGCTATCTTCACACAATGACTTGACCAATTCTTCCTTGATGGACTTCTTCAATTCATTTTCATTGATCTCTCATTTATCCATATACATAGAAGCTTTTTCTCCTTTCCATTTAAATAGCCTAGTAAAATATAGCCGTTTGAAATACTGTTGGCTGTTAGAAAAGAGACGTTGTATAATAATTAGCTGTACTGACACATCTCCTTTTTACTGTGGGAGAAGTGACGGGATATATCTTCTTGGGTACTGTGTACAGTCGCTCACAACGGTAACATTTATCTTCAAATTTTTAGAGGCTTCTGATAGTAATTAATTAAAGCATGAGTGGAGACTTCTTAACAGGATATCTGATACCTCAAGTCTTCAGTCTTTTGAAGTCGTCCATTAGGAATCAGCCTTCAGAACTTCAGAACTTGTCTTTAAGTACGTTATCCTTTACTTCTTCAAGTCTTGCGAAACTTCAGAACTTGTCCATTAGGAATCTGTCTTCAGTGTCTTCAGCACTTGACCTTTGGAACTGTGATCTTCAGAACACATAAGTCTTCAGAGTCTTTATGTACTTGCTCTTCAAAGCCTTTCGCCTTCAGAACTTCAAGTCATGAGAGTCTTCAGCACTTTGGTTCTCTTCTTCAGAAGCTTCGCTATCTTCAGAATATCAACCACTTTCAGAGAGCATCCACAAGAGCATTGCAACAACAATATTAGCATCCTTGAATCTGACTGATTATGATCAGATACAGAAGCGTTCTTGCTACTTGCGACTTGTGTCACACATAGTAACTTCGCATATTATCAATTACGGACATCTGGCTGGTGCTTGTTGGATCTGATACCTTCTTTGATTATGATATGCACACAACACACGCTAAAACATAAAATAGTTCTTTCACAAATACGCTTGTTATCATCAAAACATAGATACGACTTGTAGAGACAATTCTTGATCTCACACATCTCCCCCTATCTAAGGTAACCAATACTCCTCCCCATAACACCTAAGCTAATGAATGGAAAACATAAGACGCATCTTCATGTCTTCAAGAGTGCACCCTCTGTTCAACACACATGCTAAACGCAATCATCAACTCTTTTATTGCTTCTTCTGACAAGAAACAATAATCACTTACACATGATCACCGTCATGCTACCCGTGAGGAAGTGTATACCAACCATAACAAACTCTTGGCTTGAGATCAATGTCCCATTGATCCCCTCATCTTGCAACCATCAACACACCACACGAACTCCAACTGAATTCTCATGTATAGACCTCCAGCTGCTTGAGGCACAAACCAATTGAATCAGAATGCTTCACATTCCTCAAAGAGACGCATAGGGCCCCTTAGTTTGTTACAACGATGTCAGCTATCGTATGCATGCTCCAGAACTTTACAGCTGCTAAACTGATCCACTACTAGCATGACTTGCAGCCAGGGGCAACATCCCCTTCGCAAGATTTTCCCTTGACCTTACCTAGCCAACAATAGAGATAGACACCCCACAATCCAAGACAGTCATTCCTTCATCATGCTCCCGTATGATAACCTGGAATACTTCTGATTTATGGTGAATATCCACTTCTGAACGCATCACAATTCAGACCTTCATGCAATTAACATATGATCCACTCCAGTCTTCCAAAAACTTTCTAAGACAATTCTTCTACTCCATCATTCTCCCATATGATAATGTAGATACTTCTCAGACACGATGCAAGTAACTAGTTCCTCATAGAACCTGAAATCCTTCACCAAGGATAACCAACCCAAAGATGTTCTAACATCAGTTAGGACATCTTCCACACATCATAGACACTACACACCATGGTTCTTGATATGCTTCCACCACTGGACTTACTATCAGCATAGTAATCCAAACTAAAGATCTTCACACAACACTGCGCCACCAGCTTGAACAAAGAACACTTCAGAAACCCAGAGAGAAATAAACTCTCATCCACCAAAAGAAGGTATACTCCCATCCTCAACCCAGAACTTCTGCCACAAGCTCCAAGAGAACCAGAACCTCCTTACATTTTCAACTAACTACTCTTCTGCACAAGAGCAACCAGTTTCAAGCATCCTGCTTGAACGTACAGTAAATTTCAACCAAATGCCACTGTTTAACTGATCTCAATCTTCTTCAGAACTCCCACAAGATACATTGATCCACTAATGAAATCTGATCTTCAAGTCACATGAACTACTTGCCCCATAGTAATACATCTTGGATCCACCAAGCCTCTTAGTCATGTAACATCTTCTTAAACCACAACTCCCACAAACTGTATGAGATAGACCTTTTTGAAGCATCCATAACTTCCATTATCCTGTAGATCACCTTATCTTAAGCTGAATTGCCACCTCACCAGCTGAGACTTCTGATGTTAAGCTACATGTCAGACCATTTTGATATGACATCCAACTGTTGAATTTAGCTCCTCCTTCTGCCACTTAGAAGAACCTCCTCCCTTTGCAGAACAAGAGTTCCATGCTCTCAGAGACTTGATTCAACAACCAAGTTTGAGTAGACAACCTTCATCCTGCTTTGAAACTCCAAAGACTTCACACCTACCACGTCTGAATCTTCAGAAAATAAGTAGTCCAAGACTACACCATAGCAATACCAAAAAATGTCACTTTCCTTAGTAGAGCCGTTAGTAGAAAGCCAGAGATAACTACCACTTATCCTTGACCTTCACAAGAAGAGCAAGATCCATGCTCCCAAATACCTAGATTAGAAATAAACTGATCTAAGCAGTAACCATCAAGATTATGATGTCTTCGTCTTCATCTTCAACAGCATCAAAGTCCAGACCAGTTTCTTGCTAGGAAACCCTCCAGAGAACACATGCTTCTGTCACACCCGACTGAAGCCACTTCTTAGGTCACCACCTAAGACAAAACAGATGCTAAAGCGTATGCAGTACCCCTCTCATGATTCTGCACAAACTTTGATGATGAGATGTTCCAACATCTTGTTGAACATCAACAATCTTGACTTTCAAGGATAATCAATTAAATACTTGTGGATTCCACAAATAGCAATTGATCTTAAATCCTTGTCCAATAACCCTTCTTCACTGTTGTAGCTGAGCTCCACCATATCATGTCATGAACACTAATCAAGTATTCAATCTTTTTGCAAGTATCTTCTTTGACAATGTTGAGATACCAAGGCTGCCACCCTTTACTCAAGTAACTAAGTATTTCTCTAAACAAATCTTATTTACCTCAACAGTTCTTCAATCAGATTGGATCCACTCTTAGGGTCAAGAGAGATGAATTCTTCCTTGTTGTTTTTGTATGGTGAAAATAAATCACCTTCACTTTCTTCAGATTGTGTTTCAAAGAAACACCTTCTAGTAAGAAGAATAACTAGAAGACTCTAGATACACGACTGAGATGCCTTTATGAGTGGACTTGAGAGAATTCTCAAGTATCTTTGACAACCTAGCCGATCAATAATTTATCAAACTCCCAGAGCAAGAACTTGATAAATGTAAACTCAACTCCTCTCCTCTTCAACTGACTTCAAAATGCACCAGGAAACCAAGCTTCCAAGTACTAAGTCACAATACCAGATATCTAACCACAACTCCCTTCACTCCATCGCTCCAGACTTTGGAATAAAAGAATGCAGATATCCTCAAATATAGAGGCCGACGATTGAGACCTTCGACCAACTGTCTTCAGTAGCAACTCTAGAATCCCATAATTCTAGAACTCTTCCATCAGAAACACATGCAGCGGAACCACCAAGGAATAAATTCTGCTTGCCCTAATAAGATGTCAGAACATCTTATAAGACACACCAACAAAAGAACTAGCCACCTCTCCTGTAGTTGTTGTAGAACCTCCTCAGCAACATGAACAACCTCCGGGTTGCTCCCTTTGATCCAGAACATCCATCTCATCCATTAATACCCTTGAGTATGTTTGAGTTGATTGATCTGATCTTCAAAACTCCTCCTTGTTTAAACACCAGAAAGTATCTCCCATGGATCTCATCCAGAACCAGATAGGATGCCTGCTCTGATACCAATTAAAATTCTGGCAATATGCAGACAGTAGATGTCCTAACACATGTAAAGGCATTGTGCTACTTAGACATTTAAACTCAGAGGCGCAACAGCAGACTGATACCTTGAATATCAGAACTGCACTAACACAGATGTCACGACATCTGATCCAACATGTCTATCATGAACCCTAACAGAAATGTAAATTTGCATAATGATAAAGAACACACAGTAATTGTTAACTCAGTTCGGTGCAACTCACCTACATCTGGGGGATACCAATCCAGGAAGAAGACTCCACTATCTGTAGAACTGTTACAAAGCTAAACTCCCCCGTTTACAACTTTATACCTAACATCCACCCAATGAAGAAATTTACCAAGGTTAAACTCTAACGTTTACAACCCTGATATGAGATACCTCACTCACTTCCCTTAATCACCAACTGTGATTTCTACATCATCCCTATCAATACAGAAATCTGTCAAGCATACTTGACAAACAAGCTAATTCAGATTTTCTTAAAAGCTTCATCCAAGAACACTACACGATTCATTGCCTACAGGCTTCTGAATCTATACAAGATCCTATGTCTACCACACTGCATCAAATAGATACAAAGGGATACTTACAAGAGAAACCTATGACTCTCAAACCTAAACCCTACTTTACAAAATAGGATTCCTATGTCTATGTCGTCCTCTCTCGTGTTATGCCTAGGTCTTAATTTTCTTTTATAGTCTTCTGCTTCTGTTGGGCTTCATATCTTTGATCCTTGATCCATTGCCAATCATGCCTTGTATCTTGGAACATATTTAAAACAAAACTTGTTGTAACAATCATGATGTCGAATATACATGCTTTGACATTCTATTCGACATCTTTGGTCTGGGGTTTAAATCATCATGTTGGAGCATCTTTTCAGCATAATGTTTTACCAAAATTTAGTCAAACATTTTGAGCTTTCACCTTCTGATCAAACAGATATTTCAAACTCTTATGATCACTGAACACCTCAAATTTGGAACCATAGAGATAATGCCTCCAAATCTTCAATGCAAACACCACTGCATCCAACTCTAAATCATAAGTAGGATATTTTCTCTCATGAACCCTCAGTTGTCGTGAAGCATAAGCCACAACCTTACCATCTTGCATCAACACACCACCTAAACCCATCATCGACGCATCACAATACACCACAAACGGTTCATTAGGTTAAAGTAAAATCAAAATTGGAGTTGTAGTCAATCTCTTCTGCAGCTCAATGAAAATCTTCTCATAATGAATATCCCACACAAACACTTTACTTTTATAAGTCAACTGAGTTAACAGGCTAACTTGGAAAAGCCTTCAATAAATCTGCAGTAATACCCAGCCAAGCCCAAAAAGCTTCTAATCTTTGTAACCAACTTTGGAGCCTCCCATTGTAGAACTGCATCTACTTTGGATGGACCCACAACAATACCATCAATTGAAATAACATGTCCAAGAAAACTCACCTCTTGCAACCAGAATTCACACTTCGACAACTTGGCATACAACTTCTTCTCTTTCAACACTTTCAACACAATTCGCAAATGCTCAGCATGTTGTTCTTCTGACTTAGAATAGATCAAAATGTCATCAATAAAAACAACTACAAACTGATCCAGATAAGTGTGAAAGATACAATTCATATACTCCATAAACACTCCAGGTGCATTAGAAACCCCAAACGGCAACACCAAGTATTCATAGTGTCCATACCGAGTCCTGAAAGCGTGTTTTGAATATCTTTATCCTTCACTCGAATCTGATGGTAACCCGACCTCAAGTCAGTTTTGCTAAACACACGTGCACGCCCAACTGATCCATCAAATCATCTATTCTTAGAAGCGGATACTTGTTCTTGATCATTACTTTATTCAACTGTCAGTAATTTACACACAACCTCATACTACCATCTTTCTTCTTTACTAACAGTACCAGAGCTCTCCAAGGCAACACACTTGGTCTCACAAATTTCTTTTCCACCAAATCTTCTAATTGCTTCTTTAACTATGCTAACTCCGATGCCGACATCCTATATGGTGCCATAGAAACAGGTTTAGTACCAGAGACAAGATCAATGAATAACTCCACCTCTCTCTGGCGGTACATCTAAAATATCATCAGGAAACACATATGGGAATTTGCGCACCACCTACAATTCATCAATTATAACTTGACTTTTCACAGACAATGATGCGAACAACGCAAGCACCTGAGCTTTCTCTTCCAAAAGCTATTTCAACTGCCTAGCAGATAATAAACCAACTTCTTCCTCATCATTAGAAGCAAGAAACCACACCGATTTGTTATAGCAATTGATATGAACATGATTGAACTCAAACCAGTTCATTCCCAAGATCACATCAAGATCCTTCAGCGCCAAACAAATAAGATCAACACTAAAATCCCTATCAAAGATTGACAGAGGATAATTCAAACACACCAAAGAAGTAGTTACCAACCCCTTAGCAGGAGTATCGACAACCATCTCTCCATTCATAGAAGACACAACAAGGCCTAGCATTTTCACACAATAAGAAGCAATAAAAGAATGATTAACACTAGTATCAATGATAGTAATCAAACGTGTATTATTAATGTAACATATACCTCTGATCAACCTGTCGTCACTGGAAGTCTGAGTCCCCGACAAAGCAAACACATTTCCTTTAGTTGAAGCTTTATTTGACTTCTAGCAACGAGTACTACTATGTCCTGGTTCACCATAATTGTAGTAAGTCACCACATTGTTCTTGCAATCAGCAACTAGATGTCCTGACTGCCCACAAAGGAAACACTTCTTCACATCACTTTTGCATTCACTGAAATGGTGACCCAACACACCACACCTAAAGCACTTAAGAGGAGCAGGAGCATCTCCCCCACTTGGCCTTTTACCATCAGTAACCCTCTCTTTACCTTTCTCATCTGGAGCACTGTAAGGCTTCCCACTATTCAGATTCTGTTTCCCCCTCTTCTCACTCAGACTCTTATAATGAGCTGACGAGCCTTACTGTCATCCTCAAAAATCATGCAGTTGTTCACCAAATCTAGAAACCTTCGTATCTGTTGATACCCAATCGCCTACTTAATCTCAGGACATAACCCATTCTCAAACTTGATATACTTTGAGAACTCAGTAGTCGCCTCACTGTGATGAGGATATAACTTAGCAAGTTCCACAAACCTAGCAGCATACTCTGTAACAAAGAGATTACACTGCTTCAGCTCCAGAAATTCTATCTCCTTCTTCCCACGGACATCCTCAGATAAATACTTTTTCAGAAATTCCCTACGGAACACAGCCCAAGTAGACACTTCATCTGAAGTCTCCAACACCTAACGAGTACTGGTCCACCAATCATCAACTTCCTCAACCAACATATGAGTACCAAACCGTACCTTCTGCACCTCAGAGCAATCCATCACCCAAAAGATCCTCTCAATCTCTTTGAGCCATGCATGTGCTCCATCAGGATCATACCTACCCTTAAAAGTAGACGGATTATTCCTCTGAAACTTCTCCAAATGACGGAACTCATCATTCCCACCAGCATTAGGCTGATTCTAAATAGCCCGAGTAACAGCATGCAAAGCAGCATCGCTTCTTCCAGCTATTTTCTGTTTTTCACCACCAACAACAATGGTTAAAAAAACATCGAAAGTTTTCAACTATCACACCACAACAACTCAACAACTTGGCCGGATAAACCGACTTGCTCTGATACCACTATGTAACACCCTAAATATCCCCCGCATAATTTAAATAAAACTATCAGAGTAAATTGAAACATAAACATTTAGGATGCTACACTGCAACAAAAACTTGCTCATGCAATCAGATATGTAACACATAATACTTTCAAAAATTATTAATAATAATAACAACATTGATCATGTCTAAACTTCAATTTCATTAAGTAGTGGAAACATCAAAAACTCATAATTTAATTAATTAAAACATAAATCATAATCTAAGGTAATAAAAAGAAGGCTTAAATGCACTTTTAGCCCCCTTATTTACAAATTTTTAACGTTTTAGTCCCCCTTTTAATTTTTTCAGCCTTTTAGTCCCTTAAGTTGTCATTTTTTTGGATTTCCTGTAGCCCCCCTCCAGTTTTGATTATGTGGCGCTCAAATTGGTTGGTGGGCATGCTTAGTCATATGCCATGTCATTTAATTATTTAATTATTAAATTAATTAATTTTAATTTTAATTATATATTCTTAACTCAATTTAATTATTAAATTAATTAATTTTAATTTTAATTATATATTTTTAACTTGATTTAATTATTAAATTAATTAATTATAATTATAATTTTAATTATATATTTTTAACTCAATTAATCAAAATATTTTAAAGAACTATTTGAGCCCAGATTTTAACAATATAACTCCAGCCCACAAGTATGCATGGTATTGTGTTTGGTTTAACGATATAAACACTAAAGTTTTTTGTACAGAAAACGATGTGGGACATAAAACTATACAACTCATTTAAATATACAACTCATTTAAATAAGAGAGCCTCCATTTTACCAAGAATTCCCTTCAGTTTTTTACTCTATTATTACATACAAGGGTTCTTTTTTAGCGACTCAGTTCTCTGAGGTTCACACCATGGCGGCAAATGCGTCACATAAACAAGGTGAGAATGATCAATATCCCCTAATAGTTTTTGTTGACAAAGGGAAAAACAAAGTTGTCTATGCTGAAGCTGGCAAATATTTTGTTGATGTTCTTTTCAGCATCTTAACATTGCCCTTAGGGACTATTGCAAGACTCGTGGCTAAGGATTCAAATATAGAAGCAGTTAGATTTGGCAGCATTAGCTCTCTCTATCAAAGTGTGTCAAATCTGGATGAACAATATCTATGGTCAAACACATGCAAATGTTACTCAAGCCAAGGAACTCAATGGAACCTTATTGCCAGAAGATGAAACTCAACATCGACGAAACGGAACCTTTGATGTACTATTTATGTGAGTACAAAACTTGCAGAAGAGAAAATTGGTACAACTTGTGTACGTTCAAGAATCAAATATGCATTTGTGGAAAACTAATAAATGTAGTACTTCCACAAAAAACCAATAAAGAAAATGGATTTGTAAAAGAAACTTCCACTTATGTCATTTTCAATAATCTTTTCGTCATGCCTAATCTTCTTAGAACAAGTCTAAGGCTCTCCTTCTGTTTATTCATTCACTTTTGAGATCTCATTTTACAACATTTATTTTCATGTCATTCCTTTCAACAATTTTACTATACCTTCTATAGTATATCTCTCTACCAAAAGGACAATAAAAATAATCCAAAGCTAGAACAAGAGAATCCATTATCTAAAACTTCAATTGAGTTAGGGTGCAATATCATTCATTTCATGTGAATAACCAGCTACCAGACCTCAAAGAACTCAAGTTGGGTTTACATCAGAAAACTAGTTTGTTGCCCAACTCAGCTATTAAATTTGTGGAAATTTGATAGCAGAAATTTATGAGGTAAGATAATGGTGCAGCATGCAAAATGCTTTTGTTGGTCTTGGTAAAGTCCCACATTGTTTTCTCTAAACAATGTTTAAGTGTTTATATGGTTTGAACAAACATCAACAAGTAGGTACTTGTGGGCTAGAGAGATATTTCAATGAAATGAGCCTAGCATAATTGTTTTAAAATTTATATTAAATCATTTAAAAATATATTTATAAAAAACTTAATAAAATAAATAAATTTATTAATTAAAATTATATAAAATAATAAATTATCCTAAGCCAAACATAATTAAAATTATTAATTAATTAATTTGTTAAATATATAAATGACATGGCAACTCAATTAAATGATATGGCATCTGATTTAGCATGCCCACTCACCAATTTAAGCGCCACATAATCAAAACAGGAGGGGGACTACAAGAAATCCCAAAAAATGACAACTTAAGGGACTAAAAGGCTGAAAAAAATTAAAAGGGGGACTAAAACGTTAAAAATTTGTAAATAGGGGGGCTAAAAGTGCATTTAAGCCTAAAAAGAAATAACAACTTAGGAGATATCCATAAAATCTTCAACGAACATAAACAAACAATAAGCGCTCCCTCTTCCCAGTGTTACACATTAGAGCAAACGCCGACTCTATAAAATAAAAGGAAGACACCATCTTCCTCACAAATCCACGCTTCTCTTACGGATTATCTACACGAAGCCCATATAAAGGCAACATTCAAACAGAAGGGGTAAGATATCATAATTATATAAAGAAAAGTATAATAATGAGTAAGCATCAGATTATACAATCACATTTCTATACAGCCAAACAAAACAACACGACACATATGCAATGCAATGAGACTCAACAATTTGACTCAATACATGTGGTACCAATACATGAACTCCCAGGTTCACTGCTCTGATCCCCACCTAGGATCAGAGCTCACCAAAAATCATCCCCATAGGCAACGCTTCACTAATTCCATCACCATAGGAATTAGCTCTCACACCCAATCCACACAATGGATTGAAGCTCACCAAAACTCATTACCATCACCATAGGTAACACTTCACTAATTCCATCACCATAGGAATTAGCTACTCGCACCCAATCCTTCACCATAGGATTGAGGCTCACGAACCACCGTCTCACACCATGATGCATGACACATATATACAATAGACATGCAACAACAACAACAAGTACGATGACATCACATTAGTTAAGATACCACACCAATGTTGGCCACCATACACCAAACACATACTATAACATTTAGCAACAACAACACAACAACCTAGCAAGATACAACAATGCATTTACGAATATGTCACACCACAACTTAAACACCACAATGCATTTAACACCATCACATAACAATTTATTCTATTCAGGTACTAAAACCAATTTTAGAATAAAGTTCATCGCATCCTAAGGCTTCAAACGACACTCGAATCGGACACCCAAAACTCAATATATAATTTTTTGAAGTTTTTCAATAATTGTTCCCAGTGTAACCGGTTACACCCTTGTAACCAGCCTCTGCCACACAATTTCCACTTAGTGTAATCGGTTACCTAAAATGAGGTAACCGGTTACACCCTCATAAACTTGCCCAGAAAATGTATTTTTAAACAGTGTAACCGGTTATCCTCTTTATGGGAACCGATTACACCTGTAGAAAAATCACGTTTCTACTACTTTTTGACACAAAATTCACTTTTCTTCTCTACCTAGACCCCCCAACTCTCATACATTCACATACTCGTGTTTTAAACTCTTAGTCATATCAATACACATCAACCAGAGCATTCTAACAACAACTAATTCATCAAAGCATCACATAATCACACAGTTTGATTCAACATACAACTACTTATCATAAGCATACAATTGCAAGTTCACAATATATGAGAATCAAAATTCCAACATAGAAATCACAATCCCTACCCACAAATCATTATACAATCCCCTATATAATCAGAACCCCACCTTTACCTTAGAGTTCTTGCAAGGTTCTTAAACAATGGCTTCCTTCTCTTTCTCCTAGAGCCCTAGTATCTACTCTTCTCTTTTTCTCCTTTTCTTTGGTTTTTCACGATCTAACAGTTTTTATCCCGCTCTCCCTTATTTCTTTATTTTAATATATTAGTATTATAACTTAATCCAACTAATTAAATAATAATAATAATAATAATTTTCATCAAATATTTATTTAAATAATATTCACCTAATATCATTTAATTAAATAAATATTACTGATATCAATTATTTAGCTCTACTCACAACACTCCCCAATTTCTACACTTTTCCTCACACACGCCTACACCTTAAATTCTATTCTTAAGGGCACTACTCCACACCAAATGTATCCCTATCACACCAAAACACCAATTAACATATACAATTACACAACATCACATTATTTAATTACGAAAAAATAAATTAATTAAACTGGGGCGTTACACTACCTGGTGCACCACCTCTTTGGTTGCTTTGGTATGGGGACTTTCTCTGATTCGACCAGCCTCCTTCTTGCTGATTTCGACCAGTCGAATTGTTGTAGCCTCCTTATCCTTTGTTGCCATTCCAACTGCCTTTGCCTTTCTTTTCTTTTACTGATTGCCCCTTCAAAGCCATATCACTCTTCGAATTTCCTGCAGCTCTTTCAGTCATCATTTGTTCATGAGATTCAAGAGTCCCTTGAAGCTCTTCCTTTGACGATGTTGACAAGTCTTTTGACTCTTCTATGGCTACTACCAAGTGGTCGAACTTTGGAGCTAATGACCTCAAGATCTTTGTAACAATTGATCTTGATGTCAACACTTCTCCACATACCTTGATTTGATTCACCAATTTTGTAACCCTAGTGAAAAAATCTGTTATGCTTTCATTATCTTCCATCTGAAGCAATTCACAGGTTCTTTTCTGAGTTTGTAACCTCACCTTTTTCACCATTTCTGCGCCTCCAAACGATTTCTCTAAGATTTCTCATGTTTTTTTGCCGATTCTACATCACTAACCATTTCAAAATTATTTGGATCAACGCATTGATAAATTATAAAGAGAGCTTTATAATCACTTTTCTTAAATTCTTTGTATGTGGCCTTTTCTTGAACCGACGCATTTTTCTGTAAGTGGTGTTACTCCTTCCTTCACAAGATCCCAAAGATCTTGATAACATAAAACAACCTTAATTTGCTTGCACCAATTCTCATAATTATTGTTCTTGAGAATTAGAAGAATCGCCGAAAAAATCCTGTTTGGATGATTCATTGCCATCATGATTTTCTTACCACGAATAGCTCAGTCAGTGTTCTAGATACCGGATGTTGGAATTAACCCAAAACTTTGAGAATTCAGAATTAATCTTGATGAACAAGATTATTATCGATACACAATAACAATGAAAAGAAAGAAAAATTGTAGAAGAAAGAAAATTAGGGTTTGACAAAATATATAGGAAGATGGTGATTTCACAGTTTGTGGGAAGAGAGTTACTCTGCAGAATTATGTGAATTCAAGTTGTTACAAGAATATGAGTTACTCCCTCTATTTATAGTTTTAGGTTAACTTACTCCCTAAGCCAAAACACAAAACACAAAAACCTAAAATATCTAATTTAGCTAACACTACTAAAATATACCTAAGTCAAAATCCTGTCGAGCAACATGATTCGACATTTCGACACACACACACACACAAGGCTAATTTTGACACATCCTTATTTCTGTCAAGCACTACCTACTTCGACACAAGGAATTACATTCTCAACATTCTCAACATTAAATAATTGGTTCATTTACCCTATTTTATTTGTCTAAAAACAATTTTGTTTATTTATTTTTTATAGAAATTTTTTTTTTAAATAATTAGAATAAAAACAATAAAAAAGTAACATGTATTCAAAATATATTAGCTAAATTATTAGTGTAGTATTAATTTTTTATTTTGATATTATTTTAGGAAAAAACTATAATTGTTATATATATATATATATATATATATATATATATTCAAGGTCAAAATTTTTGAAAAATATATATTCAAAACACATACATTAATGAAATTCAATTAGACCATATATTGTTTAAAATATATTATTCAATTTAATTATTAATATTTTGTTTTTTTTTAATCTTAATGTACTTTTTATTCTTACACAGAATGGTGTTAACCACTATAACTCTCACAGACCATTATGATATCAGGAGGATTTGTACTTTAGTAATTGACATCAAAGTTTGAAATATGGCTTTTACAAATTAAGTCAGAATTTGAAGAAACTTGATTTTCCTTATTTTACCATAAATAAAATGTGTTCCTTCTATTCTTTATAATATTCTTATATTGTATACTGCACTTCTTTGAGAACAGTGTACTTCCAAAGGTGTTTACGTCATCCTTCATTGCTCTAATTCTGAAGAAAGATGAACCTGGTGGCTTGGAAGACTTTCGTCCTATTTGCTAGATAGGGTCTGTTTATAAAGTGGTTTCAAAGCTTTTGGTTACGTGACTTAAGAAAGTTATGGACAATATTGTCTCTGCTACTCAAACGGCTTTTATAGAAGGGCGTAACATTTTGGATGGAGTATTGGTCCTAAATGAGCTGATTGATTATACAAAAAGAAGTAAGTCTAAGGCGTTGATGTTAAAAGTGGATTTTGCTTTAGCTTATGACAAGGTGGAATGGAGTTATTTAAAAGACATTATGCATCATATGGGTTTTGGAAGTAAATTTATGGGTTGGATAGAAGGAACGGTAATGCGTAGTTTTATGTCTGTTTTGGTGAACGGGAGCCCAACCCGTGATTTCAAGGTTTCTCGTGGCTTACGTCAAGGCGATCCTATTTCTCCCTTTCTCTTCGCAATTGCTGCTGAAGGCTTAGCGGTGCTGGTTAATAGAGCTACTCAGGGTGGTGCGTTCCATGGCGTAAAACTCAACTCGGAGATTTCGTATAAGTTACTACAATATGCTGATGACACTATATTAGTGGGAGATGGTTCCTGGTCGAATCTTTGGGCCATCAAGGCCTTGTTGAAAGGTTTCCAATTGGTGTCGGGTCTACAAATAAATTACAACAAAGCGCCTTGTATGGTATAGGAGTGGAGGAGAATGTGTTAAAAGCTGCAGAATGTTTTCTTGGTGTTCATATAGATACATTCCCTTTCAAATTTTTAGGAGTGTATGTGGGGGGAAATCATAGGAAGATCTCTTTTTGGAAACCAATGGTGCAGAAAATTCAAGGGCGGCTTTCAACGTGGAAAGGTAGATTCCTATCTATGGCGGGCAGAGCCACCCTCATTAATTTTGTTTTATCTAATATACCTTTGCACTATATGTCTATGTATTTGATGCCAAGGAAAGTAATTAAGGTCATTACTAGCATCCAATGTCGATTTCTTTGGGGAGGATCTATGTTGGCCAAAAATATTCCCTGGATCAGGTGGACTGAAGTATGTAAGGCGAAGGAGGATAATGGGCTGGGGGTAAAACATGTTAAGTGGTTTAACGGAGCTTTAATGTCAAAATGGCTATGGAAGGTGCTAACTCTAAAAAGGAGGCTATGGCAAGGAATTTTGGAGGTTAGATACCCGAATTACAAGGCTGATTTACATGGCGGGATCTTGTCGGAGTATAATGTTGTGTCTTCACTGTGGTGGAAAGATTTGTTCCTTATTTGGAAGTTGTATGGAGCAGAAGGTTTTATCACTCACATAGAACACGACATTGGTTGTGGTGATAATACTTTCTTTTGGCTATCCAAATGGTGTGGTAATGAACCATTAGCTGTTAGATTTCCTAGTTTGTGGGAGGTGTCTCGTAATAAGAAGGGCAGAGTTGAGGAGTTTTTCAAGGACAATTCTGGCACAGTGAGGTGGATTCTTGATTCGAATTCCAGTTCTGCAACCGGCAGCAGGTCGCGGGAATGGTGCGAGTTGTCTAGTTTGTTACCTATTGATTCTTGGGTGTTGAACGGAGATGATCATGTCGGCTGGGAGGTGGGAGTTGTAGACCATTACACAGTCGATTCGGGATATGAGTTGTTGTTTAAGGCGCACTGTCTTCATCAGGATCAACATAATTTGGGTGAGGTCTACAAATTGATTTGGTGTTCTTCTGCTCAACCGAAAATTCAGCTGTTTGGTTGGAGGTTGTTCCGGGATAGGTTGGCTACGGCAGATAATTTACGTAAAAGACACGTTGGGATGAGTAGTAATGTTGTGTCCTGTCCTTTCTGTCATGGAGAGGAAGAGAGTTTACTTCATTTGTTATATTTGTGTGATAACTCTAAGAAGATTTGGAGTTTTGTGGAGAAATGGTTAGACATTGTTATTGGAAATCATGAATCCCTGTTAGATATGTTTCATAATTGGATTCAAGTTCTGTTGGTCAAGGAAGTATCTATCAAAAATGCAGTTGGTCTTTGGTTGACTATAGGATGGGGGTTATGGTCAACAAGGAACAACATAGTGTTTAATGGTGAAGTGTGGGACTATGGTTTTATGGAAAGGAGAATCATTTTGTATACGTGGTGGTGGGTAGGAAAACGGATTAATGGGAGCTATACTTGTAATTATTATGATTGGACCAACTACCCTTGTGAATTTTTGTAGCATCATTTAGGTTTAAGTTGGTATTTTTGTAGATGGGTTGGATACACCCTTTTGTATCTTGATGGAATATATTTTTCGCTTAGTAAAAAAAAAACTATATTTAGTTTATATATTGATTATATACATTAATTACTTAAGGTTTTCTTTATTTAAGATAATCATAAATAAAATGTATTCCTTCTATTCTTTATAATATTTAAATTTTAATATTTATATTTATGTAATAACTAATGTATTTGGTTTATATATTGATTATATACATCAATTGCTTAAGTTTTTTTTATTTAAGATGATCATAAATAAAATGTGTTTCTTTTATTCCTTATAATTTTCAAATTTTAAAATATTTATATTTACGTAATAACTAATGTATTTGATTTATATATTGATTATATACATCAATTGCTTAAGGTTATCTTTATTTAATATGACCATAAATAAAATGTGTTCCTTCTATTCTTTATAATATTTAAATTTTAATATTTATATTTATGTAATAACTAATGTATTTGGTTTATATATTGATTATATACATCAATTTTTCTTTATTTAAGATGACCATAAATAAAATGTGTTCCTTCTATTCCTTATAATATTCAAATTTTAATATTTATATTTATTTAATAACTAATGTATTTAGTTTATATATTGATTATACACATCAATTGCTTAAGGTTTTCTTTATTTAAGATGACCATGAATAAAATGTGTTTCTTTTATTCCTTATAATATTCAAATTTTAATATTTATATTTATGTAATGACTAATGTATTTGGTTTATATATTGATTATATATATCAATTGCTTAAGGTTTTCTTTATTTAAGATGACCATAAATAAAATGTGTTCCTTTTATTCTTTATAATGTTCAAATTTTAATATTTATATTTATGTAATAACTAATGTATTTAGTTTATATATTGATTATATACATCAATTGCTTAAGGTTTTCTTTATTTAAGATTAGAGGTGTGTATGGTTCTAAAACCAAACCAAATTGAACCAAATATATGGATCAGTTTGGTTTTTAAAACCACTTTGACAAACCTGATTTATTTTTTTAAAACCGATTTATATTTGGATCAGTTTGGTTAATAACCGATTTGCACCAAAAAACCAGTTTCTGTTTGGATCAGTTTTCAAACCAAATTTCCCCTAACTTATTTTGATTAAAATTTAATTCTCAATTCAACAACTTATTCTTAACTCCATCCAACCATTTTTGAAATTAATAATCATTCACTCGTAGTAAATTACATAGTTAAATAAAATTGAATTGAATTAATAAGTAATGATGATGAAAAAAAATGCTAAGGAATTGTAAAAAATCAAGTTATTTCGTGTAGAGATAAAAAATCAAAATTAGTAAAAGCAGAGCATTAATAAATTGAGTAATATATTTTAAATTATATATTGTCAAATTGAATTTCACTATTATGTGTTTTGAATATATATATATATATATATATATATAGATATATATATATATATATATATATATATATATATATATATATATATATATATATATATATAAAACAATTTTTTTATATTCCACATATTTGCTTCGTGAACCAAGTTATTTCGTGTAGAGATAAAAAATCAAAATTAGTAAAAACAAAGCATTAATAAATTGAGTAATATATTTTAAATTATATATTGTCAAATTGAATTTCACTATTATATGTGTTTTGAATATATATATATATATATATATATATATATATATATATATATATATATATATATATATATAGGGTTCATATCCTATGAGAATGTTATTTTTATGTAAGAACATGAGAATGAATCTGAATCATTAGATTTTAAAATAAATGGTGGAGATTATGTGTGATTTTTATTTTTCTCTCTCCTCCATTATTAAAATAAATGATGGCGGAGAGAGAAAAAAAAACTGACACATAATCTTCACCATTTATTTTAAAATTTAATGGTTCAGATTCATTCTCATGTTCTTACATAAAAATGACATTCTTATATGATATGTTCCCTATATATATATATATATATATATATAACGTATTATATGAGAATGTTATTTTTATGTGAGAATATGAGAATGAATCTGAACCATTAGATTTTAAAATAAATGGTGGAGATTATGTGTCAGTTTTTTTCTCTCTCCTCCATCATTTATTTTAATAATGGGGGAGAGAGAAAAATAAAAACCACACATAATCTCCACAATTTATTTTAAAATCTAATGATTCAGATTTATTCTTACGTTCTTATATAAAACTGGCACTCTCATATGATATGAACTATATATATATATATATATGAGAAAATGGGTGATGCACTGACAGTGTAAAATTTTTTTACACTGTCAACCAATCACGACCATGAATCCCGCCAAGTCAGACTGTAATTTTTAAAAAATTTAAAGTACCTCACAAAATAATATGTTTTTATTGGATGATAGTGTAAAACTATTTTACATTGTCAGTGGATATCCATTAAACCCTATATATATATATATATATATATATATATATATATATATATATATATATATATATATATATATATATATATATATATATATATAAGAATTAATGGTATCTTTTCTAAGAAAGATGGAAATTAAAAAATTATAATATACTATTAATTTGATTAATATATTTTAAATTTATATTATTTGTATTTTTCTATTGTTTTTATTCTAATTGTTATTGTAGAAAATTAATTTTCTATTCTAACATTTAAAAGTAATAATAATAAGAAACACAATAGGATGACTACATCAAACACAAATGTTTTATTTAAAATCTTGTAGGTGGGACGGATCTTATATAAGTACAACAAATTTGGTATTAGAGCTTTGGAGCATTATGATTATTGGAATTTATAAATAGAGAACATCTTCTTTTCACAAGATCTATGGATCATGGTTTAAAAATGATTATTTATGTTACTAATTAATTAACATTTATACTTCTCTTAATTTTTAATCATGATAGCATTTTTGAGTTTGAAACTTCTCAAATAACATTCTTCGCTAAGAGTTTTTGCGAACTGCTCTCTAGTACTGATGAAATTAACTTTAACTTTGTCCATTATTGCAGGGATTGTTTACAAGTTTGTGGTTAAAAGACTCAAAAATACTATCATAATTATAATGTAAGAGGAGTCTTAAATGTTAGTTAATTAGTAATGTGAATAATTATTTTTCAGTTATATTTTATTTATGTCAATAAATGTATCGTCTAAAAGTTACAAGCATAATAATAATGCTGAGTTTATTGTTTAGGGGTAGAGCTGTCAATGAACCGAATTAACTCGAAAATTATTCGGAATTCGGTTCGATATTTAAATCGTCGAACTAGGTTCACGAACTAAATAAACTGAATATGAGCGAAAAACTATGTTTGTTAACTAAATGAGCTGAATTTGAACTATACATAGCTCGATTTGTTAGGTTTATGAGTCAACTCGATTATATATGAAAATGATTATATTATTTTTAAGAGTAGTCTTAAAGATTTACTACAAATTTTAACCTTATATTGTCCCTTATGTACTAGTTATGACAATAAACATGACAATTATATTTAGAGTCATCTTTATTGGAAACATTATGACATTTGATAAAATAACACGTGTAATGAAGATTGCAAATGATGTAATCATTCTGCGATGAAAATGTATCAATTTCTAGTAATTTATTGTGTACTATTTCATTAAATATGTAAGTTTCCTAAATATTTTATGAAGTTATGGATTTTTTAGATAAATTTAAACTTCAATTGAGTGTTTTTTGAATTAGACTTTCAAATGTGTCTCTTGAAAGTTGTGTAGTTTTTGAATTAGTAGATTTTTGAAACAAAGTTAAATTCCATACTCATAAATTTTATTTATTTCAATATTTTCTTTTTTAAAAAATATTAATTTAAAATGTCAAATATATAAAAATAAAATAGACTTAAAAAAATAGGTTTTAACGTTGTGAAACAAATGAGTTGAACCTAACAAAATGAACATAATAAGATGAACCGAATAGTTTGTGAATTTTTAACAAGTCGAGTGTTAACTTAAAATAAAAATTTTTGTCGAGCTCGAACCGAGATTTAACCTGAATAAATTCTTAACGAGTCGAGGTAAGGCAAATTCGACTCGACTCAACAAATTTACAGCCCTATTTAGGGGTTACAAGCATAATAATAATCATCTTCTTTATTATAATAAATAAATATTGTAAGTTTATTAAAAGAAATATTATTAATAAAATTTCAGATTACAAAAGTAGTTTTTTTTATTCTTCTTTAGAGTAACTTGGTATTTAGAGAGATATATTTTGTCAATGAATACAATACAATTAAAAGATAATAATCAAATAGTGTTTAAAATAATACGGTTTAAAACCCAATTTATTGTATATTTTTCCTCTCAATTAACATCATATCTAATATGAATAAAACACCATAAGATAAAAGTTTTAAAGTTTTTTCATAAATAAAAAGTTAAAAAATTATTTTTAATAGTATATTATAACAATAAAATATACATAATTCGATATATGATAATAACATACAAATAACATAAATCTCAGTTAAAAATAATCCAAGAGAAAGAGAAAAAAAAACTCTGATGTAATTAGTACCGGTAACAAAAACTGCATGAAATCACAAATATTTTTCAAGATATGAAATACACCACACAAAATATAAATATTGTCGTATATAAGGTTGAGTTCTCAAATAACTCAAAGTACAATATTATTTATTATGATATAAAATGTTTTACATTAATAAGATAATTTCTTATTCCAAGGATCACAATTAAGTCGAGGTGAACCAGTAACAGTCACACATGGTCCGGATTTTTTGATAGAGTATTTGAATTCATCACCTCCATTAATATTTTTTGATTGGTCGTATACATCATACCAATTTAACTCATTATTCCATTGAAATGAACAGAAGAATAATATTCCTCCCCAAAATTTTGGTCCAAACTCAAAACCATAATTTTCATTAGGATGAAAAAGATGCGGACCCAGATCATCATCTTTAGATTTACAATGGACACTTAAATCTAAGTTATCTTCTAAATTATTTGTAATTGTCATATGCACTTAACCTATAACATTGTTCACTAATAAAACCGTCAGCACACATAATAAGAGAAATTTTTTGATTACAAGAGACATTATGATTTTAAGTAATCTTTCTGTTTAAAAGTGAATACCTTCTGTCTCATGAAGCATATATTTATAGGAGATTTTTAGGAAAAACTAAAAAAATCAAACATTACATATATTAAAATATTTAATATTTAATTTAATTTAATATTACCAAGAATGAAATAATTCAAAAGACAAAAAGAATAAATAAATTAACGAGTATTCCAGAAACATAGATTAAAATAATAAATTTAACATTATTTAAGAAATTAAAAAGACATACTTTTTTAGATATACGTCTATTTAATAAACTGAAAATATAAATAATCAATTTTTTTCAATAAACTTAAACTTAATCTATTTTATTTATTTAGAATTCTTAACTCATGTTCGGAGGTAAGGATTAGTTTGACCCTTAAAGATATTAATTAATATTTTTTATTTTAGTTTTAATTGGAGAAAATGGTATCGTGGATATTAAAAAATATAAATTATAAGAGTGTTAAGTACTGATTTAATTGAAATTTTATTTATGATTACTATATTCTTTATTTAGTACAATTTAACTATATAAGAAAACTTATAATTTTGTAATAACAAATCATTATTCAATTACTGCCTAGTTAAATGTATTTTTATTGTTTATATTTGTTAGAAAAATTGTCTTATATACCCATGCAAATTTCCAAAATAGTCATTTGGATATTTATTGATTTTACTTTAATATCAATTCAACGTTTCTATAAAAATCACATTTCACCATTGCAAGATTCATGTGTTCTTTTTCTTTTTATAAGAAATTAGTAATCACTTTAATGCATATATATTATTTTAAAATAAAATATAATTTGGTACTTTTAACCGTTTCCTTTTTATTATCATTACTTTATATTAGATGATTTTGTTTTTTTTTTTTTTTTATAAAGCAAAAGATCTATTCTTATGATTAATATGGAAGTGAAGAAACTTAAAAGGTAAAACTAATTTATCAATAATATTCTCATATATTTTAGTTTTCACTGTTGTGGCAACACTATCATTTTCTTTCAATATTGAATATTTTCTAGAATTATATGCTTACGTGACATTTTTATCTTCACCTACTCTTAAATTTTTTTTATAATTATTACATATTTTTTATTCTCTATTTTATAATAAAATAAATAAAAATAATAAAATTGATTTATACAATACTTCGTCTATTTCATATTATAAAATTATGTTATTTTTTTATTTATTAAACATATAATCTATATATAAATCAAATATATTTATTATTAAATGAATCTAAATATTAAAATTTGAATATTATAAAGAACAGAAGAAACACATTTTATTTATGGTTATCTTAATTAAAGAAAACCTTAAGCAATTGATGTATATAATCAATATATAAATTGAATACATTAGTTATTACATAAATATAAAGATTAAAATTTAAATATTATAAGGAATAAAAGAAACACATTTTATTTATGGTCATCTTAAATAAAGAAAACCTTAGGCAATTGATGTATATAATCGATATATAAATCAAATACATTAGTTATTACATAAATATAAATATTAAATTTTGAATATTATAAACAATAAAAGGAACACATTTAATTTATATTCATCTTAAATAGGAGTGTGCAAAAAAACTGGTTCACAAGAACCAAATTTAAAAATATGGTGCACCAATTTCAAAAATCCATATTATTTGGTTTAAAACTAGTCCAAATTCATTTTACTAAAACCATAAAAAACCAATGTCCACTTTTTAAAACCAATATTTAGACAAGCAGTCTCTCCTATATCTCGTGTGATTCCGGATGCAGCTGTTATTAGTAATCTTTCAGGCGATAATCTGGGGGGGTTTCAAGTAAAGAAGAAGAAAAAGATAGTCATAGATGACATTTATCAGAAGTTAAAGATTCCTTTTTGTCCATCTTACTATGCTACTTTGCTGCACTCTGAAAGTAATTATCATAGGTCTGCTTTGGATCAATCATGTCAGGTTGGGGGTTCTAAGGAACAGAGGGTGTCATCTCAGGCTGAAAAACCATCTGATTCTTTTGACAATTCTATCTCGGACTATGGTTTCATTCAGAATAACTCTAGGATTAAGAAGAGATTGGAGAACCTGCCTGCTAGGATTTGGGATTCTATTAAGTCTCTTGGTATTGAAGCGGAGGAAGATGATGAAGTTTTTTAGAGTATTTTGAGGAATCTTGAGAAGACAGATAGGAAATCAAGGAAAGGCAAGAAGGGGGCTGCTACAGGTGGAAAATGAATTTAGTCACATACAACATAAGAGGGCGTGGAGGTGTTTTGAAGAGGCAGAAAATTAGAGAAGTTCTTCGTAAGGCAGGAGCTGAAATGTGTTTTGTTCAAGAAACTAAACGTTCAGAAATGACGGATTCAATTGTACATAGTATTTGGGGCGATTCGTTTTGTTGTTGGTCTGCAAATAATTCCAATGGATCATCTGGTGGCTTAATGACTATTTGGAAAGAAGGAGTTGTGGAACCTATATGCAGCTATAGAGGTTTGGGGTTTTTAGGTTTACAAGTCATTTGGAGAGGCAAGAAATACTATATGTTCAATGTTTATTCTCCCTGCACTATCACAGAGAAAAGGAATTTATGGTCTCAGCTCATTAATCTTAAAAACAACTTGGAGCCTGGTGAATGGATACTAGGTGGGGACTTTAATTCTATTAAGTCCTCTGCTGAACAAATTGGTTACACTTCCCTAAATACAAGATATATGCTGGAATTTTCTGAGTTTATTAACTCAATGGGTTGTGTGGATCTGCCTCTTGTTGGTTCCAAATACTCTTGGTTTCAGCCGAAAGGTAATGTTTGTAGTCGCTTGGATAGATTCATAGTCACACATGGAGTTTTCAATGAATGGAATATGGTCAATCAAAGGATAGGTGAACGTGATGTATCCGACCATAGGCCTGTGTGGAGCTCTGCAAAAAACATAAACTGGGGGCCCAAGCCTTTTAAAGTTATGTCCTGTTGGTTTGATTATTCAAACTTTATGCCTTTTATCAAAAAAGAATGGGAAGAGTTTCAGGTTGTTGGCAAGGCATCTTTTATTCTGGCTAGTAAGTTGCAAAATCTTAGAGAAAGGCTTTGCTGGTGGAATATTAACGTATTTGGTTGGGTTGATACCAAAATCAAGACGGATGCTGGTGTTATAAATGGGATCGAAGACTTATTTGTTTTAAATAGAGGGGTCATAACTTCTGAGGAATATTCAAAAAGGAATGAAGCAGAAGTTGATCTTTGGAAATCTTTGAGGATTAAAGAAAGCATTCTAAAACAAAAATCTAGGATGAAATGGAACGCTGATGGAGATGATAACACTAAATTTTTCATGCTGCCTTGAGGAATCGTATTAATATGAATACCATTTCATCAGTTTGTATCAATGGTATTTTGGTGGAAGAGGTTAAGAAGGTCAAGGGTGCTGTCAATGAGCATTTTGCTAAGAGGTTCAGCAGGGTTTCAAGACCTTATCCATCTATTGGTGAGTCAGGTTTCAGGAGTCTGTCTAGTGGTGATAGAGTGGATTTAGAGGCTGATGTGGATGAAGCAGAGGTTAAAAGGACTGTGTTTGAGTGTGCTGGGGATAGCAGTCCAGGCCCTGATGGTTTCTGTTTTGAATTCTTTAAACGATGTTGGAGTATTGTAGGAAAGGATTTTACAAATTGTATTCTAGAATTTTTCCAGGGTGAGAAATTACATAAAGTTTTTGCTTCTTCTTTTGTAGTCCTCATTCCCAAACTGGACATCCCTATGTGTCTAGACGATTACCGGCCTATATCTTTAATTAGTTTTGTTTACAAAGTCATATCCAAGATTCTTGCCAACAGACTCAAGAAAAAAATTGGTGGCATCATTTCAAACTCCCAAACAACTTTCATAGAAGGTAAAAATCTGGTTGATGGCGTCCTCGTCCTTAATGAAGTCATCGACTTTGCTAAGCGTTCCAAGAAAGAGCTCATGCTTCTAAAGGTTGATTTCGCCAGAGCATATGATTGTATTGAGTGGAATTATTTAAGAGATGTCATGAAGATTATGGGGTTCGGCAAAAAATGGATGTCGTGGTTGGAATATGGTGTATTTAACAGTTATGCCTCTGTTTTGGTTAACGGTAGTTCTACCCAGGATTTTGGAGTGCATAGAGGTCTTAAACAAGGGGACCCCCTTGCCCATCTTTTATTCACGATTGCTGCTGAAGGTTTAGCTGTACTTATGAGAAGAGCGATAGACAACAGTTTCTTTTCAAGTTTCAAAGTCAGCCCTGAAGTGTCCTTTCACCTGTTGCAATATGCGGACGACTCGGTTATCTTAGGGGATGGATCTTGGAGGAATATATTGGCAGCAAAGTCAATTCTTAAAGGGTTTCAGTTAGTCTCTGGTTTGGATATCAACTTTAACAAGAGTTCCTTTTTTGGTATTGGTATAGACGATTCAATGTTTTCGGCTGCTGGTCTCTACCTTGCTTGTAAGATATCACCATGTCCTTTTAATTTTCTAGGCATTCAAATTGGAGGTAATCATAGAAATGTTGCATTTTGGAAACCATTAATAGACAAGGTCCGTTCTAGATTGAGTTCTTGGAAAAGTCAATTTTTATCGATGGGTGGAAGAGTGACTCTAATTAATTCTGTCCTCGCAAATCTTCCGATACACTATATGTCATTTTACAAACTCCTTGCCAAAGTTATCAGGATTCTCACTTCTATTCAAAAGAATTTCTTGTGGAATGGGTTGGTTTCCAAAAAGGGCGTGTCGTGGATTGCTTGGAAAACAGTATGCAAAAAGAGGGAAGAGGGAGGTTTAGGAGTGAAAGATATCAAAATTTTCAATAATGCATTGATGTTTAAATGGATTTGGAGAATCTTGGCTCGACGGGATACTTTGTGGAGGCATTTAACTGCGTTTCGTTATTCTAACCATTCATTTGAATTTTATTCTAGCGCGAGTTTTAAATATTTAGTTCCTGCGTCTATTTGGTGGCGTGATTTGGTACAGGTTTCCATTTTCTGTGGGTTGGATACAGTTTCTGACTGCATTTTGTATAAATTAGGTAATGGCGATAGAACACCTTTTTGACTATCTAGGTGGGCCGGTGGTAATATTCTCGCACCAGATTTCAGTGAATTATTCTTATTAGTAGAAAACAAGGGTTGTTTAGTGGCGGATAATGGCACCTGGGTTAACGGTTTGTGGGTATGGAACATTATAGGAGAGTTTTATTCTCTCTCGCAGCAAAATCGTATGCAGCTGTCATTGTTGTATTGTGTCCTGTCCGATTACCAGCCGTCTGTTGGAGCAAGGGACGAGATCTCTTGGCTACTCAATGATGATTTCCTTTTTTCTGTTTCATCTTTGTATAGTCATTTGCAGGTAAAGCTGGCTGCCTCTGAGTCAGGTGTTACTGATCAATTTAAAGCTGCTTGCAAGCTTAATTGGCTAGCCTAAGCTCCTCTTAAAGTGAAAGTGTTTGGTTGGCGGATGTTGTACAAAAGAATACCTTCGCGAGACAACTTGTATCGTAGAGGTATTATTACCAATAGTCACGATTTGCCTTGCCCCTTTTGTTTCCTGCATCAAGAAACGGTGGAACACATTCTCTTTTGCTGTCAAAAATCAGTGCTGGTATGGAATTTTGTATGTAGTTGGTTAGGGATACCACATATCCTTGTAGAATCTATGATGAATCATTTATCATGTTGGTTGGCAGGGTGTGTTAGTAGGAAATTTCAAGTCACTAATGTTGTGGGATTTTGGTTGATAATTTGTTGGGTTATTTGGGCGTCCCGAAATAACATTATATTTAGGGGTGAATTTTGGGACATGGATACAATTTCGAATCGTATTCTTACTTTCTCTTGGTGGTGGATAGGTAAGATGCATAAGAGTTCACTTCTATGTAATTATTACACTTGGGTAAACTCCCCAGGTGATTTTTTGTAGGCCTTGATTTTTGGTAGGTCTATTGTTGTATATGGGTTGGGATACCCCTCTGTATCCCTGATTAATATATTTTGTTAGATTATCAAAAAAAACAAAAAATGGTTAGTCCACTTTTTAAACATAATTTTTTTTTTCTTGTTTTTGTTTCATAGTCATAAGTGACAATTAAGGTGATTTATATTTAATAAATAAAAGTCATATATATATATATATATATATATATATATATATATATATATATATATATATATATATATATATATATATATATATATATATATAACTTTTATTTATTAAGACATGGCAATTCAACACAGAATAAAGTCAATTTATTTCAAGCCACCATAATCAAATAGTAAAGTCATCTCACAAGCCCAGCCATTTAATTCAATTTTCTAATTGAATCACTAACGTTATTTATGTTTAATTACTCAATTTTGATTTTTCTGATTGATTTTTTTTTTACAATTCCTTAGCATTTTTTTTATCATCATTACTTATTAATTCAATTCAATTTTATTGAACTATGTAATTTACTACGAGTGAATGATTATTAATTTCAAAAATGGTTGGATGGAGTTAAGAATAAGTTGTTGAATTGAGAATTAAATTTTAATCAAAATAAGTTAGGGGAAATTTGGTTTGAAAACTGATCCAAACAAAAACTGGTTTTTTGGTGCAAATCGGTTTTTTTTTTTTCATAAACAAAATGGATTCAAACGGATACAAAGGGGTATCCGAACCCGACTACAAAATCAACTACGGACCCACCGTTACAAAAAATCTATCGGTGATTTGATCCAATGGTAATAATTAACCAAACTGATCCAAATATAAACCGGTTTTAAAAAAATAAATCAATTTTGTCAAAGTGGTTTTAAAAACCAAACTGATCCATATATTTGGTTCAATTTTATTTGGTTTTAGAACCATACACACCCCCAATCTTAAATAAAGAAAACCTTAAGCAATTTATGTATATAATCAATATATAAACTAAATACATTAGTTATTACATAAATATAAATATTAAAATTTGAATATTATAAAGAATAAAAGGAACACATTTTATTTATGGTCATCTTAAATAAAGAAAACCTTAAGCAATTGATATATATATATATATATATATATATATATATATATATATATATATATATATATATATATATATATATATATATAATCAATATATTAACCAAATACATTAGTCATTACATAAATATAAATATTAAAATTTGAATATTATAAGGAATAAAAGAAACACATTTTATTTATGGTCATCTTAAATAAAGAAAACCTTAAGCAATTGATGTGTATAATCAATATATAAACCAAATACATTAGTTATTTAATAAATATAAATATTAAAATTTGAATATTATAAGGAATAGAAGGAACACATTTTATTTATGGTCATCTTAAATAAAGAAAAATTGATGTATATAATCAATATATAAACCAAATACATTAGTTATTACATAAATATAAATATTAAAATTTAAATATTATAAAGAATATAAGGAACACATTTTATTTATGGTCATATTACCAAAACTTTATTACTCAGCATAGCAGAGGGGATCTTATCTACCTTTGTAAGTAGAAAACCTGAAAAATTTTATAAAACTTTGAAACTTCTAAAAAAAACTTCTGAGAACAAGAGGAATCTCAGATTTCCTTATATAGGCGCATTGGCCAGAAGACCGGTAACCTATTGGTCCGGTAAAAGCTAAACTGACAAAACCAAAAGTCAAAAAGCAAATAATAAAAAGCAAAAGTAAACAGTAAAAAGATAACCCGGGTGCTCTGTGGGTCCCATCGACGGAATCTTAAACTGACTTTTGCAGTACAAGACAAGACTAAAAACAAAACGTCGCCATCTCTGATGGAGACATAACGCAAAATGGGGGACAATATATCGTTAACTGAAGAAGATCCACACAGAGGTGGGTAACAGCTTTATGAAGGCTGAGAGGAAAGTCAAAAGGATAAGATTCCCATTATCTTATCTTGTCTGGCGGCTCCTATTGCTGAGCGGGACGCTTTCCTTTGTCTTTTCTGGATTGTTGGCTCATGCCTTCAATCATGGAATCCCAGAAATCTTCTAGGGCTGGCTCATCTTCTTCTTCTTGTGATTCTCCAGCAATAATATTGGTGTCCATGGAATCCTTGGAGGATACTGACATATCTTCCCTGCTAGATGTGGGGAAAACTTTGAAAAATTATTTTTTCATGTGGTCGAGAGTTCTTACCATAATATCTGCTTCAGTCTCTTGAGGAAATTTGTTTTGGAAATGTTCCTTGAGGGATGTCATTGACATAGTTTGGGAACTTTGTTCCACAATGCCTTCAGCCTTATCTTCGTGGATTGCAACTTTGATTGCTGCTATTTTAGCTTTAATATCTTCTTGATCCATTTTATTCCACCATTTATAGAAAAATTGTCTTTCTAAAATGGGGATGTTATATTTGTCTTTGGAGATATTTAAATTCCATCTCCATATCCAAGGAATCTGGAATTTGGTGAAAAACATCAGAGGACATTGTCTTGTAATAAGAACATTGTTCATGGTCAATGGGCTGTATTCGCACCAAGGAGTATAAACTCTCATAATTTCTTCTGGCAAAATTTCCAGTGATGGTCCAAACTTGATCCACCAATGAAAGAACCAACTGGGTATTGGTTTTTCCAGTATTTCTGGATTAATTGTAAAGAACCATGAATGTTTATTTTTTTGGGTTCTGGTAATAGAATGTCTGGGTATAAGCTTGAATATAGTCCCAGTAATTAAAGTAAACATATTTACCTTCTCCTATTTTCAGAGCCCTATCACTATTAGGGTTCAAGCCCCATTCTTTAGGGGAAATAATGCGTCTAATATGACATTTGCTAAAGTTTATGAAACTTTCTGGGTTATTTGTTTGATAATAATGGGGTAATTTCTAGCGATTTTGTTATAATTAACAAAATTTCCAAATTTGGTCTTGCTTTGCCATAAAGACCAGCATACCCTCTTGATTCAAGATATCTTTCTTTGATTGCCCAAGCATTGTTTGGGTATAATTTCAAGTCTTCCTCCTCAATATGCATGAGGGTTTCCGTGACTGGGTTTTCCAAGTTATCAATGATTTGATTCTCTTCTGTTGTTATAGTATCTTTACAAGATACTTTTATTTGAGAAGCATCAATTTGATGTTGTGGCATATCCCTGCCTTGTTGTCTGGCTCTATGAGTTGTGACCTGGGTCCAGTCTCCAATTAGAGAAAGGTTTTCTTGACCAAAGAGTGGCATATTGCTACTCTGTCCTCTGGTAATTCCTTGAGAAAAGGCACTCCCACCTCTTCTTCCTCTCCCTCTGGAGAAGGTTGACATGGTTAACCCTGCAAAAATTCACGAGTTAGAAAATCAGCAAGTGAATTATTTTCACCTATTATATATTCAATATCAAAGTCAAAAGCAGATAATTGAGCTTGCCAATTTGCAAATATTTGTTTAGACACAAGATTTTTGACATCTTTTTCAATGATAGATTTAGCAGAGCTGCAATCTATTTTTAACAGAAATTTTTGGTTTAACAAATCATTTTGAAATTTCGAAATACATTTTATAATAGAAAGCATTTCTTTCTTAATAGTGGCATATTTTGTCTGTGTAGGGTTCCATTTCCCTGAAGTAAATCTAACTAAAACTTGTTTATTTGTATTAGGTATAACCTATTTTAATATACCTCCATAACCTAGATTAGAGGCATCAATTTTTACAATCTTAAAATAATTAGGATTGGCTAAAGAAAGACAGGGTAGGGTTTTGACCCTATCCTTTATACGTCTCATGGCTTGAGTATGTTGCTCAGTCCAAGGACCAGGATTCTTTTTTTAATCTATCATATAAGACAGCAGTATCTTTAGCTATATCTTTGTAATAATCTGAAATATAATTCAGACTTCCTAAGAATCTTTGTAATTGAGTCTTATCAAAAATTACATCTGGAAATTTAGATGCAAATTCAATACTTCTTTCTATAGGGATAATTGTTCCCTAATCAATTTCATGACCTAAAAATCTAATCTTTGTTTGAAAAAGTTTCATTTTTGGGGCAGATATAACTAACCCATTATGTTTGATTAAACCTTTGAATATTTTCAAGTGTTTAATATGTTGTTCAATGGTTTTAGAGAATACTAGAACATCATCAATATAAACAATACAGAATTATGTATAAGGAATGAATATGTCATTCATAATATTTTGAAATTCAGAAGGGGCATTTTTAAGCCCAAATGGAAGAACATTCCATTCATAATGCCCAAAAGGGACAGTAAAAGCAGTCTTATATCTGTCTGCTTCTTTTATCTGGATTTGCCAATATCCAGACTTCATGTCAAATTTTGAAAAGATTGCAGATTCATTTAATCTGTCCAACAAGTCTTTCTTGTTAGGAATTGGATATCTAATCCATTTTAAAACCTTATTAAGGGATTTATAGTTTATAACAAGTCTTGGAACACCACGTTCCTTTTCTGCATTTTTATTAACATAAAATGCTGTACATCTCCAAGGAGATTTAGATGGTCTGATAAGACCTTTTTGTAAGAGAGAATCAATTTCTTTCTTACATAACTCCATATATTCTTGGTTCATTTGAGCCGGTCTGGCTTTGGTTGGAATGTGACTTTCATTAAAGTCATCTTCATAAGGTAGAGCAATCATATGCTTCTTTCTATCCCAAAAGGAATTGGGAAGGTCATTGCAGACTTCTATCTTGAATCCATTCTCAATCAGTTTGATTTGGGATTGGATTTCTTTTTGTTTTAGTTGCTCTCTGATATTTAGCAACTGTATTTCTTCTTGTAAGGAACAAATTTGTCTCTTTTTATTTAACAAACTATCTTTGATCTCATTGATCAGTCTAGTTTGTGGTACTGTTGTAAATTCAAAAATAATTTCTTGATTATTGATGTTAGTAACAATCCCTCTAGGACTGATATTAATAATTGGCATAATTTGATGAAGAAATGCTGTACCCAATATGATTCTATGGGTCATATTTTTTACTGAAATAAAGTGAGTAGGTAGGCATATTTGCTTCGTACAAACATAAGCATTGTTAATTTTATAATTAACTTGCAGTTTATCTCCACCAGCATGGGTAAGAGCTTGGGTTGTTTTATCAAAATATTTGGTTGGAATTATTCCTTCCTGGAGACAATTAAGATCAGCTCCACTATCAATGAGAGCTATCTCATTCTCCAGAATACATTGTTTACTAATAACTAAAGTAACTTTCACAAACCATTTTTATGAAGTAACTTGGTCAAGAAGGGTTACATAGTCTGGTTTTTTGACCCAACTAATATTATTATTAGTTAAGGTTTCTTCAGTAGAAGGAATTTTGATATTATTTTCTTAAAAAGTAATTCTTGTGGATAAACCATTGTTATCCTTCTTCATCTGAACTATTTCAAATTTTAACTGGTTTATCTCATGTTTCAAATCATTAATTGAAACCAGATTTTCTCTAATATTGGTGTTTTGAAATCTAGATAAGACTTCACTGAATTGGTAAGGTGCTTCCAAAATTTTTGGAGCTTCTTCTTTCTTAGAAGATTCATTTATTAATGTTTCTAGCATTTTTCTCTTTAGATCATTGTCTGGAATAGATTCTATCATTTTAATAATTCCATCTTGTTCTGATGTTAAAACATTAACATTTAATCCATTCATTTCTACAATGGATTTCCAGTAATCCACCTCATTACTGCATTGACATTCATTATTGTCACAGTCATCATCATCCGTGGAGGAATTATATAAAATTCCTAATTCATCTTCTCCATCAGAAGTACTAGAATTGGATCCAGTATCCATTAATAAGACTTTTTCTAGTTTGTTTCTAAGCTCTTCATCCTCAATTTTATGAAGGGCTTTTTTGGTCCAACATTGGTTAGCATAATGGCCAACCTTTCCACATTTATGACATATAATGTCCATTTTCTTGGCTTTGCGTTTTTCTTTGGACTGGTAAGATTTGGGTTTAACCTGTTTATTAGGATAATGTTTCTTATAATGGTTTTTCTTGAAAGGTTGTCTCTTGTAATCCCTATAAGGTTTAGATTTTTTAACCTCCTGCTTTTCCCTATTGGGTTTGGAGGATTTGCTTAGGTCAAAAGCAAACTGCTATAGGGTTTACTATAAAGTCCTAACCTCCCTTAAGACAGAAAAACATCAATTAGGTGATTTCTGTGAACAGTTTGCTTTTGACCTAAGCAAATCCTCCAAACCCAATAGGGAAAAGCAGGAGGTTAAAAAATCTAAACCTTATAGGGATTATAAGAGAAAACCTTTCAAGAAAAACCCTTATAAGAAACATTATCCTAATAAGCAGGTTAAACCCAAATCTTACCAGTCAAAAGAAAAACGCAAAGCCAAGAAAATGGACATTATATGTCATAAATATGGAAAGGTTGGCCATTATGCTAACCAATGTTGGACCAAAAAAGCCCTTCATGAAATTGAGGATGAAGAGTGACCGATAAATAGCAAGTGTACTATTTATCAGTGTAGTAATAAAAGGGGTTTTCCCCGAAGTCGATCTCTTGAGGACTGTCAGAATTTATAATGCCAAATGTATTTTCAATTAAAAAAAAGTTTCCTTGGTAAGAGTTGATGAGTAGTAATTTTAACAACGAAAAGAAATGTAAATATAATTAAGGTTTTAGACGATTATGAAAATAATGCTAGGAGAGGTGTATGAAATCCCTTATAATAACAATTTTTCCTATGTGTGCAATAATACTGTAAATTTTATTATCACCGCCTCTTTAGATTAGTTTTCCAAAATTCCTTTAGAGAAAACCCTTTGGTATTCTCTCTATACCCCAATTCCTTGGTGATATATAGAGAATCCCAAACTTTTTTGTTTAACAAAAGTAATACGGTTAAAATACGATATCCCAATTCCTCGGCGATATCGAATTTGATATTGTTATACGAACGCGTTAAAATGGTTTTCCAACCTAAATTCAACCGTAAATCAAATCCAATTTTCCAATAAAGATTTGTATGAAGAACATCGTATAACAAGATTAATAAAATAAACAGTACAATTACTACTAAAAAGATTCAATTGTCATTACATAAGGAAATCAGGGACACCCCCTAGCATTGGGGGGTTTAGCCTCTCATGTTCATAATTAAAACAAAAACAAGGGAAAGATACAAGAAAGACATTACAAAGAGTGTAGGATTACTTTGATCTCAATTGCTTCCGCGAATCGATGATCTCCGTTCTCCCAGATTTCTCCCAAGCATGAACTTTTCTCGTACAATTGTTCGTAAAACCCCAGATGATCTTTTCCCTCCTCTAGACCTAACTTAAATAACTTTGATCTGTCCATACATTCCAAGAAATACCCAAAATACCCCTCAGATAAGTGTTTTAGCAAAACAGGAAAAATCACAAAATTTTGGTATCGCACAAACACTACACCGCGGTGAAACCACGGACCTCAACCCCCTTTTCGGTTACCTCTCCAACTATGCTTTGGGCTTAAGTCTTTCCTCGATTTTCGACCCTTTTTGTTCGGACAATCACTTTTAAGGCATCAATGATGATTTTTCCTCACATGTACAAAATTAATCAAAGTTTATTTTTCTAGGCACCCTTATTTTTCTCGCACATTGGCATTTGTTTGTCCACTTAGGGACGACTCTTAGGTTCGACCGCCGTTAGGCTAAATAACCGGGTGAGGGTTACCCAACTTAGAAGGACAAGTCGTCTAATTACCTTTATTCACATTTTTTTTCGGTGCCTTGACTCTATATATTTTTTTAATCAACTTTGTACATGCAATTCTTATAGGTATGCCAGACTGTCATTTTAAACTACTCGGGGAATACTTCTCATAATGAAGCACTATGGCACAAATCTACACGTTAGACTCGTTCCCATACTCAGAGGATCTGGGGTGTTTGTAGTATACTGACGTTTTCAAATTTTTCCAAAAATTTTCACTAAGCTTCTTTTCCCTCAAACTCTATATACTTTCTTCTCCCTCACTCATGAATACAAGACTTAACAAAACCTGCAAAAAATTTTCAATTCGGAGAACGGGTTTCACAGTGGTTTTCTGACACAACTTCAAACATAACAAAACATAACTAAAGACTCAAAAGAAAATTTGACACAAAACAAACACACAACAAGTAAAACAAACACAAAACAAGTAAAAACCCCCCACACTTGAATTCAACAGTGACCTCACTGTTGTTAGACAAATGTGAGAGGGGACTCACAAAATTCTACTGAGAAGGTGGGAAGTACAGCCTCATCTGCTGCATCCACTCATGCATTTCTCGCATCATCTCTTCTTGCCGAACTTGTTCATCGCCTTGGCGAGAAAGTTCATTCCTTTGGTGGGACTGCTCCTCCCTGATTTCACCAATTTCATTCTGCAACCATGTCCACTGATCTGGTGTCATAGAAAAAGATCTTGCTCTAGTGTTTGATGCTCCTTCATGAGGGGGAACAGTCTGATAAGGTTCAGGTTCCACCCTAACACCTTCTTGAGCTGGAATACCTGCATCAACATTATCCTCATCCTGCTCGTCCGTAACAGTTACGACGGCACCTCCATAAACCCAATTATCAGTGTCTTGAATCCCACTTCTGTGGGGGTTAGGTAAAGCCATAAAAAATTGCCCAGAACATAATAAAGAATAATTCCCATTATTAAAAGCAATCATACGCTGTTGGACTAGCGCATTCATGTCAAGACGGGTGTTACCTGACACTGGAGTCTCATCAAGTGCAACTTGGTCATATCCCAAGTGCTCGGCTATCTGGGTAATCATACCCCCAACAGAAATTCCTCCCGAAGGAGCTCGACCAACTCGTCCTAAATAATCAGCCGCAAAGGCTGCAACACTTACCTTGATATTGTTAGCCATAACATATAAGAAGAACAGCTCTTTCTGGGTTGCCACCCCGGTGCTGTCACCACGGCCAAACAAAGTGTGAGCCAAACATTTCTGCGCATAACGAAAACACGGATTCTGAATCCCAGAAGCCTTGGCTCCCTTGGCTACATATTCTGGTTGACCGGTAATTGCCCTCCAGAATTCTCTTGCCTCAAAATCTTCAGGCACAAATCCAGGGCCAACAGTCGGAAGTTTTAAAATATTCCCCACCTCTTCCACGGTCAGCTCATGGTCATTATCATACAACCTGAAACTCATAGTCCCATAAAAATGGTAAAAAGAACCTGCTGTCCATTTCTTTTTCAATTTAAATTCAATAGTACTAAGAAATTCTAAAGTTATGTGTTCATAAGTATGTGCTTCATACTGCATAAACTCCAGCATTCCTAGTGTGCGAAACATTCTATCTATCTCAGTATTCAGCCCCAAAGCAGATAAAGTTTCATAACAGATATACCTGGTGGGTGTGATTTTGCGTTTAACATGCAAGGCGTACCTCTGCTCATGATCGTCGTTATCAAATATAATTCCGTGAGCATTTGGCTGGCGGACATTTCGCTTTCGAGAACGGGAGGTTTCATCAGCGACCTTCTTGCCTTTGTCTCCTCTTTTCGGGGGTATTTTCGTCACCCTAAAAAAATAAGAAAACTGAAAACAGGAATTAGGAAAAAAATTACCGTAGACTTGACGAGGAAGATGAGAGGAACAACTTTTGTGAAGCAAGGTAAGGGTTTAGGTGAGTGGGTGCTTGGAAAAATGAGGGTTTTGTGAAGAGGGGCAATGGAGTTTTAGCTTTTGCAAAGAGAGTGGAGGAAGAAGATGAGAGAAGTTAGTAAGAAAAAAAAACCTAAAAATATAGAATAAAAGTAAATAATGAGAATAAATGGCATGGGGTCCACTAAATCAAATTCAAAATAATAAAAATAAATGCACAAATAAAACAAAAAAAACAAAAATAAAAGATTTGAGAAGTCCGCCTTTCCTGACACGGGCCGTGTCCTGTGACACGGGCGGCCGTGTCAGGTGTGCTGTAATAAAAGGTATCCCATTCCACCAACCAGCAACCAAGGGGGTCTGACACGGTCCGTGTCCCGTGACACGGGCGGCCGTGTCAGAGTACATCTTCCCCGTTTTTAATTTATTTTTTTTTTTATTTTTTTTTCGTTCTGCAGTTTCTCTCCTGCCCGTTATGCTGGACTCTTTTCCTTACTGATTATCTACGTAAAACCTGCAAAATAACTAAATAAACACACACACACACACTCCATTAATTAAAATAACACTGTGGGTTGCCTCCCACAAAGCGCTTCGTTTAACGTCGCATGGCTCGACGGTCGTCCGTCCTATTATGTAAGACGAGCGACATCAACCTGACCAGTTGGTTGACCTCGGAAGTAGGGCTTCAACCTCTGCCCATTCACCTTGAATACATCTCCATTAGCTTGGTTCTTTATCTCAACTGCGCCGTGTGGAAACACTTTATGCACAACAAACGGTCCTGACAATTTAGACCTCAATTTTCCAGGAAACAACTTCAGACGTGAATTGTATAAAAGAACCAATTGTCCTTCCCAAAAGTCTTTTTTCTGGATTCTTTTATCATGCCACTTCTTGGTTTGTTCCTTATACATCTTGGCATTTTCATATGCGTGGTTCCGAAATTCTTCCAACTCATGAAGTTGAAGAATCCGGGAACTCCCAGCTTGAGATAGATCCATGTTCAAGAATTTGGTTGCCCAAAATGCCTTGTGTTCTAATTCTAACGGTAAATGGCAAGCCTTCCCATAGACCAACTGATACGGTGACATACCGATTGGTGTCTTGAAAGCTGTTCTATATGCCCATAGGGCATCATCCAACTTTGTCGCCCAATCCTTCCTCGAAGAACTTACAGTCTTCTCCAAAATTTGCTTAAGTTGTCTATTTGAGACTTCTACTTGGCCGCTTGTTTGGGGATGATACGGAGTGGCAATCCGGTGTTTAACATTGTATTTTTTTTAGCAACCTCTCCATTAGGTGACTCAGGAAGTGTGTCCCCTCATCACTAATCAAAGCTCTTGGTACCCCAAATCTCGCAAAGATATTCTCCTTTAAGAATCTCACAACAACCTTAGCATCATTCGTAGGTAAAGCCACCACTTCCACCCATTTGGACACATAATCCACCGCTACTAAGATATAATTCTTTCCGAACGATGATGGAAATGGCCCCATAAAATCTATCCCCCAAACATCGAACAACTCAACTTCTAGCATGGAGTTTTGGGGCATCTGATTCCTTTTGGATATGTTCCCCGTCCTCTGACATTTGTCACATTCTTTAACCAATTCTTGAGCATCCTTGAACAATGAGGGCCAATATAACCTCGACTGAAGGACTTTGGATGCGGTTTTGTCACCACTGAAGTGTCCTCCATATTCTGAGTCATGACACGCTTTTAGCACATCCCTCTGTTCCTCCTCTGGCACACATCGTCTAACCAATCCATCTACTCCTCTTTTGTAGAGAAACGGGTCATCCCATACATAGAACCTGCAATCATGAACAAATTTTTTTCTTCGGTTAGAGTCAAAATCGTCAGGTATGATACCACCCACCAAATAGTTCGCGTAATCTGCGAACCAAGGAACACCAATAATAGCTAGGATACGTTCATCAGCAAACTCATCCTTTATTGGACGATTGTCTTTGGTTTCTGCAATGGGTGACATCCTAGAGAGGTGGTCAGCCACGGTGTTTTCACTTCCTCTCTTGTCACGAATCTCCACATTAAACTCCTGAAGGAGTAGAATCCATCTCAAAAGCCTTGGTTTGGAATCCTGCTTAGCAAAAAGATATTTCAAGGCAGCATGGTCAGTATAAACAATCACTTTTGACCCAACAGATATTGCCTGAATTTATCAAAGGCGTATACCACCGCTAACAGCTCCTTTTCGGTAGTTGTATAATTCATCTGTGCAGGGTTCAAAACGTGACTAGCATAATAAATAACATGAAGAAGCTTTTCTTTTCGCTGCCCCAATACAGCCCCTATGGCAATGTCGCTAGCATCGCACATGATCTCAAATGGAAGAGACCAATCGGGGGCAATCACAATAGGCGCCGACACAAGTTTATTTTTAAGTGTCTCAAATGCATCAGCACACTCTTTGTCAAACACAAAAGCCCTATCCTTAACTAAGAGAGTGGTTAGAGGTTTGGATATTTTAGAAAAGTCTCTTATGAACCGGCGATAAAAACCCGCATGTCTTAAGAAACTTCTTATACCTTTTTCATTCACAGGAGGAGGAAGCTTTGAGATTACCTCCACTTTGGCTTGGTCAACTTCCATCCCCTTATGTGAGATTTTGTGACCGAGAACAATACCTTCACGCACCATAAAATGGCACTTCTCCCAGTTGAGAATCAAGTTGCTCTCCTGGCATCTTTGTAAAACAAGAGAAAGGTTAGTTAAATCATTATCAAAGGAAGAGCCAAATACTGAAAAGTCGTCCATGAAGACTTCCATATGCTTTTCAAGCATGTCAGCAAAAATGGAAGTCATGCACCTCTGAAAGGTGGCCGGAGCGTTACATAGCCCGAATGGCATTCTTCTATAAGCAAAGACTCCATAAGGGCAAGTAAAGGCTGTCTTTTCTTGATCTTCCGGTGCAACCGCAATTTGGTTGTACCCTGAGTATCCATCCAAGAAACAGTAATAATCATGACCCGCTAACCTCTCCAACATTTAGTCAATGAAGGGCAAAGGGAAGTGGTCTTTCCTGGTAGCTAAATTCAACCTCCGGTAGTCAATACACACACGCCACCCTGTGATCGTCCTCGTAGGAATCAACTCATTTTTCTCATTTTTAATGATGGTGGTTCCTCCTTTCTTGGGCAATACATGTACAGGGCTTACCCACGAGCTGTCAGATATTGGGTAAATCAAACCCGCATCAAGCAATTTCACCACCTCTTTTCTTACAACTTCTTTCATGGCAGGATTAAGTCTTCTTTAAGGTTGGACAACTGGTTTTTGATCCTCCTCCATGAGAATTTTATGCATACAAACAGTAGGACTGATACCCTTCAAATCTTCAATTTTCCAACCCATAGCTCCCTTGTACTTTTTAAGAACTTCAATCAACTTATCTTCTTGGAAAGTTTTCAGGCTAGCACTTATGATGGCTGGACATTTACCTTCGGTATCGAGGAAAACATACTTGAGGCTTTCGGGTAGTTCTTTCAATTCAGTCCCCTTTTTAGTCTCTTCACCACCTTCCGTGAGTTGAGGTGTCCTAAGATCTTCCCACCGATGCTTTCGAGGTCCCTTAAATGGAGGTTGAACTTCCATCATGGCAATCACTGCCAACTCTTGTTCACCGGCTTCTTCACTATCTTCAAAAATTGATAAACTCAACACTTTTTCCAAAGGTAATTTTTGTGCATTTACAGGATTTTCATTATCAATCACTTGATCTATCACCTCTATAGTATGGCTCGTACCAATATCATCCTTGTGCTTCATAGTGTTTCACACATCAATCTTCAACTCCTCATCATAGACCTTAAGAGTCATAGTGCCCTCTTCTATGTCTATCAAACATCGTCCGGTCTCCAAAAATGGTCTTCCCAAAATGAGTGGTATTTCTTCGTCCTCTGGCATCTCTAAAATAACAAAGTCCACCGGGAACACAAACTTATCAATCTTCACTAGAACGTCTTCTACTATTCCATAAGGCCTCTTAACAGAATGATCGGCAAATTGTAAAGTCATCCTAGTGTCTTGTACAGTTCCAATCCCCAACTTTTTGTATATGGACAACGGCATAAGGCTTACGCTCGCCCCTAAATCAATAAGAGCCTTATTGAAAGATTTATCTCCAATAGTGCACGGAATGGTGACCGAGCCTCTATCTTTCTTTTTCATCGGAATTTTCATTCCCTGCAAAATAGCATTACATGTTTCAATTAGAATAATAGGTTCCGTATCGACGGATCTCTTCTTGGAAATGATGTCCTTCATGAACTTGGCATAAGTAGGCATTTGTTCGAGTGCCTCCAGGAAAGGAATATTGAGTTCAAGCTTCTTAAACATTTCCAAGAATTTTTCAAAATTTTTCTCGTGCTGCCCCTTCTTTTTGTTTCTAGTTGGAAAGGGGAGTTTGATGCTCTGTTTAGGCTCAATGATCTTCTCCTTGGTTACTTGCTCAGGTAGAATCACTTCTTCATTCACAACCTCATTTTCCTTAATTTCTAACTCAACTTCAAGCAACCGGTCTTCCCCCTCAGATTCTTTCTCGGTGTCCTCTTGAGGTTTGGTACGTCTCGTGGATACCGTACTAACATTATTATGCTCTCGCAGGTTGGTTACCATTGAACTTGGAAGAGTACTCTGTGCTTTAGAACTTGCTAACTGTTGAGCTATTTGGCTCATCTGGACCTCTAGATTTTTGATGGAGGCACCTGTATTCCTAAGATTGCTTCGTGTCTCTTCCTGGAATTGAGAGCTTTGAGCTGCCATCTTCTCGATGGTAATTTCCCAATCCGCTTTCTTTTGGACCTATTGTTGAGGTTGGTAGTACTGTTGAGGTTGTTGCTAATATTGTTGCTGTTGTGGCGGTGGTTGCTATTGTTGGGGCTGGTTCGGGTATGGAGCATGTCCTTGCTTCAGAACATTTCCTTGTTGATCCTTCCAGGAAAAGTTTGGATGATTTTTCCATCCTGGATTATATGTGTTCGAATACGGATTGTTCTACTTCAGAAAATTGAGTGCCTCAACCTGTTGTGCTGTAGCCACACAATGCATGGCAAAGTGAGGACCTCCACAAATTTCACAATTCACCGCTTGAACCGGTTGCACTTGTGCTACCGTCTGTGTATCTAGACTCATTTTCTTTAACCTTCTCTCCACTTCATCCGCAATCTGATCTTCCATTTTCACAACCTTTTCTGTCAGCTTCAAGTCAATTGTCTTCTCAGGTTGGCCAACACTGCGATCATACAGCTCCAGGTGCTCATTTGCTGCAATCGCTTCAATTATCTTTTTAATACCAGTGGCTGTTGAAAAATTTGTAGAACCACCGGCAGCTGTGTTGATAAGCTGTTTTGTCTTCATCCTTAACCCATTCACAAAATTCTGCATTTGTTCGGTTGCGTCCATATTATGGGTGGGACATGCAACCAAACACCTCTTAAATCGCTTGTAAGTATCTCCGAGTGATTCTCCTTCTTTCTGCTTGAAATTAACAATGTCATATCTTTTTCGGATGTATACAGATGCAGGAAAATACTCGTTCAGAAATGTAGTCTCCATCTCTTGCCAAGTAGTAATACTCCCAGCGGGTAGTGAATAAAACCACTCTTCGGCGTCATCGGATAAAGTGAACGGTAACATCACTAACTTCTTTGCTTCTTCAGAGTGTCCCTCAATCTTCAAGGACGTGCTCATGGTAAGGAACCTTTGCAAGTGCTTGTTGGCATCTTCATTGATTCTTCCTGAAAACAGCTTACTCTGAAGCTGTCGGATGGTGGACGGGTGCAACTGGAACTGTGCAACAGTAACTGGTTGATTAACGATTGTCAACCGTACTGCTGGAGCGTTTGCTCGACCATAATCACCGAGAAGTCTTTCGGCAGGTGGATCTTCCGCCATGGTAATAGTTTCCGGCTCTGAGTCAGTACCGGAATCTGTATGCTCTGAATGTCCTGAAACTGACTCTTCTTTCTCTGGCTCAACAATAATTGGTTCTGACACTGATGCTGCCAGTTTCTCTATTCTTGCTTGAAGACGTCTGGCGTGTAAGAGTCTCTCAGGTTCTGCGTCAAAAGAAAGTTCAGCTGAGGCCTTACCTCGCATACAAAGGTTAGAAAGTTATTAGAACAAATAAAAATAACAATGACAAAAACAACAAAAAAAAAATATAAATAATTTTGGTCACCGAGTGACAAAATTTCAATTGAAATAAATTAGACACTATGAATTTGGCAGTCCCCGGCAACGGCGCCAAAAACTTGACAGGTAAATAGCAAGTGTACTATTTATCTGTGTAGTAATAAAAGGGGTTTTCCCCGAAGTCGATCTCTTGAGTACTGTCAGAATTTATAATGCCAAATGTATTTTTAATTAAACAAAAGTTTCCTTGGTAAGAGTTGATGAGTAGTAATTTTAACAACGAAAAGAAATGTAAATATAATTAAGGTTTTAGACGATTATGAAAATAATGCTAGGAGAGGTGTATGAAATCCCTTATAATAACAATTTTTCCTATGTGTGCAATAATACTGTAAATTTTATTATCACCGCCTCTTTAGATTAGTTTTCCAAAATTCCTTTAGAGAAAACCCTTTGGTATTCTCTCTATACCCCAATTCCTTGGTGATATATAGAGAATCCCAAACTTTTTTGTTTAACAAAAGTAATACGGTTAAAATACGATATCCCAATTCCTCGGCGATATCGAATTTGATATTGTTATACAAACGCGTTAAAATGGTTTTCCAACCTAAATTCAACCGTAAATCAAATCCAATTTTCCAATAAAGATTTGTATGAAGAACATCGTATAACAAGATTAATAAAATAAACAGTACAATTACTACTAAAAAGATTCAATTGTCATTACATAAGGAAATCAGGGACACCCCCTAGCATTGGGGGGTTTAGCCTCTCATGTTCATAATTAAAACAAAAGCAAGGGAAAGATACAAGAAAGACATTACAAAGAGTGTAGGATTACTTTGATCTCAATTGCTTCCGCGAATCGATGATCTCCGTTCTCCCAGATTTCTCCCAAGCATGAACTTTTCTCGTACAATTGTTCATAAAACCCCAGATGATCTTTTCCCTCCTCTAGACCTAACTTAAATAACTTTGATCTGTCCATACATTCCAGGAAATACCCAAAATACCCCTCAGATAAGTGTTTTAGCAAAACAGGAAAAATCACAAAATTTTGGTCTCCAGGGCTCCTGACACGGGTCGTGTCCCATGACACGGGCGGCCGTGTCAGGCATGCTTTCTTGCTTCCCCGTGAGTTCCTCTTCAGGGGCCCTGACACGGGCCGTGTCCTGTAACATGGGCGGCCGTGTCAGGCATGCTTTCTTGCTGTCCCGTGTGTTCCTCTTCAGGGGCCCTGACACGGGCCGTGTCCTGTGACACGGGCACCCGTGTCAGGCTTCTGTGATGCTGCCGAAAAGTCATCTTTAAGCTCCGAAGCTTCATCGCGCATATGTTCGATCATTGACTATTCATGTATACCTGAAAAGCACAGAAAATACTACCAAATCAAAGCATAAAAGGTCTATGAAAGAAATAACAATGAAACTTAGACTAACTTAAATAAGAACATGAAAATAACCACATGAATTCAAATGCAAACAAAACACAGCTGAAATAGACACAAAAAGACCCAAAAACATACGAGTGAAAACCACTGATCAAAGAGCTTAGAAACAAACTAGAAAAAGTCTTATTAATGGATACTGGATCCAATTCTAGTACTTCTGATGGAGAAGATGAATTAGGAATTTTATATAATTCCTCCACGGATGATGATGACTGTGACAATAATGAATGTCAATGCAGTAATGAGGTGGATTACTGGAAATCCATTGTAGAAATGAATGGATAAAATGTTAATGTATTAACATCAGAACAAGATGGAATTATTAAAATGATAGAATCTATTCCAGACAATGATCTAAAGAGAAAAATGCTAGAAAAATTAATAAATGAATCTTCTAAGAAAGAAGAAGCTCCAAAAATTTTGGAAGCACCTTACCAATTCAGTGAAGTCTTATCTAGATTTCCAAACACCAATATTAGAGAAAATCCGGTTTCAATTAATGATTTGAAACATGAGATAAACCAGTTAAAATCTGAAATAGTTCAGATGAAGAAGGATAACAATGGTTTATCCATAAGAATTACTTTTTTAGAAAATAATATCAAAATTCCTTCTACTGAAGAAACCTTAACTAATAATAATATTAGTTGGGTCGAAAATCAGACTATGTAACCCTTCTTGACCAAGTTACTTCACAAAAATGGTTTGTGAAAGTTACTTTAGTTATTAGTAAACAATGTATTATGGAGAATGAGATAGCTCTCATTGATAGTGGAGCTGATCTTAATTGTCTCCAGGAAGGAATAATTCCAACCAAATATTTTGATAAAATAACCCAAGCTCTTACCCATGCTGGTGGAGATAAACTGCAAGTTAATTATAAAATTAACAATGCTTATGTTTGTACGAAGCAAATATGCCTACCTACTCACTTTATTTTAGTAAAAAATATGACCCATAGAATCATATTGGGTACACCATTTCTTCATCAAATTATGCCAATTATTAATATCAGTCCTAGAGGGATTGTTACTAACATCAATAATCAAGAAATTATTTTTGAATTTATAACAGTACCACAAACTAGACTGATCAATGAGATCAAAGATAGTTTGTAAAAATAAAAAGAGACAAATTTGTTTCTTACAAGAAGAAATACAGTTGCTAAATATTAGAGAGCAACTAAAATAAAAAGAAATTCAATCCCAAATCAAACTGATTGAGAATGGATTCAAGATAGAAGTCTGCAATGACCTTCCCAATGCCTTTTGGGATAGAAAGAAGCATATGATTGCTCTACCTTATGAAGATGACTTTAATGAAAGTCACATTCCAACCAAAGCCAGACCGGCTCAAATGAACCAAGAATATATGGAGTTATGTAAGAAAGAAATTGATTCCCTCTTACAAAAAGGTCTTATCAGACCATCTAAATCTCCTTGGAGTTGTACTGCATTTTATGTTAATAAAAATGCAGAAAAGGAACGTGGTGTTCCAAGACTTGTTATAAACTATAAACCCCTTAATAAGGTTTTAAAATGGATTAGATATTCAATTCCTAACAAGAAAGACTTGTTGGACAGATTAAATGAATCTGCAATCTTTTCAAAATTTGACATGAAGTCTGGATATTGGCAAATCCAGATTAAAGAAGCAGACAGATATAAGACTGCTTTTACTGTCCCTTTTGGGCATTATGAATGGAATGTTCTTCCATTTGGGCTTAAAAATGCCCCTTCTGAATTTCAAAATATTATGAATGACATATTCATTCCTTATACAGAATTCTGCATTGTTTATATTGATGATGTTATAGTATTCTCTAAAACCATTGAATTGCATATTAAACACTTGAAAATATTCAAAGGTTTAATCAAACATAATGGGTTAGTTATATCTGCCCCAAAAATGAAACTTTTTCAAACAAAGATTAGATTTTTAGGTCATGAAATTTATCAGGGAACAATTATCCCTATAGAAAGAAGTATTGAATTTGCATCTAAATTTCCAGATGTAATTTCTAATAAGACTCAATTACAAAGATTCTTAGGAAGTCTGAATTATATTTCAGATTATTACAAAGATCTAGCTAAAGATACTGCTGTCTTATATGATAGATTAAAAAAGAATCCTGGTCCTTGGACTGAGCATTATACTCAAGCCATGAGACGTATAAAGGATAGGGTCAAAACCCTGCCCTGTCTTTCTTTAGCCAATCCTAATTATTTTAAGATTGTAGAAACTGATGCCTCTAATCTAGGTTATGGAGGTATATTAAAACAGGTTATACCTAATACAAATAAACAAGTTTTAGTTAGATTTACTTCAGGGAAATGGAACCCTACACAGGCTAAATATGCCACTATTAAGAAAGAAATGCTTTCTATTATAAAATGTATTTCGAAATTTCAAAATGATTTGTTAAACCAAAAATTTCTGTTAAAAATATATTGTAGCTCTGCTAAATCTATCATTGAAAAAGATGTCAAAAATCTTGTGTCTAAACAAATATTTGCAAATTGGCAAGCTCAATTATCTGCTTTTGACTTTGATATTGAATATATAAAAGGTGAAAATAATTCACTTGCTAATTTTCTAACTCGTGAATTTTTACAGGGTTAACCATGTCAACCTTCTCCAGAGGGAGAGGAAGAAGAGGTGGGAGTGCCTTTTCTCAAGGAATTACCAGAGGACAGAGTAGCAATATGCCACTCTTTGCTCAAGAAAACCTTTCTCTAATTGGAGACTGGACCCAGGTCACAGCTCATAGAGCCAGACAACAAGGCAGGGATATGCCACAGCATCAAATTGATGCTTCTCAAATAAAAGTATCTTATAAAGATACTATAACAACAGAAGAGAATCAAATCATTGATTACTTGGAAAACCCAGTCACGGAAACCCTCATACATATTGAGGAGGAAGACGTGAAATTATACCCAAACAATGCTTGGGCAATCAAAGAAAGATATCTTGAATCAAGAGGGTATGCTGGTCTTTATGGCAAAGCAAGACCAAACTTGGAAATTTTGTTAATTATAACAAAATCGGTGGAAATTACCCATCATTATCAAAACAATAACCCAGAAAGTTTCATAAACTTTAGAAAATGTCATATTAGACGCATTATTTCCCCTAAAGAATGGGGCTTGAACCCTAACAGTGATAGGGCTCTGAAAATAGGAGAAGGTAAATATGTTTACTTTAATTACTGGGACTATATTCAAGCTTATACCCAGACATTCTATTACCAGAACCCAAAAAATAAACATTCATGGTTCTTTACAATTAATCCAGAAATATTGGAAAAACCAATACCCAGTTGGTTCTTTCATTGGTGGATCAAGTTTGGACCATCACTGGAAATTTTGCCAGAAGAAATTATGAGAGTTTATACTCCTTGGTGCGAATACAACCCATTGACCATGAACATTGTTCTTATTACAGGACAATGTCCTCTGATGTTTTTCTCCAAATTCCAGATTCCTTGGATATGGAGATGGAATTTAAATATCTCCAAAGACAAATATAACATCCCCATTTTAGAAAGACAATTTTTCTATAAATGGTGGAATAAAATGGATCTAGAAGGTATTAAAGCTAAAATAGCAGCAATCAAAGTTGCAATCTAAGAAGATAAGGCTGAAGGCATTGTGGAACAAAGTTCCCAAAATATGTCAATGACATCCCTCAAGGAACATTTCCAAAACAAATTTCCTCAAGAGACTTAAGCAGATATTATGGTAAGAACTCTCGACCATATGAAAAAACAAATTTTCAAAGCTTTCCCCACATCTAGCAGGGAAGATATGTCAGTATCCTCCAAGGATTCCATGGACACCAATATTATTGCTGGAGAATCACAAGAAGAAGAAGATGAGCCAACCCTAGAAGATTTCTGGGATTCCATGATTGAAGGCATGAGCCAACAATCCAGAAAAGACAAAGGAAAGCGTCCCGCTCAGCAATAGGAGCCGCCAGACAAGATAAGATAATGGGAATCTTATCCTTTTGACTTTCCTCTCAGCCTTCATAAAGCTGTTACCCACCTCTGTGTGGATCTTCTTCAGTTAACGATATATTGTCCCCCACTTTGCTTTATGTCTCCATCAGAGATGGCGACGTTTTGTTTTTAGTCTTGTCTTGTACTGCAAAAGTCAGTTTAAGATTCCGTCGATGGGGCCCACAGAGCACCCGGGTTATCTTTCTACTGTTTACTTTTGCTTTTTATTATTTGCTTTTTGACTTTTGGTTTTGTCAGTTTAGCTTTTACCGGACACATAGGTTACCGGTCTTCTGGCCAATGCACCTATATAAGGAAATCTGAGATTCCTCTTGTTCTCAGAAGTTTTTTTTAGAAGTTTTTTTTAGAAATTTCAAAGTTTTATAAAAATTTTCAGGTTTTGTACTTACAAAGGTAGATAAGATCCCCTCCGCTGTGCTGAGTAATAAAGTTTTGGTAATATGACCATAAATAAAATGTGTTCCTTCTATTCTTTATAATATTTAAATTTAAATATTTATATTTATGTAATAACTAATGTATTTGGTTTATATATTGATTATATACATCAATTTTTCTTTATTTAAGATGACCATAAATAAAATGTGTTCCTTCTATTCCTTATAATATTCAAATTTTAATATTTATATTTATTTAATAACTAATGTATTTGGTTTATATATTGATTATGCACATCAATTGCTTAAGGTTTTCTTTATTTAAGATGACCATAAATAAAATGTGTTTCTTTTATTCCTTATAATATTCAAATTTTAATATTTATATTTATGTAATGACTAATGTATTTGGTTTATATATTGATTATATATATCAATTGCTTAAGGTTTTCTTTATTTAAGATGACCATAAATAAAATGTGTTCCTTTTATTCTTTATAATATTCAAATTTTAATATTTATATTTATGTAATAACTAATGTATTTAGTTTATATATTGATTATATACATCAATTGCTTAAGGTTTTCTTTATTTAAGATTAGGGGTGTGTATGGTTCTAAAACCAAACCAAATTGAACCAAATATATGGATCAGTTTGGTTTTTAAAACCAATTTGACAAAACTGATTTATTTTTTTAAAACCAGTTTATATTTGGATCAGTTTGGTTAATAACCGGTTTGCACCAAAAAACCAGTTTCTATTTGATTAAAATTTAATTCTCAATTCAATAACTTATTCTTAACTCCATCCAACCATTTTTGAAATTAATAATCATTCACTCGTAGTAAATTACATAGTTCAATAAAATTGAACTGAATTACTAAATAATGATGATGAAAAAAAATGCTAAGGATTTGTAAAAAAAAAAATCAATCAGAAAAATCAAAATTGAGTAATTAAACATAAATAACGTTAGTGATTCAATTAGAAAATTGAATTAAATGGCTGGGCTTGGATTTTGCTAAAGCGTACGACTGTGTACATTGGAATTATCTTCGAGAAGTGATGAAACATATGGGATTTGGCTCTAGGTGGATGAGATGGATGGATCTTGGAGTGTTTAATAGCTTTTCTTCGGTTCTAGTCAATGGGAGCCCATCTCAAGATTTTAGAGCGACGAGGGGTTTCAAGCAAGGAGACCCTTTAGCACCTTTTCTCTTTTGTCTGGCTGCAGAGGGGCTGGAAATCATTATGAAGCGAGCAGTTGCGAGTGGTCTTTTCTCATAATTTAAGGTCAATTCTGAGATTGGTTTCCACATGCTGCAATTTGCTGATGATTCGGTCTTAATAGGTGACGGTTCGTGGAAGAATATCACAGCGTTTAAAGCCATTTTGAAAGCTTTTCAGCTCACTTCAGGTTTGGACATTAATTTTAGTAAGAGTGCGTTGATTTGTGTTGGGATGGATGATTTCAAGATCAGATCTGCTGAGTTATTTCTATCTTGTAAAGTTTCTCCTTCTCAATTTCTGTTTCTTGGGATATTAGTTGGAGGTAATCATAGGTTAATATCGTTTTGGAAACCGGTGATAGATATTATGCGAGCTAGATTGAATACTTGGAGGAGTCGGTTTTTATCAATGGGTGGTCGAGTTACTTTAATTAATTCTGTCTTAAGTAATTTGCCAATCCATTACATGTCTTTTTATAGAATGCCACTTAAGGTGGTTAGAACTCTCAAGTCTATTCAAAGATCATTCTTGTGGAATGTGGTTGAGAATAAAAAGGGGATTTCTTGGATAAGTTGGCAAATGGTTTGCAAGAGTAGAGACTTGGGTGGTTTAGGTGTGAAAGATATAAAGTTATTCAATTTAGCTTTGTTTCTTAAGTGGGCTTGGAGGATTTTAGAGAATAAGCCCACATTATGGAAGGATTTTATTAACTATAGATATCCTTTATGCTGTTATGATTTTTTTAGCAGAGAGGCTTCAAGTTTGCAGGTGACTCCATCTCTGTGGTTTTTAGATCTGTTACAGTCCTTGAATGTAGTGGGAGAAGAAAGGTTGGTTGATGTAATCGTATACGAGATTGGAGAAGGGATTAGAGTGGATTTTTGGAGGTCGAAGTGGGCTTTGGACGAACCATTTTCCAGAAGATTTCCAGCGCTATATGCCCTAATAGAGTCAGAATTTAGCTCAGTCAATGATAATGGTTATTGGGAGGGAGAGATTTGGAAATGGGATATCAAAGTGGTTGTTCCAGAAAATCAGGAGATGGCGCGGGCTCAGTTGGAGGATTTGAATTTGACATTGGCTTCCATTTCCATTATCAAGAATGCCAAGGACTCAATTAAGTGGTTGCTGGAGGATAACTATACTTATTCTGTTTCATCTATGTATGTCTTTTTGCAGGAAATTTTGGAAGATAATTCAATACAGCTAGGAGTTGAAATGAAAGCGGCATTGAAGTTAATTTGGCTAGCGCAAGTTCCGTTTAAGGTGAAAGTGTTTGGTTGGAGGATGCTCCATAGGCGAATTCCAACGAGAGATAATTTGTTTCGGAGAGGAATTGTTACTAATAGGTATGAGATGTCATGCCCTTTTTGCTTTCTCGAGATGGAGTCGGCTGAACATGTACTTTTTCTATGTGGTAAATCTATTATGGTGTGGAATTTTGCTTGTAAATGGTTGGGGATACCGTGTATATTAGTAGGAAATATGGTCACTTATTTAACATGTTGGATACAGGGTTGTGTCAATAGAGGGGTGGTGGTTAGAATAGCAGTAGGGTTATGGCTATCAATTTGTTGGATCCTGTGGTTATGTCGTAACAATATTATTTTTAGGGAGGAATTGTGGGATTTTGATACGATTTCAAATCGTATTTTAATTTATACTTGGTGGTGGATAGGTAGGAGTTATAAAAGTTCTTATTTTTGTAATTATTTCACTTGGGTTAATTCTCTGAGTGATTTTTGTAGCCGGTGATATTTAAGCAGGCTTTAGTTGTATACGGGTTGCAGTACCCCTTTGTACTCCAGTTTATACGAATTTTTAGCTTATTAAAAAAAAATGGCTGGGCTTGTGAGATGACTTTACTATTTGAATATGGCTTGAAATAAATTGACTTTATTCTGTGTTGAATTGCCATGTCTTAATAAATAAAAGTTATATATATATATATATATATATATATATATATATATATATATATATATATATATATATATATATATATATATATATATATATATATCTTTTATTTATTAAATATAAATCACCTTAATTGTCACTTATGACTATGAAACAAAAACAAGAAAAAAAATAAATTATGTTTAAAAAGTGGACTAACCATTTATATATTGGTTTTAAAAAGTGAACATTGGTTTTTTATGGTTTTAGTAAAATGAATTTGGACTAGTTTTAAATCAAATAATATGGATTTTTGAAATTAATGCACCATATTTTTAAATTTGGTTCTTGTGAACCAGTTTTTTTGCACACTCCTATTTAAGATGACTATAAATTAAATGTGTTCCTTTTATTGTTTATAATATTCAAATTTTAATATTTATATTTATGTAATAACTAATGTATTTGGTTTATATATCGATTATATACATCAATTGCCTAAGGTTTTCTTTATTTAAGATGACCATAAATAAAATGTGTTTCTTTTATTCCTTATAATATTTAAATTTTAATATTTATATTTATGTAATAACTAATGTATTTAATTTATATATTGATTATATACATCAATTGCTTAAGGTTTTCTTTATTTAAGATAACCATAAATAAAATGTGTTTCTTCTGTTCTTTATAATATTCAAATTTTAATATTTAGATTCATTTAATAATAAATATATTTGATTTATATATAGATTATATGTTTAATAAATAAAAAATAACATAATTTTATAATATGAAATAGAGGAAGTATTGTATAAATCAATTTTATTATTTTTATTTATTTTATTATAAAATAGAGAATATAAAATATGTAATAATTATAAAAATAATTAAGAGTAGGTGAAGATAAAAATGTCACGTATGCATATAATTCTAGAAAAGATTCAATATTGAAAGAAAATGATAGTGTTGCCACAACAGCGAAAACTAAAATATATGAGAATATTATTGATAAATTAGTTTTACCTTTTAAGTTTCTTCACTTCCATATTAATCATAAGAATAGATCTTTTGCTTTATGAAAAAAAAAAAAAAATCATCTAATATAAAGTAATGATAATAAAAAGGAAACGGTTAAAAGTACCAAATTATATTTTATTTTAAAATAATATATAAGCATTAAAGTGATTACTAATTTCTTATAAAAGGAAAAAGAACACATGAATCTTGCAATCGTGAAATGTGATTTTTATAGAAACGTTGAATTGATATTAAAGTAAAATCAATAAATATCCAAATGACTATTTTGGAAAATTGCATGGGTATATAAGACAATTTTTCTAACAAATATAAACATTAAAAATACATTTAACTAGGCAGTAATTGAATAATGATTTGTTATTACAAAATTATAAGTTTTCTTATATAGTTAAATTGTACTAAATAAAGAATATAGTAATCCTAAATAAAATTTCAATTAAATAAGTACTTAACACTCTTATAATTTATATTTTTTAATATCCACGATACCATTTTCTTCAATTAAAACTAAAATAAAAAATATTAATTAATATCTTTAAGGGTCAAGCTAATCCTTACCTCCGAACATGAGTTAAGAATTCTAAATAAATTAAATAGGTTAATTTTAAGTTTATTGAAAAAAATTGATTATTTATATTTTCAGTTTATTAAATACACGTATATTTAAAAAAGTATGTCTTTTTAATTTTTTAAATAATGTTAAATTTATTATTTTAATCTGTGCTTCTGGAATACTCATTAATTTATTTATTCTTTTTTGTCTTTTGAATTATTTCATTCTTGGTAATATTAAATTAAATTAAATATTAAATATTTTAATATATTTAATGTTTGATTTTTTTAGTTTTTCCTAAAAATCTCCTATAAATATATGCTTCATGAGACAGAAGGTATTCACTTTTAAACAGAAAGATTAGTTAAAATTATAATGTCTCCTGTAATCAAAAAATTTCTCTTGTTATGTGTGCTGGCAGTTTTATCAGTGAACAATGTTATAGGTAAAGTGCATGTGACAATTACAAATAATTTAGAAGATAATTTAGATTTAACTGTCCATTGTAAATCTAAAGACGATGATCTGGGTCCGCATCTTCTTCATCCTAACGAAAATTATGGTTTTGAGTTTGGACCAAAATTTTGGGGAGGAACATTATTCTTCTGTTCATTTCAATGGAATAATGAGTTAAATTGGTATGATGTATACGACCAATCAAAAGATATTAATGGAGGTGATGAATTCAAATACTCTATCAAAAAATCCGGACCATGTGTGACTGTTGCTAGTTCACCTCGACTTAATTGTGATCCTTGGAATAAGAAATTATCTTATTAATGTAAAACATTTTATATCATAATAAATAATATTGTACTTTGAGTTATTTGAGAACTCAACCTTATATACAACAATATTTATATTTTGTGTGGTGTATTTCATATCTTGAAAAATATTTGTGATTTCATGCAGTTTTTGTTACCGGTACTAATTACATCAGAGTTTTTTTTTTCTCTTTTTCTTGGATTATTTTTAACTGAGATTTTTGTTATTTGTATGTGATTATCATATATCGAATTATGTATATTTTATTGTTATAATATACTATTAAAAATAATTTTTTAACTTTTTATTTATGAAAAAACTTTAAAACTTTTATCTTATGGTGTTTTATTCATACTAGATATGATGTTAATTGAGAGGAAAAAATTACAATAAATTGGGGTTTAAACCGTATTATTTTAAACACTATTTTATTATTATCTTTTAATTGTATTGTATTCATGGAGGTGCTACTTAGTTTATCTACATCCTCCATGTTGACCTGCACCTTCGAAGGCCACAATATATTGGTCTTCCTTTTGCTACTTGGAATCTTTCTTCTTTTCAAGCTATTGTTTCCGGGGTTGGTAAACTTTATCAATTAGATGAGGCTACTCTTAAGAAGACAAAGTTGGACGTGGCTCGTATCCAGGTTATTACTAAATTGCCTTTAATTCTGAACGAGAGTGTGGTTGTCGTGTGTAATAAGCAATCCTTTCAAGTTTCCTTGGTTGAGGATTTCAGCATGAATAAGATGGAGTTTAACCAGTCGATAGATTACGAAGGGGGTGAAGTGTATTCATCTTCAGACCTTGTTGACTCTTCTGCTGAAGGTGATAGTGATTGGGATGATTTTTTTGAGGAGGAAGTGGTTGAATCTAGTAAACCTACGCAAGTAGCTGGTGATGGCGACGATTCACAGGTTAAGGCTGTGTCAGATAAAGGGGGAGAGGGTTCTGTTGACGTTTCTATAGTAGGGGCAACTTTTGAGGTAGCTGACATGGTTGTAGGAGATAATATCGAGGCTTTTGAACCTGTGGTGGGATTGGACCCTTGTCGTTTAAATCCAATGTTGGGAGTCGAACCTTTGGTTGGGAAACACATTTTGTGTGCTGACAAAGCGGATACGGGGGGTACGGAGTTACTTAATAACGCTGAATTGTCAAATGAACCTACTTTTCAAAAGAGCAAGGACGTGGCAGGTGCGGGTAGTAATTTTTTAAAAGGAGGTCTTGTTAATGGGCTGGTGGTGGATCTGAATGGTTCAGACCCAATTTCTGGGCCTTCGGGTGGACTTATTGGGTCGTCTAAATGGGCCAAAAATAGGAGAAAGAAACTGTTACACGAGGTGTATGATAGTGTTAATATTCCTTTCTCTCCATCTTTCTACTTTTCCCTTCTCCATGCTGCGGTTGATTCCCCAGTTTTTCCTAGTTGTGTCCCTACAGCTAGGAAGCCTAAACTTCCTCGTCCGAGACTTGATCTTGATAGAGAAGGGTCCAACTCGCTAAGATGCAACGAATCCTTAACAGATACTGATGTGTGTAGAGGGAACAACAGATGTAAGAAGGCCCTTGAAGATGTTCCCTATAAAGTTTTGAAATCTTTGAAACAGTTAGGGGTGGAGGGAGACATCGAAGATTGAGCTTTTGCTAGCATTCTAAGGGAGTTGGATGATGAAGATAAACAAGGTAATAGAGGAAAGAAGATTGTTGAAAGAGGTGGTCAATGAATTTAGTGTCGTTTAATGTTCGAGGGTGTTGTAGCTCGCTTAAAAGAAGGAGGATTTCCCAAATTCTTAGTAAGGGCAAGGCAGATTTTTGTTTACTCTAAGAAACCAAATTGAAACATATAGATGATGGGATTGTTCAAAGCATTTGGAGGTCGTCGGGTTATGATTGGTCGGCGACAAATTCCGAAGGTCAATCTGGAGGGATTCTTACAATCTGGAATAAGGATATGGCTTTCGCATGCTCCACTTTTAGAGGGCAAGGTTATTTAGGTATTCACTTTATTTGGAATAATACTAATCTGTATGTGGTTAACGTTTACTCAGCGTGTGCTATATCTGAGAAAAGGAGACTTTGGGCAGAGTTGATTGACATCAAGAATCAGTATCCAAATGGGGATTGGATTATAGCCGGAGACTTTAATGCTATAAAAGCTAGAGAGGAGAGGAAAGGGAGGAGCAGTGTTATTTATGGTGAGATGATGGAATTCAATTCTTTCATAGATAACCTGAACTTAATTGATTTACCAGTGGTAGGTAGTAAATATACCTGGTTCAGTGCTAATGGAATGAGTTGCAGTAGATTGAACAGATATCTGGTTAGTGATACAGTTATTGCTAAGTTGGATTTGAAGAGTCAATGGGTGGGGGATTGGGACATATCTGATCATCGTCCGTTGTGGTTAAATTCTAAGTTAGTTAACTGGGGTCCGAAGCCGTTCCGTTTCTTTAATTGTTGGTTGGAGCATAAAGGATTTAAGGATTTTGTGAAAAAGTTTTGGGATTCAGGGGCTATCTCGGGCACTCCCAGTATGGTTCTTTGGAATAAGTTTAAAGTCCTTAAGAGTGATCTCAGGTGGTGGAATGTTCATGTTTTTGGTTGGCTTGATTTGAAAATTGATGATAGTATATCAATGCTGAACGACATTGAGCTGAAGTTGGTGGAGAACGATAACAACCAAGAAGAGGGGACTGTTAAGGAGAGGTTGGACATCCAAGAAGATATTTGGAAAAATCTCAGGCTCAAAGAGTTGATGATTAAACTGAAGTCCAGAAGTAAGTGGGTGAGCGAGGGAGATAATAATACGAGATATTTCCATGATTCTCTTAAAGCTAGGTATAGGACTAATAATATTTCGTGCATAAAAGTGGGGAGTACCCTGGTGGAGGATCCTGGCTTAATAAAACATGAGGCTTTGAAGTTTTTTGAGAAGAAATTTAAAGATCAGAGTAGGTTTAAGACTCACTGCAATTTTGACAGTGTTGATGTACTTTGTAGGGAAGATGTCCTGGAAATGATGGCTTTAACTTTAAATTCCTCAAATCTTGTTGGGATATTGTGGGAACTGATGTTATCAACTGCATTTTGGATTTCTTTCACACCGGCAGGTTGGACAAAGCGTTTGTGTCGTCTTTCCTATCACTTGTGCCTAAAGTGGATAGTCCTCAAAAGTTTTCAGACTTTAGACCTATTTGTTTAATAGGTTGTGTCTTAAAAATCATCTCTAAAATGCTGGCTAGAAGATTAAGTTCTGTTATTGGGAAACTGATCTCGCCTACTCAAACGGCTTTTATCCCAAGTCGTCAACTCTTGGACGGTGTTCTTGTGGCTAATGAAACTATTGAGTTTGCGAGGAGAAAAAAGAAGAAGTGCCTTTTATTCAAGGTGGACTTTGCTCAAGCGTACGATTGTGTGGACTGGCAATTTCTGGATTCGATGTTGCTTAAAATGGGGTTTGCTGTCAATTGGTTGAAGTGGATCCGTGGTTCTGTGTTCAATAGCTATCTCTCGGTCTTAATTAATGGTAGCCCTTCAAAAGATTTTAAGGCGACGAGAGGATTAAAGCAAGGATATCCCCTATCTCCTTTCTTGTTTGCAATTGCTGGTGAGGGTTTGGCTTGCTTAGTGAGAAGAGCATCTTCCCTGAAAATTCTGAACGACTTTAAATTCGGTAATGCAGATTCGGTTAACATTCTTCAATTCGCGGATGATACCCTTCTATTTAGGGATGGTTCCATTTCAAACATATGGGCATTCAAATATATTTTACGAGGGTTCGAAGTTACTTCTGGTCTAAAGATAAACTATTCTAAGAGCTGCCTGTATGGTGTCGGTATTGATCCTGAGCTGTTACATGCTGCTGAGAACTTTCTCCACTGCAAGTCGGGTTCTCTGCCGTTTAAGTTTCTTGGCATTGGAGTGGGAGGTAATCAGAGGAGTATTTCTTTTTGGCGTCCTGTCTTGGATTGTATGAGGGCTAGATTATCCAATTGGATTGGGCGTAATTTATCGATTGGAGGGCGGGTTACGCTTATTAATTCAGTGTTAGTGAATCTCCCGATTCATCACCTTTCCTTCTTTAAGGTTCCCAAAAAGGTTGTGAAAGACATCATAGCAATCCAAAGGAGTTTCTTATGGGCGGGTTCCTCGAACAGACGTAGTATTTCTTGGGCTAGTTGGAATTCGGTCTGTAAACCGAAAAGCTGCGGTGGTCTCGGAATTAAACATATTGGTCTCTTCAACAAAGCCCTTCTCACCAAATGGTTGTGGAAGTTCTATAACGATGGTAATGAGATATGGCGCCCTATTCTCGTTAGTAGGTATGGTAACTTAAGCCGTAAGATTCAACTTTTTAGTGTTTTTGGTAATTGTCAATCTGATTCTGCCTGGTTGAAGGATATCCTTTCTGTTTCTAATACTGGTTTCCAGACCTCCTTTAATGATTACATTAAAGCTGTTGTGGGCAATGGGCAGGGAGTTCTGTTTTGGCACTCGGTGTGGTGCGGAGATACGCCATTAAAGGATTCCTTTAATAATTTGTTTCAGAGCTATAACAGTAAATCCAATTCTGTTTCTGATATGGGTGAATGGGTGGATGGAAGATGGACTTGGAAAGGTTCTGCGCTAACTTCTTTTAATCCTCCGCAGGTGAACAACGACACGGAGGAGCTAATTCAGGCTGTTGATATTATTCAATTGCAGGCCAATGCTCATGACAGATGGATATGGAAATTGGACGTTGTGAATGGCTTTACTGTTAAGTCCTTCTATGATAGTATTTCTTCGCAGGGTGCGTTGGTGTCGGTTGCGGATAATTCGGTTCGTCTGTTGGATTTTGTTTGGAAGTCGTTCATCCCTATGAAAATCAAAGTTTTCGTTTGGAGATTAGTAATCGATAGGCTGCCAACTCGTTCGAATTTGGTTGCGAGAGGTATCTTAGATAATCCCCACGATAAGGTGTGTGTGCTTTGCTTTAGTTCTAACGAAGATTCTTCTCATCTATTCTTTTTGTGTCATAAATCTGTCTTAGTGTGGAATTTGGTGTGTGATTGGATTGGCATTGATCGGATTTCTGAATTGGATTGTTGTTCCCACGCAATGGCCTAGATGCTTAGATTAAAAGGTAGTTGTAAGGATGAATTTATTTATTCTATTTGGTTTATTTCTTGTTGGAATATTTGGAGAGTTAGGAATAATATATTGTTTAGGGATGAAATTTGTAATGTCGACTCCATTTTTAACGCAATTGTTGCGACTTCCTGGAATTGGTTGGCATTTGGCAAGCGTAATAGGCAGTGTTGCAGCCTTTACGAATGGTCCAAATTTCCCCTAGATTTTTTTAAGTAGGGTTGGTTAGTTGGGCTTTTTTGGGTATCCCGTGTATTGCGATTTCATTTTCTGTACTATGGTTAGAGATTTCCTTAATCTCTTGTTAATGGATTGTTGTTTGCCTATATAAAAAAAAAAACTACTTTTGTAATCTGAAATTTTATTAATAATATTTCTTTTAATAAACTTACAATATTTATTTCTTATAATAAAGAAGATGATTATTATTATGCTTGTAACCCCTAAATAGGACTGTAAATTAGTTGAGTCGAGTCGAATTCGCCTTACCTCGACTCGTTAAGAATTTGTTCAGCTCAAATCTCGGTTCGAGTTCGACACGAACTTTTTTTTAAGTTAACACTCGACTCGTTAAAAATTCACAAACTATTCGGTTCATCTTATTATGTTCATTTCGTTAGGTTCAACTCACTTGTTTAACGGACTTAAAACCTATTTTTTTAAGTCTATTTTATTTTTATATATTTGACATTTTAAATTAATATTTTAAAAAAAAAAAAATATTGAAATAAATAAAATTTATGAGTATGGAATTTAATTTTGTTTCAAAAATCTACTCATTCAAAAACTATACAACTTTCAAGAGACACATTTGAAAGTCTAATTCAAAAAACACTCAATTGAAGTTTAAATTTATCTAAAAAATCCATAACTTTATAAAATATTTAGGAAACTTACAAATTTAATGAAATAGTACACAATAAATTACTAAAAATTGATACATTTTCATCACAGAATGATTATATCATTTGCAATCTTCATTACACATGTTATTTTATCAAATGTCATAATGTCTCCAATAAAGATGACTCTAAATATAATTGTCATGTTTATTGTCATAACTAGTACATAAGGGACAATATAAGATTAAAATTTGTAGTAAATCTTTAAAACTAATCTTAAAAATAATATAATCATTTTTATATATAATCGAGTTGACTCATAAACCTAACAAATCGAGCTATGTATAGTTCAAATTCAGTTCATTTAGTTAACAAACATAGTTTTTCGCTCATATTCAGTTTATTTAGTTTGTGAATCTAGTTCAACGATTTAATTATCGAACCGAGTTCTAAACTATTTTCGAGTTAATTCGGTTCATTGACAGCTGTACCCCTAAACAATAAACTCAGCATTATTATTATGCTTGTAACTTTTAGACGATACATTTATTGACATAAATAAAATATAACTGAAAAATAATTATTCACATTACTAATTAACTAACATTTAAGACTCCTCTTACATTATAATTATGATAGTATTTTTGAGTCTTTTAACCACAAACTTGTAAACAATCCCTGCAATAATGGACAAAGTTAAAGTTGATTTCATCAGTACAAGAGAGCAGTTCGCAAAAACTCTTAGCGAAGAATGTTATTTGAGAAGTTTCAAACTCAAAAATGCTATCATGATTAAAAATTAAGAGAAGTATAAATGTTAATTAATTAGTAACATAAATAATCATTTTTAAACCATGATCCATAGATCTTGTGAAAAGAAGATGATCTCTATTTATAAATTCCAATAATCATAATGCTCCAAAGCTCTAATACCAAATTTGTTGTACTTATATAAGATCCGTCCGACCTACAGGATTTTAAATAAAACATTTGTGTTTGATGTAGTCATGCTATTTTGTTTCTTATTATTATTACTTTTAAATGTTAGAATAGAAAAGTAATTTTCTACAATAACAATTAGAATAAAAACAATAGAAAAATACAAATAATATAGATTTAAAATATATTAATCAAATTAATAGTATATTATAATTTTTTAATTTCCATCTTTCTTAGAAAAGATACCATTAATTCTTATTTTATATATATATATATATATATATATATATATATATATATATATATATATATATATATATATATATATATATATATATATATATATATATATATATATATATATATATATATATAACATATCATATGAGAATGTTATTTTTGTTTTTCTCTCTCCTCCATTATTAAAATAAATGATGGCGGAGAGAGAAAAAAAACAGACACATAATCTCCACCATTTATTTTAAAATCTAATGATTTCGATTTATTCTCAAGTTCTTACATAAAAATGATATTCTCATATGATAAAAACTCTCTCTCTCTCTCTCTCTATATATATATATATATATATATATATATATATATATATATATGGGCAATGTCAATCTTGTATAAGAGTAACAAGTTCTAATAGGACTGAGCATCGGTCGGTTATGGGCGGGTTCGAGCCCAAATTAGATCAATTATGTAAAACCGAATCCCTCTACTATATGCCCGATTTCACCTAGAACATGCTCGATTTAATCGGGTCTCGGTTTATACGAATCACGGGTCCTAATGGGTGGGTTGATTCGATTTTAGACCACTGTATAATTGGGCCAAAATTGCATTTTTTTAAAAATTAGTTTTTGTTCTTTAATGGCCCAAAAATGTACTTTTTTGTAATTTTTTTTATTCTTTGTTATATAATGGATTTAAAATATAAAATAAAGATATTTTAGACAAAAATATACATCTATAAAAATTTAAACATATAATATGTTTTAGCCTGCTTATGCTTCATCACATTCAAGAAAAGAGTTTAATGGTAACACCCACAATCAAGATCAAGTAATTAGTTACAAGTCACAATTAAAATAAAATACTTTCATTGGAGATTATTCAACATCTAACATAGAATCTATCACACCAAACTGCAAAAGAATTAAAAAATTTAATCAGAGTAGGAAAGAAAATGGTTAATGGAAAATTTAAGAAATAAATCAACATAACAACTAATATACCTTCAAACTCAGCAGTGGCTCACTAAGTAATAAATTCAAACTCAAAAAGAGGTTTCTTCTTCCCTGGACCTTTATCCTATTTATTCAACAATGAACATTTCAACACAATTAATAACAAGGTATTTGAGAAGTAATCTATTGGAACATTGGTAAAGACACAAGTCATACTTACTTTGAATGCATAAGCTAAATGCCCATGTTCATCTTCTTCTAAGCCCAAGACATTTTCTTCTTTAAATTACACAAACATTATCATTCACTCTTCTCCCTATGTTTTTTGTAATTTGTTAATAGAATGATATAATGTTAAATAAAGCAAAACATGAAAAGAGACTTATATAAATGAAGACAATACCACACAGTGTACTAAATGGAAGAACAAAGTGAAGTATAGGTACTAACCTGTGGCCATATATCACCACATCACTATGTGAGCAAAGCTGAAGTACAAACTGAAGTACTAAACCAAACAAGTGTGTTCCTCAAAAAGGGAAAGCATCAATTATATAATTATTTAAATAAAGGAAAGCAAATCAGCATGTGAACAAAACATTAATTATTGTTTAAATATTGAAAATCACTAATAATATTAGTCTCATCAAAGTAAAGTATTGTGGTCATATATCACCACATCAGTATGTGAGCAAAGTAAAGCTCCATCAACAAAATACTTGTACTGCATTTGAAAAAACTATATAGTAAGTATATATCCACCACAAATAAAGATGAAACATTTTCATTGATAAACTTCTAAAAAAATTAGGGACTGATTTTATCATACCTAAGCTGCCAAAATTCAAAGAAACTTCCAAAAATATACCATATATGCAGGAAAATAACACCATATACTAATTCAAAAACTAAGTATATCCAAAAAAAATTAGGCAGGTTATTGAGTCTTGTCTTAGCAAGGAATCCAAAATATCCAAAAAAGCATATCATTCTGCAGCCAAAAAATTAAACACAATAAATTGATTGATACTTGAAGTGGTTAAAATTAAAAATTAACTACTATGAAATATAGAAATAAACACTAAATAGTTGAACCTTTTTCAAACACAACATGTAGGTTGTGATTGAGAAGATTGGCCAGCATATAATTTAGTAACAAGTGGTTCAAGTCCTCATAAAGTGGATGAAACTTGACGAAATTCTAGAAAAAAATAACAAATTAGACATGTTAAAATACATATGCAACTCGAAAAATCAAAATTCATAAAGTGTGAATTTCAATATAAAATCAGGGTTCATCAAATTAGAATACCTGTAACAATGTTTCCAGATGTTTCAAACTCCTCTTGGACATCCAGATCTTTGAATTCTTCAATGAGAGAAGGCATCAACCAATTCTGAGTGAAAATTAAATGATCTGCCATATCTGGATTTAGACAACTCCTAAAAGTGTCTAAAATTCTACCACCAATACTAAAGGCACTTTCAGATGCTACTGTTGAAATAGGAGTAGCAAGCACATCCCTAGACATGCTTTATAAAATCGGAAACCTATAGGAGTTTTGTTTCCACCACACAAGTAACTCAAACTAATCATCTCCATCAAAGTTATCTTCATCCAAACACCTCTCAATCTCATTTTTCTGATCTATTGAATTTTTCTTTTTCAAGTAACTCTTAAAAGCATTAGTTCTAGCCAATTGTGTGGGTTGCTATGTTGAAACACTAATTCCTACAAATGAACCACTCGACGAACCAATAGATGATTGCCTAATCCTATTTTGTTGGCAATGGGCTGAAGCATACCGATCATACATTTTTAACAAACTTTTATTAATTTTAGACAACAAATTTTCACCAACATCAGATTGATCTTCATTGTACATTTTAGAAAAAATATACTCCAAATACCTCAACTTATAGCGGGGATCAAGAATTACACCAAAATAAATCAGTTCATTCATGTTCAAAACATCTCCCCAATATTTTTCATATTTCAGTTTCATATCCATCCCTATTTCACGCCAAACATGATCAGAATCTAAAATGGACAATTTCAACTTAGTGCGTATGGTGGATGGTTGATGAAATGCGGAATGTATAGTCATATTTGTATAAGCTGAAAACACCTTAGTGGAATCATAAAATATTTTAAGAAATTTCATGAAAGCACGTGGTTTTTCCCAATCTTCATAAGTAGGTGGAGAAGAACTAGTCCCAAAGTACTCAAGATAACTAGTATCTTCAATGTAAGCTTGTCAAAAGCAATTTGGAATTTTTCACTGGACTCCAACATTAGGTATGTTGAGTTCCATCTAGTAGGAACATCATGACAAAGAAGTTTTTTTTTATGTAATTCCAGCAAATCCAGCACACTCTTTAAACTTAGCACGTCTTTGGGGGGAAGATCTCATAAACCTCACAACAATCCTAATCTTTGAAATTGATTGTTGATTAGTTTTCAAGCCATCATTCACCACCAAGTTCAGGATGTGAGCACAACACCTTACATGCAAATGCTCTCCATCTAAAACTAACCCATTCATGTTATTAAGTCTCCTTTTCAGCACCCCCACAGCCACATCATTTGGTGATGCATTATCCATAGTGATTGTCGAGACTTTTCTATGACCCCATTTCTTTAAAATCTCCTTCACTTGCTTACCTATGGTATCACCTCTATGGTTAGGCACTACACTAAAGCTTATAATTTTTTTTAACATAGTTCCACTCATTATCTATGAAATGGGTTGTGAGGACTAAATAACCTAGATTTTGAACAGATGTCCAACAATTTATTGTGAATGCAACCCTTGAACAGTCTGACCTAAATAATGCCCTCAACCTCGCTTTTTCTTCAAGGTAGATCTTAAAAAAAAATCCCTAGGTATTGTATGTCTTGAAGGGACAACAAAAATGTGGTTGTAGGGTTCTACAAAGATGTTTAAAACCCTGACCGTCAACTAATCTAAAATTTTGTTCATCTAGGATTATGAATTTAGCCAGAGCATTCCTACAAGACTCAAGATTAAACCTATGGCTTGCTTGCCCCAAACCATTAGAGCCTAAAGTTAACACGGTTTGGTTGGGATCATTGCTTATATCATGGGTACTTTTGGGACATATTTTACATTGTACGAGCATGTTTGTGGTTCCATGAGATTTAGGGTCACATAAATACCTCTTACCATAATAGTTACAAGCAGCTGTTGGATCTGCAGCTTCAGACTCAGATAATTTGGTGAAATGGTCCCAAGCAGGTGATGTTTTACGAGGACCACTAGCATTAGGCTTTTTCTTCTTTGATGGTTTAGGTGGTAGTGCAGCAGGATCAACAACATGATCAACATCAGGTTCAACTTCAATAACATGGGTGCTCTCATGGAAAATAGGGTTAGGAAGTGGTTGACTTCCACCATGATCTCCACCATCTCCAATTGTTGGTGCTGAAGTGACGGGATTTGCTGGAAAAAATTATAAACATTTAACTAGCGAGTATTATGTCTAGTTTACTAAAAAATACAAACAAAAAAAAACATAAACCACTTCATCAGAGTATGATTGCAACAAATTTTATATCATAACTTATTATTTTTCAGCATACAAAAATAAAACGTTTAACTACATATTAAATAACTTACCATTAACTTCAACGGTTTCCATTTTCCAAAGGATCCATACACAAGCTTTCTTTGTAGTTCTGTTAAAAAGAATATATTAACCCCCAAAATAAAAATATATTAACTCTAAACAGCGAACATATTAGAGAATAATAAAGGTAAAAAAATTTTAAAAGATAAAAGAAGAGCATGAAATATTAGCTGATTCTTTAGCAATTAAAATGGCATTAGAAAAATCATAAATATAAATAATGAAGAAAGCTTATTACCAAAGAGAATAGTCAAGAAAAACAACAGAAATGAAGAGTGTATATGAGATAAAGAGATGAAGAACAACTTATGTAATGGACTGGTCGATTCAAAGGTTGAAGCTATGATTTTTTCATGTTTGTGTCTTGGTTCTACTGAGAAAATGAGTTAGAGGAGAGAAGTGAATGAATTGAGATGATGATATAAACTTTATATAGCTAGGTTTTATGATGAATAATTTTTGGCTAGACTGGTATTGGGCTTGCACCTTGCTGGGTCATGTTGTCTACCGGTAAGATTCGGACATAGTGGCTTATTTTTTCCTAAAACCGAGCTTGACCGTGTGAACCCACACATAATGGTTTTAGTGGACCCGTGACCCATATGACCCATTTGAACCCGACCGATAGCCAAGGGTTTTAACCGATTTTTCGGGTTCACCGGTGCTCAGGCCTAAGTTCTACAGTATAGGGTCAAAAATAAGGTTCATTTTTGTTAATATTAATACATAAAAAAAGATACAATAAAAATTCCATAGATAAAAAATGCTAGATAAAAATCCAATAAATAAATAAAAAATGACCTCAATCAAAAGTTAAAATAATTATTATTAAATTTATTTTTGATTAATATATAATTATATTTTTAATTATTATAATTGTATTTTTTTTTTAAATTGACCCTATTTTTAAATTAGAATGGGGCCTCTGAGTTGTTTGGGTTGGCCCTGCTTATGGTTGTGCAAACAAACTCACCACATATAGCCTCCACATTTTGCGTTTTTATCCTGACACCCCTTGTTTGACCTGACACCCCCACAGATCCTATGCGTTTATCATTTTAACGCGGTACAATTTTAAATTCATTTCACAAAAGCATTGAACCATTTTGAATATTCTCAAAACCTCTGACTATTATCAGATATTTCAAACAAACTACTTGATATTTCAAATTTAGGAGCAGTAAGTATTTGTTTTTGTCGTATTATTTTTTATGATTTATCAATTTCCTTCTATTCCTTATAATATTCAAATTTTAATATTTATATTTATGTAATAACTAATGATTTGGTTTATATTTTGATTATTTACATCAATTTTTCTTTATTTAAGATGACCATAAATAAAATGTGTTCCTTCTATTCCTTATAATATTCAAATTTTAATATTTATATTTATGTAATAACTAATGTATTTGGTTTATATATTGATTATATACATCAATTGCTTAAGGTTTTCTTTATTTAAGATGACCATAAATAAAATGTGTTTCTTTTATTTCTTATAATATTCAAATTTTAATATTTATATTTATGTAATAACTAATGTATTTGGCTTATATATTGATTATATACATTAATTGCTTAAAGTTTTCTTTATTTAAGACGACCATAAATAAAATGTGTTCCTTTTATTCTTTATAATATTCAAATTTTAATATTTATATTTATGTAATAACTAATGTATTTGGTTTATATATTGATTATATACATCAATTGCTTAAGGTTTTCTTTATTTAAGATGACTATAAATTAAATGTGTTCCTTTTATTGTTTATAATATTCAAATTTTAATATTTATTTTTATGTAATAACTAATGTATTTGATTTATATATTGATTATATACATTAATTATGTCTAAGGTTTTCTTTATTTAAGATGACCATAAATAAAATGTGTTCCTTTTATTCCTTATAATATTCAAATTTTAATATTTATATTTATGTAATAACTATTAACTAATGTATTTGGTTTATATATTGATTATATACATCAATTGTTTAAGGTTTTCTTTATTTAAGATGACCATAAATAAAATGTGTTTCTTCTATTCTTTATAATATTCAAATTTTAATATTTAGATTCATGTAATAATTAATATATTTGATTTATATATAGATTATATACATCAATTGTTTAATAAATAAAAAAATAACATAATTTTATAATATGAAATAGAGGAAGTATTGTATAAATCAATTTAATTATTTTTATTTATTTTATTATTAAATAGAGAATAAAAAATATGTAATAATTATAAAAAAAAATTTCAGAGTTGGTGAAGATAAAAATGTCACGTAAGCATATAATTCTAGATAAGATTCATTGTTGAAAGAAAATGATAGTGTTGCCACAACAGCGAAAACTAAAATATATGAGAATATTATTGATAAATTAGTTTTACCTTTTATGTTTCTTCACTTAAGGATTCATAGAGGTGTTCTAGAATCATCTCACTCAGACAGACATCTCGACCATAGTGAAGCTGGGTGGCAAGTGTCAGAAATTTTCTGGATACTTGTAAAGATTTTGAACAAAATACGCAGTGCGACAGCCAGACAGTAAAAAAGGATATGTGTTCCCGATCAGTAACATTAGTGGTTTTGGGGTCATAGTAATGTTTGATAAATTTTGTATATGTAGGCTTAGCAGACGTAAAACCTATCTGATCCTCAGAATCCAATTCTGGGTCATATGGTTTTCCGGTTGGTTTCAACCCAGTAATAGTAGTTACGTTGAATAAAGTTGGGGTCATCATCCCACAAGGGAGATAGAAGGTATAATGAGTACCGTCCCAGAAGTAAAGGGACGAGACCAGCATGGTCGAACAGTATGTGGGTCCTGTTTTCGACAGCATGATGAGGTCATGAATTCCTAAATCTTTCCATGATTGGGCCTTAACCTTTTCTATTTTGGTTAACCAGCTCAAGTAAAGATCAACATCTTTGAACAACGGAGTTGCCCTAAAGATCCTAGAATCGTCATTCAAGTACCTTAAGTCTATATTGTTAAGAGCCATAGTATCAGGGGTGTCATTTTCTACTTTAGATTTATTGGGCTGCCCTATAGGTTTTGTCTTGTGGTATGAGGGGAAGTAATCACTAATTTTCTCAAAATCAGTATCTGGGGCAGATAAAGGACCAGATAATACACGTGGTTTTCCAGAAACAAGAAGAGGAATTAGTACCTGGGATTCATAGATGGCCCTTTTCTCCTTCTCAAGTGATTTTGGGATGCATTGTTGGTTTTTTACTATATTGGGCCCAACAAGCGTTGCGAAGGGAGGAAGCAGAGATTAGGTCTTAGGCTCTTTAGGTTCTAGGTTCTCCTGGAGTCTTTAACGTTGGAGGTTGAAGATGCCATGACTAAAGAACAAAGAAAATTGGGTTTTTTGTTTTTTCTGAAGGGTAAGAGAGTCGAGAAGAAAGCGAAGAGTTTGGAAGCGTGAAAAAGAAAAAAAGGATGTGGGAAAAGCTATTTAAAGGATACGGAATATTAAAAGACCTCAAATCAACATTAAATGGTCAATGTTGTAGTGGGACACGTGTTTCGCTAAGGATAATGGATGGGACGGTGGCAGTTATTGCCTATGCCCCACTATCTCCTAGGTTTTAGGAGGTGTGATGATGGCTCATAATTTTGTCCGTTTTGAGGGGATACTTTCAGAATCTGTCATGATGATCATGACGTCATGGAATAGTTCAGAAGCAACTGAATAGTTGGAACGTGGGGAGTCCTAATGGTATCAATATAATTGTGAGAAGAAACAAGGCGTCAAGTATTATATAAAAAAATGTACCTTTTTCTTCAGTAATGTCGAAAAAGACATTTTTGTGGGGCAATTTGTTAGCTCCTAATTTCGACGCCTGACACGGGGATAGGGATTTCTTCCAAAAAAGAACATATATTTGAAGTATTTATGAAGCTTCGACATAAGTGTGGCTATGAGAAAGCATGGTCGAAATATTATCTTTTTGTAGAAGAGAGAAGGTTTAAAAGACTTAGAAATATTTTTAAGGGGTTTGGGAAAAGTTTCGACCGAGGATGGGAAATGTCGTTCGACGCATAGGATTTAAATTCAAAAAGAATAGGGAACAGTTGCTTCTATCCAATTCTTAAGTGGGACAGGTGGCATTCGTTCAAGAGTCCAAGACATGCACGATGCCAAGTGTTTCGTCCTGATTGAAGACCTGTTAGTGGGTAGTTATTTCCTATCATTATAAATAGCAAGTTTTAGGAATAATTTTGGTGTGTTCCATTGTATACAAAATTCAGTGTGCTCAATGTACCAGTGGAGAAAAACGAGCTTGTGAAAATGTATGTTGGAGAAACACCATTTTTTATGATTCGATGCAATTTACCAAGTTCTTTTTATTAAAAGTCTTTTGCATTTCACGCAAGTTAAGTTTACATTTTTACCAGCCTTTTCGACCTAGTTCTCTTTAAAAACCTTTACTTTTTAGTTACTTTAAGTTTCTTAAAGAAATATGTCCTTTTACTCTTTTATTCTATCATAATATATAAGTTTACCAAAAGGAAATCAATTTAGCACATGTCCTAGGATTCGTGTGGTCGGTCCTGCAAGTTACTCAGTTTTTACGTAAAATTGATAGACCAGCGATTGTTTTCAATTTTTCCAAGCAAACACAAGTACTCCATTGTTAATGTAATAAATGGTTAATGTGTCTTCTGTTACTATCTAAAATAGGTTACTTACTTAAAAGAATCAAATCCTCCCGAAAAGATTCTACAATACAACATTATTTAGTTTTTATAATGGTTTGAATCACCTTGATACATGCCATATAAAAATATTAACACAAATAGTCAAAACTAAAACTCCATTTACTACCTAATTCTCAAGAACATACCAGATCTAAGAAAAAGAGCAAGATGTTATCTCTGCAGCGGAGAGAGTGAAATTTGAATTGATATCGGTACTTGGTTGGTGGTTGACTGGTGGTAGCATGTTGCAGTTGTTGCGTATAGTGTGATTATAATTTGTAAATAGAGAGGTTTCACTTTCATATGTTTAGTTTAGGGAAAATTCAAGAGTACCATAATTTTGAGCTAATAAGTTTAATTGGGCTCATAAGTTTTGGGCTATTTAGTACCACTATTTTTTAAAATTGAATATTCTTTAAAAAGGTTTTTTTTAACGGGCTGGCGGCCCAACCTCGCCCCATTATGTCTTTAGCCCGCTTTTTTTTTTTGTTTTGACAGGGTGGGCTGAACGAGTTGGCATGGCCAAAATCCTAACTCAACCCGCCATATTTTAGCAGGTGCATGGACCGGCCAAACGGATCACAGTCCATTTTATCACTCATAATTATTATGCATTTGGTATTCTAGATAACATCAATTAACAAGTTACAAAAACTACTTCTGAAAAATATTGTAGAATGCACATAGTTGTGTTTTTTTGTTGAAATTAACTCAAAACTTTGAGAATTCCGAATCAATCTTGATGAACAAGATTATTATCAATACACAATAACAATGAAAAGAAATAAATTAGGGTTTGACAAAATATAGAAGAAAATGGTGATTTATGCAGAGTAACTCTTCCCACAAACAGTGAAAAACTTATTCACTTTGCGGCTACAAAATTCTGTGAGTTCAAGTTGTTACAAGAATAGGGGTTACTTCCTCTATTTATAGTTTTAGGTTAGATTTTTCCCTAAGACAAGCTCGAAACACAAAAGCCCAAAATATCCAATTTAGCTAACACTACGAAAATAGACCTAAGTCGAATCCTGTCGAGCAACCTGTTTCGACATTTCAAAACACACATACACACTAGGCTAATTTTGACACATCCTTGTTTTTGTCGAGCACTACCTGCTTCGACACAAGGAATTACATTCTTAACAGACCACCTAATTCATTGTGTCTAAGCTATCTATATTCATCATATCCCTTAGTCTTTTGGACACTTCGACCCGCACTCCATTCGTCATGATATTTTCTATCTGATTCTCAGTTCTACAGTGTTCCATGTTCATTTTCCCTTCTGCTACCCGCTCATGAAGATAGTGGAACCTCATTTCAATATGATTGCTTCGTCCATGTGTTATCGAATTCTTCGCCAGATTAATAGCAGACATGCTTTCGATCTTCATGGTAATTGCTCCATGATTCCTCGTTGTAATCTCTTCGACCAAGTTCACCATCCACTTTGCTTGACATGTACATAAAGAAGCAGTTATGTACTCTATTTTGCATGATGAAAATGTCACTACTGGATCCTTTCTCGAATTCCAAGCAACTAGTGCACAACCTAGCATAAACACATAGCCATCTGTGGATTTTCTATCCTCACCATCAATACACCAACTTGAGTCAGTGCATCCCACTAACTTGCATTATTTTCCATCATCAGCTACAGGAAACAAAATGCCATAGTTGAGAGTTCCTTTTAGATACCTTAGTATCCTCTTCTTTGTTGTTAGGTGTGATACCTTTGGCTTCTACATGAATCTACTTACCATAACTACACTGTATGCTAAGTCAGGCCTTGCGTGACATAGGTATCTTAGTAACCCAATAAATCTTCTATATTAGGTTGGGTCGACATCATCTGAATCTGAATCTTTCGAAATTTGCAGTCTTGGTTCAACAGCTGTCGAAGTCGAGTTGCATTCTTCCATCTCAAATCTCTTGAGAAATTCACTTGCATATCTTTTTTAATGCACCATCAAACCTCTACTACTCTTGTAGAATTTGATGCCAAGGAAATATGAAATTTCACCCAGATCATACATTTCAAATTCCTTGCTAAGATCACCTTTGAAGTCTTCAATCTCTTTCTTGCAGCTACTTGTTATCAACAAGTCATCGACATAGAGGCATAGTATTAACAATTCACTCTTGATTCTTCTTACATATACTTCATGCTCATTTGTGCACTTCACAAATTCCTTCTCCCTTAGAAATATATATATCTTCTTATTCCAAGCTCTTAGAGCTTGCTTAAGTCCATACAAGGCTTTCTGTAGCCTGTATACCTTGCTTTCTTCACCTTGTTTCACAATCCCAGCTGGTTGTGCAACATAAACTTATTCATATAAGGGGTCATTCAGGAATGTACATTTCACATCCATCTAACATATGTTCCAATTGTTCATGATTGGTAAACCAATAACCAACCTGATTGCTTTTATCCTAACAACAGGTGCAAAAACTTTGTCGAAGTCGATTCCTTCTTTCTGAAGATATCCTTTAGCCACAAGTCTTGCCTTGTGTCGAGTTACTTCTCCTTTGGAATTTAGCTTTACCTTGTATACCCACTTCATATCGATTGCCTTCTTACCTTGAGGTAATTCGACAAGTGACCAAGTGTTGTTGACTTCGATATACTTCAGTTCCTCATTCATCGCTTTCACCCACTGCAAATCTTTCAATGCCTCGGCTGTATTGACTGGTTCGACACCTGTATAGAAATCATAGTGCACCAGCTCACCTTCTTCATTGACCACATCATCTGATGTAATCACACATTCTTGCAATCTTACAGGCATGTGTCTTGTTTGTTAGGGTCTTCTTGGGCCTGCTTCACCTCTGACTTCTTCTTGTCGAACTTCTCTTTCGACTTCACTAGTTGGTTCTTAACATAAGATTCTTACTGAATCCTTCTTAACATTCTTAGTCCAATCCCATTCTTTAAGCTCATATATGATTGTGTCCCTGCTGATCACTACTTGCTTGTTCACTCGGTCGAACAACTTGTATCCTCCAGTCGAATAATATCCTATCCAGATCATTTGATTTGACTTATCATCAAGTTTTCTTTTCGACCGATCTGGCACATGTCTATGTGCTATAGATCCAAACACCTTCAAATGACTTAGGCTAGGATTGACACCATACCAACACTTTTTTGGTGTAATTCCTTCTAACCTTTTCGTCAGACATATGTTAAAGATGTATGTTGTAGTCGCCAAAACTTCTCCCTATAACTCTTTGGGTAGATGATTTCCTTTCAATATACTTATCACCTTATTAATGATGGTTCTATTCTTTCTTTTTGCAGTTCCATTCTGATGTGGAGTGTAGGGTGGTACCACCTCATGCACAATCCCTTCTTTCTCACATAATGCATCAAAATCTTTCGACACATACTCTCCACCACCATCAATCCTCATATTATTTCCCTTTCGACCACTTTGTCTTTCGACCATAGATTTAAATTTGGCAAATACCTCGATCACTTCACTTTTCTTCTTGGTTAGGTAAGTCCACAGTTTTCGACTGAAATCATCTATGAAAGCGGCAAAGTATATATTACATCCAATTGAATCCACCTGGATAAGACCACATACATCAGAGAATATGACTTCAAGAATTGCCTTCGACATGCTTCTTGCATCCTTGCTGAAGCTATTCTTGTGTTGTTTTTCCTGCACACATTATTTACACACTTCATTTGGAATGTTGATTGTAAGTAGAGTATGCACCTATAAAGGGGGGGGGGGGGGTGAATTAGGTACTTAGAATATTTTTCTGGTTTTTAACTTAAGTCTTATAATTTTTCCGATTTAGTATATAAGTGATGAGAGCTGTAAAATGCAAAAAGATAAAAGACACAGCGATATATCTTAGTTCCCATCACAATCCGAGAGTACTCCAGTCCCCTTACACAGTAAAAGATTTTACTATTGTTAGGACTTATACAAGACTATCCTAGTCTTTCTGTACAGACTCTAACAAAAACCACCAAGAAAAATCCTCTTGGATTTTCACTAAGTACACTAAGAGAACAATCCTCCCTTAATGACTCTCTTGTTTCCAACAATCCTGGACAACAAGGACTACAACAAATAATCTGAATTTTACAAGAGTTTTAAATGAAATGTATAATGTATCAATCTCTTGATTGATCTTCTCTTCCAATAACAATAATTCACAAACACTAAAATGTTAGATTTCTCAAGAAATTTCTGTTTTAGGTTATGTGAAAGTATGAAGAAAATTTCTTGAATAAAGGTTGAAGACTTGAAATATGAATTTTGAAAATCTAAGAGTTTGAATGGAAGAGGTGATTTGTAATCTGAAAATATATGTATTTATATGAGTATGACGCCCTTTTGAATCAACGTGAAGTTAACAAAAATTATCATGAACAAATGCCAAGATATAATGAAAAGGTTTTAGAAGAGAGGCATGAAAATGTGTCTAACAAAAAGTTATTGTTTTTCAATTTCGTTCAGGTGCAAATCAATTTGCATCAAGTAAGGCTATAAAAAAATTTAAAAGCTTCAGTATGCAATCGATTTTCATAAGGTAAAATATGAAATTTTGCAAATGAAACTTAGGCATGGATCAGGTGCAAATTGATTGCTACCCAATGCAAATCGATTTGCATATGGTGAAAATTGAAAAATTTTCCTAAGTGATTTATGCCATGAAAAAATGAGTTATGCAAGGTTGTTTGATCATTTGAGCATCTAAGACTTTAGTGAAGGTAAGTATTGTCATTATACCTTCTTGACATTTTAAATCCTTTGAATCCAAAGCCTTGAACTTGATGTTTTTATCTTGAAGATCATCTTTTCCTTCTTGACACTAAGAGTCTTGTCTTCATCAAAACATATTCATCATAGAGAAGCTTGACTTCATATTCTCCCCCTTTTTTATGACGACAAACATCCATCTTTGATGCGTTGTAATTTCCGGAAAACTTCTCCCCTTAAGATGTATAACTCCCCCTTTATATGTGAAGCTTAGAAATATTTGGACTTGATCATCTTGAAGGAGTATTTGTAGAATTTGTACCTTTTAAAAACTTAAGACAAGGAAATTTACAAGCATAACTCATAACACCTTTCTCCCCCCTTTGACTTTATCAAAAAGAAGGGAAAGATGGGTGAACGATAATAATTTGACAAAAATGCAGGTTAAAAGGGAAAAACCAAAATCACAAGAAAAAATTAAAATTGAAACTAGCATTAACCATGTAACATAATACCTAAGCATTGTCTCATAATAAAACAACCATACATGCATTCAAAATAAAACATAGGCAAGTAAAATGTTATGTTACATAGTACCGTACACATAAAACATAAACAACCCAAAAGCTTACTAAGATCATATTTAAAGTTACATGCCAAAAGACAACATAATACTTAAAACAACAAGATATCATAAACAACTAGGGTTGCTCCATATCATGATTCTTGTTGTTGTTGATGTCTTGGAATGGATTGAATTATTGAAGGGGTGTAAATGTTGGAAGAGGGTTGGATGGATTGTTAGGATCATAGGGTGGAATATGGAGGTGTGAGTAAAGATATGAAAGTTGACGATTCATGTCGATTCTAAAATCATTGATTTGGTTGGTGGTTGCTTCATGATTTTGAGAGATTTGATTATGAATGAAAATGTTGAATTTAGTCCATTGATCATTCTTGGAAGTGTTGAGGTTGGAAAATTGTGAAGTCATGTAATCAGAGAAGGCTTGGTTGCTTAGTTCACTTGGAGCATAAGAAGGAGGAACATCTTCACCGTCTTCATCTTCTTGATCACTTTCTTCATTATCTTTACCAAGATAAGTTACAGTTTGGGTTTCCAAATCATAGTGAACAACCATTCTTTTGTCCACATTCTTTATGGTGATTTTGTGACTACTTGTGTTCATGAGACTACACTCAATACCTTCCAACCCCATGTCAAAGTGTTGTAAAATGCATGTAATAAGCCATCCATAAGGTAAGAATTTGAACTTAGCGGTGTGATACAACATGTGATGCATAATGATACGAGGCCAATTTACCTTGATATCATTCTTTATTGCATACAAAAATTGCATTTTAACATCAGTAACATTGCAATGGTTTCCATTTCTAGGAATAAGAATATACACCAAAAAGCAATGGAACATTCTTTTATCAATAGAAAAATTTCCAGTATACCACAACACTTTTTCCGGTTCACCCCACCCAGTGATTTAACCTGTTTGTTATAGTGATCCACTTCAGACACACTACGGATGCTATAATAAAATTCCCTCTTATTATAATCCTTCCAAACCTTATTTTCAGGATCATATAAGAGACTACCATCATAAGGGATATCCAAAAAAATTCCAAGTCTCTTAGCAGTCAAAACAATCTTTTTGTCTCTAACATAAGTAACAAATTTCCCATTTTCTATACCCATATTACGATAAAAAAATCCTAACCAAATCTGGATAGTATGGTCCAGAAGAAGCAATAACAGAATCCAATCCTATAGAAGTTAACATATCCTAAAACTTAAAGCATTTCAAAGGAAAAGTATTAAGATCGTCGTATTTTGGAGTTTGGACATGCTTCTTTTGGTAGAACTTCTCATATCTTTCCATTTTCTCATCAGTGAGATCTTTGAATATTGGAGGAGTTGCAATGGAGGAATAAGCTTTTTTCCTTTCCTTTTACAGCAGTTGAAATCTTCCATTTTCCTCTTGAAGCCATGGATTGAGAGTAAGAAAGGTTTGAGGGAAGCTTTAATGGAGTTTTTGGGTGATTTGGGCGAGATGAAATTTGTGGGTTTTGAGAGAAAAGAGAAGGAAATATGGCTGATAGGTTAAGAATGAGGGGCTAAGACATTTTTTTTAAAGTGTTAAATGGTGAGTGATGATTGGACCAACAAAAAAATAAAAAAATTATGATTTTTCCCAGGTGCAAATCGATTTGCACTTTGGTGCAATCAATTGCTTGATAGTAAAACGCGAAAAAAAATACAAAAGCATCAGGTAGCAATCGATTTACATATGGAAGCAATTGATTGCTTGACGTTATAAAAAGGCCAAAAACAAAAAACAGAAGCAACGCTACAGACACCAATCGATTTGCACCAAGAAGCAATTGATTGGTCCTAAGAAATGTTTGAAGTTTTTTAAAGTACAACAGCATAAACATGCCTTTTAAGTAGAGGATGTAGCATTAACACATATAAGAAAGGAGTAGAAGTAGAGATGCGATAAAAAAGACTTTCGAAATAAAATAGAAGAATTAAGGACATGTGTGCACCTTTGATAAATTTTTGAAGGAATATTATTGAAACCACCCAATGAACTTTGAGATTCTTTACACATTTCTTTCATCCAAGATGCCTAATTCCCTTCTTATTTTATAAAAAGATTCTTTTGCAAGCGGTTTGGTGAATATATATGAGAGTTGATTATGAGTATCCATGAATGATACTTCAATATCGCCTTTAAGCACATGATCGCAAAGAAAATGATGTCGAATAGCGATATTTTTTATCCTCGAGTGCATGACTGGATTTTTAGTGATCTTTATGGCACTTGTGTTGTCACACTTTAACGGAATGCATCCAAGAATCACGTCATAGTCACTAAGTTAATGTTTTAACCAAAGAATTTAAGCACGGCAACTTCCTACAGCAATGTATTCTGCTTCATCCGTACTGAGAGCCTCCCATGCTTGGTTTTTTGCAGGACCATCATACAAGAGCATTTCCTAGGATGTGACATGTTTCGCTAGTTCTTTTTCTATCTGTTTTACATCCTGCATAATCTGAGTTAGAAAATCCAATCAAATCACATACACTACCTTTAAGATACCATAAGCTGACGTTCGTTGTTCCCTTGAGATACTTCATGATTCTCTTCACCGAGGCAAGATGTGATTCCTTCGGATTGACTTGATATCGCGCACAAAGACATACATTAAACATTATGTCAGGACGACTTGCTGTCAAATATAATAATGATTCTATAATACCTCGATATTTTGTAACATCAATTGAAACACATGTTTCATCTTGATCAATGTAAGTTCCGGATCCCATAGGAGTAGCCATACCTTTGCAATTTTCCATGTAGAATCTTTTGAGAAGCTCTTTGTAATATTTAGATTGATTGATGAATATTCCATTCTTTGTTTGTTTGATTTGCAATCCAAGGAAGTAGTTCAACTTACCCATCATGAACATCTCAAATTCTCCTTACATGATTGATGAGAACTCATCACATAAGGATTCATTTGTTGATCCAAATATGATGTCATCTACATAGACTTGCACTAAGATAGTATGATAGTTAATTCTTTTAATAAAAAGAGTAATATCAACTTTACCTTTTTCAAAACCGTATTCACAAAGAAAATTACTTAACCTATCAAACACGCCCTTGGTGCTTGGTTCAATCCGTACAAGGCCTTTTTGAGTTTGCACACATGATTAGGATGTTTGAAGTCTTTAATACCTGGAGGTTTACTTACATAAAATTCTTCAAGTATGTATCCATTTAGGAATGTTCTTTTAACGTCCATCTAGTACAACAGAAAATTCAAAGAACAAGCATATGCTAACAATAATCAAATTGCTTATAGTCAAGCAACATGGGTAAATGTTTCCTCAAAATCTATACCTTCCTCTTGATTATAGCCTTGGGCTACTAATCTTGCCTTATTCCTAATAATGATACCATTTTCATCTAGCTTATTTTTAAAGATCCATTAGTTCCTATAACATGTTTACCTTTTGGTCTAGGAACTAAATCCCATACCAGATTTCTTTCAAACTGATTGAACTCTTCTTGCATGGCTAGAATTCATTGATCATCATATAGGGCATCTTTGACTTTAGAAGGTTCAGTTTGTGAGACAAACACCATGTTGAGACATGCATCTTTAAGATTCAACCCTGTTGCAGCGCCTTGACTTATATCACCATTGACTATATAAATTGGATGATCCCAATGGGTTCTCCATTCCTTAGGTAGATCATTAACCTTTGATTCTTGTTGAATTGGTTCTTCTTGATGTTTCGGTTGATTGTCAATATTTTCTATTGCAGTATCTTCCTTAGAAACATCTATAAAACCATCATCACCATCACACAAAACAATTTTCTCCTTGGAGGGGTTAGATTCTTCAAATGACACATGCATAGATTCTTCAATTGTTAAAGTTCTTTTGTTAATATATTCTATATGCTTTACTAGTAAGAGAATATCCTAGAAAAATTCCTTCATCGAGTTTTTCATCGAACTTACCAAGATTATCTTTGTCGTTGCTTAGGACAAAGCATTTACAACCAAAAATGTGAAAATGAGAAATATTTGGTTTCCTTCCTTTAAAAAGTTCACAGGGGGTCTTTTTCAAAATAGGTCTAATAATAACTCTATTACTTACGTATCATGTCGTGTTTACCGCATCCACCTAAAAGTATTTCTGAAGATTTGAATCACTAATCATAGTCCTCGCAAGTTCAACAAGAGACCTATTTTTCCTCTCCACCACTCTGTTTTGTTGAGGAGTTCTTGGTGCTGAAAAGTTATGTAGGATTCCATGTTCTTCACAAAAATATTCAAAGGAAGCATTCTGGAATTCTCCACCATGGTCACTTCTTATGGAGGCAATCTTTAGAGATTTTTCATTTTGAATTTGCTTTGCATACTTCTTGAATGCCTTGAAAATGTATCACTTTTCTGCACTAAAAAGAATGTCCAACAAAATCTAGAAAAATCATCAATAATAACTAATGCATATACATTACCCCTGAAGCTTCTTTTTCTTGATGGATCAAATAAGTCCATATGCAACAATTGTAGTGGCCTTGAAGTGGACACCACATTCTTAGGTTTGAAAATGGTTTTATTTGTTTTCCCTTTTGGCAAGCAACACATAATTTATCTTTGACAAACTTTATCTTAGGCAATCCAATGACAAGATCATGCTTGACTAGTTTATTTAAATGTTCCATATGAATATGAGCAACTCTTTTATGCCAAATTCATGAATCATTGTTATTTACCATTAGATATTTTACTTTCAAAGATAGACCATCTAGGGAAATCATAAATATATTATTTATTATTTTACCTTTGAATTTTACCTCATGTGTGACTTCAACTTCAATCAAGCATTCATCCTTGGTGAACTTGATCTTGAAGCCTTTGTCACAAAGTTGGCTAATACTTAGAAGATTGTTCCAACTTTTCCTATGCCAATAATTTTTCCTTTGTTGCTATCTCCATATGTGACATAACCCTTGGCCTTAAGCACTAGATAAGAAAATTTGTTAATATCTCCCATCATATGTTTCGAACGACCGCTATCAAGATACCATAAATTAGAAGTGGTATTCAAGCATACCTACAAAACAAATTAAGTTTTGTTAGGTACCCAAATTGCCTTGGGTCCTTCATAATTAGTTCCTTTCTTGACCCACACATGATGCCAACTTGCCACACTAAATTTCTAACATAGCAAGCATTAGGTGTATGACCAATTATTCCACAATAAAAGCATGTAGGAACAAAATTACTTTTATACCTAGGAACATATGATTTCTTTTTAACAAATCTTTTCCTTTTAGGATAAGGATGAACAACTATGGCTTTGTTAACTTTCTCTTTTGGAGATTGATCACTAGCTTTAAAAAAATAGTTTTGCTTGAACTTGGTTTACTAAGTTTTGAATAACCAAGACCACTTCATTAGAATATATTTGTTGACTAAGAACACCCTCCAAACCAATTTGTCCCTTTTCATATCTTTCAAGAACTCTTTTTAGTTGGACAATTTGAACAGAAAGAGATTCACATTCTTTGCATGCAAAATTCTGTTTTTGTTCACTTATTATATTTTGTATTTCATCTTTGAAATCTTTTTCCATTGTATCAATTTTTTCTTCTAGAGATGAAATTTGTTTCTTTTGTGTTGATATTGTTTTGTACAAAATTTTGCATTCATTTAGAAGTTCATCTATAGCACCTTGTGCATCATTATCATAAATGGAAAATTCATTACTAACCACTTCTTCATCATCAGAATGGTGAAAAGCCATCAATGTTAGATTTGCACATTCGTCGCTATCTGAATCCAATGAAGAACTTATCTTATTATCTTCCTATGCTATGTAGGCTCTTTTGTTCTTATTTTCCTTTTTATTCTTGAAGCCAGCTTTCTTGGAGAGTTTCGGACAATCCGTCTTTATATGGCCTTGTTTTCCACACTCATAACAAGTGACATCGGGTGTTGAAGCCTCCTTTTTCTTAAAATGTTTCTTTCTTTTTGCATAATTGAAATATTTATCATTTTTACCAAAGAACTTACCGAGTCTTTTCACAAGAAGCATGAAGTTCTCATCTTCTTCAAGAGTATCATCATCTTGTTCTTCTTTTAATTCGACTTTTAAAGTGATGCTTTTTTTAACACCCATATATAAAACTCATACATCAAAGCATAAATATTATATATAGATCCAAGTGTTTGGTACTGAAACACATAAGCTCCTAGTTAACACATTGTATACAAATAAATGCCCTAAAGTACACAGTACAAAAACCTAAGGCATATTATACACAAGATGTTCAAATGATAAAAACTAAGAACTAGATCAACAATGATCCCAAAATACACTTCGCTACGGAAGCTAGCCATCAACAAGCAAGGAAAAGATCACACGACTTTATCCTTACCCTTCTCGGAACCTGAAGCACCAAAAATACATCAACAACATGGGGTGAGATACATCAAATCTCAGTGAGTTCCCTATCTTATGGATTCTCTCGGATTAACAAGGTTCTAACAATCCTACTCAAGTCCAGGGAAAGGGGAAAGGACTCTTGAGTTCACATTTCAATTCTCACACTATATGGAAACATGCCATGAGTTCATCAACTCAAAAGTATCACTAATCGATAACCATACCAAGGTACCTCCTGTTCCCATCCGCTTCTACGTCTAGAAGGCGACCCGAGTCATAGATCCTTGTAATCTACTTGACATACGAATGGATTCGGGTTCTACAGGCCATTAAGCGTTATGAACTGTCACTTCACACGGGCCATTAACCATTACAAGCATACGCTCCATGGACGCCATTCGTACAATACGGGGAATCAAACCTGCCAAGTAGTTGTGCATCCATTTCAGAGGAGTCTGAGACTCGTGAAACTACACTCAAGATAAACCGGTTACGATTACATGATCACATACAACAATACGATTGTATTCGACAATCACAAGGCTATAATGCCTTAAGGCCTCTCATACCTTTTCAAAACTACAAAGTTAACCACATGTTCCATACTAGTGTTTCACTCTCAACTAGGCCAATACTCGGCAAGGATGTATCTTCCAACAACACGTGCCCGAACATCGCCATCTAGAGTTGTCTACAAATTTCTAGTTCCTTACTAGATTCTCCTAAAGTTCAAGTTTGAGGTTTCCTCACTCTTCCTATCTTATTTTCATATTAACATGCATACTCCATTACAATCATGTTAAACAATATTAGGATAGACAAGGCATGTCATAATTGCATAGTAGAATAATATATAACAATTAAAATATAAATATATCACTTTTGGAACTTTCTCGATTATTTAATCGGTCGGTAAAATCGACATATTTCATCTCCATTGCATAAAATATTTTCTCGGCTTTACATCGATATAAAGAATGTTCGATTCCGATAAACGAATCAAAATTTATGAATTTTCTCGTTTTGGAGGAAAAACTTCAAGTCCCAAGTCGCGCTAAGCGCACCCCTGACCGCGCTAAGCGCGCAACTCTCTGCCATCTGGGGTTGCAGGATTTCAACACCGCGCTGAGCGGGCTTCTGCGCGCTAAGCGCGCTCTGCAAAACTCAGAAAAATGCTTCAGCAAAACAGAAATCTCCTACACCTCCAAACCTCTTCCAAACCACAATCAACCACCAACAGAGGTACAATAACATAGTTTGAGCATGGTTTGAACAACAACATTCTTAAAACCTACATTTTCTCAAGAACACCAAATTCCACAAACCCTATAATTTTCCAATCAATCCAAAGTAACCAAAACATCAAAACAAGCATCAATATATGTTTCTACAAGTATATTGATCATTCATTTTGATTTATATCAATTTCCAACCGTTAAAACATTGTTTTCAACATTCTAACCTAAAACTCATATTATCCAAAAATCTAAAATGAGCTTTCTAACTAGAACCCACCTCTTAAACAAGATGAAGATGAAGAGAATAAGATGGTTGGGCAAGGATTGGATGAATGGATGATGATTTTCTCTTGGATTTTCTTCAAATTCCTCTTTCTCCCCTTTTTCTCCTTCTTTTCCTTTTCTTTCCTTCTTTCTTCTTTCTCTCTCTTTCTTACTATCTTTTTCTTTTGTTTGGAAAAATGGGAGGAAAAGGAATTAGTAGTAAACTAGTATTAGTAAATAGTACTACTAAATGTCCAAAAAGTCTCTTAAGTCCAAATTAATAAAATACCCCAGAGTCAGATAATATTAATTGGATTTATTCTAAGTTCCACAGTTACTCTAATTATTTTATCAAATAATTTCTCTGAGTACACCGGATTGAGTTGATCACAATATAATATTATCCGGAGTAATAAAATACGGGGTATTACATCCTCCCCCCCTTAAATAGAAATTTGTCCTCGAATTTAAAAGATTACCTGAACAAATGAGGGTAAGCACCTCACATTTCCGATTCAAGTTCCCAAGTTGCATCACCCAGATGCGTTACATCCCCCTGCACCTTAACGAGAGAAATGTCCTTGTTCCTTAATACTTTCGTTTCTCTTCCCACAATGCGACTCGGTTGAGGTTCAAAAGTTAAATCTGTTTCTATTTCAATCGTATCCGGTAGAATCGGCTGAAGAGGATCTGGAACAAATCTGCGAAGTTGAGATACATGAAAAACATCATGCATTACCGACAGAGAAGGAGGTAAGGCCAACCTGTACACTACTTCGCCAATCCTTTCTAAAACTTGATACGGTCCCACGTATCTCGGACTTAACTTCCGTGACTTAAACGGTCATTTCAGTCTTAATCTCGGAGTAACTTTCAAAAACACATGGTCACCTTCTTCAAATTCTAAAGGTCTCCTCCGGTTATCCGCATAACTCTTTTGTCGATCTTGTGCTTGTTTAATTTTCTCGCGGATCATTCGAATCTTTTCCGTAGTCTCTTGGATGATTTCGGGTCCTAAGATTCTATCTTCCCCAACTTCCGCCCAACACAAAGGTGTCCTACACTTTCTTCCATACAAAGCTTCATAAGGAGCTATTTCGATGCTCGCATGGTAACTATTGTTATAAGAAAATTCAATCAATGGTAGTAGTTCTTTCCAATTACCCTTACTTTCTAGTACACAAGCTCTCAACATATCTTCCATGGTTTGTATTGTTCGTTTAGTTTGACCAACCGTCTGAGGATGATTAGACGTGCTCAAACGCAACTCCGTACCCATAGTTTGTTGAAAAACTTTCCAAAACCTGGAAGTAAACTTCAGATCTCTATCCGACCCAATATTTGAGGGAATACCATGCAATCTTACAATTTCCGCAATAAATAACCTCGCAAGATGACTTGCCTTGAAAGTAGTCTTCACGGCTAAGAAATGCGCAGATTTTGTTAGTCGATCTACAATCGCCCAAATCGAATCATAACCACCTTGCGTACGGGGTAAACCTACTGCAAAATCCATAGAAATACTATCCTATTTCCAAATTGGTATTTCTAATGGTTGCAATAATCCACCTGGTCTTTGATGTTCAATCTTAACTTGTTGGCATACCGCACATTCCGACACGAAGACCGCAACATCTCTTTTCATACCGGACCACCAATAGTCCTTCTTTAAATCTTGATACATCTTTGAAGAACCCGGATGTATAGTGAAGGCACCCTTATGCGCTTCCTCTAAAATCCTCCTTTTCAAAGTCGCATCGTTCGGAACGCAAATTCTTTGGTCGAACATAATAATTCCGTCGGCAGCCTGGACAAAACCCGGTAGAAGTAATACTTCTTGCAACTTCTCGTCCAATGTTTGACCTTGTTTAATCTCAACTCTTAGAGTAGAATTTACATTCAAATTTCCCATAATTACACCATCTTGAGTCCACACAACTGAAGATTAAGATCTCTAAAATTCTCCAACAAAGCATATTCCAAAATAATCAATTTCGCACTATGAACTACTTTCCGACTTAATGCATCTGCTACCTTATTCGCTTTTCCTGGATGGTATTTCAATTCTAAATCATAATCCTTCAAGTACTCCATCCACCTTCGTTGTCGCATGTTTAACTCCCTTTGGTCGAATAAATACTTCAAACTCTTATGGTCATTGAACATTTCGAAACGTACACCATACAAATAATGCCGCCACATCTTCAGTGTAAACACAACCACCGCCAATTTCAAATCATGAGTTGGATAATTCTTCTCGTGAATTTTCAATTGTCGAGAAGCATAAGCCACTACCTGACCGCCTTGCATCAGAACACCCTCTAATCCCATCTTAGAAGCATCACAAAACACTTTGTAAGAGTTGTTAGGATCAGGTATGATTAACACAGGAGCCATTGTCAATCTTTCCTTCAACTTCATGAAACTTTTCTCACAACTCGAATCCCACTCAAAAGCAAAATCTTTAAGGGTAAGTTTCGTCATTGGTAAAGCCAACTGAGAGAAACCCTCGATGAAACTTCTATAATAACCCGCCAATCCTAAGAAACTTCTTACTTCCGAAGCACTCCTCGGCCTCTCCCAATTTATCACTGCTTCTACCTTTGACGGATCCACTGCTACACCACCTTGTGATATAACGTGACCAAGAAACTTAACTTCCGCTATCCAAAATTCACAATTGCTTAACTTAGCAAAAAGTTGCTTCTCTTGCAACACGGATAAAACAATTCTCAGATGCTCTTCATGCTCTTGTGAAGTACGAGAATAAATAAGAATATCATCAATGAAGATTACAACAAACTGGTCCAAGTAAGCTTGAAATATACGGTTCATGTAGTCCATAAAAACAGCTGGAGCATTAGTCACACCGAAAGGCATCACTAAGAATTCGTAATGACCATAACGGGTCCTAAATGCAGTCTTAGGTACATCGGAATTCTTCACTCGAATTTGGTAATAACCCGATCTCAAATCAATCTTCAAGAATACACAGGCTCTTTTCAATTGATCTAATAGGTCGTCTATCCTGGGCAAGGGATACTTGTTCTTAATGGTGACTTTATTCAGCTGACGATAGTCGATACACAACCGCATCCCACCGTCCTTCTTCTTTACTAACAATACTGGAGCTCCCCACGGTGAGACACTAGGTCTAACAAAATGCTTAGCCATAAGCTCTTCCAATTGTTCCTTCAGTTCTCTCAATTCAAGCGGTGCCATCTGATACAGAGAAATGGATATAGGAGTCATTCCCGGTACCAGGTCAATAGAAAATTCCACTTCTCTCACCGAAGGAAGAGAAGTGACATCTTCGGGGAAAACTTCTGAAATCTCACAGGCTACCGGAAATACACAAGACTTGAAGGTCGCTACTCCCTTAACTTTGGACAAAACACAATTTCACACATTGCATTGACACAAAGGAGTGTGTTGCTCCACAATCAAATAAAACAAAACAAGGATGTCCGTTTACGAAACACGTACCCGCTATTAAAGAGTTGTCACTCTTCTTCCTCCTTGTATCCAAAGTGTGAACTCTTCCGGCATTCTTCCCTTGTGTCTGATTCCCATCCTGCGGGCAGTTTCTTGCCCAATGACCCACTTCATCACAATTATAACACCTAGAGGCTCCATCTCTACACTTCCCAAAATGATACTTGTTGCACAACCGGCACAAAGAAGGAGTATTAGGTTTACTACCTTGCACTTGTTTCCCTTTGAAGGTTTGTTGACTTGGCCTAAACTGTGGGCTTGACCTCTCATAATCATTTCGGTTCGACCTACGCGAATTCCCTTCTGTCTGAACACTCCTCAAATCGTTCTCCATCACATAACCTTGTCATAACTCTTGGAATTCAAATTCTCTTTGGATCCTTAAAGAACTAGGAAGGTACTTCTCCATAACGTAGCCTTGAATTGTTCCCACACTTTAGGCACACCTTGAATAGTCATAAAAGCTGAAGCAATATACCACCACCTCTTAGCAGGACCTCTCAACGAGTGAAAAGCAAACGCTACCTTGTCCTCCTCCCTGCAGTGAAGTATCTGAAAAATTCTCTCTATCCCGGCCACCCAATTGTGAGCTTTCACAGGATCTACTCCACCATGAAATTCTGGAGGATTCATGCGGATGAAATCCAGGAAATTCCCACTTACAGTATCTGGAACAACCACCTGAGGATGAACACCCCCATTCATGTGTCGTATCATCTGTTGCATGAATTGGTTCTGCTGCTGCTGCATCTGTTGCAAAAACTGATACAAGGGAGCATTCCCATCGCCGCCAGGCGGATTCGCCACGGGATGATTCGCTCCGGATCTACCACGGTTTCTGCGTCCGCCAGACATGTTCCTAAACGTCATATAGATAGGATTAAGTTGATCAGGCTCAATACTATACATATAACACTTAAGACCAATGGCGACACAACGTATATGAAACGGAAAGAAATACTTATACTATTTCATGGCTAGGTCGAGGATACGATCTACTCTGATACCAACTTTAACACCCATATATAAAACTCATACATCAAAGCATAAATATTATATATAGATCCAAGTGTTTGGTACTGAAACACATAAGCTCCTAGTTAACACATTGTATACAAATAAATGCCCTAAAGTACACAGTACAAAAACCTAAGGCATATTATACACAAGATGTTCAAATGATAAAAACTAAGAACTAGATCAACAATGATCCCAAAATACACTTCGCTACGGAAGCTAGCCATCAACAAGCAAGGAAAAGATCACACGACCTTATCCTTACCCTTCTCGGAACCTGAAGCACCTGAAATACATCAACAACGTGGGGTGAGATACATAAAATCTCAGTGAGTTCCCTATCTTATGGATTCTCTCGGATTAACAAGGTTCTAACAATCCTACTCAAGTCCAGGGAAAGGGGAAAGGACTCTTGAGTTCACATTTTAATTCTTACACTATATGGAAACATGCCATGAGTTCATCAACTCAAAAGTATCACTAATCGATAACCATACTGTCATACCCCAAATTTTGACCACTAAGATTTCCCATCATTATGCAAATCATCATCACAATATGGGTGTGTCACTATGCTTCATCAGTCTCCCCAAAGATGGGTGAGCATTCACTACTATCAAAATTAGGGTTTCAAGCCCTCTCAGAGTTCTTAGACAAAGGATCAATCAAGGAATGACATGATCTTCAACTTGTCTAACCTCTAAAACATCCACAATGTATCAAGAGGACTCCCACATCAAGGATCAAGCACAAGGTTGCTCCCTTCTAGGTGGATCAAGCTTCAAGATCGCCAGTGTCACCAAATTAGGGTTTTGGTCGACCAGGGCCTCCAGTTGGAAATTTTCCTCTGGGCATGAGCCAATGCTTCAAAGCATATCCTAATATACTCCATGTAATCTCATGAACCCAATCATCAAGTCAATTTGACCTTAAGGGATGCATACATCAAAAATCAGGAATTAGGGTTTCTTGACCTAATTCACCCCTAAGTTGACTTTTGGGACAAATCATGAACCAAGACCTCAAGACATGATTTGAGGGTCTCTAATATACCATATTGATCCATTTGGAACAATGGATTGATCCAAGAAGCTTGAGCAACAAATTTCAATTTCATCTGAGCCACAGTTAGGGTTTTGCGAGAAAAGTCAACTGTAACTTTGACTTTTGACCAGGACATGCTCCCAAACCCTAAGACATGATTCAATATACCCTATAACACCCATGGAACATGTCCATCAAGTTTGATTTAGGTCAAGGACATGATTTCTTAAAGGATTGCACAATTTGGAATTCATCGGATAAAAAGTCAACTGTGCACAAAAGTCAACTTTGACTTTTTGAGATTTTTCACAAAAATGATTTTTAACCCTAAAATGATGTTAATGTATGATTTGAATCATCATTCAACAAGAAAAATCAAAGAAAGTGGGATAACTTGTAAAAGGGGTAACCATAAAAACTTAGAAAATTTTCTAAGTTATGAAATAAAGTGACAAAGGTACCAACTTTGGAGGATCATAACTCCTAAACCACAAAGCCATTTTTTTCCATCCAAAGCTTGATTTGTAGATCTCATTTCCCTCTACAAAAGCTTCATAATGACCTATGTCCAAATTCCTCATGGATTTTGAGTTATGGAGTGATCAAAATCAAGAAAAGTCACTTTGTTCCAACACTTAGTGAAAATTTCACTAAGTCAGATTTTGCCTTACTTTTTTCCAAATGTAGGGACATTTTTCACTTGGATCCAAAAAGTATCAAAACCAAATATGATCAAACATTTGTTGTATCATATAAGAGCTTTCCAAAATGGCCAAGAACATCACCAAATTCAACTTGAGCCATGAGATATGACATTGGCAAGTTGCCTTGCTGAAATCTGCCAAGGCAAGGCAGAATTTTGCACTTTTGCTCGATTTGCCAAAATCAGCCAATTGCAAGCCTTGTCATCACTTTGGACACATCTGAGGATTGAATCTAAAGGGGACAATCACTGAGCCAAGCCTCCAAAGTCCTTGGAACAAGAAATAGCATGCTAAACCTAGAATTGCCCAAAATAGGGACAAGACTCCAATTTTGGATTGGAGCATTCAATGGAAGCACCAAGGTTGCATGGACTGAGCTATTAGCAACTGAATTTAGTCAAGACTTATCCAAGACCAAGGGGACCAGCAGCCTGTGCCCTAACATTGGCTAGAGGAGACTTGGATTTTCATTTGCCAACATTGGCCAACCCTACTCAGCAGTTGCCATTCACTATTTCTTGCAAAACAAACTTGCTCTACTATAAATAGAGCTCAATTATGATCAGTTTAAGTACACCAAAGGCCTACAACACTTGCCTTTCTCAAAATTCACTTCTCACTCTCAAAAATGCCTTTCTTAGCAAGTCACTATCGGGTTTTTCATTAGAGAGCAATTCCACTCAAACTAATCACACACACACACACACCTCATATATATCATATGTGAGTTGATCAAACACTTAAAAAACATCTGGAACACTGATTTCTCAGAATCACCAGTCAATTGCTCAAGGTTTTAACCAAGTTGCAGTTGAGATGCCATGAAGTGATCCAGCCAATTTCCAAGCATTCAAACACACTCCATAAGGTGTAGGGAAGCTGTTCAGATCATCACAATTCATCTGTAACACCTCCAACTCAGAAATCAATTTGCTCTTGCTGTCACGACCTAGAGGTAAGCCTAAACTTGGCCATCTCTCAATCTATGCATATTTCCTCGCACAATACTTTTGCCAAATGTTCATAATCATGCATGGAATGTTTCCCCTCAAGTAATTGCTTTGTTTGAATCGTGTATTAAAAATCCCAGCCTTCATGTAGAATTTAGGGTTCTTGAGGATTTATCGTGATTTTTTGTTTTATGCTTAATTTAAATGAAATTAATTGTCATAAACATGATTGTGAGGTGAAAACGAGCAGATTGATATGTGGATTGCATGATATAATCAAGTATTCAGTGAGATTGGATAGAAAATGCAAATCTGGGCAAAGCTGAAAAACGCGCGTGTTCTTCAGCTGTTCTTGGCGCCCTTTTTGAAAATTCAAATATTTGAATTTTGTGATTTTATTTAATTGATTCAAAAATTAATTTCTCTCTGAGTTTTAATGATTTTGAGTTGATTTTTTTTTAATAATTCGCAAAAATGTTAAAATATTTTATTTTCCCAAAAAATCCCAAAAATATTATTTATTTCATGTAATTGATATTTTTGCAAAGAATTAATGTTTTAATTGTTTTTGACATTTAAAATATTTTTTCCTTATTGATTTTGAAAATTTTAATGATTTCTAATCATTTTGTAGGGCAAAACTTGATTTATGAAGCATTAATCCAAGATCACAATTTGTTTTCCACATGTTAAACAATTTTGATCATTTTAATTGAATATTTTATTCAATTAAAACATATTTTGAAAATAAATTAGGGTTTTTGATTAATTCAACCCTCATAAATCATTTTTAAAACTCTTTGGGCCTCTTAATAGAGTGTAAGACCCAAAACCCCTTGTACAAATATTTTGGGCCTCACTTATTGTATAAGTCCCTCTATACAAGTGAACGGTGCGATCGTCGCCCTTTTAAAAATCTTTTGGGCCTCTCCTCGAGCTATAAGACCCATTCAAAACACTTTGGGTCTCTAATAGAGTGTAAGACCCAATCCTTTGTAAATACAACATATTTTGGGCCTCACTTATGGTATAAGTCCCGTTGTATTTCAAAAAGTTCGACGCGATCATCATCCGTTGAAAAACAAATCTTGGGCCTACCCTCGAGTAGTAAGACCCATTTCTTTTCTTTAAAACTCTTTGGGCCTCTTGAGAGAGTGAAAGACCCATCCCTTTGTACAGCAAACAATTTTTGGGCCTCAGTCACTCGTATCAGTCCCTCTGTACAAATTCGACAGTGCGATCACTGATAAAACCCTGGGCCTCTCCTTGAGCTGTAAGCCCCAAATCTTTCTTTTTCAAAGCACTTTCTCCTTTGATTTTGAAATATACTGTTGTTTTCAATCTTTCTTTGTTGAACAACTAACCAAACAACATGAAAGCTCTACAACCGAGTGAGTGTTTATATGCTTTCTGAAATTCTGGTACCAGACGTGTGATGTTAAGGTGCGATGTCACAACAACACACTCTGCAATAATGGACAGAATAAGCAACAGGAAAACACAAGGAATTGTTCACCCAGTTCGGTCTAACTACCTACGTCTGGGGGCTACCAAGCCAGGGATGAAATTCACTACTTGTAGATATAATTTACAGACTCAACACACCAGTTGACAATCTCCTAAACTTATACTCTACTAGTGACTTTCTACCTAAGAAACCACTTAGATATGAGAACACTACTCAATCCCCTAAAACACTCAAAGAACACCCTCTTTGAGATCCCTTGATCTTGCTTCCTAGCTTTGATCAATCAACAACTCTCTATTGCTTCACAGCTTCTAGAGAGGACAGAAAATTCAACACCTATTCAAACCTAGAATAGTGTGATTACAAGTACTCTAAACAAACCCTAGACTCTAAGCCTCCAGCTCTTGATCTTTAATCTGTTTTCTGTACCTTCTTCCTTGGTCTTGTGCGCTTTATATAGCTTCTTGAATTTGGATTGGATTTGTCACAATATTTGATCAGATTTGTTAATTAAAAACTGAATCTTTTAAAACAGATTTTATCCCCAAAATCTTTTTAAATCTTCCACCTTTTAATTCTCCAACAAACCTGCAATCAAATCTCCCATGTAACAGAAAATATCTAGCCCAAGATATTCTCATCCAACGAGTCAACACTCTCCACAATTCTAGCTAATACGCGACCCTAATAACAACAAGCCCATGTTGTCATTAGCTTCAGTTCTGCAGGTCTGATGTTACAACATCACCTATTTGACATCAGACATCCACTTCAGCAACCAGCAACCTTAACATAGCCCAGTGTTAAGTGCAATGTTATGACATCAAGCCCATGACATCAAACATAGTTAACCTTCACAACTTAGTATAGCCCAGTACTAAGACTCAATGCTGCAACATCAACACCATGACATCAGCATTGAACACCTTGTTGTTTTACCAAAATTCCAGCCAATCCAGGAACTTACAATCTCCCCCTTTGGCTAATTTTGGCTAAAACAATCTCTGCATCTTCAGAGACTTTAGCAGCGGAATATCTTCAATATTTTGAAACTTCAACTTGCAGCAGTTTGACAATCTTCATATAGTCTTCATTACTTGATCTGCTGCAGCACCATCTTCATTATTGACAACAGCCAATTGGTGCTCCCCCTCAAAAACTTGAACCAACATCACAGCTGTTCAGTAGCTCACAATGTGCAGCACATCTCCCCCTTGATGTCTGCTTTGCTGCACTCTGCACTCTTCAATGCTATGAATACTTCACTAGCAGCTCCACAACTATGTTGTCTAAACTCCCCCTCCACAGCTGCATCATTACTTTTCAACTAAACACCTTTTATTTTTATTCTTTTAGCAGCAACTACTCTTCTCCTCATGGCAATTTTTAACTCTCCCCCTTTTTAGCCACAATTAGACAATTATCTCCTGGCAGTTGGCTACACACAAGCCCAGAACCTCCAACTGCCCACAACCCCTTTTGCAAATTTAGTCTTCATAAATGCAGATTCCCAATTTTCTTCTTAATCTTTCAAATTGGTTTGCATCTAAGGCTTTAGTGAATATGTCAGCCAGTTGATTCTCTGTGGCTACATGTTCCAAGGTAACGATTTTATCTTCAACCAGATCTCTTATGAAGTGATGTCTTATATCTATGTGCTTAGTCCTACTGTGCTGTATAGGATTTTTAGAGATGTTAATGGCACTCAAATTATCACAGTATAAAGTCATAACATCTTGCTTGACATTGTATTCACTTAACACCTGCTTCATCCACACCAGCTGAGAGCAACTACTTCCTGCTGCTATATACCCAGCTTCTGCAGTTGAGAGAGACACACAGTTCTGTTTCTTGCTGAACCAGGAAATCAGATTATTCCCTAGAAAGAAATAGCCTCCTGAAGTGCTTTTCCTATCATCTGCACTTCCAGCCCAATCAGCATCACAGTATCCTTTTAACTCAGTTACAGTATTATGACTGTACAGCATCCCATAGTCACTTGTCCCATTCACATATTTCATAATTCTCTTTACTTGGTTTAAGTGACTTACCTTAGGATCAGACTGATATCTTGCACACACTCCAACAGCAAATGAAATGTCAGGTCTGCTTACTGTGAGGTATAGCAAACTCCCAATCATACTTCTGTACAAGCTTTGGTCCACACTCACTCCATTCTCATCTTTGGATAACTTCAAATGTGTAGGAGCAGGAGTTCTTTTGTGATTTGCTTTATCCAGGCCAAATTTCTTTACTGTACTCTTAGCATACTTGCTCTGAGAAATAAAGATAGAGTCCTCCATTTGTCTGACTTGTAGTCCAAGAAAGTAGCTGAGTTCTTCCACCAAACTCATTTCAAATTCAGATTGCATTTGTTGAACAAACTGTTTGACCATAGCTTCTGACATTCCCCCAAATACTATGTCATCCACATAGATTTGGGCTACCATCAACTTTCCGCCTTCTTCTTTGACAAACAGGGTTTTGTCTACCCCTCCCTTTCTATATCCACTAGCTGTTAAGAATTTTGTTAGCCTTTCATACCATGCCCTTGGAGCTTATTTTAAGCCATATAGAGCTTTCCTCAGTTTGAACACATGATTGGGGAAGTTTGGATCAGTGAATCCTTTCGGTTGATCAACATAGACTTCTTCATTCAGATAGCCATTCAGAAAGGCACTCTTTACATCCATTTGGAACAGCTTGAATCTTAGGTTACATGCCACACCTAAGAGAAGCCTGATGGATTCTAATCTAGCCACTGGAGCAAAGGTCTCATCAAAATCAACTCCCTCTACTTGAGTATAGCCCTGTGCAACAAGTCTGGCTTTGTTTCTTGTAACTACTCCAAGCTCGTCTGACTTGTTTTTGAAGATCCATTTTGTTCCAATAACATTCACCCCTTCTGGTCTTGGCACTAGATCCCAGACATCATTTCTTCTGAACTGCTCCAGTTCTTCTTGCATGGCACTTATCCAAAATTCATCTGTCAAAGCTTCCTTGACATTCTTTGGCTCAATTTTGGAAACAAAGCATGAGCTAGCAATGACTTCTCTAGATCTAGTTCTTACTCCAGAATTTGGATCGCCTATAATTAGTTCCTTGGGATGGTCCTTCTGGATTCTGATTGAAGGATCTTTCTGAGGTTGTTCAGGGTCAGCATTAGTGGTACCAGGAGAGGTATTTCTTTCTTCAACATCAAGAGATGCTTCACCAGCAGGTGTTTCAACATCTTCTATAACATCCTCAACTTCCTGCTTATCTTCATCATCTATCACAACATTGATAGACTCCATCATAACTTTGGTTCTGGAGTTGAAGACTCTATAAGCTCTGCTATTGGTAGAGTATCCCAAAAAGATTCCTTCATCACTCTTGGAATCTAGTTTTCTTCTTTGCTCCCTATCAGTCAGAATATAACATTTACTTCCAAATACATGAAAGTATTTGACATTTGGTTTCCTCCCCTTCCACAGCTCATACAGAGTAGATGAAGTCCCTCTTCTTAGGGTGACTCTGTTGTGAATATAGCAGGCAGTGTTCATGGCTTCTGCCCAGAAGTGATAAGGAAGTTTCTTGGCATGAATCATTGCTCTTGCCGATTCTTGTATAGTTCTGTTCTTCCTTTCAACAACTCCATTTTGCTGAGGTGTGATAGGTGATGAAAACTCATGACTTATTCCTTCAATTGAGCAAAATTCTTCAAACTTACTATTCTCAAACTCTCTTCCATGATCACTTCTTATTCTGATGACCTTACTCTCCTTTTCCCTTTGGAGTCTTTGGCAGAGCTCTTTGAAGACATCAAACACTTCAGATTTGTCTTTGGTGAAATTTACCCAAGTGTATCTTGAGTAGTCATCCACGACAACATAAGCATATCTCTTTCCACCTAGACTTTCAACCTGGATGGGTCCCATCAGATCCATATGAAGAAGCTCCAACACCTTGGAGGTGGTGTCATGTTGAAGCTTCAGATGAGACATCTTTGTCTGCTTTCCTTTTTGACAGTCTCCACACACTTTTCCTTCCTCAATGCTCAGTTTGGGAATCCCTCTGACTGCCTCTGAGGAGATAATTCTTTTCATTCCCTTTAGGTGAAGATGTCCCAACTTCTGATGCCAGATTTTGACTTCATCTTCTTTAGCAAGCACACACGTGGATGACTCAGAGTTTTGAGGTGCCCACAGATAGCAATTGTCCTTTGACCTGTCTCCCTTCATGATTACTTCTCCTTTGTCATCTTTGACCACACATTCAGACTTAGTGAAGTCTACTTTGAATCCTTGATCACATAGTTGACTGATACTAATCAAATTTGCTGCTAGTCCTTTAACCAGTAGGACATTCTCCAGTCTGGGTGCATTGGCACAATTTAGTTTGCCAGTCCCCTTTATCTCCCCTTTGACTCCATCACCGAATGTCACGTAGCCAGAAGTCTGAGGTTTCACATCAACGAGCAGATTCTTTACTCCAGTCATGTGTCTTGAACACCCACTGTCAAAATACCAGTCATCTTTGGTAGAAACCCTTAAGGAGGTGTGAGCTATCAAGCTGATAACTTTAGGTATCCATTTCTTCACCACTTTAGTTCTTACCTCTTTGGGTTGAGGAGCAGGATTAGGATAACCATGTAGCTTGAAGCATGAGGACTGGATATGCCCGATCCTACCACAGTAGAAGCATCTTCTTCTGCTTTGATAGGGCTGTAACTGCCACTCATACTTTTGTCTTCTTATACCATAGTTGAGTTGTCTTTTCATGTACTGATGATGCTGTCTCTTAGACTATCTACTATGGTGATGTGGCTTCCTTCTTCCATAGCAATGAGGAACAGCTTTGTTGAATTTGTTTCCATTCCTGTTCTTATGATGATGAACCCTGTTCTGATGGCACCCAGCAGACTCCAAGTTCTTGTGAAATTGGGGAGGCGTATGCTGACTAATTCCTTGAGACTGAGAACTATTCTTCTTTGAGGTAGGATTCTGTCTCTTGGGTTGATGTTGAGACACAGGTTGAGACATCTCTCTTGTTGTTCTTGAAGTGCTGGCCACATATCCTATTCCTGATTTATCTCCAGCTGCTTTCTCAGACTGAAGAATTTTATCCAGATTAGTAGTACCACTGTTCATCATCCTAACAAATTTTATCATCTGCTCCAATTGAGACTTAACAAGTACAACTTCGTTCTCTCGATCAGCTTTTTCACTTTCAAGCTGAGCAATCTGTTGTTTGTGACACTTGTTTTCTTGACAAATTTTAGCACTTTTCAAACACAGCTCTCGATAAGTAGATGCTAGTTCCTCATAGGTTATTTCTTCATCACTGTCATCATCTGACATAACTGTTCCTGTTAAGGCTCTAGCATGCCTTGCTGACTCATCTTCATTTTCACTATCAGATTCAGACCAGGAGACTGACATCCCCTTCTTCAGTTTCTTCAAGAATGTGGGACATTCTTTCTTAATATGTCCATACCCTTCACATTCCACGCATTGAACACCTTTATCCTGGGCAGGCTTCTTTTCATCTTTCTCTTTAGGCTTACTGATGTCAGAAGAACTGTTCTTGACGCTAGGCTTGTAGTTATTGTTCCACCTTTTTAACACTTTGTTGAATTGTCTTCCCAGCATTGCTATGGCCTGAGATAAGTCATCCTGGGATTCAGAACTCTTCCATTCTTCCCCTTGATCATTTGACACCAGAGCTATATTCTTTGGCTTCTTTTCTGGTTCTTCCTCATTCAACCCAAGCTCAAAGGTTTGAAGAGATCCAATGAGCTCATCTACTCTCATCTTGCTGATGTCTTGTGACTCTTCAATAGCAGTAACCTTCATCTTGTATTTTTTGGGGAGGGATCTAAGAATCTTCCTCACCAGCTTTTCATAAGACATTTTCTCACCTAGAGCACTGAAAGCATTTGCCAGCTCTAGAACATTCATGTGGAAGTCATGAATGGTCTCCTCATCCTTCATCTTCAGACTTTCAAATTTTGATGTTAAAATCTGAAGTCTTGACATCTTGACTCTCGATGTTCCTTCATGTGTTGCCTGCAAAATACCCCAAGCTTCCTTAGCAACTTCACAGGTATTGATCAACCTGAAGATATTTTTATCCACTCCATTGAATATGGCATTTAGAGCTTTGGAATTTCCAAGGGCAAGCTCATCTTCCTCCTTGGTCCACTCTTCTTCAGGTTTTGGCTTTGAGGTGCCTTCTTTATCCTTGCCAGCCTCATCTTTCTCACATACCTCTGGAGCTTTCCACTCTTTAATGACAGCCTTCCAAGCTCTGCTGTCTAATGACTTTAAAAAAGTAGTCATTCTAGGCTTCCAATACTCATAGTTTGAGCCATCCAAGATAGGGGGTCTGTTGACAAATCCTCCAACCTCTTTGTCCATCTTTCACCAGAAAGTAACTTCCCTAGATCTCACCCAAAGACAGACAGGATGCCTACTCTGATACCAATTGAAATTCTGGTACCAGACGTGTGATGTTAAGGTGCGATGTCACAACAACACACTCTGCAATAATGGACAGAATAAGCAACAGGAAAACACAAGGAATTGTTCACCCAGTTCGGTCTAACTACCTACGTCTGGGGGCTACCAAGCCAGGGATGAAATTCACTACTTGTAGATATAATTTACAGACTCAACACACCAGTTGAAAATCTCCTAAACTTATACTCTACTAGTGACTTTCTACCTAAGAAACCACTTAGATATGAGAACACTACTCAATCTCCTAAAACACTCAAAGAACACCCTCTTTGAGATCCCTTGATCTTGCTTCCTAGCTTTGATCAATCAACAACTCTCTATTGCTTCACAGCTTCTAGAGAGGACAGAAAATTCAACACCTATTCAAACCTAGAATAGTGTGATTACAAGTACTCTAAACAAACCCTAGACTCTAAGCCTCCAGCTCTTGATCTTCAATCTGTTTTCTGTACCTTCTTCCTTGGTCTTGTACGCTTTATATAGCTCCTTGAATTTGGATTGGATTTGTCACAATATTTGATCAGATTTGTTAATTAAAAACTGAATCTTTTAAAACAGATTTTATCCCCAAAATCTTTTTAAATCTTCCACCTTTTAATTCTCCAACAAACCTGCAATCAAATCTCCCATGTAACAGAAAATATCTAGCCCAAGATATTCTCATCCAACGAGTCAACACTCTCCACAATTCCAGCTAATACGCGACCCTAATAACAACAAGCCCATGTTGTCATTAGCTTCAGTTCTGCAGGTCTGATGTTACAACATCACCTATGTGACATCAGACATCCACTTCAGCAACTAGCAACCTTAACACAGCCCAGTGTTAAGTGCAATGTTATGACATCAAGCCCATGACATCAAACATAGTTAACCTTCACAACTTAGTACAGCCCAGTACTAAGACTCAATGCTGCAACATTAACACCATGACATCAGCATTGAACACCTCGTTGTTTTACCAAAATTCCAGCCAATCCAGGAACTTACACTTTCATTTACCGCTTTCATATACATATAACTGTATTGTGGGGCTGTTTTACTGTAAGTCTTCTTTCAGAAACTCATATCAACTGTGTAATAATAGTATAGATATTTAGAGTTTCCTCGGCAACTACGTCTAGTACTAAGCCCTGTTGATCACTCTTAAATAGTCAAAACTAGATCCCCATAGGATTACCAGACACAGTCTTCCCTCCTCTTGGGGTTAAACAATATGGAGATATGAAAGGCAGCATTCTCGGTGAACCCTTTCATAGCCTGTCACTCGTAGAAGTTGTCAAAGAAACTCTACTCCCCCAGAGATGATCTCTTCTCCGTGAATTGCATCTCTTGAGTTTCTTCCAAATTCTCGAACTTTCCTGGCTTGATCTATTCTTTTTGAATAGCCTGTCTTGAACTTCTCGGGGTTTGGGGACCCACAGGCTTCTTAAAAGCACTTGTCAAGAAACTCTACTCCCCAGAGATGATCTTTTCTCCGTGAATGGCATCTCTTGAGTTTCTTCCAAATTTTCGAACATTCTTGGCTTGATCTATTCTTTGTGAATAGCCTGTCTTGAACTTCTTGGGGTTTGGGGACCCACAGGCTTCATAAAAGCATCCCCGCCTCCTTTTGAGCGTTGTACAAGGACCCGTCGGCTTCTTAGAAGTATTCACAGCCTCCTCTTAGGCTTCGTATAAATGATTTCTTCCTCCGGGAATGATAGCCTCCTCTTGGGCTTAGTACAAATTGTCCCTCGGCTTCTTAAAAGTTTCCAGTCTCCTCTTGGGCTTCCTACAAATTGTCCCGACGGCCTCCTAGAGGTATAGGAACAAAAATCAGTCATCTTAATAGAACAGTCTTTCCAAGAGTCTACTACTGTTTCTCAAAGCATAGTACGAAAGATGAAACTCTAGACTTGGACAGTCTAATTTCCTTGAGTCTCAAAGACATTCTCTAGCACCCTTCAAGAATAGGAAGGAATCCTGTAGACTCGAACAGTCTCAATACCCTTTGGATTTCCCATTTCCTCAAAGAAAAGGAAATATCCCTGATCCTCGAATCAAAATCCCTGAGTGCAAACATTACTCATATAAGAACTGATTTTCTCTTTGAACCAATATACTGGACCTGTCACTCAACTGAAACAACACCATAGCCTCTCTCTTGGGCTTTATATAATGATTCTCCCCAGCGGAGTCAAAACAACCTTTAGCCTCCATATCGGGCTTCATACGAGATACAAACGCACTCTCTTGTTGAGTCAAACCTTTTAGCCTCCGTCTTGGGCTTTGTACAAGATAAAAATCACTCTCTTGTTGAGTATAAAACCCTTGGCCTCCATCTCGGGCTTCGTACGAGATACCATAGAGGACTCTCTTGTTGAGTCACTTCCCTTTTAGCCTCCATCTCGGGCTTTGTACGAGACAGATCAAAAATACCCTCTTGTTGGGCCACTAGCCTCCTCTTAGGCTTTGTATAAGAAAACCACTGGTTGATCTAATCAACCTTTTAGCATCAAAGCTGTGCCTCGTTCACAGTACACAAACATCAACAACTCCTTCCCTTTCATCTAATCGTTGTAAGTGGCAAGCCTCTGGATCATCTACATCCATGCCACTGTCCCTCTTTTAGCATGAGAAAATCCAAAGGAAAGATAGCATTGCTCTACACAGAGTTAAAGTCTTCTCCTTCAGGTTGGAAATCCCCTATAAAGGAAATTATGGCATTTCCAGATTCACAAATCTCGATTAAAGTAATTCTCCATTATAAACAATTGTGATATACAAACCCCTCTTTAGAGATGACAAATTTTCTCTAAATACAACACCTTTTAGCTTCACATCTTGGGCTTCGAACAAGATACAAATAGACCCTTCAGCTTCACATCTTGGGCTTTGAACAAGATACAAACTACCTTTCGCTTCATGTCTTGGGCTTTGAACAAGACACCAAAACACTGTTTCCTCCCATAGCATAGGAGGAACTACGATCGCTCTGATTTCCCTGTTTCGGAAAAAACGGGAATACGTAGGCATATGATTGAAAGAAAAATCTTAGCGAGCACACTAATCCAAAACCCAAAATCCCATACCTCTAGAATGTCCCGCGGATGGGGTGCTGTGGAATTAAAAGATCAACGCGTTTCTAAGATCAGACAGATCAGGTATGAATAGCTTGTTCTGGAAGTAGAGCAATTCATTTAAGAATTTGAAGTTTAGATCTTCTGGGTTGGAAGTCATTTCTTGGACTAACTGTTGACCTTTTGTGTTTTTTGTGTAAAACTATTGGAGTTACTGAATGAGAGTTGGCACCGGAGATGAGATAGAAAGTAGCACAGGGGTGTCGCTGTATTTTCGACTGAGGGCATCGGTAACAAGATTTGAACGGCCGGGTTTGTAATAAATGTCGAAATTAAAGCCCCGTAATTTTGAAGCCCATTTTTGTTGTTCAGGAGTTTGGATCTTTTGTAGGAGTAAATTTCTTAAACTCTTTTGATCTGTGTAGATGCTGAAATGCTGATCGACCAAGTATTGGCGCCATTTTTTGATGGACTCAGTGATGGCGTACATTTCTCGGATGTAAACAGAAGAAGCTTGCATCCTTGGAGTCATCTTCTTGCTGAAGAACGCTATGGGGTGTCCAGCCTGAGATAAAACTACGCCAATTGCCACGCCTGAAGCATCCGTTTCTATGTTGAATTCTTTTGTAAAGTCCGACAATGTTAACACCGACATTTGTGTCATTTTTCTTTTTAGCTCTGTAAAGGCTGAACTGGCCTCTGTACTCCAAGAGAATCTAGTGGAACGAAGAAGATCGGCGAGGGGAGCGGCGAGAGTGGCGTAGCTCTTTACAAATCTGCGATAAAATCCCGTGAGCCCTAAAAACCCTCTGAGTGCCGTGAGTGAACGGGGTTCAGGCCAGTCCAACACTTCCTGAATCTTTTCTAGGTCTGGTTCAACACAACCAGCAGAAATAACATGTCCTAGGTAATCAACTCGATCCACTGCAAATACACATTTGGACATTTTCGCAACAAAAGAGTGAGATAATAATAGCTCAAAAACAACCTGCAAATGAACTAAATGGTCATTAAAATTGGCACTATAAATTAAAATTTCGTAAAAAAAAACCAATACAAACTTGCTTAAGTATGGTCTTAGAAGATCATTCATGGTAGATTGAAAAGTAGAAGGGGCATTAGTGAGCCCGAAGGGCATTACGAGAAACTCGTAGTGACCGTCGAAAGTTCGAAAAGCTGTTTTATGAGTATCCTCCCTTGCAACACAGATCTGGTGGTAGCCGGATCGCAGATCAATCTTAGTGAAAATTCTAGCTGACCCAAGCTCATCCAAAAGCTCATCAATAGTGGGAATGGGAAAACGATCTTTAATTGTGACTGCATTAAGAGCTCTATAGTCGACACAAAAGCGCCAAGTCCCGTCTTTCTTTTTAACTAGAAGAACAGGAGAGGAGAAAGGGCTGGTACTTGGAATGATGATTCCATCATGTAACATTTCTTGAATAATTGTTGTCATGGCATTTTTTTTAGTGTGGATATCTATAAGGTTTGACATTGATAGGAGGGGTATGGGGTAGTAGTGGAATGTGATGGTCATGAGGTCTTTTTGGTGGAAGACCACAAGGTGGTTGGAAAATGGTAGAATATGTATTGAGAATAGTGGAAATAGCTGGGTCTAGGTTTTTGGTTATGGTGGCTGGTGTGGATGGGGAAATGGAATCTGTTGATGTAGGGAAATCAATTTCAAGAAAAGTCATAAGGTGGAGGGAAGCAATGGAGTTTGTATGGAGAAGGTGTTTGAATTGGTGGAATGCTGTATGAATAGGGTTAGTGGTTGGGTCGCCTTTTAGAGTTAGGGGTGTGCTTTGATGTTGAAATGTGATGGATGGAATAGAAAAATCTGCTTGTATTGGGCCAAGTGTTCTCAACCAAACCATGCCTAGAACAATGTCAGCTCCTTCGATTGGAAAGAGATAAAAAGATAAGTTGAAGGGTTTGTCTTGGAGGAGTATATGGACATTGTTGCAAATCCCTTCACACTGTAAATGGGAACCATTTCCGGCCATAACTGAAAATTGGTGTGTGGGTTTAGGTTTAAGATTTAAGTGTTGGGCGATGCGAGGTTGCATGATGTTATGTGTGCTGCCTGTGTCCACTAAAACCATAACTGATAATCCACCAATAATACCTTTGAATATAAGTGTTTGAGGTGAAATTTGACCGGTTAGAGCCTGAGTGGATAATTGAAAATAAGTGTCATTTAAGTCCTGTTCCGCTTCTACCTACTGTCCTCAACAACAATCTATTGTTCTGCCACCTCATCATCAGCCATGAATAAAAGAAATCTGTTGGCAGAACATTTGTGACCAATTGTGAATTTTTCATCACAATTAAAGCAAAGCCCTTAAGCCCTGTGATCTTGCAATTGTGAGTGAGAGAGTCGTTTAATAGGTAATTTGGTAGGAATAGTTGTGTTGGATGAGGCTGGTGTTTGTGGAGTCTGAATGGTGGTATTGGTTGGTGTTTTTATGGTTGTGGTTTGGGATGTGTTGGGGGTGTATTTGGTGTACGAGTTAGAAAACGGTTTTGAAAATTTGGGTTTGGCATCCTTTTGTTTGGATTCAATGAGTTTGGCAAGGCCAATGGCTTGGGAGATTGAAACAGGTCTATGAATGGCCATTTCATTTCTGATCTCTTTAATTAACCCGAAAATAAAACAATTTAGAATCGCCTCTGGGGGTAAGCCAACCACTTGGTTTCCCAACTTTTCAAATTGAGCTTGATATTCAACAACAGTACCAGTTTGCTTTAGTTTGCACAATTCAGCTTGATGGTTGTCATAAGTAGAAGGCCCAAATCTTAGTTCTAGCGCTTTAGTGAAAGAAAACCAATCAGTTAATAAATGGGTTTGATGCATCCACTTAAACCAACCTAAAGCTTCACCCTTCATATAAAAAAATATTAATTAAAATCTATTTTCTGGTGGGAGCTGGTAAAATTGAAAAAACTGTTCAGCTTGAAACAACCATTCCAAGGGTTCAGATCCATCAAACATTGCATGTTCCAATTTTGGTGTTCTAAATGGTGGTAATGGGGTAATTTGGGGCATGTATGGGTAAGGAAATTGGGGAATAAAAGGGGTATTATAATTTTGTGTGGGTGTAAAAGGGGTAGGAGATGGAATATATGGTGGATAAGGTGGTGGTGGTGGTTGTGCAGCAGTTATGCGAGTGGCTGTTGTAGCAACAGATTGTGGGATAGTGGTGGAAAAAGAAACAGAGTTTCTAATGGGTGTGTGAGTTGGGCTGAGAGTATGGGTAATATGCTGAGATGCTGTATGAATAGCAGCAGTAGAGGAGAGTTCATGAGTGATACATGACGAGGACCCTGCTGCGTGAACAGTAGCGGTTTGGTGAGGAGGGTCCTTTTGAGTTGAGATTTTTGTAAGGATGGACATGATAGATTCATGTCTGCTGTCAGCAAGATTCAATGCATTATCCATACGAGTATGAAGTTGACCGATTTATTGTTCCCAATCTGCAGCAACAATGTTTAAGCGCTCATCCAATTGCATCTGATTTTCTTGCATTGCATTATTGAGAAGCAGCTGTGTTGTTTGAATAGCTTCTTCAACTATTTCACGGGAGGAGGTGTTTTGGGGTTTTGGGGGAGCCATGAGTGCAGAATGAAAGCACCAATGATATAATCTACAATAAGCTACTCTAGATCTAGGTTGCAAAGGAAGAAGAAAACATAAAACTAAACTTTTCTCATTTCATAATTTTCTAAGTTTGAATACAAGCACTATAAATACTTAGGGTTTCTAGTAATTGGGCCTAAGCCTCTTTTGACAACCCAATACAAAGATAATAAAATTAAAAGTAGACCCAATAAAAATACTAATATTGATAATAATCTTTGAGCCACTTGGGCTGCTGAATGTTGCGTTTGGGCTTAAAAGAAGGTATTGTAACATCTTGAAAGCCTTTTTTTGTGTGATCATATTTGTATGGAGTAATGATATTTGGTTTGTTGGTATGAGTTTGTTTTCCTTCAAAATCTGAAAAAAATAATGAAAAGAAAGAAAGTGGAATGGTGTTAAACGAGAGTTGTATAGGAATATGACTTCTTACTCTTTGGAAGTATATATATTGTATTGTTATCATAGTAGCCGAATATACCACCTTTCCTTTTTTTATTTAGTTTTATTAATCATCTTGTTAAAAAATTCTTGTTAAATATTTTGCTATTATTTTGTTAATATTATTTTGTGAATATTGTTTATTTCAATCTATAATATTTATATTAATTTATTTTTTATTGTAAATATTTTGTTTTAATTAGTAATTCTATATTTTAGGAACATATTTGCCTGTTTAATTTATTCGTAAAATAGTGAAAACTCAAAAAAAATATTTTCTTGTTAATTTTTGAATTAATTCTAGAATTTAATTATTTAGGGTTTAATTTTAGATTTTTGTTAATTTATCTTAATTAATGTTTTAATTTAGAAATATTTTCTTGTTTTGGTATTTAGATTATTTAGTTAATACTTCTTTCCAATTATATAAAAATCCAAAAAATATGTCTCTTTCCTAAGCATTATACAAAAAAATAAAAAATATGTGTATATTTTTCTCAAATGTTTAAAACTTCAAAAAAGAACCTTTATTCTTAGTTTTGTTAGCCATTTAATTTGGATTTCTGTGATTAGTTCATTTGTTTCTTGGTTGACGTAAATTTTTGTTATGCTTGATATTTGACACATGATTTTGCCTTTGATCTAAATTGTTGAATTGATGTCTCATTTAAGTATCATTATTACCTAGCATTCCAAATGAAAGATCACTCTCGTTGACTGTCATGTCATAACTTATCCTAGCTTGCTAACTTACCTTCCCCTTATCCTAGCCTTAGGATTAGAGTCGGCGTACTCTATGTGAGTGTCCTGCTATGGACATTTCCTTTCCCGTTTAACCTAGCCTTAGGTTTAGAGTCGCCGCACTCTATGTAGGTGGCTTGCTACAAACGCTTACCTTTCTTTTGGAACTTTGACCACAGTTAAGAGTTCCTCACCCTTATTGAGGGGAACTACGAATGCTCTGATTTCATTCCCGTCAGGATACGTAGGCACGAGATGCGATGTCTTGGCGAGCATACTTAGGACTAACACTTTAGGTATTCCTTTACCATTTCACCCTTTAGCAGACAAAATAACAAATAACACAATAAAACAACAGGTTCCTGTAGAGTACTACAGATACTTAGGATGCACTATGACAAAGAAGGGCTTAGACAGCGCTTTTTTTGGGCTTAGACAGCGCTTAAAAGAGCTGCCTATTCAAGCGCTGCTATAAGTAAAGACAACGCTTTAGTTAATGAGAAAGCGCTGCTAAATGTCAGCTTTAGCCAGCGCTTTTACTTTGAAAGTGCTTTCTATTTTTCACTTTAGCCAGCGCTTTGTCTGTAAAAGCGCTGTCTAAAGAACCCCTTTAGGCAGCGCTTTGACTTTAGACAACGCTTTTGGTTATCTTTAGGCATTGCTTTAGGCAGCGCTTTTCTTTAAAAGCGCTGTCTATTCTCTACTTTAAGCAGCGCTTTTTATTTAAAGCGCTGTCTAATCCCCACTTCAGGCTGCGCTTTTTTCTTTGAAGCGCTGTCTAATGTCCACGAAATTTTTTATATATAAAACTTAAAAAAAGCGCTGTCTGATATATACAATAAATATTTACCAGATTATCACCATATTTTGCACCAGGTTTTCACCACATTTTGCACCAGAATATGCATTTAGAATTTGCACCAAATTTTCATAAATTAGAGCTTCAATCCAATAAATATGCACCAAATTTGTCTATTTATATATACATCTTTAATCCAATAATTTATATATACAAAAAATTGATGATATTCAAGCTAAAAACAACAACAATTCATATATCTTGTTAGCTACAAAAAATCTGATATTCAAGCTAAAAAACAACAACAATGAACTTGTTAGCTCTATCTTCTACATCTGCACATATAACCTAAAACAAAACAACAACATTAGACAAAATATAGAAGAAAACAAAGAAGGCATTGTTCTTATCTGATATTCAAGCTGCAAGCATTGCCAAATCTGATATTCAAGCTGCAAGCATTGCCAAAAATGTCAACAAATGATCATGAGTTATTGAATATTGCCAAGTGCCTATGAAAATCAGTATATGATTCCAACCTTCTATGGCCAAGATATCAATCAATATTTGGCAGCACCAAAACAATTTATGATTCCAACCTTCTATAACAAACAACAACAACATTGCAACACAATTTAATATACTAATGACGACATATTATCTCATCAAAACTCAAACTTCTATATACTCAAAATTCTCATCAATGAAAGAAAGACAATATACCTTATAAAACTCTCAGCTCAATAATGAATTGACACCATTCCTCCTTAAGTTCATCCAATTGATCTTTTGAGTAATGAGCACATTTGAATTCATCAAAGTACTACATAATAATATAACATAGTATGATTTAGCTAAAACTATTTAATTATATGAGACATGTGGTAAATATTAAAATAATTCCTAAGTTAGAAATCCATACCTTTGATGGAATATCTATTCGATCCAAAAGAAGAGTTTCTTTCATAAACCTCAACATGAAATATCCGCAATCTATTCCATTATGCTGACGAGGACACTACACATGAAAAGAAAATACGGATATATATCAGGATATACCCCTTAACTAGTTTTATCAAGTATCATCACTAATATAATCAAAATTGTGAAAATATACCTCCACTCTAATCCATGTAATGTTGTTGGCTTTACTCTTTGGAACTTGAATATCTCTTTGTGATCGAAAAACTTGTATAACGCTAATAAAATATAAACGAATATTTAGAACATGTCACATAAATAAATAAATATACACACGAATATTTAGAACAATCTCACTTACGTATCAATCAACTTCTTCATATCTGGGTATGTTGCTTGATCATTGTGTAAAGAATCTAGATAATATACAATTTCTCTTATCGGATTAATTGCCACCAACAACCAATGTCCACTGTAAGATTAAACAAAGGTTAGATGGAAACTTTCTACACAACTTCAAAAAAAAAAATTATAATAGATGAAGTTAGAATGAAAATCTAACCCGTTGCCAGTATTATATGGTAAAAAGAACAACTTTTCTGTATCTTTGCTGGCCATAAATAAACCGAGTACATACTGTATGACTTCATCTGGTTTCTGTACGATTAACCATGAGTTGATAGTCATGGGAGATAAGAAAGCGAATCTTTGTTCCAATCCACGCGGGCACATCAATTTGTCATACAGAAACCTTAAATAAAAACATCATTAACATATTAGACTATTCATTTGAAATGAGTAAATAAATTGTTCAATTAATTAAACAAAGTTGATCGGAGTATACGTAATGTATGTATCGACAACACCGATGCCTATTTCCAAATGTTTAAAAACTTGCTCCATATCCTCTCTACCAATTGTTTCCGAATATTCAAAACCAAAAATACCTTCCTCCATAGGTATAAGCCGAGTACCACCATCAGGAATACTTGTTATAAGTAAATATGTCTGAAGGCACGACCTATACTGAGAAGTAGGTTTTTTTCTAGCCGCGGTCTTCTTAGCAACACGCTTTGTTTGTGTGGGAATGTTGCTAATTTCAGGCATCTTACCCCTACTGACTTGTTCAATCTCTTTAGCCTGAATCTAAATATCATATAATTAGTTAGGTGAAGTATAAGATCACGAATTAACATTTTCCATGCATAAATATCATATAATTGTGTTGTACCTCTTTTCTCGATGCAACTGACTCGGTTTGCCGCATAATCCCCTTATCATTTGATTTGGATTTTGTTGGAGTCTAACATTACCATGTAAAAAAAGTGTACGTAAAATGCCCATAAAAAATTTGAATACCCAAAGGTTTATAATGGTTTTAAGCTTACCTTATCATCTAGGCAAATGAGGCTTGACGGCCATGCAACAAACGATCCTATTGTATCTCCCAACAATGTTGCATCCGAAACATCGTCAGGTTGTGGTAATAAGGCATCCCCCTCTAAAACAATATCAATCAATACTTTCAAAAATCCAGTGGGGATCGGTTTATGGTGAAGCATTTCTCCCAAAGTGTTATGCACTTTTCCCTTGCCAACCATCCGATAAGTCGGTGACGATAAATAGAGTTGACAACAGGAAATGCCCTAAAACCAATAATAAATATGACATTGTTCATGTGTATATATGTCAATTAAATAAATTAAGCTAATTTAATTTCATAATAATATATATAATTACCTCGGGAATATTCGGTTGAAAATTACAATTGATACTATCTTTCTCACTAGTATCTTTAAAAGCTGAAGCTTGATCTCTTTCTTTTTTATCTCTTTCTTTTTCCTTTTTCAATTCACGAACTTCAGATTGTAATGCTTCCAACTTTTCTTGCAGTTCTTTATTGCTAGCCGTTTCTTTCTTTGGTTTTTTCAAGGATGTTGGAGTGATCCCATATCCCTTACCCCTCACACGACCAGAATACTCACGAACATCTAATGCTCGACTAAGTAGGCTCCTGCAATCATTGTCTTTATCTAGAGATATAGACTGAGATAGAGTCTCCTGAAATTCATATGAATATCGAAAATTTGACTTAATTATATGTTAATAAACTTTTGATTTAATTCAAGCAATAATGTTATACTTACACATTTCTCAAAATTTTGTTGAACATCTTCTTTAACAACTCCATCCTTACCCACACGGGCTTCCTTCCACAAAACATGTTCCGGAAGAGATGTTTCAGAACTTTTCTCCTTTGTTAACTACACATTAAGCCAAATAACATGATCAAAAATAACTCATGATGAACAAGTATATCATTGCAATTTATAGATACTTACTATAGATTGTTGTAAGCGTGCATATCCCATACGCCCTTTTTTGTATGGATATGCGGGACTTGATGCTCGTTGCCGATTTATGTCACTTACACTCTCAAATTCTGAGGTTTTTCGTTTGGATTTAAAAGTTTCCCATTCTTGAGGTGTAATCAAATCTACATATTTCTGTGGAAGCTCTGCATCAATAAATTTTTTATCCGCATCCTTAAGAAACTTGTTTGATAAAAAAGATCTAAACCCTCTATGTATTTTTCCGGCCAATTCGAGTATATAATCTTTTCTGGTATCATCAATGTTGAAAGACCTCTACGAAAATCATACACAGAGTGCGTTAGTATAGGTAATTTAAATACATAATCGTCATTAAAAACAAATAACATCACATATGGTACCTGTATCTCAATCCATATTTTGTCTTTAGCGTCTTTCAACGCTTTGTTTCTCCAATCATCACAAGTAATTGGAACTTCTCTCCTTGCAACTGAACCAAGATAACTTGTCAACGTTGAACCGTTAGGCTCAATTAGTTGGTTATCTTAACTCCAATGCACATCATGTTTTATGCCTCGATCTCTATCACGAATGAGTCTCTTCATAATTGTTATTCCTCGTCTAATTTCCCTTTCCACTGCATTATCGGTCTCATCTCCATCATGAATAGAATCATCATGTGGGTGATCCTCGTTACTAGCCATCTAACCTGTAATAAGAGATTGTAATAGTTATAATTTCAACAAAAACTCATAAACATTTTTACTGAAACACTGACAGAACAATCGGAATTAAACTTCAAACAAACAAAAAACCTAGAGTTCAGAACAACAACATCAACAAAGTCAGAAAATGGGGAACGTTACAGTTCCTTTTGTAGGGATGATACTTGCAGAGTGTGTTCAAGTTGCGTTAATCATATTAAGCAAACAAGTCAATGCACAAGGAATGAACAATTCCAATGAAAACTATCAAACTTCATAGCAATGAGTAATAAGAGAAGAAAATAATTGAAAACCCTAAATTGATGAACACTAAACTAAGCATAGAAATTAAGAACCGAATCAATCAAAGAAAAAGTATACCGTGAAAAAGCTTCAGTTAAAAGATTGCAACTCTATCTTCTTCCTCTGATTGTGGAACCCAGGAGCCTCGCCTGAGAGAGAAAACAGCCTTATGAAGGAATGGATGTAATAACGATTATGTAATAAAAGATTGATGATTACAAAGAAGAGGACAGAGGTGTGTGAGAGAAGAAGAGAAGATTTTTTCTGGATTTAGGGTTTTTTCGCGAGAGAAGAGAAACAGTTCTGAGAATAGAACGAATGAATAGAATCTGTTTTTTAATTTTAATTTTAGACGACTTTAGCCAGCGCTTTTGTGAAGCGTTGTCTAATGAGTACTTTTAGCAGCGCTTTCGCTTTCTAGTTGGGCCTTTAGCTGCGCTTTGAGTAAAGCGCTTTCTAATACGGGCCTTTAGCAGCGCTTCGTACATGGGCCTTTAGCAACACTTTTGAGAAGCGCTGTCTAAGGTGGGACTTTTAGAAACGCTTTTGAAAAGCGCTGTCTAAGGTAGGCCTTTTAGCAGCGCTTTTGAATAGTGTTGTCTAAGGTGGGCCTTTTAGCAGCGCTTTTACACAATTTCGTACATACTTTCCGTGTTTTATTTTTTATTTAACTTATAGCAGCACTTTTGGAAAAAAGCGCTGTCTAAGGTGCGCTATGTCGCTCCCGAAAGATTCGCATCCAATGGTACAAACGCGAGAGTGGCACAGAAAACACAGAGTCTCCAGCAATGTGTATTTATCCCGAGAGAGGGAAAGGAAACACTGCATAAACCTGAAGAGAAAGGGGGAAAGACATGGTCATCGCAACCATAGTCCGGGTTCGGGAGTCGGTTATGCGAGGGGAAGGTGTTAGCACCCCACGCATCCATCGTACTCGATGGGATCCACGCTTGTTGTCTAAACAGAGGGTGAGCTATCCTACTATCTATGGCTGAACAAAAGAAAACAGGGATGGGGGTGACTAAGATGGACTCGGTAGGACATATTCGATGCCCTAGGCCTACGTACTCCCTCAGTGCAATGGGAAAGTCAGAGTCAACGTAGTTCGGACGGGAACTGTGGGGGAAGGTTGCTCGCCAAGACAATCGCTGTCATGTGCCTACATATCCTCAATCGAACGAGAGAGAGGAATCAGAGCTAATGTAGTTCGTGGGTACGACCACAGATGGGTAAGTGTTTTTTACGTGAGTGACGAGCTCTTTTCTGAAAATGAAGTTGAAACCCAACAATCCCGAAGGATAAAAAGATTTGAATTTGTTTTGGTGTTTTTTAAGACAGAAGTGTTTTAAGTTAGTTCGTAACTTACATTGAACCAAAGTCTGCCATGCGGGAACGAGTGAATCGCATGGTCGCCCCCAAATGGGACGTATGATAAACACTCTAGAAGAGGAGGGGAGACCCCTCGTTCTTCATTTCCTACACTTAAGGCTCGAGCGCAATATACGTTATATTTTATTAAGTGTTTTCAAGAAGTTTTGAGATGAGAAGAGAGAAGACCCAAAAGGAAACTCTAAAGGGAAACTAAGAGTCCTAATGTTATCATGCATGGGTAACCTATGGTTAGTGAGGCTTAGGAGAGATGACTACCTAAAGCCTAATATTAATCCTACTCCAAGCTTAATCAAAAATTAAGTTGGACTAGGTAGCTCTAAGGGAAAAGAATCCAAGACTTAATCAAGTCTTGAGATTCATGGGATGAGAAAGAGTGAGAGAGAAGGAAGAAGCATCTTAAGTGCTAAAGCAAACATAAGTATGAAAGCTTAAAAGAGAAAGGAGAAGTTAGAATATGGATAACAATCATAAGCAACAATAAGACAAATGAAACCCAAACAAGTCACAATCTAAAGAGAAATGGTTACAAACCAAATGAAACTCATCCAAGTCAGAATGTACACCTTAGAGGTGACCCATAATGTTTACCAAACAAACTCAAGCAAAGAGAATGCAAACAAGTGGCAAAACATACAAGAAAGTCATCAAAGAAGGAGTAGAAGAAGAATGAGTGGATATGCAAGGTGATCATGCAAAAATGCTTCAAATAATATCAAAGTTAGAATGTGGATGACCTAAACATGTGCCTAAACATGATGTACAAGTGTCACATAAGGCATACAAGCAAGTATCCAAGCATTAAGAATCATTAGAAGAAGGAGAAGGAAGCATGTAAGTGAAACATGTTAAAGGATGCAAAATGAAACATGAATAGCATATGACATGAATGCAAAGCTCCAAAGTCAGGAACATACATCAAATGAAGTGCAAAGGAATGATATGGCATGGCATACATAAACCAAATACAAACCAAGAAGAAGCATAGATGAGAAGAAGTGAGGAGATAAGTCAAAAAGAGGCATGTAAATCAAACATTGAACATGTGCACAAAATATGCAACAACCTCACACCAATGACCTATAATTGCAAACAAATGACCCATAATTATTCAAACATGGTTTATGAAGTCAAATAAACAATCCCAAACAATGGCACAAGTGCCTTCTCAAACAAGTAATCAAACATGATCAAAGATGTGCATAAAAGAGACCTCAACATAAGAGCAATCAAACAATTAGCAAAACATCTTCAAAGTTTACCAAATTAATTATAAAAACACTTCAACCAGGGGTAAACAACATATTAAAAACTCATGCAAAAATTCACAAGATAAGTCCTTCAAACAATTAGACAAAGAGCACAAAGGATTATGGATCAATATGCAAAAGAGAGGGACCAAAATGCAATATGGAAAAAATTTAAAAATATGAGAAAAATGTTTTTATGCACTTCAAGATGTTGATGAAAAAAATACAAAAAGAATGGGTTCAAAATGTTTTGTAGATGATGAGAAATAAAATCAGCAAGACAGGGTGTGCATATATGAAACAATTCAAAAAGAAATTAAAGCAACAATTAATTCAGATGCTAAAAATAAAATAAAAAGGGAAAATAATATTTGGAAAAATTTTATAAAACCCTAAATATGGTTCATGAATTTTTTCATAATTTTGGATGCATTAAACTAAATTTAAAAAATAAAAATGAAATGCAACAATTAATGAAAATAAAAATAATTGAAATAAACATGGGGGGTGCAAACAGCAAGCAATTCACGTTTAAAAAGGAAAATGGGCTCAGCAGGGGGGTTCAGAAAGCAAGTCCAGTCCAAATAAAACAATTAGCGCAGCCAAACAAAAAAAAGTGGACTCAGTCAACACAACTGACTCACACAAGCCCTAGGATCTATCCAACGTATGGCATTCAGTTAATCAAACAATAAGTACACAAGATGAAAGGCCAAGATTGACAGCACATGGTAACAATGATACACGCGCCCACATCACACCACTCAGAAATTAAAAAGAACGCACGTGGGAAGCACATGGAAATTTAATGTGTTGGCACAATCCAAACCACCAGATTAATCATACGCATCAGATCAAATCAACCAAAGTCAAATCATGCAAGATCAACGCTCAGGATTAAAAGTGCAAGATAAGAAGCATGGAATATCACACACACAATCAATAAAAATAAAACAGATTTTAAATAACGTGGCAAAACGTGAACCCTCAGATCTGGACCACCAACGGTCCAGATTACGTCTCCTTCCTTGAAACTCAGGCGACCTGCAAATGAAACCAGGTGCCGGAGCCCTAGCTCCGGTCACCTTCTCCGGCGACCTGCATACCAAAATTCTCCAAAAAATGGAAACGAGTACATCATCTTGTTCATATTTTCACAAGGATCACAAATATACAATTCAAATCAACAGATCATTGGCACACAAGGCAAATCGAAGAGAAACAGTTTGGATCTAAAAACTTCAATCATCAAATACTCCCATGATACACGTCCAAAACTCACACAAAATATATCAGCATGATCAACAACTCACAAAGAACACAATGCACATCAAAAAAATGAGTTCTAAGAGCATGGAAAGTAAGCTTACCTGAGATCTGTAGAGCTTAAAATACACTAAGAACGCCTTCCAAAACATGCAGAACTTCCTCTTTTGAGCTCTATTTACAAAATAAATGCAAATAGAGACTTGAATCTGGCTAGATCTACGATTTTGAACTTGAACCCTCTTGAAATCAATTGATGAAAACCTTGCTCTCAGCTCAAAACAATGGTTGATTCTTGTTCTATGGAATGTGTAGATCAAGAATATGGAGAAAAATCTTCAGAAACCCTTAAGATGAGAGAGTTTCGAAGGAGAGAAAGTGTGAGAGCAAAAATGAAATTCTGAGCAAGAATGAGTGCATGACCTAATTGTGAAGGCATGAGTTAGCTTATATACATCCCATTAGACCTCTGATCATAATTAGCAATTGATTAATCCCTTGGTTAGTGAGTTTGGATGGTTTATGCCAAAATGCATTTTGTGATACCACCTCTAATCCACACGTGCATTCCCATGCCTTCTATGATGGATCACTCATATTTCATTTGCTAATCACACCTGAATTGAATTTGGGCTTTGAAATGTCTTGGTTTGTGAGTTTTGATGCTTTTTGCAAAAATGTACTTTGTGAAATAAGTGAGGTACAAGTCATGAAATGGAGTGAAATAAAGGTCAAAAATGGTCCTCATGGAATGTAATTTGATGTTACAACATGGCTTGAAGCATTAGAGGTCATTACAAGTCATTATGAACCAAAATGCAAAAGGTGTAAAAATGGCATTATGAGAAAACCCTAAAAACACTTTGCATTGTTTTGGCCATAACTTGAGTTTTAAAAATGGTATGGAAACCATCTAGTACTTTTTGGAAATGGTAGAGAATGATATTCAACTTTCATGTTGGAGGAAAATTCATTTGAAGCTTCCTTGATGATGAAAAGTCAAGTTGAATGTAGTGGAAAAACTGCCAAAAATGGAAAGTTCTCATTATAAGTCATTTTCCAAATTTAGTAACTTTTGCACAAACTTTGATTGTTGAAGAATAATGTCATCCATGCTATTCCTTGACCAAATAAAGGTACATGGACTTGGGGAACATGATTTGGACCCTTGAAAACCCATGGTTGACTTTCCTTTTGAACTGTTGACTTTTGCTTACTTCACAAGTAACTGATCCACTGAAAATCCTCCACAATGAATCACTAGCCAAGTATCTATCCATGAACACTTGTGAGCATATGGAATACCATAAGAACATGCTTGAATCCACAAAGCCCTTTAAGAAATCCTTTGGGTCAAAAAACCCTAATTTGGTCCCTCTGGTTAGGAGGGAAAGATTCACTTAAAATCCTTTGCCATTCTTGACCTTATGATGATATGATGAACCCCTCAAACCATCTTGAGGCTTGAGACTCCATTGAGATGAACCAAATACCTTGATCCCATGCTAAGAACCAATGCTATGCACAAATGCTAATGCAAGAAATGCAAAAAAACATAAGCCAGTTAGCTAAAAACAAGAAGGCAAATTTTGGGGTGCTACAGCTGCCCCTATTCAATCAACTTGGTCCTGAAGGTATGACAACAACGACTGTCACGCGTTCAAAGGATTCACGGAGATTGAATACCAAAAGAAACCTAAAATTTGCAATCCTCAAAGGAGGGACGACTCCACTGGGGAACAAGCAATAAATGTTGCACTGTCACAACACGTACGAGTGTAGGAAGCCAATACAAACATTGTATTGAAATGTCATTAAATAAACACAAATGAGTGTTAACTGTGCTGGTGATAAGCACTGACGGGTGTCAAGGAATCAAAGATATCAGATACGAACGGGTACCGAAAAGGTACACGGACGGGTGCAAAGAGTTTCAATACGGACAGGTACTGAAAAGGTACACGGACGGGTGCAAAGGATTCAATACGGACGGGTATCAAAAAGGTACACGGACGGGTGTAAAAAGGTTCCAATACGGACGGGTACTGAAAAGGTACACGGACGGGTGTAAAAAGGATTCAATACGGATGGGTACTGAAAAGGTACACGGACGGGTGTAAAAAGGATTCAACACGGACGGGTATCGAAAAGGCACACGGACGGGTGTAAAAAGGATTTAATATGGACGGGTACTGAAAAGGTACACGAACGGGTGTAAAAGGATTCAACACGGACGGGTATCGAAAAGGCACACGGACGGGTGTAAAAAGGATTCAATACGGACGGGTACTGAAAAGGTACACGGACGGGTGTAAAGCAACCTCTATCGGGGATTAATCTCGCTGGGGAATGGAAGGCAACACGGACGGGTGTCATCAAAAGGTCAATACGGACGGGTATTGAAACAAAAAGGTTCAAACACGGACGAATGCCGAAGGAAACACGGACGAGTGTCAAACGGTAAAAACCCTGAGGGGATAAACCCAAGGACCACCTAGACGAAGGGGTAAAAAATGAAATCATGGATCAATGATCCTGGCAAACAACTCTGCAAGGGAATGTCAAATATTGCTTTGAATGACTAAACCCAACACTTGTGGAGTAAAGTCGAATGATATTCTCCTAAAATCCATTTTTCCTGATGAGGGAAAACTCAAACCTGGCTTATGCTTCGGATGCATATGTTTGAATTTTGCTGTAATGCTCCACACAAAGTGGAAATGCTACGCATTTGGGAGGATGCCATGCAAAAAGATGTTTATACAGTGCAAAAGACCGTCCCAACGAAATAAACGCTGAGAACAGAAGCAACTCCACCGAGGACGACAAACTACATTGTCATCAAACTAAAGAATAATGCTGAGGAAAACTTTACCCTGCTAGGGAAGATCATAATCACCAATTCTGCTGGAGATGGACAAAACTCCGATAGAATACCCACTCTGTTGGGGAATATTAAGATCAACAACTCTGTTGGAGATGAACGAAACTCCGAGAGAATACCCATTCAGCTGGGGAGGAAGATGAATACTGAAGATGGAAACTCCTCCGCTGGGAATGACCAACTATTTCAGAACTTGGATTTGACGCCTGCCAAAAACGATTAGACTTAAGACCTGCTGGGGATACCACTCACCACCAGACTCTGCTTGGGGATATGAGTGAGCTTAATCTACTGTTAGGGAAATAAATTTACCCTCACCCTGCTGGGGATTATATCAAGTCGTTGCCAGTGAGACTATACTTTCTGACCAACTGAGGAAAGTAGACACCAGGACTCTGTGGGGATAATAACATCTTTGTCCACGAATCTCCTGCTGGAGATACAACAACATCCACCTTAGGGCAATCAACTTCTGAATGCTTATTGGGGAATAACAACCCAAACACAACTTCAACTGGGTATACAATCCTCTATACTCCTGCTGTGGGGGACGATCCTCTTATATCCTACTGAGGGGGACGATCCTCATCGACACATCTGCTGGGAAAATAGTAGTTGTCAACATCCACTCTTCTAGGGGGTAAACACATGTTTCCTGACTAGCTGAGGAAAAACGACTGCCCCATACTCTGTGGGGAAACACCATCTTTGATCAAAGAAGACGCTCCATCAATCTCTTGCAGAAGAGGCTGTAGAAACAACAACTTCTAGCTACCTCTTTATACTCTGTTGAGGAAGACGACCCTCGATACTCTGATGGGGAAGAGTAATAAACTGCTGAGGATGGTCGAACCTCAAAGTTGGGGAGAGCTCTACTCTACTAGGGAGATCAATAAACTGCTGAGGTGCACCTGTCATCCTGGAAAACCAACATAAAGGTCTACGTGCAAAAGTGATTACTTTGATTATCATCATAGTGACTGACGCCTAAGCAATTGCCACTATTTTCCAACTTGTTTCATAAAGCTCAACATTTATCATGTAATGTTTATCAAAAATTTCGGACATTTTCACAAACAAAACAGGAAACAAAAGCTCTTTGACTGAAATGCAAACTTTATTGAATAATCAACCTGTAAATAGGCATTTACATTTGGAAGCAATTCCTGGAAAGAGGTAATTGCGCAAAAAGTAAAAGAAAAAACACATGTCGGCAATGTGGGGAACAGACCTCCACCATGACTCGACTCAGCTATAACCCATATGACTTGTTTATCTGCAGATACTTTGGCCTTTGAAGATGACTGACTGGACTGATTCCTTTCCTTCGAATTTTCCATGTGTCAATAGCGATCACAGATCGAACACGGATCGTAGTCTTTGCTTTTAAATCCCTAACTTTTGCCTGGATCGCACTTTTCGGGTTTTCAATCCACCGGGATACCCATTTTTTCCAAAGTTGCCTTTTCAGGTTTTCAACCTTGCGGGTTTATTCTTTTTTACTTTTATCCCTAATTTTTGCCCGAACCTTTTCCTTTTATGGTTCGCCAGGATGCCCCATTTTTGCCTGAACCTTCTTTTTATGTTCAGCGGGTCTCTTTTATGCAAAGTATTTTTTGACTACATCCGCGTTCATAGGGGACGTAAAATCTTCGCCATCCATAGTTGAAAGTAATAAGGCTCCACCAGAGAAAACCTGTCTTACTACATATGGCCCTTCGTAATTCAGAGTCCACTTGCCCCTGTGATCTGTTTGAGGAGGAGTGATCCTTTTCAGAACTAATTCACCAGCCTGAAAACACCGAGGACGCACCTTCTGATCAAATGCTTTCTTCATCCTCCTCTGATACAACCGGCCATACGCAATGGCTTTCAATCTCTTCTCTTCAATGAGGTTCAGTTCATTCAGCCGGGAACGCACCCACTCAGCTTCATCAAGCTTCACATCTGTCAGAATTCTCAAAGAAGGAATCTTAACTTCTAATGGTAGAACTACTTCCATACCATATACCAGTGAGAAAGGAGTTGCCCCAGTTGATGTGCGTACCGAAGTACGATAACCGTGCAAAGCGTAAGGCAACATCTCATCCCAGTCTTTGTATGTCACTACCATCTTCTGCACAATCTTCTTTATGTTCTTATTTGCCGCTTCAACATCCCCATTCATCTTCAGACGATAGGGAGAAGTATTGTGATGTTCGATTTTAAAGCTCTGGCATAGCTCCTTCATCATCTTATTGTTCAGATTTGAACCATTATCAGTAATGATTCTCTTCGGGACTCCATACCGGCAGATGATGTCCTTCTTAATAAAACGAGCTACCACTTGTCTGGTGACGTTGGCATACGATGCTGCTTCTACCCACTTCGTGAAATAATCAATGGCCACCAGGATAAAACGATGTCCATTCGAAGCAGTCGGCTCGATCTTGCCAATCATGTCAATGCCCCCACATGGCAAAAGGCCAAGGTGATGACAAAACATTCAGAGAAGTAGGCAGTACGTGCACCTTGTCAACATAAATCTGGCATTTACGTCATTTTTGGGCGTATTTAAAACAATCAGACTCCATAGTCATCCAGTAATACCCCGCTCTTAACAATTTTCTTGCCATAGCATGCCCATTGGCATGAGTACCGAAGGAACCTTCGTGAACTTCTTCCATTAACAGGCCTGCCTCGTGTTCATCAACACAACGTAGCAAGACCATGTCAAAGTTTCTCTTGTATAACACATCGTCTTTGTTCAAAAAGAAGTTTCCTAATAACCTCCTCAATGTCTTTTTATCCATGGAAGATGCCCCAGCTGGGTATTCCTGACTCTTCAGAAAGACTTTGATGTCATGATACCAAGGCTTGCCATCTGACACCTCTTCAACTGCAAATACAAAAGCAGGTCTGTCCAAGCGCATGATTCTGATTAAAGGAGTTTCATTCCAATGATTCACTTGATACATTGATGACAACGTTGCCAACGCATAAGCCATCTAATTTTCTATCCAGGGAATATGATGGAAGTCCACTCTGTCAAAGAAGGGTAACAACCTTCTGGCATAGTTGTTATACGGAACAAGATTCGCTTGACGAGTCTCCCATTCACCTGTAATCTGATTAATCACCAACGCAGAATCACCATAAACATCGAGGTTCTTGATTCTTAAATCAATCGCTTCTTCTAACCCCATGATGCATGCTTCATACTCTGCCTCATTGTTGGTGCATATGAACGCCAATCGGACGGTGAAGGGTATATGAGAACCCTGTGGAGTCGTAATGACTGCCCCGATTCCGTTACCATATGAATTAACAGCTCCATCAAAAACCAACTTCCACTGAGATCCAATCTCAGGTCCTTCATCAGGCAAAGGCTCTTCACAATCCTTCATCTTCAGATACATGATATGCTCATCCGGAAATTCAAACTTCATCGGTTGATAATCCTCAATTGGCTGTTCGGTAAGATATTCTGACAAAACACTTCCCTTAATGGCTTTTTGGGAAACATACTGAATATCGTATTCTGTCAAAACCATCTGCCAACGGGCTATTCTCCCAGAAAGTGCCTTCTTCTCAAACACATACTTGATCGGATCCATCTTCGAAATCAAAAGGGTTGTATGGTTTAACATATACTGCCTCAAACGCTTAGCGGCCCAAGCGAGTGCACAACATGTTTTCTCCAGCATCGAGTACCTTGACTCGTAATCAGTAAACTTTTTACTCAAGTAGTAGATGGCGTGCTATTTTCTACCTGACTCATCTTGTTGATCGAGCACACAACCCATTGAATTCTCAAGAACCGTGAGATACATAATCAAAGGCCTTCCTGGCACTGGCGGCATAAGGACCGGAGGTTCCTGCAAGTATTCTTTAATCTTTTCAAACGCCTTTTGAAAATTTTCATTCCACCTGACCACTTGATCTTTTCTTAGCAACTTGAAGATTGGTTCACACGTGGCTGTGAGATGCGAGATGAACCTAGCAATGTAGTTTAATCTCCCCAAGAAACCACGAACCTCTTTTTTTATTTTCGGCACAGGTATTTCTTGTATGGCTTTTACCTTTGCAGGATCAACCTCGATACCTTTTTCACTAACAATGAACCCCAGCAATTTTCCTGATCTCACCCCGAAGGTGAATTTGTTTGGATTCAACCTCAGTCTGAATTTTCTCAATCTTTCAAATAGCTTCTGAAGATTTACCAAATGTTCTTCTTCCGTCTGTGACTTCGCAATCATGTCATCAACATAGACCTCAATCTCTTTGTGAATCATATCATGAAAGAGAGTCACCATCGCCCGCTGGTAAGTTGCCCCTGCATTTTTCAATCCAAAGGGCATCACTTTGTAGCAGAAAGTTCCCCACGGTGTTATGAATGTTGTCTTCTCCATGTCCTCTGGGGCCATCTTGATTTGGTTATACCCAGAGAAGCCATCCATGAAGGAAAACACGGAATACTGAGCAGTATTGTCAACTAACACGTCAATGTGAGGGAGCGGGAAATCATCCTTTGGGTTTGCTCTATTCAAATCCCTGTAATCAACACACATCTTGACCTTCCCATCCTTCTTAGGTACAGGCACGATGTTAGCAACCCACGGAGGATAATTTGTCACGGCAAGAAAATTGGCATCTAGCTATTTCTGAACTTCTTCCTTGATTTTGATAGACATCTCCGGTTTAGTTCTTCTCAACTTTTGCTTGACCGGAGCACAACCTTCTTTAAGTGGCAGCCGATGTACAACAATATCAGTATCGAGCCCAGGCATGTCTTGGTAAGACCATGCGAAGATATCCACATACTCACGGAGCATTTCAATCAATCTTCCCTTGACACCGTCTTCCAATGCAGCCCCTATCCTTACTTCCTTTCTGGCGTCCTCGGTTCCCAGATTCACAATCTCAACCTCCTGATGAGGCAGGATGACTCTCTCCTCTTGCTTCAACAATCTGGCCAACTCTTCGGGCAGTTCACAATCTTTGCCAGTCTCTTCTTCAGCCTGATAGATTGGATTGTCAAAGTCATACCGAGCTATAGCTGAGTCATGATCGGTGTCATCTGAACAAAAAAACCTACATGATTGATGAGGTATGTTTTATTATGTATGCAACAACAAGAAACACATTGCCATTTTGATGTGGGTTTTTAATGCATAAAAATAAAAACAGAAAAACAGAGATCAAAATATTTGAGTGTGAAAAGTCCTTTATTGATGATAAAGCAAAACATGCAACAGTTAAAAGCCCTACAAATAAAATCACTACGTCTTGGGCAGAACGCAGGATTAACATAACAGGAAAACAAAGCAATTACTCGAAGCCAGTCACTTGAATGACTTTCTTGGAAGACCAGTTGCAGAGACTTTCTCCTGGGACGCAAGGGCGGATCGAACTATCCATGTCACAATCATTGTCCCCTTCTTCCTCAATGGCATTAACCCTGTCGAAGAAAACATCGGCACTGGTGAAATGAACTATGCCATAGAATTTGGAAGGATCCCCATCTTTCCTGGATGGCTTGTATCCCAATCCATAAGTATCCCTCTTCTCCTGAACTTCAACCACTTGGCCCCACCTCTGTGAGCTACCAGCTTCAACCACAGCTTTGTCGTCTTTAAACGAAGACATAGAAACTTCAGGCTGATTTGCCCCTGCAGGCTGCTCTATAGCTTCAGACTGGATAACCTCTTCAGAAACCTTCACCTTCTCAAACCCCTGACACAGTGTCTCATGGATTTCACCATCCACTTCCACGTATTTGAAGGTTGACAGCTGACTAATCATTATGTCTTCTTCTCCACACACTGTCACTACGTGGCCGTCTACCATGTATTTTAGCTTTTGATGCAAAGTAGAGGTTACAGCGCCTGCACCATGGATCCAAGGTCGACCAAACAAACAATTGTATGCCGGCTGAATATCCATTATATAAAATGTTGCATCAAAGATTTCCGGTCCAACCTTGATCGGAAGCACAATCTCACCAAAGACAGATCTCTTCGAGCCATCAAAAGGTCGCATCACCAAGTCACTTGGTGTGCAAATAAGTCCCCTGGTATCTAACTTCATTAATGCTTTCTTTGGCAATACATTCAACGATGATCCAGTATCAACCAATACATGTGACATCAGTGAACCACGACACTCAATCGAAATATGCAGGGCATTGTTGTAATTCCTCCCAGCAGGAGTCAAATCAAGATCTGTGAAACCCAAGCCATTACCCGCATTCACGTGCGCTACAACCCCCTCCAGCTGGTTAACAGAAATCTCTTGAGGAACGTAGGCTGCATTCAAAACCTTCAGAAGAGCATTCCTATGAGCTTCAGAGCATAACAACAAAGACATAATAGAGATCTTGGACGGGGTCTGATGTAACTGGTCCACGATCTTGTAATCACTTTTCCTGATGAGCCTCATAAACTCCTCAACATTTTCAGAAAAAGCATCATCAACCGGCTTTACTATAGAATCAATAACCACTAGAGTCTGGATAGAACCATTAATTACCTGTTTTCCCTTATCTTGACTTGAAGTACTGGGTTGATCATTAATAGGAGTAAGCACTCTAACACTTCTTGTTATAGCATCAGCTTCAACCTTAACCTCAGGATTAGAATTCACTGATGAGGCTGTCATTAATTCCTGCTTTTGACCATTGACAAACACCTCGGCGCCGTAATTCCAAGGAATGGCCTTAGAACTTTCATACGGAATGGGTCCAGCCCTTGTAATGATGACTGGAGGTGGCCTTGTCAGACCAGAAATAGTAATTATTCTGAACAGAATGGTGATAGTAGCAATCTTCTCACTAACAACCTCTTCTTGTTGATTACACCGATCAAATTGTAAACAACCCTCATTAATCATACTCTGGATACCCATCTTCAACGAATCACCATTAACCTTCGTCAAACAATCTGAGCAGTTCTCATCACAACCCGAATAAACGCCACCCTTCAATAACCTGTTTTTAACCACACCCAGCGGAGTATTCAATTCCTCAACATCCATGGTCAAATTCAAAGCTTCACATTCCTCAATTAACGCGTTCACCCTCGGCCCATTATGATCGGGCATCGGGTTTTGAATTACATTGGGCCCAGTATTCGAAAAATTGATAGCCTTGGAGTCTACAAGGTCTTGCACCTTGTGATGAAATACCCTACACTTCTCCACAGTGTGCCCCGGAGCACCCGAGTGAAAATCGCAGTGTGCGTTAGCATCGTAGCCTCGTGGGAGTTCCCCTGTTGGTGGAGCCAGGGTACGGAGCTCAACTAGACGCAACTGCAGCAAATGTTGCAAAAACTGTGCATATGACATCGGTGGTTGATCAAAATGCCTCTCTGCATTCCTTTGCCTGTTCTAATACTGGCCCTGCTGCCTGTTCTGATACTGGCCCTGCTGCCTGTTCTGATTAGCATTATTCCTTTGTTGCTGTGGTGGAGGTAAAGTTGCTGGGATAGTTACCGATGCTACTTGTTGACTATTGCCCTGATGTTGTTTCCTTTTTTCCCTGTGAGATGATACAACATTGGCCTCTCCTTTCTTCTTGTAACCATCAAATGGCTTCTTTCCATGCCCGGAAGGCGATCCGTCACCACTAGAAACTTTTCCAGCCTTAATTCCAACCTGTACCTTCTGTCCGATAGCAATCACATCTGCAAACTTGCCTAGAGAACAAGGCAATAGCTTCTCATAATAGTGCTTAGGCAGTGTGTCCATGAACATATCCAACATCTCTTTTTCCAGCATTGGTGGCTGCACCCTAGCTGCCAATTCACGCCGCCTTTGCTCGTATTCTTTGAAACTTTCATCACTTTTCTGAGACATGCTCAACAGCTGAGTTCTGTTGGGAGCCATGTCTGTGTTGTACTGGTAATGCTTAATAAAAGCTGCAACTAGCTTTCTCCAGGTACGAACATCTCTACTTTCCAGCGCCATGTACCATTCCAAAGACGCGCTGGACAGGCTGTCTTGGAAAAAGTGCATCATTAGTTTTTCATCCTTGGCATGGGCAGCCATCTTCCTGGTATAAGCCTTTATGTGAGTTCTCGGGCAGGTAGAACCATTATACTTCTCCAGTGTAGGAATCTGAATCTTGTGTGGAATGACAATATCAGGGACCAACCCTAGGTTGTCCAAATCTATTCCCATATCATCCTGTTTCACAACCCCCTTCAATTGCGCCTCAATTAAACAGATCCTCTCATCACTGACCACAGGTAGGCCAGCATCCAAGCTTCTGACTGAAAAAACATCATCCTATTGATCATCAATACGATGGCCATGGATAGCCCGAACAGTGCTTCCTTCTCCAACCACTGAAGGAATACCACCCTGTCCACTAGCGCCAGTGATAGGAATGTTGATACCAGCACCACCTCCGCCCGGAGGAATAACACGATTAAGAAAACCACCATGTAAGATACCATTTTCATCAACCTGCGACACCAAAGGCTGAACTAGAGTTCTGAATTCATTCTGACTCTGCACCACACCTTGCATCATCTCCATAAATTGATCGATGTGAGCTTGCATAGCTGCCATGTCTGCCTGAACTTTGTCCATCACTCTGCTTTGATTAAGTCTGGTAGAATACCGATGAGTTGGTTGATCAATCCTGACTGAAAAAAGAGAGAGCATAAGAAAACCAGAGAATCTGAGATAACCTGCAATGCAAGAATGGTTATGATTATGCAAATGCAAATGCAAACATGTTTGTAAGTTCGCAGGGCGATCCACCCCTTGATTCCAGTTTACAGATAAGATAGGATGAAACCGCTGCTCATATATAAATAAGAGAAAATCATTGTCAGAAATTACAACCCCATGTACCATAAAGAGCCTGAAACAAAATAAGCAAAGGTCCCAGCCAACAATTCTGGTGGTGACCCAAAATACAAAGAAAACAGCAACAAGGAAACTAAGGCATATCATCAAGACTCAGCCGTGCTAGAATTCCCCATTCATCATTCTTCTTGCACCAATTCTGCACTTCCTTAAGAAGCTTCTTGGTATTAGGATGCTCTGGTCTCTGAATCAACTCCTGAATCAAAAGATCCCTCCTGTGCAAAATCCCTGTTAAATAACGACTATGCAATTCCCAATCATCTTCTCCAGAAGCTCCCCTGAACTTGGACCTTCGCTCCTGGATCTTTTCACTTCGGCTTGGATCTTCAGCTGTTCGATATCTGCCATGGTTTCCTTGAGCTTTTCCTCAACTGGTCTCCTCTCAAAGATCCCTGATAAAATCTCCTTATCCTTTTTCCGAAGCTCTGTCTTCAAACCTTCAATCTGTTCCAGATACTTGTCCTCTTTCAACCTGTTGGCGGTAATTATTGTACTCCGACGGTCATGGAACCTGTGAATTCTTGACATAGCATAAGCCAACTCTTTCTTTTTGGACGAAAGGACCTTGCTAACACTTTTCAATGCTTGAGCCGCTTTCTCTCTGGCGGTGGCTTCTTTAGACAATTCTTTCTCCTTCACAGCCAAAAGTTCTGATTTCAACCTGGCAGCATGGATAGCTTCCCCTTTTTCATGCTTTAACTGACCAACCTCTCTGCCCAGCTCACGATTCTCCTCTCGGAGTTTCTCATTCTCACCCCACAGTTTGCTATACTTCTCTATCTCAATCGTGGTCGGAGATTCAATCAGCAAGGGGTAAGATGGAGGTTCTCTGCAGAACGGTAAAAGTACACTTTCTACTCTCCTCTGAATCCAGTCTTCATACGCAGGGAAAGCTTTGTTGTTACATTTTCCAAAAGAAGTCTTTCCTTTCTTATGGCAATCTCTCCAAGCATTTGCAGCTTCTTTCAAAACCACCGGGTTAGCTTCTTCACTCACAAATAGAGACTCTTGAACATGTTGGCCCTTTGGTGGCTCTCTCAAAGCATACCCAAATTGTCTAATAGCAAGAATGGGGTTGTAATTAATTCCCCCATTTCTTCCTATTAAAGGTACGTTTGGGTAACCTCCGCAACTAACTAAGATCTCCTGGCCCAGCAAATCATGATTGATCCAAATCAAGTTGTCAGCCCTTAATCCCATCAATCTCTTTGACCAATCCAAAGTTTCTTTAGTGTCTTCGAACGCCCTAGATTTGGGAAGGCGATCAGCAAACCACTTGTAGAAAATTGGAGCACAAAAGTAAAGAGGTCCACCTCTCCTCTTTTCATTCTTATAGTGCATTGAATAATACAGATCTCCAAGCAAGGTAGGTACCGGATTCTTTGTGGTGAATATCCGGACGGCGTGCACGTCTACAAAATCCTTCACATTAGGGAACAACGCCGTTCCATAAACACACATAGCTAGGATGGCATTGAACACCGGCCAACACTTAGCCTTAGCACAAGTAGCAGCCTACTCGATCAAAAACTTCGTGTGAAAGCCTTGATAACCTCCTTTACTAGCAATATTTTTCTTCAACAAAGACTGATCCAAATGTAAAGCAGCAGCAACCCTTTCCAGATCAGGAAATTCCTTAGAAGGATATAAGGGAGCTTCTTCTTTGACTGAAACATCCAAAATGAGAGCATACTCTTCCAACGTTGGAGCCAAAAGATAATCCGCAAACAGAAAACACCGAAGATGAGGGTCATAGAACTGCGCCAGAGTGTGGAGAGCCCTGAACTCATAGTTGGTGACATTCTGGGCGAAACTCAGAATCCTCCCATATTCCCCTCTGAAATCTGCCAATACCCCAGGTTTTGCTATATCCGCGATCTTGTGCATAACATCTAAATGAAGCTCCGGGAACTTGTACAAGATGATATTCTTTCTCTCTCCAGTGCTGATACTCATCATAGATAGTCTTCGGACAACCGGAATCAAAGTTAGGATGCAACCCTACAAATGAACAAACATGTTTGAATGCAAAATGATGATGTAAAATGCAAACATGGGATCAAGGTATCCATGATGTTTAAAACTGCTGTTGTTCTGCTGACTGAATAAGACCCTAAATACCAGAAACCCAGAAATCCAGAATAATGGCCCAATTAAACTGCCAGAATATCAGGATAATAACAATACACTGATGAGAAATCCAGAAAACCGGGTAGGTTGAAGGCTTCGGTTACCTGCAAACCAGCAAACACTCATCCCCTCTCACGTGTGGGTTCTAGAAAGCCAAGGATCCTCAATATCACGGGCTCTCAGGTCGAGAAATGATGATACGTTAACCATTTCTGGTTTGGCATCATCACCAATCGAGGAGGCCTCAACTGATTCCCCTTAAAAAAGGTCATCTTATAGTAAGTTCCCAGCATTGGGTCCTCGGATCGAGAATGTGCAATGGGTTTGCCACTGAACGTGGTCTGCCATTGTCACATCTCGGGAGGAGAGGCGTTGCTGGGTCCTCGGGAGACGGTCGCCAGATTTGACAGTTTTCCAGGTTATATTCCATCATCTGCCCCAAATGAGCAGGATAGAACATTACCAAGGAAACCTCGTCTGGACGTGGAGTTTTCATGTATACTAAGTCTGGCCAAATGCCAAACAAGTCACACTACTTTCCACGCTAATCATAGGTGTATGCTCAAGCCTGAGTATTGGGCTTTTCTCTCATGAATCCAACCCACCCTACAAACAGAAAATCCAGCAGCAGAACAGCACAACAATATCCAGTATGACAGTAATAAAATGAAATGCAATGCAATAAAAGCTGTAAATACAGTAAAAGAAATAAAATAGCAAAACGGTAATATACAGCAAAATAAAGCATCATAATAAACACCCAATGAAATACAAATAGACAAGCGCTAGGATAGACTCGATAAAGGGGATGGACCAGCAAGAGGTCAACCAGAGTCCCCAGCAGAGTCGCCAGCTGTCACTCCCGAAAGATTCGCATCCAACGGTACAAACGCGAGAGTGGTGCAGAAAACACAGACTCGCCAGCAATGTGTATTTATCCCGAGAGAGGGAAAGGAAACACTGCATAAACCTGAAGAGAAAGGGGGAAATACATGGTCATTGCAACCATAGTCCGGGTTCGGGAGTCGGTTATGCGAGGGGAAGGTGTTAGCACCCCACGCATCCATCGTACTTGATGGGATCCACGCTTGTTGTCTAAACGGAGGGTGAGCTGTCCTACTATCTATGGCTGAACAAAAGAAAACGGGGATGGGGGTGACTAAGACGGACTCAGTAGGACATATTCGATGCCCTAGGACTATGTACTCCCTCAGTACAATGGGAAAGTCAGAGTCAACGTAGTTTGGACGGGAACTGTGGGGGAAGGTTGCTCGCCAAGACAATCGTTGTCTTGTGCCTACATATCCTCAATCGGACGAGAGAGAGGAATCAGAGCTAATGTAGTTCGTGGGTACGACCACGGATGGGTAAGTGTTTTTTACGTGAGCGACGAGCTCTTTTCTGAAAATGAAGTTGAAACCCAACAATCCCGAAGGATAAAAAGATTTGAATTTGTTTTGGTGTTTTTTAAGACAGAAGTGTTTTAAGTTAGTTCGTAACTTACATTGAACCAAAGTCTGCCATTCGGGAACGAGTGAATCGCATGGTCGCCCCCAAATGGGACGTATGCTAAACACTCTAGAAGAGGAGGGGAGACCCCTCGTTCTTCATTTCCTACACTTAAGGCTTGAGCGTAATATACGTTATATTTTATTAAGTGTTTTCAAGAAGTTTTGAGATGAGAAGAGAGAAGACCCAAAAGGAAACTCTAAAGGGAAACTAAGAGTCCTAATGTTATCATGCATGGGTAACCTATGGTTAGTGAGGCTTAGGAGATACGACTACCTAAAGCCTAATACTAATCTTACTCCAAGCTTAATTAAAAATTAAGTTGGACTAGGTAGCTCTAAGGGAAAAGAATCCAAGACTTAATCAAGTCTTGAGATTCATGGGATGAGAAAGAGCGAGAGAGAAGGAAGAAGCATCTTAAGTGCTAAAGCAAACACAAGTATGAAAGCTTAAATGAGAAAGGAGAAGTTAGAATGTGGATAACTATCCACATCCCATTCACTTACCATTAGCCCCTACATGGTTAGCAAAAACAAACATAAGCAACAATAAGACAAATGAAACCCAAACAAGTCACAATCCGAAGAGAAATGGTTACAAACCAAATGAAACTCATCCAAGTCAGAATGTACACCTTAGAGGTGACCCATAATGTTTACCAAACAAACTCAAGCAAAGAGAATGCAAACAAGTGGCAAAACATACAAAAAAGTCATCAAAGAAGGAGTAGAAGAAGAATGAGTGGATATGCAAGGTGATCATGCAAGAATGCTTCAAATAATATCAAAGTTAGAATGTGGATGACCTAAACATGTGCCTAAACATGATGTACAAGTGTCACATAAGGCATACAAGCAAGTATCCAAGCATTAAGAATCATTAGAAGAAGGAGAAGGAAGCATGTAAGTGAAACATGTTAAAGGATGCAAAATGAAACATGAATAGCATATGACATGAATGCAAAGCTCCATGGTCAAAAACATACATCAAATGAAGTGCAAAGGAATGATATGGAATGGCATACATAAACCAAATACAAACCAAGAAGAAGCATAGATGAGAAGAAGTGAGGAGATAAGTCAAAAAGATGCATGTAAATCAAACATTGAACATGTGCACAAAATATGCAACAACCTCACACCAATGACCTATAATTGCAAACAAATGACCCATAATGATTCAAACATGGTTTATGAAGTCAAAGAAACAATCCCAAACAATGGCACAAGTGCCTTCTCAAACAAGTAATCAAACATGATCAAAGATGTGCATAAAAGAGACCTCAACATAAGAGCAATCAAACAATTAGCAAAACATCTTCAAAAATTACCAAATAAATTCTCAAAACACCTCAACCAGGGTTAAACAACATATTAAAAACTCATGTAAAAATTAACAAGATAACTCCTTCAAACAATTAGACAAAGAGCACAAAGGATTATGGATCAATATGCAAAAGAGAGGGACCAAAATGCAATATGGAAAAAATTTAAAAATATGAGAAAAATGTTTTTATGCACTTCAAGATGTTGATGAAACAATGCAAAAAGAATGGGTTCAAAATGTTTTGTAGATGATGAGAAATAAAATCAGCAAGGCAGGGTGTGCATATATGAAACAACTCAAAAAGAAATTAAAGCAACAATTAATTCAGATGCTAAAAATAAAATAAAAAGGGAAAATAAAATTTGGAAATTTTTTATAAAACCCTAAATATGATTCATGAATTTTTTTCATAATTTTGGATGCATTAAAATAAATTTAAAAAATAAAAATGAAATGCAACAATTAATGAAAATAAAAATAATTGAAATAATTATGGGGGGTGCAAACAACAAGCAATTCACGCTTAAAAAGGCAAATGGGCTCAGCAGGGGGGTTCAGAAAGCAAGTCCAGTCCAAATAAAACAATTAGCGCAGCCAAACAAAAAAAAGTGGACTCAGTCAACACAACTGACTCACACAAGCCCTAGGATCTATCCAACGTATGACATTCAGTCAATCAAACAATAAGTACACAAGATGAAAGGCCAAGATTGACAGCACATGGTCACAATGATACACGCACCCACATCACACCACTCAGAAATTAAAAAGAACGCACGTGGGAAGAAAATGAAAATTTAATGTGTTGGCACAATCCAACCCACCAAATTAATCATACGCATCAGATCAAATCAACCAAAGTCAAATCATGCAAGATCAACGCTCAGGATTAAAAGTGCAAGATAAGAAGCATGGAATATCACACACACAATCAATAAAAATAAAACAGATTTTAAATAACGTGGCAAAACGTGAGCCCTCAGATCTAGACCACCAACGGTCCAGATTACGTCTCCTTCCTTAAAACTCAGGCGACCTGCAAATGAAACCAGGTGTCGGAGCCCTAGCTCCGGTCACCTTCTCCGGCGACCTGCACACCAAAATTCTCCAGAAAATGCAAACGAGTACATCATCTTGTTCAGATTTTCACAAGGATCACAAATATACAATTCAAATCAACAGATCATTGGCACACAAGGCAAATCGAAGAGAAGCAGTTTAGATCTAAAAACTTCAATCATCAAATACTCCCATGATACACGTCCAAAACTCACACAAAATATATCAGCATGATCAGCAACTCACAGAGAACACAATGCACATCAAAAAAATGAGTTCTAAGAGCATGGAAAGTAAGCTTACCTAAGATCTGTAGAGCTTGAAATACACTAAGAACGCCTTCCAAAAGCTGCAGATCTTCCTCTTTTGAGCTCTATTTGCAAAATAAATGCAAATAGAGACTTGAATCTGACTAGATCTACGATTTTGAACTTGAACCCTCTTGAAATCAACTTGATGAAAACCTTGTTCTCAGCTCAAAACAATGGTTGATTCTTGTTCTATGGAATGTGTAGATCAAGAATATGGAGAAAAATCTTCAGAAACCCTTAAGATGAGAGAGTTTCGAAGGAGAGAAAGTGTGAGAGCAAAAATGAAATTCTGAGCAAGAATGAGTGAATGACCTAATTGTGAAGGCATGAGTTAGCTTATATACATCCCATTAGACCTCTGATCATAATTAGCAATTGATTAATCCCTTGGTTAGTGAGTTTGGATGGTTTATGCCAAAATACATTTTGTGATACCACCACTAATCCACACGTGCATTCCCATGCCTTCTATGATGGATCACTCATATTTCATTTGCTAATCACAGCTGAATTGAATTTGGGCTTTGAAATGTCTTGGTTTGTGAGTTTTGATGCTTCTTGCAAAAATGTACTTTGTGAAATAAGTGAGGTACAAGTCATGAAATGGAGTGAAATAAAGGTCAAAAATAGTCCTCATGGAATGTACTTTGATGTTACAACATGGCTTGAAGCATTATAGGTCATTACAAGTCATTATGAACCAAAATGCAAAAGGTATAAAAATGGCATTATGAGAAAACCCTAAAAACACTTTGAATTGTTTTGGCCATAACTTGAGTTCTACAAATGGTATGGAAACCATCTAGTAATTTTTGGAAATGGGAGAGAAGGATCTTCAACTTTCATGTTGGAGGAAAATTCATTTGAAGCTTACTTGATGATGAAAAGTCAAGTTGAATGTAGTGGAAAAACTGCCAAAAATGGAAAGTTCTCATTATAAGTCATTTTCCAAATTTAGTAACTTTTGCACAAACTTTGATTCTTGAAGAATAATGTCATCCATGCTATTCCTTGACCAAATAAAGGTACTTGGACTTGGGGAACATGATTTGGACCCTTGAAAACCCATGGTTGACTTTCCTTTTGAACTGTTGACTTTTGCTTACTTCACAAGTAACTGATCCACTGAAAATCCTCCACAATGAATCACTAGCCAAGTCTCTATCCATGAACACTTGTGAGCATATGGAATACCATAAGAACATGCTTGAATCCACAAATCCCTTTAAGAAATCCTTTGGGTAAAAAAACCCTAATTTGGTCCCTCTGGTTAGGAGGGAAAGATTCACTTAAAATCCTTTGCCATTCTTGGCCTTATGATGATATGATGAACCCTTCAAACCATCTTGCGGCTTGAGACTCCATTGAGATGAACCAAATACCTTGATCCCATGCTAAGAACCAATGCTATGCACAAATGCTAATGCAAGAAATACAAAGAAACATAAGCCAGTTAGCTAAACACAAGAAGGCAAATTTTGGGGTGCTACACGCTGCCTAAAATCATTTTTGGTGTAGTGATGGTAGCACCTTCCCTAGGTGTAACCAACCCCTGAACCTTAGATTCTCTTTTGCTTTGCATTGCATTGCATATTTCGTGTTATTCGCTATTTTCCCCTTCCCTTGGATAAATTAAAGATCGGTGGTGAATTAAGATTTCTGAACCTAGATAATATAATAGCTACGGTATCTAATTCTAACCGCGATAGTACCAATAAGTGGACTCTCAGGTTCACCACTCCGATCCCCACCTAGGATCAGAGCTCACCAAAAATCATCACCATAGGAGAAACCCTTCACTAATTTCATCACCATAGGAATTAACTACTCGCACCCAATCCACACAATGGGATTGAGGCTCACCAAAGACTCGTTACCATCACCATAGGTAATGCTTCACTAGTTCCATCACCATAGGAATTAGCTACTCTCACCCAATTTATCACCATAGGATTGAGGCTCACGGTCCACCATCCCACACCATGATGCATGACACATAAATACAACAGACATGCAACAACATCAACATGAACAACAACAACAACAACAAGTATGATGACATCATCGTAGTCAAGATACCACGACAATGCTGACCACCATACACTAGACATATGTTATAACATTTAGAAACAACAACACAACAACATAACAAGCCACAACAATGCATTTATTAATATGTCACTTCACAACTTAAACACTACAATGCATTTAACACCATCACACAACAATTTATTCATATTATGGAACTGAAACCAATTTTAGAATAAAGTTAATTGCATTAGCTTCCTAACGCTTCAAACGACACTCGAATCGGACACTCGAAACTCAAGATATAATTTTTTGAAGTTTTTCAAAAATTATTCCCAGTGTAACCCGTTATACAAACGGAGGTAACCGGTTACACCCTTGTAACCACCCTCTGCCATGCAATTTCCACTTAGTGTAATCGGTCACCCAAAATGAGGTAACTGGTTACACCCTCACAAACTTGCCCAGCAAATGCATTTTTAAACAGTGTAATCGGTTACCCCCTTTCTAGTAACCGATTACACCTGTAGCAGAATCACTTTTCTACTACTTTTTAACACGAAAATCACTTTTCTTCTCAACCCAAAACCCCCAACTCTCATAAATTCACATACTCATGTTTTAAACTCTGAATCTTATCAATACACATAAATCAGAGCATTTTAACAACAACCAATTCATCAAAACATCACATAATCACACAATTTGATTCAACATACAACTACTCATCATAAGCATACAATTACAAGTTCACAACATATGAGAATCACAATCCCAACATAGCAATCATAATCCCTACTCAAAAATCATTATACAATCCCCTATATAATAAGAATTCCACCCTTACCTTAGAGTTCTTGCAAAGTTCTTCAACAATGACTTCCTTCTCTTTCTCCTAGAGCCCTAGCTTCCACTCTTCTCTTTTTCTCCTTTTCTCTGGTTTTTCACGATCTGAGAGTTTCTATCCTTCTCTCCCTTATTTTTTTATTTTAATATATTATTATCATAACTTAATCCAACTAATTAAATAATAATAATAATTTTCATCAAATATTTATTTAAATAATATTCACCTAATATCATTTAATTGAATCAATATTACTAATATCAATTATTTAGCTCTACTCACAACACCCCCTAATTTCTACACTTTAGCTCACACACCCCTACACCTTAAATTCTATTCTTAAGGCCACTACCCCACACTAAGGGTATCCATATTGTTGCGGTAAAAATTGTGAGTGTAAGCTATTGATTAACTTAACTCATAAAGGAAGAGTCGCCACTGCACTTTTATTTCATCCAAAAAGGAAAGGAAAAAGAGCGAACAAAACCTAAAGAGATTCTAAAACAAGAACAAACAGAGAAATGGGTAAGGGGGTTGGTTACGTGATGGGAAGGTGTTAGCACCCAAAACGTCTATTTTACTCTATAGGAACCTTTTGAAATATCTACTCTTTTTGGTTTAAAAAGGTTTGTTTGAAAAGAGATTGGGGAGATGAGAAGAGAAGTATTTTTTTAAGATTTTTGTGTTTGGAGAGACTTATCGCCTCATGCCTACGTACCCAAAAAGTGAAATATAGGATCAAAACCTCGTAGTTTGTGGTATAAATAAAAAAAATTATTGGTTATGATTTATTTTATCTTGAAAACACAACATGTCATTCTCAAGAGAGAATACTCAACTAATTACCCAAAGGTAGGTGATAGAGGAATTTGCATCACATTAAGATGGAGGATTTGCTTGGATGAAAATCAACAAGACTAATCACTTCAACATTTAGGTGGAAAATGACCATACCTTACACAAAATACAATGGTTAGGAGCTTTACATCTCGTCAAAGAAGATGACTCGTGTCTAATCTTTTTGAAACGTTTAAAAGAAGAAAAAAAAGTTCACAAACGCACAAAAAGTTGAATGAGTTTTGTATTTTTTGTCTTTTTGAAATGGTCAAAGTATGATTAATATTGATTGACATTTATTAGAGAAAACAAAGTTTGAAAATCACTTGACCAAAGTCAAAGTTTTATTATGAAAATGGTTTTAAGTTTGAAAACATGAAGGTTTTAAAAAAGAGAGGAGATTTTGAAAATTTAAGAAGGGGTGGAGAAGAAGAGACTATCCTATTGCTTAAAGATAAAAGCTAAGGATAAGAACGATCTAACTACACAAGCAAGCTCTATAGCATAATCATTTTTCCTTTTGAATTGGTCTTGATCAAAATAAGTCTTCAAAGGAGAACTTCAAGTACCCAAAATCCAAGGTTTTCCATCACAAACTTCCAAGCATAGGTTAGGATCCTAATTCTAAGTCCAAAGTTCCATGTCCAAATGCAAAGAATAGTAACCATAGTCCGACATTATGAGAACAAGTTTTTTTAGGGGTTTAAGCCTTTAGTGATGTTTTTTTTGGGTCCAAATAGACAAAAGAAAAAGAGCATAAACATAAACAAATGGTCCAAGTGGACGAAGGAAAAATAGAGGAAACATAAACAATAATATGATATGATAACATGAAGCATAAAAATAAAGAGAGATAGGGAGTAAGAAGGAAGCATGAACAAAATTAGTATAATAACATTGTTAGTGAGCCAGTGATTAGTTGTTAGAACAAATTATCAACGATGGTTAAATAATGAACTCAGGCCAAAGTTAATGAAGACTCATTAGAGGATTGATAAGACCAAAGCCTCCTAACAACAAGTTTCATAGGTAATGGACGTAAGACAAATAATAAACCATCATTGGGCTTGCAAACATAGGCTTGGGCCATGAATGATCATTTTTCGATACGAGACACATGTAGCGCTATGTTAAGCAATCGTAGCACAATCTATGAGGAAGATCATACTGTGGGAGCCAATCAATAACGATGTTAGTGCTAATGCATGCTAGAGAAGTAATATGTAGATCACTCTCCGAAAGGAATACCGCACGAAAATAAAAGAGGTAACGATCTCATTTTCATCAAGAACTTAAAATAAGTTCCAATGACATCAAAAATTTTCATCGATCAAAAGAAAATGAGAAATAGATGAAGAAATTCCTAAATGAACCACACAAAGATGTAATCCAAGGCAAAGAACTAAAGGAAAGGGAAGGAAAAGGAAAAGGAACCAAAACAGTCCCAAAAACAAGCCAAAAACACACTCTCGACACTGGGTAATTGATTACCCTAATGCTGGTAATTGATTACCACTGATAAAAAGCAGATCCAGGCGCAGAAACAGGGGTGTAATCGATTACCACCAGGAAGGTAACCGATTACACCTGCTAAAAAAATCAGAAAAACAGTTTTAAAATATGCAAAAACTTGATCAATCATTTCTTCAAACACTTCATGATCAAGGATGCAATTGTGCACGGTAAAAAAAGTAAAACAACAGCAAATAACACTAATAAAACATAATTTGAAAGATCCAAAGATCAAACAACAAGAATCAACAATAGATCACATTATGAGGGATGTATCAAGAACAACAATGGTGGATCAAGAGTTTACCATTTCAAATCTGAAAATTATTCAAATCAAATCCAAGAACCACACTCCAAAGCTTTGATCTACAGAAATTGATGATGGAAAAGTGAATGGATGAAGGTTTAGCTCAAAGCTTAGTAAGTTCTAATGATGAACTTACTGACTATCAATGGAAGAAAGAGCTTTGGTCAATTTGGTAGTTGGAGAAAATTGAGAAAGTCAAGAAGAAATTTGACAAGGTGAATTTGGCTATCAAAAGCTTTAAGAATGAATGAAATAAGGCCTCTATTTATAGGACTTAGGCTTGGAAAATTTGGTGGTTTGGAATTTGGTTTGGAATCAAAATTAGGATTTGAATTTCAATTTTAGAGGCAAAATCAAAATCAAATGGTGATTAATAAGGGTGTATGGTGGGAATTAATTATGATGAGATAGGGGAATTAAAATGAAGTGATCTAAAATATTCTCATGATGCAATATTTGAAAATTGGTGCCAAAATGCTGTAGAATTTAAATTTGGCATATTTTCACAAAAAACGTACTGAGTAATCGATTACCCTAATGCTGGTAATCTATTACCACAGTGAAAAATTTTGAAAATTGGCCTTTTGATGTGCTGCTGTGGCTCTAGCTCGATTCTTCTTGCTTGCCAAAGAAGGCATGGAAATAAATACATGAACCTTGGAGTTTCTTGAATAATAATCGATTAAATCTTAGAAACTCTTGGTCAGATGAATTTTGAAATGTTTGCAGATCAACTTTGACTTTGTTCAGATGAAATTCATTCGAGCTGAGGGACTGGTTTTGATATCCTTGATCTAAATTCTTCCTGAAAAAGTTAATAAAAGAAAAAACAAACATATTTTTCTATTTTAATTAATGGTTAGTAAACATAAACAAATACAAACATCAAACAAACAAGAGAACAGGGGTGCTTGGCGATCTCACTCAAGAACAAACCTTCAGAGGAGGACAAGAGAACCAAAGCTTGTGATCTTGTTTGTGGTATGCAATGCAAATGATATGTGGGACCTTAGGGGTAAAAATTAGGGTATTACAGCTGCCCCTATTTAAGTTTTTTCTATTCGGAGATATGATATGGGCATCTTTGTCTCGACGGGATTGAAGAGACTTAAATATAACAACAACCCAATTTTGGCCCTAAGAGACCACAAAATGATATGATCGTGCAAATGATATGCAGACACAAGACCTCTGTGGGTAGAAAAAGCCACAGGAGACAAACAAAAATCTGGGGAGCAAAGAGAAAAGACTCCACAGGAAAAAACAAAATAGGGAAAAGATATCCCAACAGGGGAGGAAACAATCTCCACTGGGGAAGATAAAAAAGAGTAAGATTCCATTGAGGGAAAATTACCAACACCGGAAATAAAAGAGGGATAAATCGTCCCAACAAGGAAGGAAAAATCTCCCCTGGGGAAAAATCATCTACTACCAGACATCCGGTAATAACATGATCAAAAAAAGGAAAGATTGCCAACTACCAACCAAGTGGCAACTACAACAAGGCAATCAACCAAAAAGATATGAGAAATATTACCTACTACCAACAAAGGGCAGGACGACTAAGGTAATAATGTCAAAAGGGGTACGAGAAATATCACCTACTACCAAATAAAGGGCATGACGACAAAGGTGATAAACTTGAACGGGGAGAGATTACCAACTATCAAACAAGTGATAGCCACAACAAGGTAACCAAACCCGACTATATTACCTACTACCAACTAACTGGGTAGGACGAAAAAGGTAATAAGCCAGCCATATCACCTACTACCAATAAATGGGCAGGACGACAAAGGTGATAAGCTTCCATTGCCAGAGCAAGGGACCAAAATTCAATCCATGAATAAACCAGAGAGAAACAGTCAAACAAGACTCTACCCGGTGAGGAAATATCTCAACTGGGGATTAATTCCATCCAGACAGATGAAATGGGGAGGAAGGATAAAACAAATATCTTCCACGAGGTATAAACTCAGTGGGGAATTAACAAAGATAAGCATTTTTTGCTTACGCGTCGATACTCTAAATGGAGAGAGGACACACACACTCCATGGGGATAACAGCACCAAAGAGCAAGGAAGCACCAACAGAAATGCAAGATGCACAATGCAATAGCAATATGCTACGCACAACAAAATGAATGTGCATGCGATAAATATGAGTATGAATGTGCTGACAAAATATACATAAAGATGAACAGAGAGTGAATAAACATCACAACGATACTGAATACTCGGCTAATCTCAACAAGATGGAGTATCATTAGAAACTCTGCTACGGATTCAGCTGAAGAAATCTTGCAAGAAATAAACAAAAGCCATCAAAGGAAAATAAATCCTACTACAAGGCTCAAAATTTTGCTGGAGAAAAGAAGATACTCCTTGGTGAGAATCCCAAACATCAATCTTCTAATGTCAATGATCCAAAAAAGTGGAGAATATCATGAATTCTGCTTTGAGGATGGTAGGAAGGCTGTTGGGGAAATCATAAGAAACCAAACCAAATCTTCTGACTCTTCCCGGGGATAATAAAAATTCACATGAACTTTTATTTCTAAAAGGATGAAGAAATCTGCTGCAGAAAAATAGTGGATCCGCTGGGGATTGTAAACATATGCAAACTCCACCGGGAAAGCGAGGCAAATATGCTGGAGATATAAGAAAACTCTCAGGGGATTAACCAATTCTGAGCAAAACATCTTGGACTTGTTGTGAAAACAGCAAAAGGTCTAACTGTGGGGGATTTTATATCAATACTCATCATAAATGAGAGAAAACCCAACAGGTGACTATTATATCAATACTCCTTGAATAGAGATACCATCAACGACTTCATTGGGGAATAGCCACAATAGTGATGCACAATCTTTACTAGGATAAATCTATGATAGATCAATCTGGAGATAAATGCATCCTGGACTTGTCGAGGAAAATGAGAAGTTAACATCATTGCTCTATGATTGGAAATATTCTAAACAATATTGCACTGCCTCCACTAGGGAATCAGCACAGATATATCTCTGGGTAGAACAACCTAGAGAGAAAAACATCCACGAGATTAAACCCAACAAGCGGCCACTATGTCAATGCTCCTTAGAGGGAGATAACATTGCTCTCTGTTTGGGGACATCCAAAGAAACAACAACACGTCTAGAGGGGAAAACTCTGAGTGAGGATTCTCCATATGACTTTTGCTGGGGATAGCAAAAAATGAATCTCTGCATGGGGATTGACACCAGGGAGAGGTGGTCCTCAAAACTGCTCAACTGCCTGACCATAATTTAATCAGCTGGAGAAGATCTGGATCGAGACATAGCTGGGAAAAAACTGAACAACACTCTTCTGGAGAAAACTTAAACCGGTATTCAACTTAGAAATATTTGATCTTATGAGTCCATCACATCATAACAAACTTTTGAAGGAAACCATCATCCTGTCAACAACTGGTTATATGAAAAAACCCTGCTGAGGAAAACAACAAATATATTGGGGAAATATCAATAAACTCTACTGAGGAGCTGTCAATAAATTCTCCAAGAGAGGTAAGAACGAATCCTCCTGAGGAAAACATTGATCTCACCATTCTTGTAATAACCGTTGACATTCCTTTTTGTATTCATAAATCAAAGGAAAATGTTTTTATACTTTTCAAAATTTTAAATCAATTATTCACATTTTGTTTCAAAAATCATCATCAAAAATAAAAGAAATTTTGCAAATAGAAACAAGTAAGAATTGCAAATAAAAGAACAAAGGCCCAAATTTTATTAATAGAATGGTAGTGCGTAAATGGCGTAACTCCGTGGATCATTACAAAAGTTTGAAAAATGGTAAATACATGGAAATGATTACATTGAAATACAATGACCACTATTCTCCCTAACAACTTTGAATTTCATTGTGCTCAAAATTTTTGCTGAGGATGATTGAAGCAAAATCCTTGATAGACGGTGTTGCTTCAAATGATCATGACTGGCCAGATGCAGTTACTTGCCATAATCCCTAATTTTTTCCTAGATTGCCCTTTCGGGTTTTCAATCTACCGGGATGATTATTTCTGTTTTTGTCTATAATTTTTGCCTGATCCATCCTTTCAGGTTTTCAATCCACCGAGACGCTCATTTTTGCCTAAGCCGCCCTTTCGAGTTTTCAACTTAGCGAGCTGTTCTTTTTATTTTTAGACGAAGTATTTCTTGATTGTATCAGTATTCACAGGACGAGTGAACTCTTCACCATCCATAGTTGTAAGAATTAATGCACCGTCAGAGAAGGCTCTCTTAACAACATACGGGCCTTCATAATTAGGAGTCCACTTGCCCCTAGAATTAGTGGTAAAAGTAGAGATCTTTTTGAGCACGAGGTCGCCTTCTCTGAACACACGAGGTCGAACCTTTTTTTCAAAAGCTTTCTTCATTCTCTGTTGATACAATTGGCCATGGCACAAGGCCGTCATTCTTTTCTCTTCAATCAAATTCAACTGGTCATATATACTCTGAAACCATTCATCCTCAAACAATTCAGCTTCCATCAAAAATCTCATAGAAGGGATTTCAACTTCTACCGGGAGCACTGTTTCCATACCATAAACAAGGGAGAAAGAGGTTGCCCCTGTTGAAGTGCAGACGGATGTACGATACCCATGCAAAGCAAAAGGGAGCATCTCATGCCAATCCTTGTATGTAACAACCATCTTTTGAACAATCTTCTTAATGTTCTCATTAGCAGCTTCAACAGCCCTATTCATCTTAGGTCTATAAGTAGAAGAATTATAATGCTCAATCTTAAACTCATCACATAATTCTTTCATCATCTTGTTATTTAGATTCGACCCATTATCAGTGATAATCTTGCTCGGAACACCATACCGACAGATGATTTGGTTCTTGATAAACCGTACCACTACTTGCTTGGTCACATTGGCATATGATGCCGCTTCAACCCACTTGGTAAAATAATCAATAGCCACCAATATAAAACGGTGTCCGTTCGACACTTTAGGCTCAATCATTCCAATCATATCAATGCCCCACATGGAGAAAGGCCATGGAGAAGAGATAACATTGAGAGGAGTTGGAGGCACATGAATTTTATCATCATAAATCTGGAATTTATGGCACTTCTTCACATATTTGCAACAGTCAGATTCCATTGTTAGCCAATAGTAACCTGCCCTCAACATTTTCTTAGCCGTTGCATGTCCATTGGCATGGGTACCAAAGGATCCTTCATGAATTTCTTTCATTAACATGTCTGCCTCGTGTCTATCCACGCATCTGAGCAAGACCATGTCATAATTTTGCTTATACAGCACATCATCATTCAAGAATAAACTACCAGCCAATCTTCTCAAAGTTCTCTTATCTTTCTTCGATGCCCCAAGTGGGTACTCTTGATTTTGAAGAAAGCATTTAATATTACAATACCAAGGTTTATCATCAACGACCTCTTCAACCACAAACACATGAGCTTGTATATCAAGATGCATCACATCGATTTTTGGCACATCATTGAACCGATTTACCATAATCATGGAGGATATAGTTGCTAAAGCATCTGCCATTCAAATCTCTATTATGGGTATATGGTGAAATTCAACCTTATTGAAGAAAGTTGACAGCCTTCTTACATAATCACGATAAGGAATTAAATCAGGTTGATGTGTCTCCCATTCTCCTTTAATTTGATTAATCACCAGGGTTGAATCTCCTTATACATCAAGAATCTTGATTCTTAAATCAATAGCTTCTTTCAAGCCCATAATAAACGCTTCATATTCTGCCGCATTATTTGTGCAAGTGAACATCAACCTTGCAGTGAAAGGAATATGAGAACCATGAGGAGTAACAATTATTTCCCCAATACCATTTCCATACTCATTAACAGCTCTATCAAAAATCAAACCCCGTCGGGATCTAGGCTCAGACCCTTCTTCAGGTAATGGTTCCTCACAATATTTAACCTTTAGGTACATCACATCCTCATCAGGGAAATCAAACCTGATAGGTTGGTAATCATCAATTGGCTGGTGTACCAAATGATCAGCTATAATAGTTCCTTTTATGGCTTTTTGAGTTTGGTACTCGATATCCTATTCTGACAATAACATTTGCCAACGAGCAATCCTCCTAGTTAAAGCAGGTTTTTCAAAAATATACTTGATTGGATCAATTTTGGATAATAACCAACTAGTACGATTCAACATATAGTGGCGGAGGCGCTTGGCAGCCCAAGCTAAAGCACAACATGTCTTTCAAGCATTGAGTACCGAGACTCACAATCGGTGAACTTCTAGCTCAAATAATAAATGGAAAATTCTTTTTGACCAGATTCATCTTGTTGACCCAGAACACAGCCCATAGACTCTTCCAGCACCGTCAAATACATAATCAAAGGTCTTCGTTCCACGAGAGGAGACAAAATTGGAGGTTCAAGCAGATACTCTTTAATTCTTTCAAAAGCCTTCTAACAATCCCCTGTCTATACACAACCCTGATCTTTGCGAAGAAGGTTGAAGATCGGCGCACATGTGGCAGTCATATTGGATATAAATTGGGAGATATAATTCAAACGTCCCAAGAATCCTCTTACTTTTTTTTCTGTTTTGGGTGCAAGCATTTCCTGAATAGCTTTAACTTTACTAGGATCAACTTCAATGCCTTTTTGGCTGACAATAAAGCCCAACAACTTTCCAGAACGGACACCAAAAGTGCATTTATTAGGATTCAGACAAAGCTTAAACTTCCTCAAACATTGAAACAACTTCAATAAGTACTCAATATGATCTTCTTCAGTCTTCGACTTGAAAATCATATCGTCCACATAGACCTCAATTTAGTTATGCATCATATCATGGAACAAAGTAGTCATAGCTCTCTGGTATGTGGCACCAGCATTTTTCAAACGGAAAGGCATCACTCTATAATAGAATCTTCCCCAGGGTGTAATGAATGTTGTTTCCATATCCTCGGGTGCAATATTTATTTGATTATAACCGGAAAATCCATTCATAAAAGAAAAGATATTGAACTTAGCATTATTATCTACCGATATATTAATGTGTGGCAGTGGAAAATCATCTTTCAGACTGGCTTTATTCAAATCTCTATAGTCAACGCACATTCAGACTTTTTCGTATTTCTTTGGAACAGGCACAATATTGGCCACCCATTGAGGATACTCAGCAATTACAAGAAAACCATCACCAATCAACTTTTGAACTTCCTCTTTGAAATTCTGACAATATGCAGACAACAGATGTCCTAACGAATGTCAAGACATTGTGCTACATAAACATTTAAACTCAGAGGCGCAACATCAGACTGATACCTTGAATATCAGAACTACATAATCACATATGCCACGACATCTGATCCAACATGTTAATCAAGACTGAACTGAAAATATCAGAATGATAAACAACACAGAATGTGATGATCTAGTTCGGTGCAACTCACCTACATCTGGGGGATACCAATCCAGGAAGAAGTAATCACTATCAGTAGTATAGTTTTATGCAAACAACCTCAGGTTTACATAAAGCACCCACGCTAACCTATCACTACCCAAAGAAGACTTTATCATTAGAAGTCACATCTAAATGATAAGAGAACCCCCTCTCACTTCCTAAATCACAACCCGTGATTATATAACAGTTACTACACCATAACTGTATCTGCCCTATTGAAAGAAACCCCTTCCAATACAAAGTTCAGTCAAGCATCCTTGACTAACAAGTTAACTTGGATTTGCTTCAAAGCTTCATCCAAGAACACTCATAATTCATTGCCTATGGGCTTCTAAATCTGTACAAGTTCCTATGTCTACCAAACTACATCAAATCGATACAGAGGGAGACTTACAAGAGAAACCTACGACTCTCAACCTAAACCCTATTTTACAAAATACGATTCCTAAGTCTATGTCGTCCTCTCTCTCTTTTTCTCTGCCTAGGTCTTGGTCTTCTTTTATAGTCTTCTGCTGAGTTGGGCTTCAAATCTTTGATCCTTGATCCATTGCCAATCAAGCCTTGAATCTTGGAACAGATTTAAAATAAAATATGTTGTAATAGTCATGATGTCGAGTATACATGCTGTGACATTCTATTCGACATCTTTGGTCTGAGGTATAAATCTTCATGTTTGAGCATCTTTTTCATCAAAATGTTTTACCAAAATTTAGTCAAACTCTTAGAGCTTTCAATTTCCCCCTTTTGACAAATTTTGGCTAAAACATTCTTCAAACAATTCTTCAGTCCGATGGTGCATGCAGTGGAAGCATTTCCTCATGATACTGAGTACATAGAGAATATGACTCTATGTAACTCAGATCACAAAACACAACTCACTTCCTAACTCTGATCACAAAACATAACTTTTCAAGATGTTAGAACTCAATGTCAGAACATCCTTTGAGACATTTTTGCAGATCAGCAACACAAATTCACATAGTAAGCCATTCTTCTCCCCCCTTTTAGCCAAAAGTTGGAAAAAATGACCTATGCAAACCCATACCCAGACTGTGCTCACCCAAAGACAAATAAAACCCATTTTCTCTCAAGTTGCAGTTCAATCAATACAACTCTTATTAAAAACCAGAAAAAGTTATGTAGATAGAGCCGATCCAAATGACTAGTCAAAGAGTACAATAACTCCTGGTTAAGTTAGTTTCAAAATATTCCTCCTTTTCTAACAAGTCCTCGAAACTGCTTCTGAACAATGTCCTTATACCTAACCTGATTTTGTCAGGTTCATGGTCCCTACAGATAGAACTATAATCCCTTTATTAATCCAGAATTAGTAAGCTTGATTACATTAGACTTATTTCATAGACCTTTTCAATAGCACAGAAAACCAATTTCTACCAGATAGAAATAGAAAATTCCGAGATACTTGTACAAGTAATGCAATGTCATGATATCTCGTCTAACATCTCAACCCCGGTTGAGGCCATCTACAAAAAAAACTGCCTGAGGCCACAAACAATCTTGATAGGCAATCTGCACCACTGCGACAAACCATCTTAGATCAAGGAGCAACTCCCCCTATCTAAGATAACCAGTGCTCCTCCACAGAACACCTAGCCGATGAATGGAAAGCATAAGACGCATCTTCATGTCTTCAAGAGTGCACCTTCAATTCAAGTCACCTGCTGAACATAATCAATAACTCTCTTATTGCTTCTTCTGACAAGAACCAATAATCACTCACACATGATCACCATCATGCTACCCGTGAGGAAATAAATATAAGGATCAAAATCCTTCCATAACAAACTCTTGGCTTAAGATCAAAGTCCCATTGATCCCCCCATCCTGCAACCATCTACACACCACACGAACTCCACCTGAATTCTCATGTATAGACCTCCAGTTGCTTGAGGCACAAAACAATTGAATCAAAATGCTTCACATTCCTCAAAGAGACGCACAGGGCCCCTTAGTTTGTTACAACGATGTCAGATATCGAATGCATGCCCCAGAACTTCACAACTGCCAAACTGATCCACTATTAGCATGACTTGCAGCCAGGGGCAACATCCCCTTCACAAGATTTTCCACTGACCTTACCAAGCCAGCAACTGAGATAAACACCCCACAATCCAAGACAGTCATTCCTTATCATTCTCCCGTATGATAACCTGGAATACTTATGATTTTCTAGTGAATATCCACTTCTGAACGCATCAGAAACCAGACCTTTATTCCATCAACATATGATCCACTTCAGTCTTCCAAAACTTTCTAAGAAAGTTCTTCTACTCCATCATTCTCCCATATGACAATGTAGATACTTCTTAGACAAGATGCAAGTAACTAGTTCCTCACAGAACTTAAGAATCCTCCACCAAGGATAACCAATCCAAAAATGATCTAACATCAGTTAGGACATCTTCCACACATCATAGACACCACACACCATGGTTCTTGATATGCTTCCACCCATGGACTTACTATCAGCATAGTAATCCAAACTGAAGATCTTCACACAATACTGCGCCACCAGCTTGAACAAAGAAAACTTCAAAACCCAGAGAGAAATAAACTCTCATACACCAAAAAAAAGGTATACTTCCATCTTTAACCCAAAGCTTCTGCCACAAGCTCCAAGAGAACCATAACCTCCTTACATTTTCAACTAACTACCCTTCTGCACAAGAGCAATCAGTTTCAAGCATCCTGCTTGAACGCACAGTAAAGATCAACCAAATGCCACTATTTGAATGATCTCAATCTTCTTCAAAACCCCCATAAGATACACTGATCCACCAATGAAATCTGATCGTCAAGTCATATGAACTACTTGCTCCATAGCAAGACATCTTGGATTCACCAAGCCTCTTAGACATGCAACATCTTCTCAAACCACAGCTCCCGCAAACTGTATGAGATAGACCTTTTTGAAGCATCCATATCTTCCATTCCTGTAGATCACCTTTATCTTAAGCTGATGTGCCACATCACCAGCCGAGATCCCGATGTTGAACTAGATGTCAGAACATTCTGATATGACATCCAGTTGTTGAATTCAGCTCCTCCTTCTGCCACTTAGAAGAACCTCCTCCCTATTATAGAACTAGAGTTACATGCTCTCATAGACTTGATTTAACAACCAAACTTGAGTAGACAACCTCCATCCTGTTTGAAAACTCCAAAGACTTCACACCTGCCACGTCTGAATCTTCAAAAAATAAGTAGTCCAAGACTACACCATAGCCATACCAAAGAATGCCACTTTCCTTAGTAGAGCAGTCAGTAGAAAGCCAGATATAACTGCCACTTATCCTTGACCTTCACATTGAGCAAGATCTATGCTCCCAAATACCTAGATCAGAAATAAACTGATCCAAGCAGTAACCATCAAGATTATGATGTCTTCATCTTCATCTTCAACAGCATCAAAGTCCATACCAGTTTCTTGTCAGGAAACTCTCTAGAGAACACATGTTTCTATCACACCCGACTGAAGCCCATTCTTAGGTCACCACCTAAGATCAAAATAGATCCTAAAGCTTATGCAGCACCCCTCCCCTGATTCTGCACAAACTCTGATGGTGAGATGTTCCAACATCTTATTAAACATCAGCAATCTTGGCTTTCAAGGATAATTAATTAAATACTTGTGGACACCACAAATAGAAAGTGATCTTAAATCCTTGTACAATAACCCTTCTTCACTGCTATAGCTAAGCTCCACCAGATTACTTCATGAACACTTATCAAGTATTCAATCTTTTTGCAAGCATCTTCTTTGACAAACAGTGTTGAGATACCAAGGCTGCCACCCTTGACACAAGTAACTAAGATTTTCTCTGAACAAATCTTATTTACCTCAACAATTCTTCAATTAGATTGGATCCACTCTTAGGGTCAAGAGAGATGAATCCTTCCTTGCTGTTTTTGGATGGTGAAAATAAATCACCTCCATTTTCATTAGATTGTGTTTCAAAGAAACACCTTCTAGTTAGAAGAATAACTAGAAGACTCAAGATGCATGACTGAGATTCCTTTACGAGTGGACTTGAGAGAATTCTCAAGTATCTTTGACAACCTAGCCGATCAATAATTTATCAAATTCCCAGAGCAAGAACTTGATAAATTTAAACTCAACTCCTCTCATCTTCAACTGACTTTAACTGCACCAAGAAACCAAGCTTCCAAGTACCAAGTCACCATACCAGATATCTACCAACAACTCCCTTCATTCCATCGCTCCCGACTTTGGAATAAATAAATGCAGATATCTCCACACACAGAGGCCAACGATTGAGATATTCCACCAAATGTCTTCAGTAACAACTCCAGAACCCCATAATTTTAGAGATCTTCCATCAGAAACACATGCAGCGGAACCAGCAAGGAACATATCCTTCTAGCCCTAATAAGATGTCAGAACATCTTATAAGACACCCCAACAAGAGAACTAGCCACTTCTCATGTAGTTGTTGTAGAATCTCCTCAGCAACAAGAACAACCTCCGGGTTGCTCCCTTCGATCCAGGACATCCATCTCATCCATTAATACCCTTAAGTATGTCTGAGTTGACTGATCTGATCTTCAAAACTCCTCCTTGTTTAAGCGCCAGAAAGTATCTCCCAAAGATCTCATCCAGAACCAGACAGGATGCATGCTCTGATACTAACTGAAATTCTGGCAATATGCAGACAACAGATGTCCTAACGAATGTCAAGACATTGTGCTACATAAACATTTAAAATCAGAGGCGCAACAACATACTGATACCTTGAATATCAGAACTGCATAATCACATATGTCACAACATCTGATCCAACATGTTAATCAAGACTGGACTGAAAATATCAGAATGATAAACAACACAGAATGTGATGATCTAGTTCGGTGCAACTCACCTACATCTGGGGGATACCAATCCAGGAAGAAGTAATCACTATCAGTAGTATAGTTTTATGCAAACAACCTCAGGTTTACATAAAGCACCCACGCTAACCTATCACTACCCAAAGAAGACTTTATCATTAGAAGTCACATCTAAATGATAAGAGAACCCCCTCTCACTTCCTAAATCACAACCCGTGATTATATAACAGTTACTACACCATAACTGTATCTGCCCTATTGAAAGAAACCCCTTCCAATACAAAGTTCAGTCAAGCATCCTTGACTAACAAGTTAACTTGGATTTGCTTCAAAGCTTCATCCAAGAACACTCACGATTCATTGCCTACGGGCTTCTGAATCTGTACAAGTTCCTATGTCTACCACACTGCATCAAATCGGTACAGAGGGAGACTTACAAGAGAAACCTACGACTCTCAAACCTAAACCCTATTTTACAAAATAAGATTGCTAAGTCTATGTCGTCCTCTCTCTCTTTTTCTCTGCCTAGGTATTGGTCTTCTTTTATAGTCTTTTGCTGAGTTAGGCTTCAAATCTTTGATCCTTGATCCATTGCCAATCAAGCCTTGAATCTTGGAACAGATTTAAAATAAAATCTGTTGTAACAATCATGATTTCGAGTATACATGCTGTGACATTCTATTCGACATCTTTGGTCTGAGGTATAAATATTCATGTTTGAGCATCTTTTTCATCAAAATGTTTTACCAAAATTTAGTCAAACTCTTAGAGCTTTCACTCTTTAATCTTCACAGCCATGTCGCGATGAGTTCTTCTCAATTTCTGCTTAATAGGTGGACATTCGGGCTTCAGTGCCAATCTATGCTCCACAATATCAGTATCAAGACAGGCATGTCTTGATAAGACCAAGCAAACACGTCAACATATTCTCTAAGAAGCTCTACCATCCTCTTCTTAACATCTGACTGAAGCAGTGCCCCAATCTTGGCTTCTTTCTTATCATCATCTAAACCCAAATTAACCAACTCTACTGGCTCTTCATGAGGCTGAATGGATTTTTCCTCATGCTCAAGCAACCTAGAAATTTCATCTGGAATCTCTTCAATATCCTTTTCTTCTACTCCAAACATAGGGAACTCAAAGTTGAGTGAGGGCATAGGGTCATTATTATCAATGGGTTTATCAATCAATCAGCACAATGATTTTATGTTTGATTTTAGAATATGAACAAGAAGTGCAAGTATTATGCAGATAAAAGTGATTATTTATTATTATTTTTTTGGTTTTTATGTTACCATTTTTCAGAAATAAAGCAAAAAGGGAAAACATAACATGGATAAACAAAATAACATTTTATTGATGATGATAAAATTTGAAACAAAGCCCTCACAAATTCAGTTTCACCTTGGGTAGAGTGAAAGGATTTTTGAAAGAAACAAAAACAAATTACTTTGAAATATGAATAATAGTGGGAACATCAAGAGCTATCTAATTCTGGCAGATCTGCCCATGTGTCACAAAATTAGGAAGTTCTTCCTCTTCATCATATTCAATGATGGCGCTGACTTCACATTCGGGTTCCTTAAGCCTCGGTCGAGGGGAATAAAAGGGCATATATGCATCCTCTGTCTCAGAATCATATCCAGGATCTTCCAAATAAGGCTCCTAATCTTGAGCAGGAATGGAATCATTTTCAGAGTCATCTTCAAAAATTACAGTCGTGGAGTGGTCTTTGTTGATGAATCTGGCGCTGTGAAATGCCTCATTGATACGCTTCAAATCTCTTCTAATTGTACCAGGCGCAAAGCCTAAACCGATTTTTCCTTGGTTATCAACCACATCAACAACTCGGCCTCAACCGTCAGACCGACCAGTCTCTAATACATGCAGAGCATCTTTCAAAAAAGACATGGGCAACCCATTCTTCTTAACAGCTTTATCATCAACAGAAAGAGCTTAGAACGGAGTCCCAACAGTTTCGTCAGTATCAACATACAAAAAGGATGAAAGACGGCTTACCAGCATCGGTTGCTCGCCTCCAACAATTACCAACTTCTTATTCTGAACAAATTTCAATTTATGATGAAGATTCGAAGTCACTGCCCCAACTTCATGAATCTGGGGTCGGCCAAGCAGACAACTATAAGCAGGACAAATATCCATTACTTGAGAAGTAATTTGGAAGAAGCATGGTCCTATTTTGATTGGAAGATCAACCTCTCTAATCATAGTTTTTCTAGATCCATCAAAAGCTTTAACCACAACCCCATTATACCTCATGGGAGTACCTTGGTACGAAAGTATCGAAAAAGTAGACTTTGGCAACACATTCAGGGAAGAGAATGTATCAACCAGCACATTGGAAAGTGCATCTTCTTGACAGTTAATAGAGATATGTAAAGCCAAATTGTGATTTCTCCCCTCCTCGGGTAACTCTTCATCACAGAAACTCAAATTATTACATGTTGTAAGGTTAGCAACAATTCCATTAAGCTGATTAAATGTCACATCATGTTCAACATATGCTTGTTCCAATACCTTCTGCAAAGACTCCCTATGAGATTCTAAATTCATCAATAGTGACAACACTGAAATCTTAGACGGGGTGTGCAAGAGCTGATCTACAACATTGTACCCACTCTTCTTGATCAATTTCAATACCTCATCCTTATAAGCCTTCTTATTCAAACCACTGGATTGACCAGAGGCATCAACATTACTCTCATCTTGAGGTTGTTTGCCAGCAACAACATTTACCACAATCTTTGGAGGCTCCGGAGCAAAAACACGACTACTTCGGGTCACTATATTAACATCAACGATGCTTACCACAGAAGACAAAGAAGGAATGGGCACTTCCTTACCATCTTCTACCATGGTAGCATTGTACTTATACGGAACAACCTTGTTAGATTCATAGGGTACTGGACCGGGTAATCGAATCACCAAAGGTGTAACAGCGGTCTTATGACTATCATAAGAGATAATAACTCGTTCAGGAATATTAAAGTGTGGAACAATAACGTTCACTTCATTCTGATATTCATCTCTTTTAGCAGTGACGTCAATCAAATTCTGATCCATCATTCCTTGAATGTCCCTCTTCATTATTACACAACCACGCGGGTTCACGGAACAGATGCAACAAGCCACATAATCATGATTAATATCATGGTATTCACTCAAAAGTGTATGCATTTCCACAAGAGATCTTCGAATCCAACGGATATCAAAAATCTTGAATGTACCAGGACAACCATGAACCATATTGACAGACGTCTTACCATGATTGGGCAACGGATTCGATTGTACATTAGGACTGGTGTCTTCGAAAGACAAAATATCACTTCTAACCAACCTTTGCACTTCCATCTTTAATGGATAACAACTCTCAAAGTCATGCCCAGCTCCTCCCTGATGGAAAGCACAGTGAGCTTCAGGCCTATACCACCACGGCGAATCTTTTGGAGTAGCAGGATGTGCACGGGTTTGAACAAGATTCTTATGAATTAAACCAGGAAGCAATTCTGTATATATCATCAAAATTGGATCAAAATCCTTATGATAACGGCCTCGTTGATTGTTCTGTTGATTAGAACGTTGTTGATGAGTAGCTTGAACAATAGGAGTTGAATTGATAACAGGTGTAATAGATGTGACATGTTGCTGATATTGATTATTCTTACCATAACCTTTCTGCGTCTTCCACGAGAAATATCATTGGTCTCACCTTCTTTCTTCTTGGCAAGTCATCCCCCATAGTTCTTGGAATTACCATCTTTTGACAATCGTCCCTCACAGACACCTTCTTCCAATCTCATCCCCATATTAAGCATCTCAATGAAATCACTCGGGGCACTAGCAATCATATGCTCATAATAGAAAGGACTCAGAGTTTTCAGGAAGATCTTGGTCATTTCTATTTTTTTTCAAAAGGGGCATTAATCTTAGCAGAAATCTCGCGCCACCTCTACGAGTATTCTTTGAAGGACTCCTTATCTTTCTGAGCCATTGCTCAAAGCTGATCACGATCAGGAGCCATATCCATATTATACTTATACTGCTTTACAAAAGCCTCACCCAAATCTTCTAAAGTGCGAATTCGAGTGCTGTCGAGTCCCATATACCATTTCAAGGCTGCACCAGACAAGCTATCTTGAAAGTAGTGAATGAGAAACTGATTATTATCGGTCTGAGTCAACATCTTGCTAGCATATATAGTCAAATGGCTCATCGGACAAGAATTACCCTTATACTTTTCAAAGTCATGGACCTTGAACTTATGTGGGATCTTCACATTAGGAACCAGGCATAACTCATGGGCATTATTCCCAAACAGTTCTTTACCCCTCAAAGCATTGATTTCTTTCTGCGTTTCAGCAAATGGATCTTGAATCTCATCCATTTTCTCATAAGCATTGACATTTTCAATCAAAGAAGTGAGGAAAATCGGCTCTTCAAAAGGAAAATTATGAACCATATGCTGCGGTATAGACATTACAGGCTGGACGGTAGAAACAACTGGAATTTCAGGAGGAGGTGGTGGTTGACAACCTTCAGGAACAAAGTTATTAGGCATGCCCCAGGGGAATCCAGGAGGCATGGAGTGTTTAGGAACACTAGCAGGCGCCACAGAGACGGGCGTAGAAATAATCTCAGAAATGACTGTCCTTTGCACAGGAGTTGAAGCAGAGGAGGAGGGGGTGGTTGATTTTGAGCAGCCACCAATGCTTCCATCATAGCAGTGAGTCTTTCCAAACTATCTTTCAAAGTTATCACTTTCTCACGAATCTCACGGTTCTCTTGTTGCAATTGATCCATCTTTTTCTTCAGATTAGCTCGAGTATTATACTGGTGCGACAGCTTGGCTGAATGAAGATCAAGAGAAACATAAGATACCTGACAAAAGGCAAGAAACAATGCAAAATGATGCGAATGCAAATGCAAAATGAAAATGTTTCATTCAGCTTTCAAGGATCTTTAAAATATAAAGCAATTGTAAACATAGTAAAGAAATAACACTTTTTGAAATACTGATAAACATCTCATATTATTGAATATTGGAAAGAGCTGCACTTGGAAATACAAGTTACAAAGGATCAAAATACAATAAGAAAAAGTTAGATCCTAAAGATCCTAAAGAGCATCTAATGACGATCCAAGCTAATACTTCCTTCGGAGCCTTTTAATCTCTCTCATAGTTGTCCTTCATGGTGGTCTTCTCTAACACGAGCTGATCCATAATACCCTTCCAAGCACCGGAAGAAGGAGGATGAAATGATGAAGTAGTAGAGGAAAGTAAATCCTCTCCATGTCTCTTCACAACACGTCGCTCAAGCAACTCAATCAAGTCATCTTTCTCCTTCATCTGCTTTTGCAACTCTAACTTCTCAAGGTTTGAAGTATGAAACTTGGATTCCCAAAGATCTTTTTCTTCCTTCATCTTGGCTAAAGCATCTTGAAGAGTCTTCACATCATCAGAAGGAATAGGGAGTGGTGTAGAGACCATTGTAGTAATGGGTTTCTCAAAAGTATAAGGCATTTTGAGCTCCTTAGCTCTCTCCTTCACCCAAAGCGTATAAGGTTCCAAGGAAATGCAAACTTGTCTCCCAAGCTGTCCTCTACCCATCCTATGAATCATAGTCCAAGCATGAGCCATTATTTTCCAGAAACCAAGAGAGTCATTCCCTCCTTGGAAAAACAAACCCTCTAAATGAATATTTTTAGGCTTATCCTTCAACATATAACCAAGCTGACGGTGAGCTAAACTCGGGTTGTAGTTAATTCCTCCTGGTGTGCCAATAAGAGGCACATTGGAGAATTCCCCACAGCTATCAATAATCTGGACATTCTCATAAAAAGAAGAAGACCAAGTAATGTCAGCATGAGTAAGGGGCATGATCCTTTGAGACCACCTTAAAAAACTCTTGTCCTCCTTGAAAGCAGATGAATGTGGAAAGTGCGAAATAAACCACTTATACAGCAGAGGTGTGAAAGAAACAATGGTAACATTCCCCTTAGAAGTCCTATAATGGATGGAGAAGTAAGTGTCACCAAGTAAAGTCGGAACAGGGTTCCCAATCAAGAAAATCCTAATAGCGTTAACATCCACAAAGTTGTCGACATTTGGGAATAAGACTAGTCCGTAGATAATCAAAACAAATATAGCCTCAAATGCCAATGTGCTACCAGCATTAGCAAATAAAGTGGCTTTCCCAATCAAGAACTTCGAAGTCAAACCCTTGATGCCTCCCTTAACCATAAGGTTAACATCTATATCAGATATCATCAAATGGGTGGCTGTAGTAATATCTTAGGGCTTAAGAACTTCCTCCAAACCAGTATAAGGAACCTTATCAGAAACTGGTATACTCAACAGATAAGCATACTCTTCCGAAGTTGGCATGAGCTGATAATCAGGAAAAGTAAAGCATTGGTAAACAAGATCATAGAATTGCACTAGGGTGTTCAGAATTCCGTCTTCAATGTTGGTAGAAAGAACAGATAGAAGTCTCCCACGACGAGATTTGAAGTCTGCACGATCAACTACCAAAGACACTAGCTTTCTCAAATTGTAAGATCGGGAGCTCAAAAATAGTACTTCTGAGTGTTTCTCCTTCCAATGTCCATGATCACAATATCTGTGACATTTGCAAAGGAAAATCTCTGAGATCCTTGAAAACTGATTGAACAAAATGTCCATGAATGCATGAGTGCATGATGCAATAACCACAAACAAGATCACACAAAGCACACGAGTTCGAGGTTCTGCGCGAGCATGGAGCCAAGGGTAAGAACCTACCACAATGGTATGTACTAGGGTTTATATCCACCTATAGAACAAGGTTCTAAAAAGTTCCCAGAGTCATAGATCCATCTTTCGAATATTATCGGCTTAAACGACTACTCGTCAGCCAACAATATTCTCAAGAGAAACTGGTCTGAGTGTGGTATCGCGTAACAACAAATTCAAGTCTACACCTGAATAGCCACCGCACCACGCCCTAATAAGGCCAAGATGGGTTAAAGGTTCTACGGTCCTTAGCTTCTCAGGCTCCTAGGTCGGAAAAATTAATGTCAAATACGACTACTCGTATGACATCAGTAATCCCAAAAGGGTATCCACTGAGTGGGGGATCTCAAGTCATCTTAGTAAGGACTACTCCACGTAAGCCGAACAAGACTATACCACCCTCCTATCATAAGCGCACTCAAGTCTGGGTATAGGACTTATCTCGCCACATAGAGATCACTAAGCACCCAAACATAACAAGCAATAACAAAAATATCAAACAAATAAGCGAAAATAAATCAAAGTAGGCTAAACCCACTAGGAACCAGAGATTCCCCAACAGAGTTGCCACTTTTCTGTAGCGGTAAAAATTGTGATTGTAAGCTATTGATTAACTTAACTCATTAAGCAAGAGTCGCCACCGCACTTTTATTTCATCCAAAAAGAAAAGGAAAAAGAGCGAACAAAACCTAAAGAGATTCTAAAACAAGAACAAACAGAGAAATGGGTAAGGGGGTTGGTTACGCGATGGGAAGGTGTTAGCACCCAAAACGTCTATAGTACTATATAAGAACCCTTTTAAATATCTACGCTTTTTGGTTTGAAAATGTTTGTTTTAAAAGAGATTGAGGAGATGAGAAGAGAAGTATTTTGTAAGATTTTTGTGTTTGGAGAAACTTATCACCTCATGCCTACGTACCCACAAAGTGCACTATAGGATCAAAACCTTGTAGTTCGTGGTACAAATAACAAAAATTATTGGTTATAATTTATTTTATCTTGAAAATACAACCCGTCATTCTCAAGAGAGAATACTCAACTAATTACCCAAAGATAGGTGAAAGAGGCATTTGCATCACATTAAGATGGAGGATTTGCTTGGATGAAAATCAACAAGGCTAATCACTTCAACATCTAGGTGGAAAATGACCATACCTTACACAAAATACTATGGTTAGGAGCTTTACATCTCGTAAAAGAAGATGAATCATGTCTAATCTTTTTGAAAAGTTTAAAAGAAAAAAAAAGGTGCATGAAAGCACAAAAAGTTGAATGAGTTTTGTATTTTTATGTCTTTTTGAAATGGTCAAATTATGATTAATATTGATTGATATTTATTAGAGAAAACAAAGTTTGAAAATCACTTGATCAAAGTCAAGGTTTTATTATGAAAGGGGTTTTAAGTTTGAAAACATGAAGGTTTTAAAAAAAATAGAGGAGATTTTGAAAATTTAAGAAGGGGTGGAGAAGAAGAGACTATCCTATTGCATAAAGATCAAAGCTAAGGATAAGAACGGTCTAACAACACAAGAAAGCTCCATAGCATAAGCATTTTCTCCTTTTGACTTGGACTTGATCAAAATAAGTCTTCAAAGGAGAACTTCAAGTACCCGAAATCCAAGGTTTTCCATCACAAACTTCCAAGCATAGGTTAGGATCCTAATTCTAAGTCCAAAGTTCCATGTCCAAATGCAAAGGATAGTAACCATAGTCCGACATTATGAGAACAAGGTTTAAGCCTTTATTAGTGTTTTTTTGGTCCAAATAGACAAAAGAAAAAGAGCATAAACATAAACAAATGGTCCAAGTGGACGAAGAAAAAATAGCGGAAACATAAACAATAATATGATATGATAACATGAAGCATAAAAATAAAGAGAGATAGGGAGCAAGACGGAAGCATAAACAAAATTAGTATAATAACATTGTTAGTGAGTTAGCGATTAGTTATTAGAACAAATGATCAACTATGGTTAAATGATGCACTTAGGGCAAAGTTAATGAAGACTCATTAGAGGATTGATAAGACCAAAGCCTTCTAACAACAAGTTTCATAAGTAATGGACCTAAGACAAATAATCTACCATCCTTGGGCTTGCAAACATAGGTTTGGGCCAGAAATGATCATTTTCCGATAAGGGACACATGTAGTGCTATGTTATATAATCGTAGCACAATCTATGAGGAAGATCATACTATGGGAGGTCAGTCAATAACGATGTTAGTGCTAATGCATGCTAGAGAAGTGAAATGTAGATCACTCTCCGAAAGGAATACCACACGAAAATAAAATAGGTAACGATCTCATCTTCATAAGAACTTAAAATAAGTTCCAATCATATCGAAGATTTTCATCGATCAAAAGAAAATGAGAAATAGATGAAGAAATGCCTAAATGAACCACACAAAGATGTAATCCAAGGAAAAGAACTAAAGGAAAGGGAAAGAAAAGGAAAATGAACCAAAACAGTCCAAAAAAACAAGCCAAAACACACTCGGGACACTGGGTAATCGATTACCCTAATGCTGGTAATTGATTACCACTGATGAAAAGCAGATCCAGGCGCAGAAACAGGGGTGTAATCCATTACCACCAGGAAGGTAATCGATTACACCTGCTAAAACAGCAGAAAATAGTTTTAAAATGTGCAAAAACTTGATCAATCATTTCTTCAAACACCTCATGATCAAGGATGCAATTGTGCATGAAAAAACAAGTAAAACAATAGCAAATAACACCAATAAAACACAATTTGCAAGATCCAAAGATCAAGCAACAAGAATCAACAATAGATCACATTGTAAAGGATGTATCAAGAACAACAATGGTGGATCAAGAGTTTACCACTTCAAATCTGAAAATTCTTCAAATCAAATCCAAGAACCACACTCCAAAGCCTTGATCTACAAAAATTGGTGATGGAAAAGTGAATATATGAAGGTTTAGCTCAAAGATTAGTAAGTTTTAATGATGAATTACTAACTTTCAATGGAAGAAAGAGCTTTGGTGAATTTTGTAGTTGGATAAAATTGAGAGAGTCAAGAAGAAATTTGACAAGGTGAATTTGGCTATCAAAAGCTTTAAGAATGAATGAAATAAGGCCTCTATTTATAGGACTTAGGTTTGTAAAATTTGGTGGTTTGGAATTTGGTTTGGAATCAAAATTAGGATTGGAATTTGAATTTTGGAGGCAAAATCAAAATCAAATAGTGATTAATGAGGGTGTATGGTGAGAATTAATTATGATGAGGTAGGGGAATTAAAATGAAGTGATCTAGAATATTCTCATGAAGCAATATTTGAAAATTGGTGCCAAAATGCTGCAAAATTTAAATTTGGCATATTTTCACAAAAAACGCACTGAGTAATCGATTACCCTTATGCTGGTAATTGATTACCACAATGAAAAATTGTGAAAATTGGCCTTTTGATGTGTTGTTGTGGCTCTGGCTCGATTCTTCTTGCTTGTCAAAGAAGGCATGGAAATAAACACATGAACCTTGGAGTCTCTTGAATAATAATCGATTAAATCTTGGAAACTCTTGGTCAGATGATTTTGAATTGTTTGCAGATCAACTTTGACTTTGTTCAGATGAAATTCATTTGAGCTGAGGGACTGGTTTTGATATCCTTGATTCAAATTCTTCCTGAAAAAGTTAATAAAAGAAAAAAAAACATATTTTTGGATTTTAATTAATGGTTAGTAAACATAAACAAATACAAACATCAAACAAACAAGAGAACAGGGGTGCTTGGCGATCTCACTCAAGAACAAACCTTCAGAAGAGGGCAAGAGAACCAAAGCTTGTGATCCTGTTTGTGGTATCCAATGCAAATGATATGTGGGATCTTAGGGGTAAAAATTAGGGTATTACACCTATCACGCCAAAACACCAATCAACACATACAATTACACAACATCACATAATTTAATTACGAAAAATAAATTAATTAAACTAGGGTGTTACAACTCTCCCCCCTTGGAGCATTTCGTCCTCGAAAATTTACCTGATACGAATAACTCTAGATACGAATCTCGCATCCTACTCTCCAACTCCCAAGTCATATTCCCTCTGGCAGCGCCTCCCCACACTACCTTCACGAGAGCAATATCTTTGCCTCTCAACTACCTCAGTTCAAGATCATCAATCCTTACATGTAAAGCCTCAACTATAAGGTTATCCCTCACTTGTACATCATCTTTCAGAATCACATGCGACGGATCCAGAACATACTTCCGAAGCTGTGAAACATGGAATACATCATGTAGGTTTGACAAATTTGGTGGCAACGCCACTCTATAGGCTACAGTTCCAACTCTTTCCAATATCTTATGCACCAATAAACTAAGTAGTAAACTTCTTTGACTTCAAATCCCTCCCAACGCCAGTCACTGGAGTGACTCTCAAGAGTACATGGTCTCCCTCTTGAAACTCTAGATCCTTCCTACTCTTATCATGGTAACTCTTCTACTTCTCTGGGAAGCTTTCATCTTTTTTCAAATCAGCTTCACCTTATCAGTAGTCTGCTGAACTATCTCAGGTCCAAACACCACACTCACACCAGACTCATGCCAACACAAAGGTGTCCTACACCTCCGACCATAAAATGCCTTGAAAGGTTCCAGTCTAATGCTAGAACGGTAACTGTTATTATAAGCGAACTCAATCAACGGGAGATGACTATCTCAAGCACCTCCATGCTCAAGAACACAAGCTCTCAACAAATACTCCAATGACTGGATAGTCCCCTCTATCTAACCATTTGTATGTGGATGATAAGTTGAACTCAACCTCAACTTCGAACCCAAAGCCTCCTGCAAACTTTCCCAAAATTTGAAAGTGAACCTCAGATCTCTACTCGAAACAATACTTAACAGAACCCCATGCAACTTCACAATCACATAGATATAAATCAATGCCAAGTTCAGCAAATAAAATTGATGTTAATCAGAATAAAATGTGTCAACTTTGTTAGTCTATCAACAATCACCTAAATCGCACCATGCCCTCTCAGATTATTCGGTAACTTAGTCACAAAATCCATTGAAATGCTATCCCATATCTACTCTGGAATATCTAACGGTTGCATATGAAGGTGTGAGAAAAACACAAGAAATGGGGGTTTGAATTGGGTTTTCAAAATGAAAGCTTTTTTTGAAACTCAAACAAAGATCACAAATAGACTAACAATAGAGAAAGACACACGATATATCCTGGTTCACTTGAAAACTATCAAGTTAATCCAGTCCACCCGCTAGGGTGATTTCTCCTTATACACAAGGACTTAATCCACTATAACCAAACTGATTACAATTGCACTAGCAACTGCTGGTGACTAACAATTCACAGACTAACTGTCTCTTCTTAAGGATTCTGACCCAACTGGTCCCTTAAGGAATTCAAACAACTGTTTGATCAAATAAAATGTTTACAATGAAATGCTTCCTACATAAGCATATATAAACACAATTTCTTGTTCAATCTAACTTAGAGATAATCTATACAATAAGAACAATTTTCTTCTTTGTATTGTGGTGCTTTATTGTTCACTCATGGATTTCTCTATTTCTTGAGTTCTTTCTTGTATGAATCAGTGTTTTGTGTATCTCTCTTTTTCACACTTGGTGTCTCAAATAATTCTTTGAATGATCAAGTCTTTATATAGGCAGAAAACAATTCGTTTAATGGCAGATCAGGAATATCAGTAGAATACTGGCGACTTGAAATAATGTCGTTATGTTGGGATGAAAATCGTACACTGAAATTTTCCTTTGTACCACTAATCAGAGTAGTGGAATGCTAGTGGAAAAGAACGTGTTTGATCTGTACTATGTACTATTTTCCCTCACAAACGTTTCATCTTCTTCTATCCATCAGAGGCTTCGGAATTGATATGATTGAAGCATAACCAGAATAATGAATCACTGGGTCTTCAGAGTCTTGAGTCTTCATGGTCTTTAGAACTTGTTCAGCTGAACCTTGTCTTCAGAGTCTTCAGCACTCCTTCTTCAGAACCCTTGGTGATAAAAAACATAAGTCTTTAGAGTCTTCAGAACGCAGAACCATGTCTTCAGAATCTTCAGAACTTGATCTTTAAAAACTTAAGTCTTTAGAGTCTTCAGAACTTGTTCATCAGAGCCTTATCTTCAGAGTCGTTAGCACTTAGTCTTCAGAAGATAAGTATCAGAGTTAAATTCAGAGCCAGAATCCAAGAGAACATTGTAGCAGCAACATATTGTCTTCTTGAAGTCTTTCTGAAGCACAGTAGATCATAAGCAATCTTGCTTTTTTGACGCAGAAGCGACTTTTGAGAATTTGAGAGTGACGTTTCACATGATCTCAATCAGAGTCAGAGCTAGCTTTATCAGAGTCAGAATTATCTTTATCAGCATCAACACCTATTTGTCAATACTTAAGAAAACAAACGTTAGAGTACTAAAATTATTCTCACACAAATACAACTTTGTTATTATCAAAACAAAGAGATATCTTGCAGAACCAAATCTTGTTCTAACAATCTCCCCTTTTTTGATAATGATAAAACAATGTATTTTGATAACACAATTTTGTACGATGATAATAAGAATTGACTCAGATAAGTTCAAAGTAAACTTCCCTTTATCAAGCTCCCCCTAAATCTAAGACTCAACAAAATCTTATAAGATTTGGGATACAGAGCTTGATTGCAAAGATCTAGGCATATCCAAAATATTAGACTTTATTATAGTGGTGATGCATTCTAATAACAGAGCTTGATTAAGTAAATCAGAGCCTGATTGATATTAGAGTCATTTAGCCAATATAAATATTTTTCCTGAAAAAAAAACATTCTAAAAAGATATGTCATTTAAAGTGTTAGAATGTTAGAGCTATGATTAGAGAAGAGATATTTATCAAAATAACTTTTCCATATTAATACTCCCCCTTTTTGTCATAATCAAAAAGGGTAATCAAAAGATTAACTTAAGCATTTTGATTTGAGAGAATTTAGATAAGTTAAATTCAGTACTTTTCTTCCTTTTATGGAAATCATAATGGAATGCAGTAAGACATGATAAATGCAAATAAGGAAAATTCTTCTTTGATAAAAGCAAAACGCCAGGGGTGCAGTACAGGAACAGAATCACAAAATAGGAAAACAAATAAACAACAGGACAATAGACAGAAACAACAATGATAAAAGAAAGAGAGACCAAGTAACCAAGAGACCAACAATGATGAAACACCCGCCAACCAGCTATCCGAAATCCTCCACCTCATCAACCCTTTCCCACCTTTCTTCATCTGTAGCATCCTCTAGTCCAAGTATTCTGGCTAAAGTGATGATTTTAGCCCTGTAGAATAACTCAGACAGAATTCTCCCAATAGGTATGAAGGACTTGTATTGATTTCTGGAGATTTCAACACAGTTCTTCAGATGATAGAAGATGGTTTGCAGAAGATACACCCGGACGTTGTACATCATGAAATAGATAAACAATTTATCATCATGAGTCAAGGTGCTTTTAGCCAATCCTCTAGGGCGAAAGTTGGTAAGCAGGAGTTAAAACCACAACTTTCCATCAGGGAGAAGTCCTTCAGGATTATAGGTCTCATACCTGTCTCAAGACACATCATGAATTCCAATGAGATCCTCAACAAAGGAATAGTTCAGATGAAAGTCTTCAAAAGTCACTCCAGATTGAACACAATTGATGGCTTGGGCGATGGAGGTAGGTGTTATGATGATCGGAACACCGAAAATAGAAGACCAGACATGATTGTTGTCTTCTTCAATCCGTACGTATTTCCAGAATTCTTTCACCATGACAGGATAAATGGGTCCATGCAAGATTGCATAATATCCTGACCATCCTTGAATTTGCATGCTGATGGAAATGTAAACACCAAAGTCTCTTAGTGTTGAGAGATTTGGCCATTTCTCATTAATGACCTCCATAATTTCATCATTTCCAGCAAAAGTTTTGATAAACATAGTGAAAACAAGAAGGATAGGAGTGAAAAACAAGTTTAGAAACGGATGAATAGTTATGAGGAGAAGTGTGGTATATATAAAGAGAACAAAGAGTGATAGCAATAAATAGCAATAAAGACTGGATAAATTAAGACGAGGAATTCATCATTTCTAATACAAGGGATACAAACAAGAAAAAAGAATGATAAAGGAGTGTATCAGTCTCCAAAAGATCACAGATCAGTATACGTTATTAATATTATGACATCTGTAAATAAATACAAATAAATGTATACTCGAAAGAGAGAGAGAGAGAGAGAGAGAGAGAGAGAGAGCATAAACTGACAAAGAATAAAGGAAGGTAGACAAGTGTTTAGTTCCAAGAAATCTTTGTCTTACACACATCTTTATGAATGCATAATATGGGAGGAAGACGTAAAGATTTAAATAGTTAACAAGTAATTTTCAAATCCAATGTGTTAAATATGATTATAGAGATATTAAGGAGTAATATTAAATAATTACTTGAAACCTAGTCTCACGAAATCACAATGCTCGAGGTGTCTCTTCAACAGTAGTTATGATTTGATTTTGGACACGTGTCACAAATAATTATAGCCGTTTGTTTTCAAGAGAGCATGTTTTGATGTTCCCAACGTCAAGAATACCAAGAGGTATCTGACTGGACTAATTTTTGATCTGGACATTTTCTAACTTGTAGAAGTATCATGAATCAGAAAGTCAATAAACAATAACACACTTGCTTAACATTGGAATCTTATATCAGAAGTTCTGGTAGCCTGACACATTAAAATATTATCATCTCATTCTGGACAAGGTTTGATAAATAAGTTTTCCAGAATGAATACGAATCTATCTTCAGCAAGGGGTTTTGTGAAAATATCAGCCCACTGGTGATCTGTACCCACAAATTTTAACTGAAAAGTACCCTTCTGAACATAGTCACGTAAAAAGTGATGTTTTATTTCAATATGTTTTGCCCTAGAATGTAGAATAGGATTCTTAGAAAAACAAATGGCAGAAGTATTATCACAGAAGATAGGAATGTTACACTCGTGCATCTGATAATCTTCAAGTTGATTCTTTATCCAGAGTATTTGAGTACTGCATAGAGATGCTGATATATATTATGCTTCTGCAGTTGAGAGAGCAATTGTTGATTATCTCTTGCTTGCCCAGGAGACAAGGTTACTTCCCAGAAACTGAAAGTTTCCATAAGTACTTTTCCTTTCCAATCTGTCTCCAGCATAATCTGCATCACAGTAACCAAAAAGCTTGTACTCTAATGTTTTCTTATACATCAAGCCATGGCTAGTTGTTCCTTTTAGACACCCTAGGATTCTCTTAACAGCAGTTAAGTGAGTTTCCCTTAGATCTGATTGGAAACGAGCACAAAAACATACGCTGAACATAATATATGGACGAGAAGCTATCAAATACAGAAGAGGTCCTATCATATCACGATAGAGCGTCTGACAAACCTTTTTACTTACTTCTTCTTTCTCCAGAATGTATGTCGGATGCATAGGAGTCTTAGCAGGTTTACTTTCTGACATATTTAATTTCTTCAGAAGTTCTTGCATACTTACTCTGATGAATGTACGTTCCTTCTGATCGTTGATCAATTTGAATTCCCAGAAAGAATTTGAGTTCTCCCATCAGACTCATTTCAAATTCAGCCTGCATTAACTTGGAAAATTCCTTGCATAAGGAAATATTAGCAGAACCAAATATAATATCATCAACGTAGATTTGAACAATCAGAATGTCATTTTTAAAGGTTTTACAAAAGAGTGTTGTATCCAAATTTCCTCTGGTAAAGTCATTTTCCAAAAGAAAGTTACTTAGCCTTTCATACCAAGCTCTGGGAGCCTGTGTCAGACCATATAACGATTTTTTTAAGTTTGAAAAAAAAATTGGGTTTCCAGAACTCTCAAAACCAGGAGGTTGGTGCACATACACTTCTTCAGAAATATATCCATTTAAAAATGCACTATTTACATCCATCTGATATAAAGTAATGTCATGATTCACAGCGAATGAGATTAAAATGCGAATAGATTCTAACTTGGTAACTGGTGCAGAGGGTTTTCTATAGTCTATTCCTTATTGTTGACTATAACCTTGTGAAACCAGTCGTGCTTTGTTTCTTACGACCTCACCTTTCTCATCTAACTTGTTTTTGAATACCCATTTAGTTCCAATGACGTGGACACCTTTGGGTTTCTGAACAAGATCCCAGACATCATTTCTGGTGAATTGATTCAGTTCTTCCTGCATGTCCAGAATCCACTCATTCTCTTTAAGAGCTTCATCAACTGTCGTTGGTTCTATCAGAGAAACCAAACCCAGAAGGGTTTCTTCAGAATATCTGAATGATGAATGAGTTATGACTAGATCAGCTTTATCTCCCAGAATCAATTCTTCAGAATGAGAAGTCTTTAATATATTCTTCTTCAGATGAGATGGGTTATTTTCAGTTTTTGGTAAGGTTGTATCTGAATCTAGAGAATCTGCATCTTTGTCTGCTTCTCTTGAATTTTCTTCTTCTTTAGATTCTGATAAGGTGATCTTTAGAAATGCAAACTTTTCAACTAGCTTTGACTTTTCAGGGTCAAGCTTATCATTGAATCTGACATGAATTGATTCCTCAATAATTTGTGTTTATGTGTTATAGATTCTGTAGCCTTTAGAGCGTTCAGAGTATCCTAACAGTAAACACTTTTGAGCTTTGGAGTCAAACTTGCCAAGATTCTCTTTAGTGTTCAACATAAAACAAACACATCCAAAAGGATGAAAATATGAAATGTTGGGTTTTCTATTCTTCCACAATTCATAAGGAGTCTTACCCAGAATAGGTCTGATTGAAACCCTGTTCTGAATGTAACATGATGTATTTACTGCCTCTGCCCAGAAGTGCTTAGCCATGTCAGTCTCTTGGATCATGGTACGAGCAATTTCTTGCAAAGTCCTATTCTTCCTTTCCACTACTCCATTTTGTTGTGGAGTTCTGGGACAGGAGAAATCATGGGAAATGCCATGGGAATCAAAAAGATTCTCAAAGTATTTGTTCTCAAATTCTCCACCATGATCACTTCTGACTCTGACTATTTTACAATCCTTCTCGGTTTGCACTTGAGAGCAAAAGGTAGAGAACACAGAATGAGACTCATCCTTGTGTTTCAAGAATTTTACCCATGTCCAACGACTATAATCATCAACGATTACTAATCCATACTTCTTTCCACTGATTGAGGCAATTTTCAATGGTCCAAACAAATCAATGTGTAGAAGTTCTAACGGTCTAGATGTGGACACAACATTCTTTGCTTTAAAGGAAGTTTTAGAAAACTTTCCTTTCTGACATGCTTCACAAAGAGCATCTGAAGAATAATTTAGATT